>CM060345.1:26210385-26245385 GCA_030674155.1 Stramonita haemastoma
AAAGGGCGCACTAAATTTAGCACTCTTGACTGTGTGATGTTGGATTTGGGCACTGTGGTACATGCACAACCTGCCATAACTAACATCCTAAAACAAAAAAAAGTTTCAATTCTACTTTAAAGATGACAAAAAAACCAAAAAAAACAAAAAAGGTTCACAGCCGACAGATTATACAGGCTACGCAGCAAACAAAAACAAGTCTGATATTAATGATATAAAAACAGAAGTAAGGACGGCAGCTTCTACAGACGTAAAGAAAAGAAAAAAAAGAACTTCAAAATTTGCAAGAACAGTACAGATTTATAGGTAAAGGTAAGGTTACCTTTGCCTTACAGTACAGATTTATACATACAAAAAAAACACCCAGAAAGAATAAACGGTGTGCAATCCACCATCCCAGAGAACACACTGGTTATACACACAGACACACTGCAAGTAAGAAGGCTATATATATACACAGCAGCAGCACACAGCCAGCAGCACATGCCTGAAAGACGACACAAACGGAGACACAGCCGCGGCTGCACGCAGAGCAGGAGTGGTAAGCTGGTGTTTGAGAAAATGCTCGTCTGAAAACATACATGCAACGGTCACGCCTTCCATAGGGGAAGAGGGGGGGGGGGGAATAGGGAAAGGGGGAAGGGGGGAGTAAGGAGCAGGATGATGGGTCAGATTTGCTTAGATTCTGTGTATGTTAAATTTGTATTTTGTTGAAAAAATGTTCTTTTCACATGGCTGTGGTTGAAAAACAAACAAACAAACAAAATCACTCCAACCACAAGAATGTTGCCCTGACTAACAAGATGCGAAAAACAGGTAAGCCAGAACTCTTTCTGAGTCTGTAGTCACTTTCACTGAATACTGATACGTGTGTGTGTGTGTGTGTGTGTGTGTGTGTGTGTGTGTGTGTGTGTTGTGGTGTGTGTGTGTGTGTGTGTTGTGTGTTGTGTTGTGTGTGTGTGTATGTGGTGTGAGTGTTACATCTGACATTGTTAAAAATCTAAATTGTAATTGGTTGCATGCGTTCAGAATTGGTTGAATGCAAGCCTTTGATTTGCTTTTGCAAGATGAAGTGCTATATAAATTCCATTTTTTATTATTATTATTATATGGTCTTCTGCTGTTAAACTCAACATATTGGTCATTTTATGAAACAAAATCCTCTCTTCCCCTTGGATGAGCAACTTATTCTACAAATGGGGAGGAAAAAAATTTAAAAAACCAATTTCTTCTACTGTGGAAATCAAAAGCTTAAAACATGCATCTAAAAACTACACCCCCCCCCCCCCCTAAAAAAAAACCTAAACAACCACACTGAGAAAACTTGTACAGAATCATGCATCTTGGCAATGGGAACCTCATGTACTATATGAGATGCTATTATTATCTGTCTTTTTTTAATCTGTCGACAAAATGCTCTGAACAAGAGAGATGTATGAACAGTGTTTGTTGCATTTCTTTTTCTTTTCTAGTCTAAATAAGGCTTTGAAACACATACACGCACGCATGCATGCACAACACACACATGCACGTACAACATCACACTACACTAGCACGCACAAACAACACACACACACACAACACACACACACACACCACACAACACACACACACCACTCACACACACACAACATCCAGACACACACATTATCAAAGACAAAAAAATACAAATAAAAACATTTGCACAATACAATAAGCAGAAATCACATTTACATAAAAAATAAATAAAGAATAACATTTACACAAGTCATACTCCTCCCCCCCCCCCCCCCCAAAAAAGGACAAAAAATTGCAGGCAGTACCCCCCCCAAAAAAAAAATCATGTGTGTGTTTTCACATCATGTTCACTACCACCTTCAGGCTAAGAACATGTGGTCCACAATGCTCATCCCTCCACAGTAACCAGACTGACACATGCAACATGCCGCCACACACAAAAATGGATCTTTCAGCTCCATACACGTTTTCTCATACTTCATGCATTTCACACACACAGAGAAAACAGACGAGAGAGAGAGAAGAGAGAGAAGAAGAGAGGGAGAGAGAGAGAGAGAGAGAAGAGGAGGAGAGAGAGAGAGGAGAGAAGAGAGAGAGAGAGAGAGAGAGAGACAGAGACGAGAGAGAGAGAGAGAGAGAAGACAGAGAGAGAAGAGAGAAGAGAGAGAGAGAGAGAGAGAAGAGAAGAGAGAAGAGAGAAGGAGAGAGAGGACAGAGACAGAGACAGAAGAGAAGAGAGAGAGAAGAGACAGAGAGACGAGAGAGAGAAGAGAGGAAAAGAGAGAGAAGAGAGAGAGAGAGAGAAGAGAGAGAGGAGAGAAGAACAGACAGAGACAGAGAAAGAGAGAGACAGAGAAGACAATGAAGAGAGAAGAGAGAAGAAGACAGAACAGACAACAGATGATGAGACGAAGACAGAACAGGACAGGACGACTGAAGACCGATGCAGAGGTCGGAGAGACATTGTTTTCCAAGAATTTTCCGTCGTGACTGATCTATCTTCAGTTTGATATTTTCTCGGGTGTGTGTGTGGTGTGTGGTGTGTGTGTGTGTTGTGTGTGTGTGTGTGGTGCATGCGGGTGTGAGTGTGCGTGTGTGTGTGAGTGCACATGGTTTTTGATTTACTTGGGGCGGGGAGGGGGGGGGGGGAGAGATGTGAACACACACCCAATTTATTAACACCTCACATGGAGAGAGAAAAACAAAACAAAAAAACAAAAAAAAAAAACCTATAATTCATACAAATATAAAGCGGATTCCAAAAAACCAAACCAACCAATCATCTTTTTATCTAAACCAAAGGGGACACGACACTGGCCCTACTCACATTGCTTGTACAGAGTGGTTTCCCATCGTTTCCGCAGGGCGTTGGTGGCGTGCAGCCTCTCCTGTTGTTCGCGCACCGTGTGGACCAGCAGGTCGTAGCGAGACTTCTGCTTGCGTAGTTCTGTCTTCATCGTTTCGTTCTGCAATAAGGGGGGCAACCGACTGGTGTTGGTACCGTTAGTTACAGGGGTTATTATTCAGGGCCTGTTTTTCTGAGTAAGGAATCAGTTCTGTGTTTAAAAAACTACTAACTACATATTTAGCGCCGTGTAGTCAGTGGTTAGGGCGTTGACTAGTATTTAAAGGTTGGGGTTCGATCCCAGCTTTCGGCTATGCGTTGGTGCCTTTGGAAGGCACTTTACAGCTATTTTCTCATCCCTACCCAGTGTAAAAGGCAGGTACCACTTGTGTTGGGGGTTAACTGCGATAGACCAGGGTCATCAAGGGAGCTATGACTCTCAGTCGCTTAGGCCACAGAACCGGGATAGCATCGCCTGATGACCCTTAGGTCGGGACAGACTTTAACTTACTATTCCAGGGTGAATCTACCCATTGAAGTGGGGGGGGGTTTGTTTTGTTGTGTTGTTTTTTACCCATTGGAAGCAGTCAGCAAGATAAAACATAATCATTTTGCACACCTTTTTTTTTGTTGTTGTGGTCAAGTCCATTGCATCAGTTAGTTGGGGGTTGGTTTTTATTTGTTCACATGCTAGAGCTCTGAGGTCCTACCAATGTTGAGATCTTTACATGTATATGATTATACTACCACAAAGGTCAGCTGCATTCCAACTTCAGGGAAGTTTGGGGTTAAATAACTATCCCTTTTTTTCTGGTCAAACACACTGCACCAGCAGATGACCAGAATCAAAGGGTTAAATTAAAACACTCTTTTCTTTTTTCTTTTTTACACCACGACTGCAACTCCAATGTATCAGTGAGTGTGGAGGCTTCAAACAACTTCGTGTTTTATTATTTTTGTTTCCTCCTCATGCATGAGCTCTCGGGTTCACCTGTGGCAGATTTTGCGTGTGCCCCCATTTCTGCCCACCATGAAGGTAGCCTGCATTCCGACTTTGGGGTTTTGTTTCTTTATTGATGTAGCTGGCAATGGCTACATCATCATCAGTAACACAAGCCTCCGGGAATAAAGCGTTATCATTCCCAGCATTTAAACCACAACCTTTTTTTTTTTTTTTTTGGTCCCCATTTCACTCCCATCCACACTCCACAAAACAAACCTCCTCACCTCATCTGCAAGTTTGGGGTCGTAGAACTCCCCTCGAGCGTTGAGGGGAGGCATACGGGTGAGTCAGAAAAGCATGTCAGTAGCGCCCTTTCTCCTCGGCGCAGGTGCAGTCTCGGCCGACATCTGCCATGTTCTCTCAGCTGCTGTCTCCACACCTGTTGTGACACACCCAACAGTTCAGTCATCACACTGCTTCATGTCTTTATCTTACATTTTCTTTTCTACACACTGCACAGGTTCAGTTATCAGTCAGCTAACAGACATGTCCATGTCAACGCTTCACTGCTTTTCCCTACATTTTCTTTTCAACACACACTCACGTTCAGTCATCAAGGGAGGTATAGCCTAGTGGTCAGACACTGTGCTCACAATTGTGTATTAAAGTGTACAAAATACAAGAACAAAAACTTCTCTTTACATTTTAGTCTGAACAACTGAACAACAGAACATATCATGAAAGCTGACTTCATTCAATCCACAATCTCTTCTTTTTCAGCTCCTTCTTTGCATAGGATGGACTTTACGAATACCTAATGATATAAATGGAAGAAAAGTCAAGTTTCTGAAATGGTGTCCACACAGATTTTCTAACAGTCACCTTCACTTCTACAGCAAGAAACAGTCTGTGCAGTCCAGCTCATCACTATTATCAATTCACACTACACATCTTCTTCTTCATCGAACACTCAGTCAGCAACTTTTATTGTCTCTCATATAAGTAAAAATGTGCTGCGCTGCCGTTAACCCTTTGCTGCTGTCATATTTTGCTCAGGCACATGCTGGACGAAACAGAGAGAGCGTTGAATCATGACAAAGAGCGATCGTCAACTGAGCATTGCTGGTGATGGTTTCTATGACGAATGCTGTCCGTCAACATGCGGTAAAGAGGTTAAACACCTGACATGTCAGGCCCAGTGCATCCGACGTTGGTGTGGCATCATGCATTCACTATCATATACTTTACACATGATAAAATATGTGAAAGAGAAATCCTATTCCAACTTTCTCAACACGAAACTGACTTTCGGTGTATACAAAAAGTTCAGTAAATTTTTTTCAAACCGTACAATGATACAATCTCATACAGAGTGGCAATCATTATGAGTGAGATGTATACTATCACATATAAACAGTCTTCTTTTTTCAAAAAAACTATTTAAAAAACCCACACAATCAGCCATCTGACTATTTGCTTTCTGCCCCTTCACCAAATACCAAGGAATACCAAAAAACCAAACAAACATTAACAAAGCACACATCTGATATAATGACAAAACAGATGTACAAATGGGAATCAAGATACATTTGGAATACATCACAAATTTCAACTTCTTCCTAAGTAAGTACAGCCATAAAGGAGTTAACAACTTGATAAAAATTTAGAGCCCTATTCTAGAAACTTCCCCTGCTAGAAAGCAAGAAACAAAACAAAAAAGATTTTTAAAAATGAATAAATCATGTATTCATAAGACATTGGAAGGAGGTCATGCACCGTGAGAGGCAATGAGACAAAAGTGGAGACAAAGGGATCAAAAAAAAAAAATTAACCTTTTTTATTTAATTGTCATCATCATTTCCACTTTCCAACATAGTACAGAACAACTACTGCATGACTGGCGCCTATCAGGGAGAATGTGGGAAGGATAGAGGGATGAGTTAGGTGGAAATTAAAAAAACCTAATCGGAAGATGTGATCAATGTAAAAACTGTGACGTAGTAGTACTAATAATACAACTGGGTGTACCTAACTGCCTGAACGAAACACAACAGAGATTCAGGGATTGTCAGAAGCACAGGAATTCCTTATAAGGAAACCAACTTACTGATAATGATGAAAAAAAAAAAAAACCTAAAAAAGTGGGGATGTTTTAACTGAAAATCTGTTCTCTGCATCAAGAAGGACAAATCTGACCGATTCTTTTCACCCCAAAACACAAGTAATCTCGCTAAGTTTTGTTTTTAAAAAGCCAAGACACAAGAATTTACAACAAGAAAATGAAGGGGAAAAAAAATGATTACATTTTTTTCCTTTTTTTCCCCTATAGAAATCTTGAATATTTTCCACCCAGAATTTTTAACTGCACATTTCCACTGCACAAATGAAATGCATGCACATGCAAATTTTCTTGCAAATTGGAAACGTACGCAGAATTTCCTATCAGGTTGTTTCTCAAAAATACAAAATCATGTGAGATACATATGCCCAGAAGATGCCAGATACCTGGAAGCCATGCTTAAATCTATCTACATGCTCTCTTTAAAAAAAAAAATAAAAAAAAAATCTCATTTACAATGACATAATTTTGAGATTTTTTTCTTCTCTCTCTAATCCTTCAAAATGAATTATACCTTTTATAGATGTATCTGGCCCAACACAGTTCTTCAAAATTATTCTGGAGTGAACTTAACCCTTTTCCTTTACCTGCAAAAAACTCAAAACCACCTGATTCATAGCAGCATGCATTGAAGAATTAGTGCAGGTGAGACAGGCATTCCTTTTCCCCGAAAAATGTCAAAACGAACAGCATCAATGAAAACTACAATGAATAAGAAGCAGGAGGAAAGATCCTAATAACTATGCATTTTGAGATTCATTATCTTTCGACAGGATACACAACAAGAGGAATAAACAAATGAAGTGGATTATTCCTGTCTTTTATGAATACACAAATGAAACGTGATTATTCCTTTCATTAATGGAATACAAAAATGAACATTGATTATTCTTTTCATTTATGGAATACAAAAATGAACACGGATTATTCCTTTCACTTATGGAATACACAAATGAACACGGATTATTCCTTTCATTTATGGAATACACAAATGAACACTGATTATTTTTTCTTTTATGGAATACACAAATGAACACTGATTATTCTCTCTTTTATGGAATACACAAGTGAACATTGATTGTTCATTTAATTTATGGAATACACAAATGAACACTGATTGTTCATTTCATTTATGGAATACACAAATGAACACTGATTATTCTTTCTTTCATGGAATACAAAAGTGAACATCGATTGTTCATATCATTAATTTAATGGAATACACGAGTGAACATTGATTGTTCATTTCATTTATGGAATACACAAGTAAACACTGATTGTTCATTTCATTTATGGAATACACAAATGAACACTGATTGTTCTTTATTTCATTTATGTTTTTTATCTCCCTTTTTCTTATCTCCCCCCCCCCCCCCCCAAAATCCTAACTGAAGATCTAGCCAGAAAATACACCAGTCTTCCAATGATTTACAAGCAAATGACAAATCATTCCACAATGCTGACTTTTTTGTGTGTTTTTTTGTTATTTTAATCATGCAGAAAATCACTGAACATTCCTCTTCCTTTGCCACATTGCAATATACCTTCAGATACATGTTGTGTAAAAAATCCCCTATAAGATTTTTTTTCACTTACCACATGACAATCTTTCTTATAACTTGCATAGAAAGCCCAATAACATATTTCTCTCCCACTAACTACATCACAGTTTTATCCTTACAGCAAACTTGCCAGGCATGCATATGAGAGAGAGAGAGAGAGAGAGAGAGAGAGAGAGAGAGAGAGAGAGAGAGAGAGAGAGAGAGAGAGAGAGAGAGAGAGAGAGAGAGAGAGAGAGAGAGAGAGAGAGAGAGAGAGGGGAGAGAGACAGGACAGACAGACAGACAGAACGGAGACAGAGAGAGGAGAGAGGAAGAGAGAAAGAGAAGAATTCTGCATGCCACTTCAAAGGTAAAAGGAAATGGGTTGGTAGTTGGAAGGAAGCAGCTTTTTTTCTGTGAATAAAAGAGAAGCCTTTAATCCATGCATTTTTTTTTCTTTCAAAAAATAACATGCTGATAATCAACTTTTTCTCTCACCTTAATGACCTGTGAAAAACAGGAAAACAAAAAAAACAATGAATGATTTTTAACAAATGGAGTGAGGATAAAAAGGTTTATTGAAATATTTGCATTCAAACGACATTTCTTGGGAACACTTCTGAAGAAAGGTAAACAACAACAACAAATAAACAACAACAACAACAAAAACAAAAGAGAGAAGACAGCAAGAAAACTACCCCGCCCCCCCCCCCACCAAAAAAACAAAAAAAACCATCATGAATTATTATTATACTTAATTTTTCTACCAGTTCAGTTTTAAAAAAAACAAAAAAAAACACAAAACACAAACACACAACCAACTTTAAAAAAAAATTCTTAAAAGAAGCAACAACTTTTTTTCCCTCTCTTTACTTCTCCCATTATTTCTTTCCTTTCTTTTTCAAACTGTTCTTTACATTACCACACACACACAATATCTATATATATCTATATCTATCTATCTATCTATCTATCTATCTATCTATCTATCTATTACTATCTATCTATCTAGTATAGATATATACAAATATAAAAAATAATAGTAAGAAAAATCTTTAAAAAATATAATAAGAATAGAAGGAGAGAGAGAGGAGAGAGACAGAAAGAGCATCAGAAAGAAACAGCTGATGAAAGAGCGAATAGTACCCAGGAATACAGGGAAAAGAGAAAACAGAACAGATACAAGAAAGAAAGCGAAAGAAACAAAACAAAATCCTATATCATACATCAGATTGAAGAAAGATTCTACAGGGCGATTCATACAGCACCATATCAACATTCTGACGCTTAGAAATACCCCCACCCATTACTGACACTCAGAAATACCCCCACCCCCTTAATTATTCACACTCAGAAATACCCAACCCCATTATTCACACTCAGAAATACCTAACCCCATTATCACACTCAGAAATACCCAACCCCATTATTCACACTCAGAAATACCCCCACCCCATTAAAAAAAACAAAAAAACACCCCATTATTCACACTCAGAAATACCCCACCCCCATTATTCGCACTCAGAAATACCCCCACCCCATTATTCACACTCAGAAATACCCCACTCAGAAATACCCTAACCAATTTAAAAAAAAACCAAAAACATCCCATTCTTCACACTCAGAAATACCCCCCCCCCATTATTCAAGCTCAGAAATACCCCACCCCATAAAAAACCCACCCATTTTTCCCACTCAGAAATACCCCCACCCCATTAATTGTTCCCAGTCAGAAATATCCCCATCCCATTATTCACACTCATAAATATCCTCACCCCATTATTCACACTCAGAAATACCCCACCCACCCCCAAAAAATAAACAAACACAAACAAAACAAAACAAAACAAACACCAGATTATTCACACTCAGAAATACCCCCACCCCTATTATCCCACTCCTGCTCATGATGCGGTTTTTACCTCAGAGACAGACACGCCGTGAAGGACTTGAGGCGCTCTGTCATGCGTGCCTGCATGGCGCTCAGTGTCGACAGCAGCTCCCCGTTTTCTCGCTTCAGCTTCTCGTAGCCGTCCAGGCTGCTGATGGCAAACAGCCGACGAACGTCGCTGTCCACCTCCACTCTGGGAGCCCCTGAACATGGACAATAAAATCAGAAAGGTTTTTGGGTGGGTTTTTTTTTTTTTAATTGCTTCCTCTTCAAAACAAATGATAGTAAAATAAAATTTAAAAAGACTTTCTGATTTTATTCCCCTGAACATTGGAGAATAAAATCAGGTTTAAAAAAAAAAAAAAAAATTATTGTTGCTTCCATCTTCAAAATTGACCAAGAAATGATTAACTGACTAGACTTTTTTTAATTTTTTTAAAAAATCTTTTATATTGAGGATAATGGCATAAGCACACATGTGCTTTTTTTGCATCCAGTCCCCGTTGTATGTAGTTTTTTTTGTCAGTTTTGTCATCTGTTGACTGAATAAAAGACGACATGATACAGAAACAGAAAAGAACCCCCGAAAAATAAAGTTTTGATATATGAAAGTCTTCTGGAGTGTCTGTTTTAAATCATTCTGGAGAGAAGCATTCGTGATTCACAATTGGTGGGAATGACTAAAGCTGAGAACGTTTCTTCTTTTTGAAAAAAAATTATTCAATATCTAGATTAACTCTGTCTGTTCTCCATTTCTGTCAGGGGTAGGGAGGTGATACAACAGAAACACGACACCCAATGGTCATCAGATCAAGCAGCTCATTTGAAATTTTCCCCCACTTCTGGAATGAAGTGATTCTTCAACACTGTGAAACACAGCAGGTCGGTCTACAAACACTGCTATCAAATGTATCCCACTTCAATGGACGCTATACCCAAGTGTTTCAGACCCATTAACTTTAATCCTGTAAGTTCTGGGATCAAATCTTGGCATGTACATGAATTAAGGGTGGAGATTTTGTTCAAACTCCCAGGTTAACTTCAAGTGCAGACCTGCAAATGCCTTAATTCCCTTTGTGTGCGTACACATACAGAAGCTCAAATATCCACATTAAAAGGTCCTGTTATTCCTGTCAGCATTCAGTCGATTATGAAAACACGAACATACCCAGCATGCAACTTGTTCAACAAAATGAGCTGCTCTGGGGTCAAAATGTGTTGGCTGAGGCCAGAGGGAAGACCTCCAACATAGAAACAGGCACAGGAAAACACCAGGTACTGTGCACCCCCCTACCCCACCCAAGAGAGAAGGAGAGGGTGGGAGAGAGTATACAACTTGCAATTTACTTAATCAGGCAAACGAGTATCGTCCATCACAAAAAGGATGGAATTCAACTGCCAAACACCAAAATAATTCCAATGCCAAACCTTTGTCTTCCAACACTCTCAGCTAATCAGTTAAGAACACAAAGGAGTACACTTCAGAACACAATAGAACAGAAATAAGATCAGAGCAGAACTGAAGATATGAAAAAATATTGGAGCACTCCCAAAACAAAATTTCTCCATAATATGACCACAACACAGGATTAACAAGAGAATGTTGTTGTCAATAAAAGAAAGCGGAAAAGAGAAAAGGTCAGAGCTACAAGCAGAGCGGCACAGCAATCGTTCTCATGTCTTCCTCCAGATATCTCACTGCACCATAGATACACCACTTACACAAATTATTTTCATCCAATAAAATGGGGAGAAAAACTAACAATAAAAACAGATCACCGAACATCTAAAAGGTCACGCACACACTCACACACTCACACACACACACACACACACACACACCAACCACTCTCTCCTCTCTCTCTCTCTCTCTCTCTCTCTCTCTCTCTCTCTCTCTCTCTCTCTCTCTCTCTCTCTCTCTCCTCAGCTTTGCAATATAATATGAAATATAAGCCAAACTGAAGATTTCTTCATGATTTACCTCAAATCTTGTTCTTCTATTGGTAAATTTGAGCAGTTTAAGTAAAAACTACATCTCCCTTCAAAATACAGATTGATTTTACAACTGCTGCATCATACATGGTTAACAACTCAAACAAGATTTTCCTTCAAAATAAAGCCTTTGGTAAATTGCTACAATGATAATGCATTGATGGTCAAAATGAAACCTTTCTTTAAAACAAAAGATTGCTTTGATCAAATAATTTTAGGGGGGTAAAAAGCTAAACTTTACACCGATACAGTCAAATTAAGCATACAATGACACACAGTACACGTCCCAAACACACACACACACACACACACACAACACACACACAAACACTAACACACACATACACAAGCACACACACACACACACAGAGTACACACACTAACACACACACACACACATACAAGCACACACACACACACACAGAGTACACACACTAACATACACCCCCATCCACCCCCACGCCCATCCACACACACCCACACCCCCATCCACCCACCCACCCATACACACACACACACACACCCGCCAACCCACGGTACACACACCCACCACACACACACCACTCACCACCACACACACACACACACACACACACACACACACACACACCACACACACAGTACACTCACCCCCCCCACATCCTCCCCACCCCCACACCCACCCCCCTCCCCACACACAACACCAACACACACTAACTCAAAACTACCTGCAGAAGACCCCGACAGAGCGGCCAGCGGGTGATCCTCCAGTACTTCAGACTGGACGGTGAGAGTACGACCCTCAAGTGTCCACCACCACCCCCTGCGTTCTCCACCCCCCCCTTCCGACCCTCCCCCTCCACTCCACCATGGCATCGAGAAACCCCACCACCACCACCGCCACTGCCGCTCTCGTTCCCGCTGCTGGTCTCCCCTTCCTGACCCGAGGTGGTGGCGCCACCTCCAATCAGCATCTTGGGCCGAGCGCCAGGGCCGCTGAACGTGCTCCCGCCAGGGGAGCTAAGCGGCGTGCAGGCGGCAGGGGAGTCGGCGTGAGGGGGGTAACTGTGGTCGCTGAGGGAGGAGGCTGTGATGGAGGGGGGGGGTGTTGGGGGTAGGGGGGTGGTTAGTAAAATCGCACAGCATCATCACTACTATTACCATCACCGTAGTAAGTAGGTGAAGAGAGAGAGGGTGAGGGAGAGGGTAAGAGAAAGAGAGGGAGGGAGGGAGAGGGGGGAGAGAGAGGGGGGGAGAGAGAGAGAGGAGGGGAGGGAGAGGGGGAGGAGAGGGGGGGAGAGAGAGAGAGGGAGAGGGAGGAAGAGAGAGGGGAAGGGAGAGAGAGGGGAGGGAGGGAGAGAGAGAGAGAGAGAGAGAGAGAGGAGAGGGAGAGGGAGAGGGAGAGGAGAGGAGAGGGGGAGGGAGAGAGAAAGACGAGAGAAAAGAGAGAAGAGAGAGAGAGGAGGAGAGAGAGAGAGAGAGAGAGAGAGAGGAGAGGGAGAGAGAGAAGAGAGAGAGAGAGAGGAGAGAGAGAGAGAGAGAGAGAGAGAGGAGAGAGGAGGAGAGAGAGAGAGAGAGAGAGAGAGAAGAGAGAGAGAGAGAGAGAGAGAGAGAGAAACAGAAGAGAGAGAGAGAGAGAAGAGAGAGAAGAGAAACAGAGAGAGAAAAGAGACAGACAGACAGACAGACAGACAGACAGACAGACAAAGAGAGACACAGAGAGAAAGACTAAAGGGGAGAAGTATTAGAAAAAGACTGGCTGGTATGTCAAAGGAGGGGTTAACACCACAACACACACACCCCACACACACACACACACACACAGCAACAGCGGCATTTCTGGCCATGAAGAGCGCTTGGTGATAACCAACTCCTTGTTCTTTCATTGCTGCACAAATCGTACTTTTTCTCTTTTATCTGCTGCTAGTTGAACAGAGAAGAAATTCTTCCCATTTTTCCTTTTTCTGTTGCCCTCAGCTAGAGCTCTGAGGTTGATCAACGAAGGTGAGATTTTGCATATATGCGACCGTATTTCGCCCGCATTTGTGTGTTTGGAAAAGCAATAACAGCATACAGTTAGTTACTTGTTTCAACACTTTTTTTTTTCTTCAGCAAAGCAGACTTATTTAACAAGCAGTTGAGTCACTGGAAGGCTCTCAATTTTTCAACAACAAAATTTCAGAGAAAATGGATCAGAGCCATTTCAATACAATTTTGTAGATGATTAAAAAAAATAATAATATAACATTAATAATAATTTTTAAAAAAGCTTTCTCATGGCAAGTTCTGCTGCATGTGTGTAACGGTATCAACTTTGAGAGAGAAACAAACACACACACACACAGATACACATAGAGCTAGTTCCCCGTCACCATGTGAAAGCAGTTTCATACAATAATTGAAAAGTGTACAAAGCAATGTATACACACACACACATACATTTTTCAGCCCATTCTTTTTTTTTCTTCCTTACACTGGCTGATTTCAATGAAAGGGCTCGTTCTTTTACATTTTTACGATCAATAAAGATTCTGTTCAATTTGCAGAGTGCTGAGATAATATTCTAAAACCAGTAAAGTTCTTTTTTGTTGGAACTATCTTCCATAACAGAAAAGACTCAATGTCCTACCCCCATATCATAGACACAGACCTGGCTCTTGTTCTCATTACCT
The DNA here is from genome assembly GCA_030674155.1 of Stramonita haemastoma. Classification (NCBI taxonomy): domain Eukaryota; kingdom Metazoa; phylum Mollusca; class Gastropoda; order Neogastropoda; family Muricidae; genus Stramonita; species Stramonita haemastoma. Next base: position 26,224,365 of record CM060345.1, read on the forward strand.
TCTCACAAACACACACATCCATAACTGTATCTCATTTAATATTGCTGTTTGGCCCAGGCCAAAAGCTGTGTCAGTTATTGATGTCAGCTCACTGCCAAGGCCTACACTTAAATGTTGTCATGATGTAAAATGTGTTGAGATTGCCTTCAGCCATAACAAGCTCTTAGCATGACAACCTGCACTCTCCTTGAAAGGAGAGAGAAAAAAAATCCTCTGAAGTCGGAGTATGGCTGTCTATATGGTGAGGTACTTAAAAACAGTCATACACACAAACTTCTCAATCAGCGTGCAATGCCAATCTCAAAATGATTCCTAGGTGGGATAAGTGAGTCACAGTGCACATTCTGGGTGATCCTCAGAGTGTTAAGCTGGGGAACACACAACTACATACTGCCGTCTGCAGAAAACCAGTTGTCACAAAGGTCCTACCCTAAACATAAGCCTCTGAACTGTGAACACCAATACAGATGCACATGACTTTACCTGTCATACTCACACACTCAAATACACCCTTACACACACACTACCCACACTCACACAAACCACTCCCATCCAACCCTTACACACACACAACCCCACCCATCCCCTACACACACACACAACACACACACGCACGCACGGACACACACACACAAACCACCCCCACCCAACCCCTACACACACACAATACACACAACCCCCACCCATCCCCTACACACACACAAACCACCCCCCCCCCCACACACACACACACACACACACACACAACACAGCTTTACTTACCCTGACTGTGGCCCAAAGAGCCGTGTATGTCAGTGTGCACCCTCAGGATGTGAGCCTCAGACAGCATGCTGTGCAGACTGTCCCGGGGTTCGGGGCTGGGCCGCCCGTCTGCTGCCTCAGGGCCTACACGAAACACCTCTGTTTCTACAGTATTAATTAATCATGTATGCTTCTACAGTATTAATAAACCTCTGCTTCTACAGTATTAATTAATCTATCAAGGACGCTTCAGGGGCATGAAAACCCATACCTTACCCAACACACACTGAAAAGATATTGGGTTTGAACCAGTTTTGTTTATGTATGCAGAAAACAAATGAAGAGCAGAGATTTCAATTAAGTAGAAGTAATAGGCACCCATCAGTCTCGAAGACTATGGAGTTGCACTCTAGTCTTTAGAGCGCAAAGCCTGGGTAAGTATGGAGGGCAAGCTGTTACCCATGCAGCAGACCCCCCGCCCCTCTCCACGCCACTGGAATGATCCATAGGAAAGGCAATGACTGATACAAATGGTTCCAGTACCATCGCAGGAGCCATCAGAACGTTGCCATATACAACCCCGAGCCGCCCTGGGGACTCAAACTCCCTGATTTTTCCTCAGGGATGGTGTCTAAACATGACACCTGTGTGCATGCTTTTTTTATTTTTTTTATTTTGTCATCTGCTCCTACCAAAAGTAAATAGTTTCATACATTAAACTGAACGTGGCACAGAGAGAGATAGAGCGAAAGAGAGAGTGAGAGAGAAACACAGAGAGAGAGAGAGAGAGAGAGAGAGAGAGAGAGAGAGAGAGAGAGAGAGAGAGAGAGAGAGAGAGAGAGAGAGAGAGAGAGAGAGAGAGAGAGAGAGAGACAGACAGACAGACAGACAGACAGACAGACAGACAGACAGACAGACAGAGACAGAGAAACACAGAGACAGCCAGCCAGCCAGCCAGCCAGACAGACAGACATCAGTTATACCAGCAGTGGAGGCAGGACTGTGGTTGTTTCGCCTGCCGTGCTCCAGACAGACAGACACAGACAGAGAGACAGACAGAAACAGAGAGACAGACAGAGAGTTAAGACAAAGAGGGAGAGACTGACAGAGAGAGAGAAAGAGAGACAGACAGACAGATATCAGTTATACCAGCAGTGGAGGCAGGGCTGTGGTTGTTTCTCTTGCTGTGCTCCAGACAGACACAGACAGAGAGACAGAAAAAGAGAGACAGACAGACAGAGAGATAAAACAGAGAGTGACAGACAGACAGAGAGACAGACAGAGAGACAGACAGACATCAGTTATACCAGCAGTGGAGGCAGGACTGTGGTTGTTTCACTTGCTGTGCTCCAGACAGACAGACAGACAGAGAGACAGACAGAGACAGCCAGAGAGAGAGACAGACAGAGAGACAGACATACATACAGAGACAGAGATATAGATATCAGACAGACATCAGTTATAAATACCAGCAGTGGAGGCAGGACTGTGGTTGTTTCTCTTGCTGTGCTCCAGACAGACAGACAGACAGAGAGACAGACAGAGACAGCCAGAGAGAGAGACAGACAGAGAGACAGACATACATACAGACAGAGATATAGATATCAGACAGACATCAGTTATAAATACCAGCAGTGGAGGCAGGGCTGTGGTTGTTTCTCTTGCTGTGCTCCAGACGGCTGATGACGTCCTCCGCCAGGCGTCGGGTCTGACTCAGCTCGTGGAGCAGCTGCTTCATCAGGTCTTCCTTCTTGCTGCAGCTCACTGTCCACATCACAAACACAACCACCACATTTTCCTTCTTTCTCTTTCTTTCTTTCTTTTTTTTTTTATATAGATCTTATTATTATTATTAATTATATTTTCATTTATTTTTTTTAATTCCTCAGCTAAAGCTTCTAGGTCCACCGGACAGTGAAATTTTCTGCGTATGCAACCGTTCCCCCCGCCCCCATTCCTCCTTGAGCAAAATATGACAGCAGCGATAGGGTTAAATTATTCAGTATAGCATGGGGGGGGCGGGGGGCAGCTGTATGGTCAGAGCGTAGCGCTCATGATCTAACAGCCCAGGATTGTGCCCAGATTGAAATGACTGAGCACAAAAAAATATATAAAAAATTTTAAATATATAAAAATAAATAAATAAAAAGGCTGAGCACAGCCCAGCCCTGCCTCACTCACTGGTTTGTGAGGTCATGCTCTCGTACAGCTTGATTTCCGTCTTCAGGGTCTGGTTCAGCTGTTCTGTCTCCTTCTGGGAGGAGATGATCCTGATGACACACACAACCATCGACACATTGTCAGCAATGTCGACCACATACCCCGACACCATCGACAAACTGTCAGCAATGTCCACCCACATACACAACAACACCATCGACAAACTGTCAGCAATGTCCACCCACATACACAACAACACCATCGACAAACTGTCAGCAATGTCCACCCACATACACAACAACGACACAACAACACCATCGACAAACTGTCAGCAATGTCCACCCACATACACAACAACGACACAACAACACCATCGACAAACTGTCAGCAATGTCCACCCACATACACAACAACGACACAACAACACCATCGACAAACTGTCAGCAATGTCCACCCACATACACAACAACGACACAACACCATCGACAAACTGTCAGCAATGTCCACCCACATACACAACAACGACACAACAACACCATCGACAAACTGTCAGCAATGTCCACCCACATACACAACAACGACACAACAAAACCATCAACAAACTGTCAGCAATGTCCACCCACATACACAACAACGACACAACAACACCATCGACAAACTGTCAGCAATGTCGACACACATACACAACGATGGTTTACCATTATGCAGGTAATGACCGTCTAACCATCCTGCCACCCACCGTCCTCCTACACACAATCATTCGCAACAACCAATCCACACACTGTACAGGGGATGGACAGCCTAGTGGTCAGAACACTGCGCTCGCAATCTGACGACCTGGCTTTGATTCCCGTTTGAGGGGATTTTTCCCCTGGAGTTAACATCAGTGCTGACTCCACTCTCCCCACAAGTCCTTCGGATGAGACCATAAACCAAGGCCCCGTGTGTGAACGCACGCAAAATACCTTGCGCACACATATTAAATCCTGTTCCACTTTTTTTGTAAGTCTAGGCCATCATGTGCTGGTGGGAACAAATGACAAGATTTACAAAAAAAAACTGCATACACACAGGGACTGGATGTAAAAAAAAAAAAAAAAAAAAAAAAAAGAAAAGCACACGAGTGCTTATTCCATTATCCTCAATATAAAAGAGTAAATAAATTAAAAGAAAATAATTTTTTTTTAATTTTTAAACTGGCACCCAGGCGCCCCCCCCCCCCCCCCCCCCAATGATTTTACCATTTTGAACTCTGTACTTTGTTTTTACAAAAGCACATGAGTACTTTTTCCATTATCCTCAATATAAAAGAATTAATAAATTAAATAAATAAATAAAAATTAAAAAACTGGCACCCAGCCCCCCCCCCCGAGATGATTTTTACCGTTTGTACTCAGCCACCAGTTTGGTCAGCTGGGCGTCTCTCTTCTTCAGCTTGCTGGAGCGCTCGGTGGCCTCCTTGGTCAGGGTTTCTATGGTGACGCTCCTCTCCGACACGGTGGCCTGGCTGGCCTGCAGCTCGTACTCCTGCTCCCTGCTCTTCTCCTCCATCTCCTTCACCTGTGTCGTGTCGTGTGGGAGGAGGAGAAGAAGTGGTGAAATGATAATTAGATTAGGATACATGGAATCTATACAGAACTGATTAGATTATGATACATGGAATGTATACAGAACTCTAAGTGAAATGATAATTAGATTAGGATACATGGAATCTATACAGAACTGATTCAATTATGATACACAGAATGTATACAGAACTCTAAGTGAAATGATGATTGAATTATGACACATAGAATAAAAAAATTAAAAAATTTTAAAAAACAAAAAAACAACCAAATAACAAAAAAATGACACATCGAATCTATACTGAACTGACTCAATTATGATACATGGAATCTATATAAAACTGATTAAATTATGATACATGGAATCTATACACAACTGATTCAATTAGGATACAGGGAATCTATACAAAACTCTCATCTTGTGAGAGCGTAGCAAAGCGCTTACATTCAACTTGTACATGTATAATGCACATTCAACAGGTCACAAACAGATTTGACCATTAAAAAAAAAATTAAACACACACACACACACCAATCCCTCCTCCCTCACCCCCACACACCACTGAAATCACCCCCCTACCTTTTTTAAAATTTTATTTTATACCACTTTATGTCACAGCAGATTTCTCTGCATGAAATTCGGGCTGCTCTCCCCGGGGAGAGCACGTCACCACAAGTACAGCGCCTACCCTTTTTTTTTTTTTTCCCTAAGGGATGGTGTCTAAACACGACACCTGTGTGCATGCTGGGTTTTCTATATATAATTTTGTCATCCGCTCCTACCGGCACACAATGGCCTGCTCTTCCGAAAGGTGGAGCGGGGTTTTAAACGTGTGCGCAAGATGTTCTGCGTGCGTTCGCACACGGGGCCTCGGTTTATAGTCTGATCCGAATGACTTTGACATTCAGTTCGATTTTTCGTCAAACTGGGAAGAAAGGGTGAGGCTGGGTACAAACCCAGAACCTCACGGTTTACTTGTTGGTAGGTGAACGTCTTAACCATCTTCCTTCGTACTTTCTTCATACTTCCTTCCTACCTTGGCCTCCATCTCACGCAGACGACCCTCCAGGGTGCGGGCGAGGGTGTCTGCGCGGTGGGCGACGTTCTCGTTGGTGTGGGCGCGCCCCTCGGCCTCTGTGAGCTGTGCCTGCAGCTGGTGGAGGTGGCAGAGGGCCTGGTGACGAGAGCTGTCCGCCTCCTGCTCCCGGCTCTGGCTGCTCTGCAGGCTGCTCTTCAGCTGATCCACCTGGGGAGAACACATGCAGACCATGAATAGTGGACTATGAGATGTGGAAGGATTTGTTATCTGTGTGGTAATACAGTGATCGGAACAGCAGGCTTTGACAGAAGGATCTGCTATTGGTATCAGTATGGCAATACAGGGACCAGAACAGCAGAATTTGAAATGTGGAAGGATTTGCTATCTGTATGGCAGTATACCGACCAGAACAGCAGACATTGAAATCTGGAAGGATTTTGCTATTTGTGTCTGTATTCTTGCAGAGGAGGCAATACACAGACCAGAACAGCAGGCTTTGAAATCTGGAAGGATTTGCTATCAGTGTGGTAATACAGGGATCAGAACAGCAGACTTTGAAATCTGGAAGGATTTGCTATCTGTATGGTAATACAGGGATCAGAACAGCAGACTTTGAAATCTGGAAGGATTTGCTATCTGTATGGTAATACATGGACTGGAACCACAGACATTCAAATCTGGAAGGATTTTGCTATCTGTGTGGTAATACAAGGACCAGAACAGCAGACATGGAAATCTGGAAGGATCTGCTATCGGTATCGGTATTGTAATACACAGACCACAACAGCGCACTTTGAAATCTGGAAGGATCTGCTATCTGTGTTGTAATACAGGTATTAGAACAGCAGACTTTGAAATCTGGAAGGATTTGCTATCGGTATCGGTATTGTAATACAGGGACCACAGCAGCAGACTTTGAAGTGTGGAAGGATTTTGCTATCAGTGTGGTAATACAGGGACCGGAACAGCAGGCATTGAAATCTGGATGGATTTGTTATCTGTATGGCAATACAGAAATCGGAACAATCGATATGGCTTCCATGGAGATTTGCTATCTGTATGGTAATACAAGGATCGGAACAGCAGGGATTGAAAGAAGGATTTGTTATCAGTATGGTAATACACAGACCAGAACAGCAGACTTTGAGAGAAGGATTTGCTTTCAGTATCGGTATGGCAATACAGGAACCAGATCGGCAGACATTGAAAGGTGCAGGTATCTGTACCTCTCGGGCCCGGTTGACGCCTGGATATATTATTGATAGAAGCGCAGAGTGCAACCCTGTCATGTAGTCTCAAAGCGATGCACTTCCACAGCAGCATCATTACAACATCCTCATCACCACTGATCATCATGGAATGAAAACATAGCCTCTGATTCCATGGCCCTAGTTGCCCAGGTTCAGTTTCTCCATACGCTCCTGTGCCTGTGGTGAGTTTGTGTGCCTTCGGGGTTGGAGGTTCGAAGGGCAGTCGCTGGAGGGGCGTTGTGGTGGTTGCCACCTCGAGTGGGCCTCTCACTCAGTCTGGCTCCGTGACTGAGCTAATACTGTACTTAAATGGGGCTCAACAGGTGATGTCCTGCATATGTTAGCTCAGAACAGGCACCACTGAACACCACCAAACTGACCCAGTAGCAGTGCAGGGCCCCTCTGGCTGGTGGCCCTGCAGCGGCCTAATATTGATGAGCTCCCTATAGACTCACGACCCTGAGGATGAGACATAATGGGTATGACTGTGGCTGGAAGATTGAGATGGGCTGCATGCGAACAGCAGGGACAGGAACGTCACAGAAGTTGAGGCAGCACAAAAAAAGAGGTCACACTCACCTGATAAAAGACACACACACAGAGGGGGAATAAAGAAAATGTCAAGACTGACCTGCGATTCGCACTCGTGGACAAACAAACAAACAAAAAAGTCACACTCACCTGACAACACACGCACACACAGGGAGAACAAAGAAAACGTCAAGACTGACCTGGGACTCGCACTCGTGGACACACACAAAGAAAAAAAAAAGGTCTCACACGGGGGGGGGGGGAGTAAAGAAAATGTCAAGACTGACCTGGGACTTGCAGTCGTGGACATCTCCCCCCCCCCCCCCCCCCCCCCCCCCCCCAAAAGGCCAGACTCACCTGACAAACACACACACACACAAGGGGGAATAAAGAAAACGTCAGACTGACCTGGGATTCCCACTCGTGGACGCCCCCCAAAAAAATTTAAAAAAAAGGTCACACTCACGTCAAACACACACGGGGAAAAATACCGAAAACATCAACACTGACCTGGGATTCACACTCGTGCACGCGGTGCTGGTAGTCGCGCATGCACTGCTCGTAGTGGGCCATGCGTTCCTGGTAGTGCAGCGCCCGCTGCTGCTGCTGCTGGCACTCCTCCTGAAGCGCCCCGCACTGCCGCATGCGGCCCTCCATCCGCCCGCACTCCTCCCGCACCGTGCCCAGCTCCTCCCGCACCTGCCGACCTCTGACCTCCTCCTCCCGCAGGCGGGAACACGCCTCCTCCCTCTCCTCCCGCGCGACCTTCACCTCCTGCTCCAACGACCCCAGCTTCTCCCGGCACTGGGCGAGGTCCTGTTCCGCGGCGTTCTTGCACGTTTCGGCCTGAGCCAGTCGCGTCTCCAACACCCCAACGCGCTGCGTGGACTCCTGGAGACTCGACTCCAGTTTTCTGCCCGTCTGGCGGAGGAGGCGAGCGTCGTCCTCCAGGGCGGCGGTTCGAGCCTTGGCGGCCCCCAGCTGTGCCTGGAGGTCCTGGCAGGAGAGCTGGGCCTTGTGGAGCTCGGCCTCCTGGGCCTTGGCCCGTCGCTTGGCGCGGCACAGCTGGCTCTCCAGGTCCCCCAGCAGCTGCTGCGACTGCGAGAACTTGGCGTCGTACGACTGACAGCAACGCTGCGACTCCTCCAGCTCGCGCTCCAGGTCCCGCGTCTGCTGCTGCGATTCCTCCATCTCGCTGCGCAGCGCTGCGATCTGCTGCTGCAGCTCCGCGACTTCGGTTTCTTGCTGCTGCGCGCGCTGCGTCTCGCACTCCTGCAGCAGGGCCAGGTTGTCGCGCAGCAGCTGCATCTCCTTCTCCTGCTGCTCCCGCACCACACGCGTTTCGTGCAGGACGCGCTCGCGTTCGATGACGATGGTTTGCTGCTGGTCCGTCAGAGATTTCTGCTGCGTCAGCTGGGCGCGCAGCTCGGCCACCATGGCTTCCAGTTCCGCGATGCGCCGGATGTGCTGGCTGTTGAGCAGTGACGTCATCTGTACGGCTGTAAAATAACACACAAGGGAATGTAGGATGCTTCAGACACTAACTAACTTCAGCAGCTATTAAAAAAAAAAAAAAGTTCAAATAAAAAAGAAAATTTTTTTTACCCCCTCCCCCCCCCAAAAAACCCCAGCCAAAACATTAGCAGCTATGTACTAATTTTACGGAGAGAAACTCTCACAGCTGTCAGCACACAGTGAACGTAGGATGCTTCAGACACTAAATTCAGCAGCTATTAAAAAAAATAAAAAAATAAAAAATTAAAAAATTTAAAAATTTAAAAAATAACCCTCAAAACTTCAGCTGTTGTATAATACTTCTACTGACAGAAACTCTCACAGCTGTCAGCACACAGTGAACATATGATGCTTCAGAAACTTACTTCAGCAGCTATTTAAAAAATAATAGAAATATAAATTTTTTTTTTTTTAAAGAATTAAAGCAAAACCAAAAAAACACCCAAAAACTTCAGCAGCTATGTAATACTTCTACGGACAAAAACTCTCACAGCTGTCAGCACACAGTGAACATGATGCTTCAGACCCTAACTTCAGCAGCTATTAAAAAAATAATTAAAAAAAAAAAAAGATTAAAAAAAATTCATTAAAAAAACCAACTTCAGCAGCTATTAGTACTTCTAAAAACAGAAACTCTCACGGCATTATATCCCTCATCCTAAAATTATACATTTTTTTCAGTCCTTGGCTAGAGCTTCAAGATTCACCGATGGTGAGATTTTGTGTATGCGAGCAAGCATTTTGATCTTATCATGAAGGTAACCACATTCCGACTTAGGGATGTATTGATGGGTACATTCAGGTTTCTGTAACCTCCTGATCACTGACACTGAATTCCGGGATCTTTAACATGCATATTTAATCTTCTGCATGCGAATGTACATGAAGGGAATTAAGGCACTGGCAGGTCTGTGCTCTATGCTATGATCCAACCAACCACAGACGTCACAAAGGGAGGGCATCCACAAGGGGGCCAGGACAACTGACCGTTGTGGGCCTCGGTGTCCAGCTGCTCCAGACGTTCCCTCAGCCGCTTCAGCTCTGCCAGGTGCAGCTGCAGCAGTCGTATCTGACCGTCACTGCACTCCTCACCCCCACTCTCCTCCCCACCCGCTGCAGACACCTGCACACCCACCAACCAACCACTCAATAGGGCCAAAGTTGTTAAAGGAAACAAAGCCCCCCCCCACCCCACACACAATCAACCGAACCTGGAGTATGTATAAATATAACAATCCACTGACAAACCCCCTCATACCTGCGCTCCTAACAATTGACTGTTAAAACCGTTTCATACCTGCACTCCTAACGATGGATGAACAAACCGTTTCATACCTGCACCCCTAACGATCGACACACAAACTGTTTCATACCTGCGCTCCTAACAATCCACTGACAAACCCCCTCATACCTGAGGGACGGGATAGCCTCGTGGTCAAAACATTGCACTCACAAATTGACAAACCGAGTTCGATTCCCGTTCGAGGGGATTTTTCCACTGGAGTTAACATCAGTGCCGACTCCACTCCCCCCCAAAAGTCTTTCGGATGAGACTATAAACCGAGGCCCCGTACACGCAGATCATCTTGCGCACACACTAAATCCGATTCCACTTTTCGTAAGAGTAGGCCATCCTGTAAACAACGAACAGATGACAAGATTTACAAAACTGCATACACACGGGGACTGGATGTATAAAAAAAAAAGCACACGAGTGCTTATTCCATTATCCTTGCTATAAAATAATAAAATCAAATTGAATCAAAAAATAAAAAAATAAAATAACAATGGACAAACCATTTCATACCTGCACTCCTAACAATTCACTAACAAACCCCTCACACCTGCACACCTAACAATCGACAGTTAAAACCGTCTCCTACCTGCACTCCCAGCGACCGACACAGGGAGTCGTACACACTCAGCTCCTCCCGGAGGGTGCGGTTCATGTCCGTCAACACCATGACGCGGTTCTTCAGGCGCGACGACTCTTCCTGCGAGCCGTCGTCATTGGCTGTGACGTTGGAATGCAGCGTGCCGTTGCCGTCGTACGTCGCCTCGTCACCAGAGCTGTTGCTTCCTTCTGTGGAGCAGAAGAGACCACAGTCAGTGACCTCGGTTAGTGACCTTTATGATTTTGCATAAATCATCATATGTAAGATACGGCATTGTCTTACAATTGCATTTTCGTGCCCAAAAGGAATAGATGACAAAAATTATGGGGGGGGGGTGAAAAAAACCCAAACCCAAACCCAAGCTGAAACCCCATGCACACATGTGTCGCGTTTAAACACAAACCCTGGGGTCAGAATGTTGTTGCATGCGCAAAAATCTTACCACTGGTGAACCTCAAAGCCCTAGCCAAGGAATAGAAAAAAAAAGTGTGTGTGTGTGTGTGTGTGTGTGTGTGTGTGTGTGTGTGTGTGTGTGTGTGTGTGTGTGTGTGGCAGGGGGAGAATGAATGAGTAAACAACCAGATGAACAAACAGGGAATGAGTGCTTCGATTTGTGTACTCTACAAGATCCAGCGCTATTTAAATCCATAATTATTATTATTATTATTAATGTATGAGCAAACACACAGATAAACAAACAAACAGGGAATGAACGAGCACACAAACAACCAAACCAACAAAGACACACACCTGGGTTCTCCAGGGACCGGCCCTGCCTCTCAGCGCCCTGACACCCCCCTGCCCCCTTTCCCTGCCCTGGCCCCGACCCTCGGGGAAAGCTCCAGGCACTGTCCTGGTGACCCTGAGGTCGCCCTAGGGGCAGGATGCTCTCCGAGAAGCTAGAATAGGTCAGGTTATCCATGGCGGTGCCGTCAAACACATCCTCCCCCATCGCCGTCACCTCCTGCGACGACAGAGACGGTCGCGCGGTACCCTGACCACCGTGCGTAGCGGACGCTGTCGTGCGGCGATCCTGCTGAGTGGAGAGTTCGGATCCGGACACTTCCGACATGGCAGCAGTGGTGGTGGTGTTGTCTGACATGGTCTTTCCCGCGTGGCTGGGGAGGCGGCTGGTGGATCTGAGGTCAGAGGTGAGGTCGCCTCTGGCCGTTTCTCTGGACAGGGACAGACCGCTCATGTTGGACCCCCCGTCTTCCTCCTGCTGCGTGGTCAAGGCATGGCCCCCCAGCTGAGGTGACCCCGCTTTACCTGGGTCCGCCACACCTTGGAGGCACCTGTCACAGGAAAAGGTGTGTGGTTGAAATTCACGCTGCGTGCTTTTTTTTGTTTGGTTGGTTGGTTGGTTAGTGGTTTTTTGTTTGTTGGGTTGGTTGGTTGGGGTTTTTTTTTATAAACAGTAGGTCGAAAACTAGTATGGGTGCTGGTGACAAAATTTACAGAACTGCATACACAAGCACATGATTGCTTATTTCATTGTCCTCAATATAAAAGAATTTAATCTTTTCTTTCCATCTACATTTTTTTTTAGTAGTATGTACGCATGTTAAAAATTCTGGAAACTAAAAAAAAAAAAAAAAATCAATACATAAATAACTGATGTTTTTAAATATTTACAGGAGTCCAAAGTGTATGTAATATAAGTAACAGTTTTTCATGAAAAAAAAACTTTGAAGAATGACCATTCTAAACCTCTGACAACAAACACATCACAGGCGACAATCACAAACACACTAACGATCACTTTCATTCATTCACCCACCCACCTGTACTCACCCACCCACCTGTACTCACCCACCCACCCACACATACACTCTCTGTCTGTCTGTCTGTCTGTCTGTCTGTCTGGTCTGGTCTGGTCTGGTCTGGTCTGGTCTGGTCTGGTCTGGTCTGGTCTGGTCTGGTCTGGTCTGGTCTGTCTGTCTGTCTGTCTGTCTCTCTCTCCAAATATACCCTGATCAGCCAACAATACAAAACAAAACCAAAAAGTCTTACCTCTCTTTCAAGGCCTTGATGTGCTGATTCAAGGTGTTCATGATGGAGTGGGAATTCTTTGATGGCGTTCTTGTCTGCTGGGTGTCTGATATGTTGGCCAACTGACCACTCCCTCCCCCTGTAGTGGACACAGCAGACAAAGTGCTGGTCCCACTGACACTGTCTGGACCTATGCCACCTGAAAAATTGTATGTATGTGATGGTCAGAACAATTTTGTTCTGTCTTATGAAATGGGGATGGGATAGCTTAGTGGTCAGAGCACTCGCTTCAGCCAAGGTTTTAAGCAGCGTCAAGTATGGTTACCAGTTGGATGGGTGGCTGTTTGCGCGCCTTGGCTTCAGGACAGTTCACCCAGCTGTAAATGGGTACCTGCCCTCTTTAGGGTCAGGGAAAGTAAAGCAGCGAGGGAGAGGAGATGGGCGCCGCCCACAATGTGCTGACCCCTAGAGAAGCTGAGGTCTCACACACGCACCACACACAGATGCATCTTCCAACAACAACACTCAACCTGAACTTTGAAACACATTCATAGCTCCCCCCTCTAATATTCCTACACAGACACACACACATTTCCAAACACCAACACTCACATGACACCCACCTGAGCTCTGAAACATTCATTGCTACCCCACCCCCTTTCCCAAAATATGTTCACTCTCCTAAACACACAAATATCTCCTAACACTCACACCTTACTGACTTGAACACTGAAACACATTCACTGCTCTCCCACCCCCCACCTCTCCAAAATATATTCTCACCCTCCCCAACACACAAACCCACACTCACCAGAACTCTGAAGCACATTCATTGCTCCTGCCCCCTCCCCCCCCCTCATTTTCCACAATACTCTTCCCTCTCCCAACACCACACTCACTTAAACTCTGAAGCACACTCATTGCTCCCCCCCTTTCCAAAATATCACACTCACTTTGAACTGCTCTCTTCCCCCCCCCCCCCCCCCCCCCCCTTCCAAAGTATTCTTACTATCCCCTTATTGCTCCCATCCCTCTTCCACAATACTCTCCCTCTCCCAACACCACACTACTTAAATCCTGAAACACATTCACTGCTCTCCCTCCTCTCCAAAATATTCTTATTCTCCCACGCACACACACCACACTCACATGAACTCTGAAACACAATTATTGCTCTCATCCCCCCACTGCCCCCCCCTTTCTTCCACAATCGTGTGCCGATGGGAACAGATGACAAGATTTACAAAACTACATACACATGGGGACTGAAAGTAAAAAAAAAAAAAAGCACATGACTGCTTATTCCCTTATCCTCGATATAAATAAATAAATAAATAAATAAATGTAACAGAGTGGACATATTTGATGTCCCATCTCTGCGCAAACCTGGGGAACACAGCACAGTCGGACAGTTTAGAATAAGACCTCTTAAAAGAGGCTACATAAATTACATTTCACTACGAAGGCGAAGTGTAGGCAACAGAAGGTTTTCGACCACTACCCAAGGAAACAGAGCATTGCACAATTCATAGGTGTGTCCCTAAATAGAAACACGACGCTGCAATTATCGCGCTCTGATCACATGGGAGATAACCTACCTACCACCCTATCACATAAATAAATAAATAAATAAATAAATAATAAAATAAATAAATAAATACTCTTCACTCTCCCAACACCACACTCACCAGAACTCTGGGCGGCCTCTCTCAGGTAAATAGAAACATGACGCTGCAATTATCGCGCTCTGATCACATGGGAGATGATCTACCTACCACCCCATCACATAAATAAATAAATAAATAATAAGATAAATAAATAAATAAATAAATAAATACTCTTCACTCTCCCAACACACACACCACACTCACTCACCAGAACTCTGGGCAGCCTCTCTGAGGTCACTACAGGACAGGGACAGGGACAGTCTGGACTGGGGGAAGAGGAAGGAGTCGCTCTGGGTGCGAGGCAGCCCCACCCCCACCACCACGTCCTGCCCCCCCTTCACCCCCTTCACGGCCTGCAGGAGGGAGCGGTAGTGGCGCAGTCGCTGGGACATGTAGCGCACCGTGCCTTCCGTCGCCACCAGCCGGTCTTCCAGCGTCTTCACCTGTACAGGTGGAAGTAGGTAGGTAGGTAAGGTAGTGTTGTGGAGGTTTGTTCGTCTTTATCAAGTTTTTCCTTTCGTAATGGTGGGACACTGGAGTCGAAAGTGATGAAGTTTTGTTGACAAGACCGTGTTAAAAGTTATGCCATAATATACTGAAAGGGAATCACTTGTAAAGCGTAAAAAATCAAAGAATTACTCAGTTTTCTGCACTGTTGCCATGGAAACAATCCAATATGGCCACCAAAACTGAATATTCCCAACTCCTAAACCTTTTCATCTATAACAAGTATGAGTAACCTGTTTCTACAGACATATTTCATGGTTTGAATTCTTTAAATTCACACAGGGAAATCTCCATAAATGCATCCAGCAATTTTTTATTCTTAAAAAAACATGCTTTTGGCCACTTTTGGACCCGTGTCTCACCTTAATGACAAAATTCATAGAAAGATTTTTTTTTTTTTTTTAAAGGGGGAGAAAACACCTTTCAGCAGTTTTTTCATGATTTTTTTTTTTGCACAAACTATTTGGAATTTACCAGCCAGACCAAAATTTATGATAAAAAAAAAGGGGGGGGGGTCTTGATTCAAGGGCCTGCCCAAGTTGCTCTGGTCTCATGATCACCTCAGCTTCAGCTTCCTACAAACCTCTGTGCCTGTGCTGAGTTAATGTCAAAGCCTTACACTACAGGACACAGATGTCAACACTTTACACTACAGGACACAGATGTCAACACTTTACACTTCAGGACACAGATGTCAACACTTTACACTACAGGACACACAGATGTCAAAGCTTTACACTACAGGACACAGATGTCACAGCTTTACACTACAGGACACAAAGATGTCAACGCCTTACACTACAGGACACAGATGTCAACGCCTTACACTACAGGACACAGATGTCAACGCCTTACACTACAGGACACAGATGTCAACGCCTTACACTACAGGACACAGATGTCAACGCCTTACACTACAGGACACAGATGTCAACGCCTTACACTACAGGACACAGATGTCAACACTTTACACTACAGGACACAGATGTCAACACTTTACACTACAGGACACAGATGTCAACACTTTACACTTCAGAACACAGATGTCAAAGCTTTACACTACAGGACACAGATGTCAAAGCTTTACACTACAGGACACAGATGTCAACACTTTACACTACAGGACACAGATGTCAACGCCAACATTTGTCTTTGCATTAAGAGTTCAAGAATGCTCACAACAGAAATGGATATATTTGAAAAATTAATAAATAAAGAATACATTTTTTTTTTAAAACCCAACCCTGACCTGCTCCTGCGACTCCTGCAGTCGGCGGCCCACGTTGGCCAAGGGGGGACCACCCCCTGCGCCCACGGGGTCTTTGCCCTTCCGCTTCATCTTGGCCAGGGGAGGCAACTTGCTCCCAACACCCGCTTCTCCCTGCATCAGGCGAGGTGCCCATTCAGAGTCGCTCTGTGAGGACTGGCTGCCTGACAGGGCCAGGCTGCCCCACTGGTGGAAGAGGGGACCCTGGAACAAAAAACAGTGTTTAGGATAGTGGTGGTGGTGGTGTTGTTGTGGTGCAACAAAAACAGTGTTCAGGATAGTGTTGGTAGTGGTGTTGTTGTGGAACAAAAAACAAGTGTTCAGGATAGTGGTGTTGTTATGGAATGAAAACATTGTTCAGGATAGTGCTAGTGGTGGTGTTGTGTAACAAAAAACAGTGTTCAGCATAGTGTTGTTGTTGTGGAACAAAAAACAGTGTTCAGGATAGTGTTGGTAGTGGTGGTGTTGTGGAGCAAAAAACAGTGTTCAGGATAGTAGTGGTGTTGTGGAACAAAAATATTGTTCAGGATAGTGTTGGTGGTGGTGGTGTTGTGTAACAAAAAACAGTGTTCAGCATAGTGTTGGTGGTGGTGGTGTTGTGTAACAAAAACAGTGTTCAGGATAGTGTTGGTGGTGGTGGTGTTGTGTAACAAAAACAGTGTTCAGGATAGTGTTGGTGGTGGTGGTGTTGTGTAACAAAAACAGTGTTCAGGATAGTGTTCTTGTTGTGGAACAAAAATATTGTTCAGCATAGTGTTGGTGGTGGTGGTGTTGTGTAACAAAAAACAGTGTTCAGCATAGTGTTGGTAGTGGTGGTGTTGTGGAACAAAAACAGTGTTCAGCATAGTGTTGGTAGTGGTGGTGTTGTGGAGCAAAAAACAGTGTTCAAGATAGTGGTGTTGTTGTTGCATGTCCTTCAGCTTAACACCTTGGGGGGATCACCCAGAACATGCACTCTGATTTGCTCATCCCACCTGGGAATCCCTGTGAGGTTGAATCAACACACCAGATGGAGTGAAGTTTGCATGCATGACTGTTTTTAAGTACATCACGTCACCTTACAGACAGCCACATTCTGACTTCAGAGGCTGATTTTTTTTTGTTGGTTTCTTTTGAAGGAAAGTGCAGGTTGTCACGCTAAGAACTTACCACGGGGCAGAGGAAAAAAGTCAGTGGTGACATACTTATGCCACAGCAAATACATTTCTTGCCGTTGTGTTTTACACACAAGCACGCACACACGCATGCAGGCACGAACACACATGCACTAACACACAAGCACGCACGCACGCACACACGCATGCACACATACACTCAAGCACACACATGCATGTACGCGCACAGACACACTCACGCACAAGCTCATGTACACACACACACACACACACACACACAGAGTGACACACACACAGTGACACACACACAGTGACACACACACACACACACACACTCAAGCACACACATGCATGTACGCACACAGACACAAGACACTCACATGCTTGTAAAGCTATCAGTCATGCTTGTACATACACGCTCACACATGCAGGTGCACTTGTTCTGCCGCAGTATGTCGCAACAACAGAGTTCGTCACAATTTTCAACACACTGCGTTAAGCCCCCCCATGTCAAAAAAAAGAACATACCTTTAATCAATATAAATTACAAGTTAACTCGTCAGCACAAAAAACTTGCAATGACAAAAGTTCTTCGTACAACTTGGAACTGAAGTCAGAAACTTGACAAAAATGTATGAGGAGCTTCTAAAATGCTGAAGTAGTGCATTATATTGAACTTATATTGATCAATTGCGATAAACTGTGTTGCTGCGATATACTGCAGCAAAACAGCACACACACACATACACACACTTGCACCTGAAACACCACACACACACACACACCCTCCCCCCCTCCCGCCCAGCCAAGCCAAGCCTACCTGAGAGTGAGAAGAATCGGCGTAGCGGTTGGTGTTGCGAGACAGCTCCTGCGAGAACGACTCCCCAGGGAACGCGGGGGACATGCACGAGGAGAGGGACGCCTCCGACAGATCCCCCGGCCCCTCGGCAAACACCTCACTCACCTCCCCCCCCACCGACACCTCCTGCAACCCCCTGTCCTTCTTCCCCCCCTGACACGGCTTGTTCGCGCGAGCACAGAGGTGCGAGTTCTCCCGTTGGAGGCGCTCGATTTCCTGAGCCATGATGACCAGCTGCCGGTTCTGAGGGTCCGGGCTCTGATCCGAGATCTGGCTGACCGCGATCTGCTGCTTCAGGGCTTTGTTGGCATCGTCCATGTCCTTGACCTGGTGTCGAAGGTCGTGCACTTGGCTGTGAAGGGAGGCTGGCTGGAGGGGGGAGGAGGAGGGCGAGGGGAGGCCGAGGTGTTGGCGAAGCTGGGCGGTTTCCTGGTCCTTCAGCTGCAAGGCTTTCCGCAGGGACTCCACCTGTTGGTACCAGAACAGCAGTGATAAACAAGATGAACAAGTGAACAATAACCAGATCGATATATATTTATTGATACACATGTAACATACATACAAGGCCCCCTGCTGCCATTGAGAACTCTATGAGTCAGGCCCAGCACATTGCAACTTCGGAGTGGGTGAGAATTGCTGTCTTTTCAAACTTTCTGGAAAAAGGGCAGGAGAAAGGATCATGAAGGCAGATAAAAACTCGTTAACGACTAAAAACTTACCTCGGGTGCAACTCTACTTATCATGTAGTGGAGCGTCACATTTTTCCTTTTACCTCCTCCCCTCTGATCCCTCCACTCACCTCCTCCTGCAAATCCACAGCAGAACTGGTGTTGGCTCCGCTGCTGTCCAAACCTCCACCACCACCTTCCCTCCTCTCTGACGACGACGACGACGGCCGGTGACGACCTTCACCTTGGGTGCCCTGCAGCTCTTTCTGCAGCGCGGCGTTGCGCTGGGCAGAGGCCATGAGGTCATCCTGCAGCTGGCTGACCAGGTCACGCAGGACGGGGGCCGACATGGCCGCCACTTCTGCCGACGAGGGTGAGTGCGACGTGGACGCTACGGAATCCTGGGATGCCTCTCTGGCCAGTCCCTGTAGGAAGGAAGGAAATAATGAATGTTGTTGTTGTTGTTGTTGTTGTTGTTGTTGTTGTTCCCCAGCTTAACACTCTGGGGGGTCACGGGATTTAAATTGCACACTCAAGTTTGCGTGTATGACTATTTTCAAGTACCTCGCCATATAGGCAGCCATACTCCAACTTCAGAGGAAATAAGGAATGAATCGGTGGATCAGAGTGGTCTAGAGGTAACGCGCCTGTCTCCTGGGGTATTTTTTTGTTTGTTTGTTTGGGTTTTTTTTCCTGTCTCCTGGAGTTTTAACATCAGTGCTGACTCCACTCTCCTCCAAAGTTCTTCGGATAAGACTATAAACTGAGGCCCCGTGTGCGAACGCACGCAGAACATCTTGCACACACGTTAAATCCTGTTCCGCTTTCCATAAGAGTAGGCCATCGTGTGCCGGTGGGAACAGAAAAAGCACACGAGCGCTTATTCCATTATCCTCGATATAAAAGATTAAAATAAATAAATATATAAAAAGAGGTAACACACCTGTCTAGAAAGCGAAAACTCCCGGTCAGTGTGTGGTGGTTCGAATCCTGTTTGGGCCCCGAAATTTTTTCCCCCATCCATTACATCATGAGTGATGGTCTGGGTGCTGGTCTTTCGGGGAGACGATAAACTGAGGTCCTGTGTGTTACACATCATTATTGAGCGCACGTAAAAGAACCCATGGCAACAACAGTATTGTCCCTGGCAAGGTTCTGTAGAAAAAAGCCACTCTGATAGGAAAACAAATACAGTTGTAGACAGGAAAAAAAAAAAAATAATGGGTAGGCGCTGCTCTTGTGGCGACGCGCTCTCCCGGGGAGAGCAGCCTGAATTTCAGAGAAATCTGCTGTGACATAAAGTGGTATAAAATAAAATAAATTTAAAAAATAAAGAATCAGGGACGGGATAGCCTGGTGGTCACAGTGATGCACTCTTTATCTGCTCTCTCAGGTTCCATTCTCGTTCAAGAGGAATTTTTCCTCTGGAATTAACATCAGTGCCAACTCCACTCTCCCCTAAAGTCCTTTGGATGAGGCTTTAAACTGAGGTCCAGTATACGAATGCACACAGAACATCTTGCACGCAGGTTAACACCCGTTCTGCTATTCATAAGAGTAGGCCATTTTGTGCTGGTGGGAATGGATGACAAAATTTGACAAAACTGCATACACATAGGGACTTGATGTAAAATATTTTTAAAAAGCATATGAGTGCTTATTCCATTATCCTCAAAATAAAAGAATAAATCAATCAATCAAATAAAAATTGATTGATGAATGAATGAATGATTGAGGAAAAAGGAATGAATGGAAAAAATGAACGAGTTTGATAAATGAATGAATAAATGGATGAATGAATGAAAGATAGATCAACATCGTTCACCCTATTTTCACAACTCTATACCCACTCAACAAACCCCTAGCCCACACAAACACCCCCCCCCCTCACCTTTTCCTCAGAGAGGGAACGATCCAGATCAAGCAGGTATCGTGGAAGCTCCCCCTTCCCTTCTCCGGCCCCCAGTGCCCCAGGAGGGGGGGGCCCGCTGGCGTGGTTACTGGAGTCCTCCCTGGAGAGCGGTCCTCCCCGCTCAAAGAGCGTGTGGGTCAGGAAGGGACTGGTCTGCACTGCCAGGCTTCTGGGACCCCCGCCTTTGCCTGCAGGCAGAGGAAGAGGAAGAAGAAACGTCAATCCCAACCCTGTGGAATGCACTACCTGTCAGTTTCCCCTCTTTGAATGTATTTCTCATGCCACTTGGCAGAATATTAATGTGATGGCATGTTTCACAGCACACAAATCCAGCATA
>CM060345.1:26255385-26260191 GCA_030674155.1 Stramonita haemastoma
ATTTGCAGAAATCATGATCAGCAATTTCCATCGCTTCACCGGTTGGCACTCTCTCCTCCTCGCACTGTGTTATATTTTGGTTAGCTGTCGAGGTCATCGATGGTGGCTGCCGCCCCGGGGCGACCCCGAACTCCTACCTACTATATAGGCGTGGTTCTATTGTTCCAGTTAAAGTGAAAGGGCTCTTTTTTTTTTTTCAAAGAGAGAGAGAGAGAGAGAGAGAGAGAGAGAGCCAAAGTGTGGTGTGTGTGTGTGTGTGTGTGTGTGTGTGTGTGTGTGTGTGTGTGTGTGTGTGTGTGTGTGTGTGTGTGTGAGTGTGGAGGCGGTGGTGGTGTCATGCTCACTCTCTTTGAATGTTGTTTTTCTATAGATATCCTCTCTCTCTCTCTCTCTCTCTCTCTCTCTCTCTTCTCTCTCTCTCTCTCTCTCTCTCTCTCTCTCCTCTCTCTCTCTCATTTATTGCACTCCCAATCCATTTTCCTGCCCTTTTTCAAGCATATCAGACACATATTTTCTTCAATTTTTCATATGACTTTTTTTTTCTCCAATGAGCAACTCAGAAGACAGGACGGTGGACTGTGGCAGCTGAGGCCAGCAGGCAGACCTCACTCAGGCACCTCAGGTACAATGCATCCCACCCAATATGGCCACAGCCATCAATAAAAACAACAACAACAGCAGCACAACAGACAGAACAACTGACGGACATTTCTAATTCCACCCAAGTTTTCACCCAGCTTGTGCTTCCCGTAAGGCACTGCACCCACCTACAGATAAAAAGTGGCAGGTTTAATTAATCCCCATTTGAACCCAAACTTTCCCAACGGTCTAGCTGCTGGTCTTTAGAATGATACCATAAACCCAATGTTCTGAGTGTGTCCCTGGAAAAATTCTGCAGTGAAGTCACTCTCAAGAGAAAACAAATACACAAACACTGAACAGAAAATTCATAATTGAAAAGGAAGGGGTGGGTGGGTGTGGTGAGTTGTCCTTGTGGTGATAATGCTCTCCACACGGAAAGCAGCCTGAATAAGAATTTCGTGCAGAGAAATTTACTGTGACTGAAAAAATGATTTATATATGTATACAAATTACAATGCTTTTGTGCGTTCATCCTAACAGTTATTTATAAAATGTTTAAAAAGAAGTAAGAAAGACAGAAAGGGAAAAGATAAGACAGAAAAGAAAGAAAGAAAGAAAGAAAGAAAGAAAGAAACAAACAAACAAACAAAGAAAAGAAAGAAACAGAAAGAACAGACAGAAAGAAAGAAAGATAAGAAGGAAAGAAAGAAAAAAGACAGATATCAATAAAGCAGTACAAGAACAAGCAAGCAAATCAAGAAAACAATCCTGTTCAATAATGGGAAGGAAAAAATCATTTTCCAAAAAAAAAACAAACTAAACACAACTTATTACTTATTTTAAAAAATAATAAAAAATAATAAAGATGGGAGAGACCTCGAAATCTTTTCCATCTGAAAATTCATACAAAACAAAAATCATATCCTTGTTCACAAATTCATCACATAAATAACAACATTTGACATTCCTAAACAAAATCCTGTACTAAAAAATCCCCCCCCCCCCCCTACCCTGGACAGCCAATTGTTTCCATTCTACCTACACACCAAGCACCCCCATCCCCACCTCCATCACCCCAACCCCCACCATCAGGACACAGCACCCCTCCCCCCTCCCAACAAAAATAGAGGTGGGGAGAGGGGGGGGGGGAGCTAGGACACTTGATAAAGAAAAACAGAAAAAGAAAATATTTCTCTTGCCTTCTTTGCAAGTCCAGCTACGAAAGAATGGACGCCGAACTACTAAACTTCACACTGGAAGCATCCAACGAATTGATGAGTGACTATAACGTATATATCCATAGACAGCATGCATGCATCCAAGCACACACAAGATATTGCTCGAAAACCCCAACCCACACAGGACCAGGGCCCTGTACTGGTCTATGGAAACAATGCCCAATGCTGGTTGGTGTCTCTTGATTTTCTCTTTTTTCACCCCACCACCTCCTCTTCCTCCATCCCCCCCCCCCTGCTCTCTCCCCCTCCCTCCCCTCCACTCTCTCTCTCACCCTCCCCACTTTTCTTCCCCCCCCCCCTCTCTCTCTCCCTCTCCCCACTTTCCTTCCCCTATGGTCGGTCACCAATCCTAATCGCTTGATCCTCTTAACACCCAGTCTGGATTCCTCTCCTTCTTCCACCTATTGTCTCACCTTCTACCCCCCCCCCCCCCTTACTAAATTCCCAAATCACCCCCCCCCCCCCCCCCCCCCCCCCCCCCCACCATTCCTTCTCTCCAATTCCAGTCTTTCCCGTTATAATGTGATTGGTGCCCACAAGGGGGTGGAGTTGTCTGGAATGTGTGTGTGTGTGTGTGTGTGTGTGTGTGTGTGTGTGTGTGTGTGTGTGTGTGTGTTTTAGTGTTGTGTTGTGTGTGTGTGTGTGTGTGTGTGTGTGTGTGTGTGTGTGTGTGTGTGTGTGTGTATGTGTGTGTGTGTTAGTGTGTGTGTGTGTGTGTGTGTGTGTGTGTGTGTGTGTTAGTGTCAGAGTTAGTGTTAGTTAGTTAGTTAGTTAGTTAGTTAGTTAGTTAGTTAGTTAGTAGTTAGTTAGTTAGTTAGTGTTGTGTGTGTGTGTGTGTGTGTGTGTGTGTGTGTGTGTGTGTGTGTGTGTGTGTGTGTGTGTGTGTGTGTGTGTGTGTGTGTGTGTGTGTGAGTGTGTGTGTGTTGGTGAAAACACCGTCTCATTTTTTTGCTAATAGAGCATCAAAAACAGAAAACAATCAAACCTACCCCACTTTTAACGTATACATACTCACAATGATCTTCAACCCCAATGCCTTCTTACAACCCTCCACATCAACATCGTCTTCCATCCTCTCAAGTCTATAATTATCATGACATACACACACACACACACACACACACACACACACACACACACACACACACACACACACACACACACACACACGTAGGTCAGGATTTTCAGAACCAGCCTGAGCAGGACATAACAGGAGTGGGGAGATGGGGGGAGAAAAGTTTTAAGAAGAAGGGGGTGGATCCACGAGGGGTTAGGAGGGCATCAGACAATGGGGATCCCATGTACAGGTAATGTGGGGTGATACAACCACCCTCTCCTATCAGTTCCTGGAGTGGAAAACCTTGTGCCCACAGACAAGACACGTGTGTGTCACACTTCTTCTTCTTCTTCGAGTCAAGGGCATGTTTCGCTCTCTATAGATCATGTCACTGTCTTGTCTATATATTCATTTTCAACTCCCCTCCCCCCACTCTCCCAACCCCCCCGTCCACTCCAAGCCAAAGCAATTATTGAACTACTTAAAAATACGCCATGGGAGGGGGGAGAGGGAGGGAGGGGTGGGAGGGAGGGAAAGAGAGAGAGGGGGGGGGAAGAGAGGGGGGGAAGAGAGAGAGGGGGGGGGAAGAGAGAGAGGGGGGTTGAAGAGAGAGAGAGGGGGGAAGAGAGAGAGAGAGGGGGGGGGGGGGGAGAGAAAGAGAGACAGAGAGAGAAAACAACTGAACAAACTACTGTCACTGACAGGAAGACAAAGACACACACCCTCAGATAACACAGAGAGGGCGGGGAGGGTAGAGAGAGAGAGACAGAGACAGAGACAGAGAGAGAACATTCCAAAGAGCCCCTAAAGTGGGTTATGATGGCATCTGTTGTGTCAACAGGATAATCTGTCATACATGTATGTCCTGAGTCAACATATCCACCATTACCTCCAAGCACAAAACGATGGTGTACACACGGATAATTTATGTTCCCGTTTCTGCCACAGTGGATTTCAGTTCAAAAAAACACCCCCACCCCTATACAGTGCAAACAAATGAAAAAAAGTAAAGACTGATAAAAAAAAAAAAAGATAAAGACAAACCCAAAGGTATGCACTGAAAACCTAAGAGAACCGTGTCAAGAAGTTGAAATATTGATCCTCCCAAGGAATGTGCACTTAAGGTCAATCACTTCAATACACAACTCTCACCTGATATCTGGCACTATAGCTGTATGATTAAGTTAAGAGTTCAATCCCATAGATCCTGGAACTGATGAAGTCATGAGCCTGATTCTCGGGCGATGTCTGATAAATTCAGGGTGGGGACTATTTTTTTTACAATCTTATAAGTCAACTTCATGTGCAGACCTGCCAGCGCCTTAGTTCCCTTCATGTGTCTACACACACACACACACACACACACACACACAACACACACACACACACACACACACACACACACACACACACACCACACACACACAAACATGCAGAAGATCAAATATGCCCATTAATTAAAGATCCCAAAGTTCAAGTCTGCATTTGGTGGGTTACTGAAACACAAACACACCCAGCATACATCCCCGAAGTCAGACTGGAGCTACCTAAATGGTAGGGGGAAAAGGTGACACACACACAAAGTCACACCATTGGTGAACCTTGGAGCACTAGCCGAGGAATGAAAAAGCAAAATCCGATAACCTTTGGATATATAAATGGAGACTAAGATATAGAGCGCAGACAAAGAGACATGTATACAAACCCCACACAGACGGACACAGACAGACAGACAGACAGACAGACAGACAGACATACAGAGAGAGAGGAGAGAGAGAGAGAGAGAGAGAGAGAGAGAGAGAGAGAGAGACAGACAGACAGACAGACAGAGAGACAGAGAGAGAGAGAGAAGAAAGAGAAAGAGAAAGAGAGAGAGAGAGAGAGAGAGAGAGAGAGAGAGGAGAGAGAGAGAAGAAGACAGACAGACAG
>CM060345.1:26260291-26280291 GCA_030674155.1 Stramonita haemastoma
GTGTGTGTATGTTCTCCATTTTCTTAAACATTACTTTCGTGTGTGTAGGAGTGTGTGGTGTGTGTGCGCCTTTCACTACAAGGATGCGGTGCGCGTGTGTGTGCGGTGTGTGTCTGTGTGACACTAGGATGCATGTGTGAGTGGTGCATATGTGTGAGCATGCGTTTTTACCCATCACCAAAAGTCGGCATGTGGCACCTGAATGGCAGGAGGAACACAGTGACATAAGCAAAATTTTGACCACTGGTGAGTCTCAGAGCTTCATCCAAGGAACGAAAGGAAAAAACTCATACACATCCTGGTACATACTTCTCCACATTGCATAAACTGATACAGACATCATTATGCACAACAAACACACATGCAGATACTGATAACACACATACTTAAAGGACATATTTGCACATAGAGAAACGCGCCACACACATACATACATATATTATAAAACGGTGGCACATACTGACATATAAACTTGCAAGTGCAAAAAAACAACACACCACATTCCAATGAGAACCTTCTCCCCTTTATTTAACAAATATTTCTTTTTTTTATCTAGCACGCAGTTTACTTCAGTTTTCAACTTTAGACTTTTGATCAGCTTTGCATTTGAACATAACACACACACACACACAAATACACACACACACACAAATACACACACACACACACACTCGCTTGCCATACTTTCAAACACCCTCGTACACTTTTTGAAACGGCAAAACCAAAGCAAGACGCCCATTATTACAAAAATACATCCCAAAATGATAGTAAAAACACCATTCTTATACATTCATCAACAATTATACCATACCACAACATTTAAATTTGATCCTTTTCCATGTTTTATATTATCTTTTCCCCCCAAATCACACACATTTTTTTGGCACAAGCCTGTGTCCCTCAAGTAACATCAATAATACTTCAGAAGGTGAAAGATTTTCAATACGCAAGACAACAAAATAACACCTCCTTTTCATATAAGGACCAATATAACAAATCAAAATTGCGCATCTCGCATCTTTCACTCCCAAGAATGGTGAACCACAAGGAATAAAATGTTTACAGCTGTTTACGTTTCCAAAAAAAATCGAATTCGTCACACATTTTCAACAACCAAATTGCACATACCTTTACTTTTGTCAGATTAATATAATCCTACAAGCAAGTTTACAAACAAACTTTCTTCCCTAAAGTGATCATTGCTTCCTTTTTTCTTTTTTTTTTCCTCATTCCTCATTTAGAGTTCCAAGATTCACTGATGGTGAGATTTTTGCATATTCGACCCTTTCTGCCACCATGTTAGTTAAAGTCTGTCCCGAGCCTAAGGCTCATCAGGCCGGTGCTTATCCCGGTTTCTGTAGCGTTAAGCGACTGAGAGTCATAGACTCCCCCCTGGATAGGACGCCAGTCTATCGCAGGGTTAACCCCCAACACAAGGTTGGTACCCTTTTTACACCTGGGTGGGGTGAGAAAATAGCCGTAAAGTGCCTTTTCCCAAGGGCACAACGCCATAGCCGAAAGCTGGGATCGAACCCGCAACCTTTAGATTTACGAGTTCCAACGCCCTAACCACTAGACTACAGTGGCGGCTGCCCACCATGAAGGCAGCTGTATTCCAACTTTGGGGATAAGAGTTAACCTCATTTCAGTTCAAGTGTTTCTGGCTCTTCTGTCCATCCAGGCCATATCGAGGCAGTCACCACTCTGAATTCCAAAACTCACATGAACGTTTGCCTCGTGGTTTTTGTTTGGTTTTGGTTTTTTTTTTTTTTTTTTTTTGGGGGGGGGGGGGGGTTCTGCTTCATGTTATAACTCAGCGCATACTACTACTACTCCCCTCAAACTCTCAACCTGACAAAAAAAAGAATGGCCTTACTCTTTCTAAAAGGTGAAACGAGTTTTTTAAAGTGTGTGCAAGATGTTCTTCGTGCATCCACACTCAAAGCCTCGGTTTATAATCTCATCTGAAGGACTTTTGGGAAGAGTGGAGTCAGTACTGATGTTAACTCAGGGTGAAATAAAAAATTAAAAAAATTAAATTTAAAAACCTCCACGGTGAAATTCCCTGAAACAGGCGCCTCCATGGTAGTTCAATCCCTGGCCATCAGATCACGAGCACAACGTTCTAACCACTAGACTATGGTTCCCTTCTTCCCACCCCACCCTGACCCCTTCTTGGTGTCTCACACTCCTGACACTCTTGTTATTTCCACACAATTCTCACTTTACACCTCACATCGTAACAATCGAAGCCACAGCGACAATGACCAATTCCACAGCATCACAGGTTGTGAAAGCATCGGCCATAAGCCCTGCCTGCTCTTAGGGTTAAAAAAAAAACCCAAACAAAACAAAAAAACCAAGACAAATAATCCCATTACTATCACCCCCCAAATGTCACACCCACAGAAACAAAAACCTTAAGCTGATACTTCGCCCATTTCAAAATACAAGGTAAGGAAACTTTCTTTTTTTTTTTTTTTTAATAAATAAACACAAAAATGTAAGGCAAGGATTATATATATATATATATATAATATATATTTATATATTATATATATATTATACACCATTATCTCTTCATGTTGGTTTTTATATTACTCCTTTTTTTTTTTTAATGAAAAACACGATACACACCCTTTTGGTTCAAATTACATGATATCAAGTCTGATTCAAATAAAATGAAACAAAACAAAGTAAACGTTTCGTGATTTTTTTTTTTTTTTTTAATTACAAAATAATTCATTCCCTTCACTTAGGAACAAAGATGAAGAACTACAATAGTGATAAATGATGAATAAAACCACTAAAAATCATTTTATAAAAAGTAAAGGTATCTAATTATAAACATATACAAGGTGTCAAAGACCTCTTCTTTAGAGGCCAGCATTTTGAGAGCAGCACCCATCTCCTCTTCTTCACAGTAAACTGAAGCACCAACACTAAAGATGAAGAACCTCGTGGAATGACTTGTGGCATTACGAATGCAAAATTTGTTTTAAAAAAAACAAAAAACATACACACATTGAAACAAAACCACCCACATCTTAACTAAAACATAAACCCACAGTGATTCCAAGGTGTGATGAGAAATCGTCTTCTTAGTCAAATACTCTACGACAGCGACTGTTGTCGTCTGTCATATGAGTGAAAATGCTTGAACTGCCATTAAACCCCTGACAAATCAAAGCCCAGCACAATCCAACTTCGAGAGAATTTTTGTTGTCTTTTAAGTTTTTCTAGAAAAAAACAAAAAGGCAGGAGAATGCCAAAAAGGCAGAAAATAGACAAGAAGAAGGAGGTGGTGACAGGAAGATAAAGGAACGAGGCAGGAACAAAGAGAGGGATAGAAAAGAGGGAATTCCTAGCGCAGAATTTCCAAAAGGTGGGGATGGTATTCATACTTTCAGACCCGACCCCCAGCATCCCTACAGATGATGAGAAGGGAGACAGACTGCATGTTCTGAGTGATCCATCCACAAGGTGTTCAGCTGGGGAATGTCTAACAAGGTAAGGTGAAAGTGAAGGTGTCCCCATAGCCTACATGCTCATAGGGGAGCAAGGCATCAGAGACCTCAGCTTCTCCAGGGACCAGCATATTGAGGGCGGTGCCCATCTCCTCTCCCTCGCTGCTTTACCTTCCCTGACCCTAAAGAGGGCAGGTACCCATTTACAGCTGGGTGAACTGGGGTGAACTGTACTGAAGCCAAGGTGCGCAAACGGTCACCCATCCACTTGGTAACCACGCTTGACGCTGCTTAACCTCGTCTGGGGGAAAGCGAGTGCTCTGACCACTGAGCTATCCCGTCCCCGAGACACGCACCAAATTCCAACCATTCAAACAAGCAATCTCTTTTCCAATCGGTAATAAAGCAAATACTGTACATCTACATCTCAAGTCATATGAGAACACTTCAACCATTCCAAACTAAACAAGTCACCTGAACAATAAATAAATCATTTACAAATTGGTCACAACAAAATATATTACATGATAATCTCTTTTTTGTGAATCAATCAGGAACGGAATTTTTGCTTCTTCGAACGCTCAGACAGCAACTACTGTTGTCTGTCATATGAGGGAAAATGCGTGGCGCTGCCATTCAGCGTCTGACAAGTCAGGCCCAGCACATCCAAAACTTTGGCATGGGAACTGAATTTCAACAGTTGAACGACTCTCTTCTCTCTTGTCTTCTCCCCTCTTTGTTTCGGCACAAAACCAACAAAGAATCTTTTCTTTCTTCTTTTCTTTTTTTGTTTGTCACCAATGGTGAGATTTTTTTGCATGTACAACCATTTTTTACCCCCATCATTAAGGTAGCAGCATTTCCACTTCAGAGGTGTCGTCTAAACATGACACCAGTGTGTGATGTGCTTTTAAAATTTTGGTCATTAATTTTGTTCTTACCGGCAGAGAATGGCCTACTCTTTCAAGAAGCAGAACGGGTTTTAATGTATGCGCAAGATGTTTCGATTCTCGTTGAAGAGGATTTTTCCTCTGGAGTTAATATCAGTGCCAACTCCACTCCCCCCCCAAAAGTCCTTCAGATGAGACTGTAATGCACACAGAACATCTTGCGCACACATTAAAACCTGTTCCACTTTTCGGAAGAGTAGGCCATCATGTGCCAGTGGGAATGGATGACAAAAACTGCCAAAACTGCATACACACAGGGATTGGATGTAAAAAAAAAAAAAAAAAAAAGCACATGAAAGTTTATTCCATTATCCTCAAAATAAAACAATAAATAAATAAAATAAATAAATAAGCAGGAAAACAAAAAACCAAGAAAACCCCACTCCAAGATGAAGTTAAAAATCAAGTCAACGGGCATCACATTTCACAACTTTCTGTACCATTTTTTTCTAGCTGAATGTTATCACAAAATCAAAGCAGATTTCCTAAATTTTAAAAAACAAACAAACAAAAAAAAAACACGTCATTTTAGTTTTTCAGCAATGATTTTTATCATAATAACTGAAAAAAAAAAATCTTAAACATTTTTTTTTCCCCTCGTCTGATATCATCATTACATCAAAATAGCTAAAAAGAACTACCTAAAATGCATCATCTTAATTTTCATACTCTGAAATTATCACAAATATCAGAATATATTTCAGGCTCTTATATGCATGCATGCATCCTTTTAAACGTCAAATCTTGGACACATTTTGACCCCAATACTGTAGAATCACACCCAATCTATTATCACTTGTGGAACCTCAGTATGAGATCAGAAGGCAGGATTTCAGGGACTCTTCGAGAGGAAACATCCCGTCCTAGATGTTCCGTCAGATTGTGCATGCGTTTTCGTCGCTGAAATCTGAAGTCTTCTCGGATTGGCTGAAAATCTCCTCCTCACCGATTGGTTAAAAATGAAGTCTTCTCTGATTGGCTGGAAATCTCCTCCTCACCGATTGGTTAAAACTGGAGTCTTCTCTGATTGGCTGGAAAAAATCCTCTTCACCGATTGGTTAAAACTGGAGTCTTCTCTGATTGGCTGGAAAAATCCTCTTCACCGATTGGTTAAAACTGGAGTCTTCTCTGACTGGCTGGAAAAATCCTCTTCACCGATTGGTTAAGACTGGAGTCTTCTCTGATTGGCTGGAAAAATCCTCTTCACCGATTGGTTTAAAACTCTCCTCCCCAGTCTCCTCCCTCTTCCCAGCCACCCGTCTCCTGAAATTGATGAATAAACAACGCATCAGTTACTTTTTTTCTTCTTTTTTTTTTTTTTTCTTCATCAAACACTCCGACAGCAACTATTGTTGTCTGTCACATGAGCGAAAAAGCCGCCGCGGTAGCCTAGTGGTTAGGGCGTTGGACTCATAATCTAGAGGTTGCGGGTTCGATCCCAGCTTTCGGCTATGGCGTTGTGCCCTTGGAAAAGGCACTTCACGGCTATTTTCTCGCCCCACCCAGGTGTAAAAGGGGTACCAACCTTGTGTTGGGGGTTAACCCTGCGATAGACTGGCGTCCTATCCAGGGGGGAGTCTATGACTCTCAGTCGCTTAACGCCACAGAAACTGGGATAAGCACCGGCCTGATGAGCCTTAGGCTTGGGACAGACTTTAACTAACATGAGCGAAACTACCTTGCGCTGCCGTTTAGCTCCTGACAAGTCAGACCCAGCGCATCCCCCGGGGACTTTGCCATGAAAGAGAATCACTTTCTGGAATGAAAAAAAAAAAAAGCGGGGCAGGAGAATGGACCAAAAAAAAGCAGAAAACTGACAAGAAAAAAGTGAAAAAAACTATTTAAAAAAAAAAAAAAAAAAGACAAGAAAA
Source organism: Stramonita haemastoma (assembly GCA_030674155.1). NCBI lineage: Eukaryota > Metazoa > Mollusca > Gastropoda > Neogastropoda > Muricidae > Stramonita > Stramonita haemastoma. The sequence continues at coordinate 26,266,580 of CM060345.1, forward strand.
AAGTGACAGGAAGAAAAGGAACATGACAGCAAAAGAGAGAGGAATAAAAAAAAAAAAAAAAAAAAAAGAGAAAAAAAAAAGGAGGAATTCCTAGCACGAAATTTCCAGGAGGTGGGGACACTGTTTATACTGACAGACCCCCCAGTATCCCCACAGGGGGAATTTAAGACACAACATTCATCATGTCTTTAAAAAAAAAAAATCTAAAACACACACACACACACACACACACACACACACACACACACACACACACACACACACACACACGGACGGGATAGCCTAGTGATCAGAACATTGCGCTCGCAATTTGACGACCCAGGTTAGATTCCCGTTCGAAGGGATTTTTCCCCTCGAGTTAACATCAGAGCAGGCTCCAGTCTCCCTAAAAGTCCTTCGGATGAGACTATAAACCAAGGCCCTGTGTGTGAACACATGCAAAACATTTTGCGGACACGTTAAATCCTGTTCGGCTTTTTGTAAGAGCAGGCCACTGTGTGCCGGTGGGAACAGATGACAAGGAGATTGACAAAACTGTATACACATGGGGACTGGATGTAGAAAAGCACATGAGTGCTTATTCCATTATCCTCGATATAAAAGAATAAATAAAAAATAAATCTTTTTAAATACACACACACACACAGGCACACACACACACACACAGATTCACACATACACACACACACACACACACACAAACACCACCCCCACCCCCACCCACAACACACACAAACACCCATCCCCCACCCCCCACCCACACACACAAACACCCATCCCCATCCCCCCATCCACACACACACACACCCACCACACACACCACACACACACAAACACCCATCCACCACACCCACCCCACCCACACACACACACAACACCCCCACCCCCCCACCCACCCACACACACAACACCCCCCCCCACCCACCCATACACACACTCACATCACACATCAACAAACCTCAACGCTGGTCTCAGCCACAGCAAAGAGGGACGCCCCCACCCCCCCACCAGTCGACGCATCAGCCCCTGCCTTGCTCTCCGTCTTCAGAGCGCCACCCATCACACCTCTGTCCACCGCTGGCTTAATCTCAGGCATCATGTCCGCAAAAAAGTCTTCTTCCGGAGGGGCCACCGATAACTCGATGCTTTTGATGTCGTAGCCCAGTCCTAAATCCTCGCTGGCGGTCGGTTTTTTGGCTTGCGTGGCGGCGGTCTTTGTGGTAGAAGACAGCGAGATTTTGTTTTTGCCGACGAGTTTCAACCCTTTTCCTAGCGCATGTTTGGAATCGGACGTTTTGTCTGATATGGAGGAGGGAGCGTCTTTCTTGGCCGGTTTTTCCCCGTCTTTCTCTCCTTCCTCCGCCCAGTCTGCCTGGAAGCGTGTCGGGTCGGAGGTCACGGAATCGAAGCCAGAATTCGACCAATCCACTTCCGTCGGTGAGCTGGGGGTGTAAGGGTCGGGAGAGGTGGGGACTTTTTGGCCGCCTCCTTTCGAGGGCCTCTTCTCGGACATTTGAGACAACTCCGCTTCAATTTCGTCACTGATGATCTCCTCTTGGGACTTCTGCCGAGAGTAAAGGCCCTTCCCGTCATCGTCCTCCCAGTCTTCCCACTCTTCCTGGCTTCCTTCGCTGGCGAACTTTTCTTCCTCTATGTGCACGGCGTCGTCCGTTTTCTCTCCCTCGCTCTCGCTCCCTGTCTCTTCGTCGTTATCTTGTAGACAGTCGTCACGTTTGTCATCATCGCGAGCATCCTCTTTTTCTGTGTCTGTGTCTGCTTTCTGGCCGCTGTGTGAGCCAGTGATGGTGTCCGAACTGCTGTCGGGGGATCTTTTCTCTGCGTCTGTGCTCTTCTCTGCAAAACAGCAAAGGCAAAACTGTAAATAAGATTTTTAAAAAATTATTTTAAAAAAAGACTATAGCAAAAATAAAACTAAAGTGTGCCAAAACAGTAAGGACAAAAATGTAACAATCAATGAAATCTAAAAAATAATGGTAACAGACTACAACAAAAATACACCTACACTGCAGCAAAACAACTTTATCTAAACTTCTTCTTCTTCTTAATAATAATAATGATAATTAAATACAACAAAGCGAGACTTACCTAGTAAGGTGAAGCTGGTTGTAAATTCTTGCGAATTTATTGTAGACCGGAACGGAGTGCACATGAGAACCGCGCGCAGCCCCTACTGTCAGTTTTTAGAGCCTCGAGAGAACACTGTGTCATACTATAACAGGAACACTAAATATTTTATAAACATTGTTATCATTATTATCATTTTGAAAGGGTGGGATGTCTTACTGATGCACGGTGTGCAGAACACTGTTGTCAGTTCTAGATCAAAGTTCCACAAAGTGGTATTTGTTTCATTTGCATGGTATGCATTTCATTTTACTTGCATGGTATGCATGCAGACCATTTTAGGGGTGGGCATGTGCACTCCGTTCCGGTCTACAATAAATTCGCAAGAATTTACAACCAGCTTCACCTTACTAGGTAAGTCTCGCTTTGTTGTATTTAATTCTTGCTCATTTCCTGCATCCCTCCACTATATGCACATGAGATTTTAGAGCCACAGTGTTCTCGAGACAAACACATCCACCACATGTAAACAAGAAACTGTCCTACCTTATTTATGTTGTAGGAAACGCTCCATGATGGATTGGCCCATGGTCAGTGTTGGCCCCGTCTTCTTATTATAAAACTTAGCAAACGTGGAAACATTTGTCCATCCAGCTGCTTTCATGATGATGTTTATTGGAGCGTCTGCAAGTTTAGCAGCGGAAGTACTGGCTGACCTCGTACTATGTGCCGTGAAGCGTGTAATGTCTATGCCTGCCCTCTCCATCGTCCACTTCAGCCAGCGCGCGATGGTATCGCTAGTGGCCCCTCGGTGCGGTGCTTGGAGAGTGATAAACAAATGTCGGGTAGCATTCTGAGCCCTCAGTTCTTTGCTCCGTCTCAGGTATTCTTTCAAAGTGTGAACTACACACAAAGCCTCTTTTTCCACAAAAGCCATGAGTTCAATAGGTGATTGATGGGCTCCTCTTCTTGACTGTTTTAATAATCTATTTACATAAAAAATACACTTTTCCCTTGAAAGTAGCATATTGTCGATGTCCAAAGCAGCAATAGTTTGACACCTCTGACCCGACAGAAGGGCAATTAACATCACAAGTTTCATTGTCAGTTCCTTGAACGTCAGGTTTTGCACTGGAACCCACGTTTCTAACATTTTTAGCACAATGTTTACATCCCAAGTGTGGTGATACTTTGGTAGTGGTGGTTTTCTTTCGAACACACCCTTCATAAATCTTTTTACAAGTTCGTGTTGACCAAACGTTGCCCCTTCATAGTTGCAGAGAAAACAACTTAGCGCAGAACGAGCGGTGCCCACAGCGCTATAAGAATATCCCTCTTTCAACAGCGATGCCAGAAAATTTACAGCTGTGGCTAGAGGCGGTGAAACTGAATCCACTTGTTGCTCACACGCGTACCTCTCCCACTTTCGTATGTACACATCATACATCTGTTTTGTTGCGGGTCGCCATGAGGACATGAGAATACTGGTAGTCTCCTCAGAAAAGCCTTGTGTTCTGAATCTATCCCTGACACTTTGCAGACTAGCAGCGTCAGGCTTTTCCTCAGTGGGTGTTTTGTCTCCTTTTGACTTGGTTGTGTCAGAAGAGTGTTTCTGGCTGACAAGAGGACAGGTCTGGCTGTGAGAATTTTCATCAGTGCTGGCCAAAAGGGCTGATTTTTCCAGGTTGGCGCTACTATAACCCCTCTTGCTTTGTCTTTCTTTATCTTTGCCAGGACCCGGGGTATAATGCTGAAAGGTGGAAAACAATAAACAGTCTCATTTCCCCAATACATGCTAAATGCATCAATAGCACATGCTCCTGGGTCAGGCAAGAAAGACACATTCTGGAAAACTGAAAATTTAATCTAGAGGCAAACAAGTCAATGACAGGTTTTATATCAAGAATATTCATAGCCTCAGAAAGTAGCATTGAATCCAGTTTCCATTCTGTGTCAATGTGGATCTGTCTAGACAGACTGTCAGCTTCAACATTCTCAACACCAGGAATGTGAGCAGCACTGAGCCATATGTTTCTGCTTTCACACCAATGCCAGATTTGCTGAGATACATCATTCAGATGTTTAGATCTGTTCGAACCCATGTTGTTAATACAACCAACAGTGCTTGTGTTATCAGTCATAATTCTTATGTGAACATTACGTTGGTCATGCAACAAAGACTTGAGACCAAAAAAGACAGCTAATAGCTCCAAAGCATTTATGTGTCCTTCTTTGTCTTTCTCACTCCACATGCCTTGTGTTTGTGATTTGGTATCAACAACCCAAGCACCCCATCCTGTACGTGAACTGTCTGTCTTCATAGTAATGGTGGGGTCTGATCTCTGAATGGGAGCCTTTTGCTTGTCTATGTTATTAATCCACCATTCTAGCTCTGTCTTCCCTTCAGCTGATAACACAGCAGGCTTTTCCCAGTTCCCCTTGCTTAGTTTAAGTGCGGAACACTTATCTTGTTCAAGTGCTCTGTAGTACAAAGGACCCAATGGCACAGCAAGAAAACAAGAAACCATTAGTCCAATACAAGATGCCAGAGATCTTACAGTTGTACTTTCCTGACTGAATAATAGAATGCATGCACACAGCAGTTTTTGTTTCCGTTCATCTGTCAGTGTGACTGTCATGTCTGTTGAGTTTATTTTGAAACCCAGGTAGGTGATTTCTTTGCACAGGCATGAACTGTGATTTCTTTTCATGTACATAGAAACCTAGGGAGTCTAATAATTGTATCGTGTCTACCACACACTGTACAACTTCTGTTTCAGTCTCTCCCACAATCAAACTGTCATCAATGAATGAAGTGATCAGGTGACCCATATCATGTAAGCGTGCTAGGACAGGTTTCATGAGTTTTGTGAATTTTCTGGGAATCGGACTGAGTCCCATAGCAGCTGCCTGAAAACAGTACAGTTTTTCTCTCCATCTGAATTTCAGATATTTCCGAAAAGTCTCCTCTACTGCTATGACGTAATACGCATCTCTCAGATCAATTGATGCGAAAAAGCAATTTTGTGTAACTAGATCCAAAGCTGTATATATTGTTTCCATCTTAAATTTCTTATATTCCACATTTTTGTTCAGAGCTTTCAGATTTAAAATCATTCTAAATGATCCGTCTTTTTTCTCCCTAACAAAGATAGGTGAGACAACTTGTCCTGATTCAGGTAAAGACTCTTTTATCACACCTTTTTTCAACAAGTTTCTTATTTCAGAGTCAACAGCATAGTTTTCACGCTTGCTAAACAACCTTTGCGAACTTTGCTTTATGTCTACTGGGCAATCATCAAAGGTGATTTTAATTCCTTCAACTGTTTCAAGTACATCAGGGTCAGAAGTTAGTTCATTCCAGTGCGACAGCTTTTCCTTTAAGCTTCCTGCTTTAAAGTTATCATGCTTCATTTCAAGATAAGCACACAAAGAAGGCAAGCAAAGTTCAAACTCACTAACCTTGTTTCCAGAAGGGAGGGGCGGTTTTGTCAAAGATCGAGTTACTGCCGGTGGCTGTTTTTCTGACCCTTCTTCCAAAACACTTTGTTTGCTTGACCGAAGGAACTCCCCCCCTGCCCCTGCCTCCACGGCTTCCGGCCTAAAAAAGAGCTACTGTTGTTATGCTGCCACGTGCTCCTCTTTTGCTGACCACGCATGTTCTGACCGAGTTTCTGGGACTCTTGCACTTCTTTTAGACATTTGTGAAAATCAGAGCCATACAGTAGATCTGGGGTCATGGCAACCTGCGGTGCACATATGCCAGAGAGTTCACGGGGTAGGCAGGGTCGGTGCATGTCTCTCCGTTTCTGGGACAGGTCATGGTTGGCGTGACCTGTGAGGGCAAGGGCATCTGAAAGTTGAGCTATGCATCCGGTCAGTTCACTGCGTACTGTAGTGGCATCCTGCCCTGAGATGGTATCTCTTACCCTCAAAAGTCGGTCGGTGCAGAGGGTTATGGCTATGGCAGCTTTTGACAGTGTTTTCTGTGTATTTGCCATCCGAATGTCTGTCTTTCTAGTGAAGGGCTTGAGGACAGAAAAAACTTCCTGGTTTGTTCGGGGAACGCCCAGGTATGCGCAGTTTTCGGGAATCGGGTACTTTGTCAGTTTTTTCCCTCAGCTTTCTGTCTGGAAGTTTTGATCCAAATCTGGATTCAAGCAGCTTTGCCAATTTTCCTGAGACCGGTGGTCCTTTTTCTTCATTATCGTCAAAAGATGATGCCATTTCAGCAAAAATATCGTCATCCTCCTCCTCTGTAGCATCTGCTATCAGCTCTTTTTCCAGTTCCTCTGCCTTATCAGAAACACTGTCGGTGACAAATTCTGAATCACTACCTGCCTTCTTCCTTTTCCCTTCATTCTCAGCGAGGGGTTTATCAGCGTCAGCGCTAATTTTCCTCTTCTTGGTGTGCGGTGCACTTCTTTCAAAATTGTCCATTCTTTTGGAAAGGTTCTGAATGATTGAAAAAATGTCTCGGAGAGATGGCTCCCTTTCCACCAAGGGTTCAGCAGAGGTGCCAGCTTGTGGTTCTTCATAGGATTCTGACTCCATAACCGAATCCTGGTCACTGGTGTAGTCCACAGAATGGGTCTCCATTTTTTTTTTTTTTTTTTTTTTTTTTTTTTTTTTTTTTTTTTTTTCCCCCAGAAACTTTTCCACAAAAAATAGATTTCACAAGCACTACAAAAAACAACAACAACCCCAAGTTATACACAAAATAAAACAAACCAAGAAAAGCAAGGTCTAGAAACTATTATAGCTAGTGCTGAGATTCCTGATAGTGATGGGCGTTGCCGACACAGCGAGAGGCGATATGATAAACGTCTGGACAGTAGCTCGGCTAGGCACGAACTGACAGTAGGGGCTGCGCGCGGTTCTCATGTGCATATAGTGGAGGGATGCAGGAAATGAGCAAGAATATGGGATTTATGAATCTTGTAGAGTACACAAATCAAAGTGCTTGCATTCAAATTAGTCATGCGCATGCAACCAATTACAAAAATAATTCACGAATTACATATCTCCACACACACACACACACACACACACACACACACACACACACACACACACACACACACACACACACACACACACACGGCAAGGTGACGGGGATGGAGGAGACTGATTAAGAGTAAGAACAGATGTGAGGTACTGTGCTATAGCTTTAGGTTGGATTTGAACGTGTCAAATGAAGGACTTTGACGAAGGAAGAAAGGGGGGTCATTTCAAACAGACGGACCAGAAATAGTGAAAGAACAATGGCCGACACTGGATTGTTTGAACCTTGGTACTTGTAAAACACATGGTATCTGCAGCAGAACGGAGGAAATGAGAGGGAGTGTATAGGTGAAGACAGTCACAGTCACAGTCCTCTTGAATGAGACTGGAACCCGGGACAGCAGATCACGAGCACAATGCGCATCACTCTGACCACCAGGCTATCCCGTCCCTCTTGGGGGAACGAGACAGCCTAGTGGTCAGAGCATAACCCTCATGATCTGATGGCCCAGGTTCAATCCTTTCGTTTGAGCCACCACCAAGACACCCGTTCAAGAGGATTTTTCCCCTGGACTTGGCATCAGTGCTGACTCCACTCCCCCCAAAGTCCTTCATATGAGACTATAAAACTGAGATCCCATGTGCAGATGCGCGCTGAACATCTTGCCCACACATTAAAACCTGTTCCACCCTCCGCAAGAGTAGGCCACTGTGTACCAGTGGGAACGTATGACAAAATTTCAAAAATGCAGAATAAGTATGCCATTGCATGCCTGCAGGAACAGATGACAAAATCCTTTTTCTTTTTAAAGCATGCACACAGGTGTTATATTCAGACACCATCCCCGAAGTCAGAATGTGGCTACCTTGATGGTGGCCAAAACCAACCACATATATATGCAAAACCTCACCATTGGTGAACTTTGAGAGCTCTAGCTGAGGAACGAGAAAACAGAAACAAAACCAGAAACAAAACCAGAAACAGAAACAAAACCAGAAACAAAAACCAGAAACCAAAAATCAGAAACAAAACCAGAAACCAAAACCAAAAGTCAGAAACAAAACCAGAAACAGAAACAAAACCAGAAACAGAACCAGAAACAGAACCAGAAACAAAACCAGAAACAGAACCAGAAACAAAACCAGATCTGCAAAAACAGAAACAAAAACAAAACCAGAAAAGAAAAAATAGAAACAAAACAAGAAACAGAAACAAAGCCAAAACCAGAAACAAAAAAACAGAAACAAAACCAAAACCAGAAAAAAGGCCACTCACTCTGTTGCTGGTCCATTTCCAACTCTGCCTGGAGCAGACGATATTTTCGCTGTCGCTCTTCTTTCTTTTTCCGTGCCTCCTCTCTCCGTCGCTCTCTCTCTTGTCGCCTCTTCTCTTGCTCCACTTCTTTGCTGGGTTTGGTCGCTCTGCAAATCAAGGGAGGGTTTTTTTTTATTTTTGTTTTTTATTTATTTTATTTTTATCTTATACCACTTTATGTCACAGCAGATTTGTCTGCGTGAAATTCGGGCTGCTCTCTCTTCCCGGGGAGAGCGCATCGCCACAAGTTCCGCATCAGAGTGGCTTTTTTCTACAGAATTTTGCCAGAGACAACCCTCTTGTTGCCATGGGTTCTTTTACATGCACTAAATAATGATGTGTAACACACAGGACTTCGGTTAATCATCTCATCCAAAAGACTAGCACCCAGACCCACCCCCTGACAACATTACACTTTACAAAGGAGCCTCCCTCACCCGACAGCCAGGTCCTTGAGGAGAGGTTTCCCGTTGGACACCAGCTTCTGACTGTCCGGCCACAGCACTTCTCCTGCGCTCCTGGGCCTCTTCTCCTGCATCGGCAAAAACTGAAAACCACAGGATGAAAACCACTGAAAACCACAGTGCATAAATCCAACATCACTCAGCCAAGAGCGCTATATTTAGAGCACCTTTTCCTTAAACCTACTCCAAGTGTGGTCAGTTCTTGCTATAATTTGTGCCAGCTGGCCCCAGCTGGGCTGGGCTGGGCTGGGATGGATTAATTAGCAGCTGAGAGGAGCTGAAAGTGGGGGAAACTAACAGCTGTGGTTAGCGTTACTTCTTCGGTTTCATGTCTCCCTCCATCTACTATAATGTGATGTTAGGTGATGAAAGATTGACTATGTTTAAGTGTGTGAGAAAGAGAAAGAGAGTGAGAGGGGTACGGAGATAAAGAGAGAGAGACAGGGAGGGAATGTGTGTGTGTGTGAGAGGAGAGGGTTATGGTGTGGTAAGTGTGTGTGTGTGTGTGTGTGTGTGTGTGTGTGTGTGTGTGTGTGTGTGTGTGTGTGTGTGTGTGTGTGTGTGTGTGTGTGTGTGTGTGTCTGTCTGTCTGTCTGTCCCTGTCTGTCTGTGTCTGTCTGAATAGATTGTGCTCAGCCTCACTTTATATTTGAGTAAAGCCTTTAGAATAAAAGATATCTTAGTATCTTAGGTCATATTTTTGGTAACTTACTTTTTTGTTGTTTTTATACAATAACATTCTGTTGTTGTTGCTGTCACATTCCCCCCCCCCCCCCCCCTCTAAAATACTGAGCAGTTCAGCAACCCCCTTCATGCATGGGCTAATGGCCTTTTTGTGAATAAATTCTTTCAGAGTTCAGAGTTCTCTCTCTCTCTCTCTCTCTCTCTCTCTCTCTCTCTCTCTCTCTCTCTCTCTGTTTCTCTGTCTCTGTCTCTGTCTCTCTCTCCCTCTCTCTCGGGGGTGGGTGGGTGGGTGGGGGGGGTCTGTTTTTTTGTTTGTTTGTTTGTTGTTGCTTACTCAATGTACCATCTGGAAATAAAATTTTGATTTGATTTGATTTGATCTCTCCCTCTCCCTCTGCCCCCCCCCCCCCCCCCCCCCTCTCTCTCTCTCTCCCTCCCTTTCCCCCCCTCCTCACCTTCGGCATGCCCTGGAAGAAGAAGGTTTTGCGTTGACCCCCAATGATGATGTCTCCCCCCAGTATGGGCACAAGGTCAGCCAAAGCTCGCAGACTGCTGGACACAATGGTGTCACTGCTGTCCCTCAGTCCTATCAAAATCTGAAACACCAGACAGCAAACATTTCAAAGATAACACCAGACAGCAAACATTTCAAAGACAACACCAGACAGTAAACATTTCAAAGATAACACCAGACAGTAAAACATTTCAAAGATAACACCAGACAGTAAAACATTTCAAAGAGAACACCAGACAGTAAACATTTCAAAGACAACACCAGACAGTAAACATTTCAAAGATAACAGTAAACATTTCAAAGATAACACCAGACAGTAAACATTTCAAAGATAACAGTAAACATTTCAAAGATAACACTGGACAGCAAACATTTCAAAGATAACACCAGACAGTAAACATTTCAAAGATAACACCAGACAGTAAACATTTCAAAGATAACACCAGACAGTAAACATTTCAAAGATAACACCAGACAGTAAACATTTCAAAGATAACACCAGACAGCAAACATTTCAAAGACAACACCAGACAGCAAACATTTCAAAGAGAACACCAGACAGCAAACATTTCAAAGACAACACCAGACAGTAAACATTAACCCATTCTATACGCGTATTCCCCTAGGCTGCCACCAAATGCCCCAGTAGAAATGTCCCGCGAACACCCCGCTAATGCCCACAAAACATGTGCTTACTATGGGCGCCGTCATTGTTGTTTACATAAACAAGACTCTAAGGAAAGTTGCTGTCTTTGTGTCAACAAGATGCCACCATGTTGTCTGCACTTTACTAGGTCCAAATAAGTAAAGTTTCAAGCAAATTGTGCAAACATCTTCAAAGCAAGAAGAGTGAATAGCTGGTCTTTTAAAGTAAAACTTTAATGCATTCATAACCAAATTCAGCAGAACAGGTAAAGTCTTGTGTGGTGAGAAGATCACTAATACTTAATACTATAATATTTAAATGCAAGAGTACAGCAGCTTTTTCACCCCAGTTTTTTTTTTTTTTTAAATCCCTCAGTGGCATATTCACACACACACACACATCACTACACACTCCCCCCCTCCCCACCACACCCCACACACCCCCCCCCCCCCCCCCCCCCCACACACACCTACCTCATTCTGCAGCGTGTCTCTATCAAACAGAGCCACATAGGCAACAAAGTGTTGCAGCAGCACCACTCCCTCCACACATGCACGCACACACACACACACACACACACACACACACACTCTCCCACCCCCCACCCCCAACCCTCCTCCCCCCACCCACACACCTACCTGAGGAAAGACATCATTCTGCAGCGTGTCCCTGTCAAACAGCCCCACATAGGCAGCGAAGTGTTGCAGCAGCACCAGGCGGATGTGAGCATCGTGCACCAGCAGAATGCGCTGCAGTTCAGGAATCACGTAGTTCTCAAACAACTCCACACCCAACAGCGGCCTCACCCCACCCCCCTCTGCTGAACAGTCCACGTCTGCCTCTGAAAAATACATCACCGAGATTTGAACCATGCTTCCATTTTATTTAGCCGCCGCTGTAGTCTAGTGGTTAGGGCGTTGGACTCGTAATCTAAAGGTTGCGGGTTCGATCCCAGCTTTCGGCTATGGTGTTGTGCCCTTGGAAAAGGCACTTTACGGCTATTTTCTCACCCCACCCAGGTGTAAAAGGGGTACCAACCTTGTGTTGGGGGTTAACCCTGCGATAGACTGGCGTCCTATCCAGGGGGGAGTCTATGACTCTCAGTCGCTTAACGCCACAGAAACCGGGATAAGCACCGGCCTGATGAAATTTAGGCTCGGGACAGACTTCAACTTTAACTTCCATTTTATTTATTTTATTCTATGCCACTTTATGTCACGGCAGATTTCTCTGTGTGAAATTCGGGCTGCTCTCTCTCTCTCCCCGGGGAGAGAGAGCGCGTCGCCACAAATGCAGCACCTACCCATTATTTTTTCCCCCCCCTCAGGGATGGTGTCTAAACACGACACCTGTGTGCATGCTGGGTTTTTTGTTGTTTTTTGTCATCCGCTCCTACCGGCACACGATGGCCTGCTCTTCCGAAAGGCAGAACGGGGTTTTAACATGTACGCAAGATGTTCTGCATGCGTTCGCACATGGGACCTCGGTTTAAAGTTTCATCCGAATGACCAGTCTCATGGATCGGGGCATCAGTGGTCAAGAGGTAATGTGCCTGTCTAGAAAGCGAAAAGTCCAGGTCAGAGTGTGCAGTGGTTCTAACCCCATTTGGGCCCAAAACTTTTCCATGAGTGATAGTCTGGGCGCTAGTCTTTTGGATGAGATGATAAACCAAGGTCCTGTGTGTTACACATAATCATTAAGGTGGGACATGGGGTCGAAACTGATGAAATTTTGTTTACAAGCCCATGTTAAAAGTTGTGCCATATATTGAAAGGGCATCACTTGTAAAGCATAAATATCAAATAATTACTCCGTTTTCTGCACTGTTGCCATGAAAACAATCCAATATGGCCACCAAAACTCAATATTTCAAACTCCTGAACCTTTTTATCTATAACAAGTATGAGTAACCCGTTTCTACAGACATATTTTACAGTCTGAATTCTTTAAATTCAGACAGGGAAATCTCCATAAATGTATCCAGCAATTTGTTATTCTATAAAAAAAAAAACATAATTTTTGCCACTTTTGGACCTGTGTCTCACCTTAAGCACAAGTAAAAGAACCCACAGCAACAAGAGAGCTGTCCCTGGCAAAATTTGCCACTCTGATAGGGAAACAAATACAGATGCAGACAGGATAAGAAAAAAATACATTGGGTGGCTCTCCCCAGGGAGAGCAGCCTGAAATTTCACGCAGAGAAATCTGCCGTGACTTAAAGGGGTGTAAATGTAAAGTAAAAAAAACACAATATAAAATAAAGTCTGACCTGAACATGTGTTTCAATACAAACAAGGGCAGACGAAAAGACATAACAACACATCACACTATCAAAGCCAAGGTAATTCTAAAACATAACATACTACACAATATAACAGTGCTGACTCCACTCTCCCCTAAAGTCCTTCGGATGAGACTTTAAACTGAGGCCCCGTATGCAAACGCACGTAGAACATCTTGCGCACACGTTAAATCCTGTTCCACTTTTCGTAAGAGTAGGCCATCGTGTGCCGGTGGGAACAGATGACAATATTTACAAAAAATGTTTACACACGGGGACCGGATGAAAAAAAGCACATGATTGCTTATTCTGTTATCCTCGATATAAAAGAATAAATAAATATGAAAGAATAAATAAATAAAATAAATAAATAAAAAACATAACAACGTCACTTTCATTCAAAACGAGGTAACACAACTCAACCCCCCGTCACTCACTACAAAAGCATTCCACTGACCTTCACCCGATTTAGGGGTCAGGAGGTGTGGCACCACATGAGTGACAGCAGCTTCGTCCAATAGAACGAAGCGAGACAACAGAGGTATGGCGAGGCGACGAGCCACAAGCTCCTCTGGTAGTGCTACCAAACGCGGTAACAATTCCCTGGAAAAACAAAAAAACAAACACGCATCATTCATCACTTCAATTTTTACCCTTATGGGAAACTTTCTCCTTGAATATGGTTCTAGTCATCTCAAGAATCGCAGAACATCTTGCGC
>CM060345.1:26286362-26303862 GCA_030674155.1 Stramonita haemastoma
GGCCCGTTTCAAGTGCAGCCCTGCCTTCATGTATACACACGCAGAAGCCCAAAATTAGGGCACTTTAAAAGATCCTGTAATTTTGTCGGGTGTTTGGTTGGGTTTGGGAAAAACAGTAAATATATCCAGAATACACCCCTTAAAGTCAGAATGGGGGCTATTTCATGGTTGAAAAAATGGTTGCCACGCAAAATCCCCACTTTTGATGGTCTTGGACTCCATCGGGGAACCAAGAAAAAAAAAAAAAATCAGTTGAAATTTGTTTTTGGGTTATACCACTTTTATTCTTAGTTTTACCAGGGTTGGGAAAACCCGGAAATTTGGTCGGTATTTTACCGTTTTAAAACGGGGGAAATACCGAAAATTTTTTCGAAGCGCCGGAAACCCGCTTTACCGGTTCTGTTTGCCTGGGGCCCGGGAATTTTAGATTTCCTGTCTAAAAAAAAAAAAAGTCTGAAGTAAATTTTTCTGCGTCTGTCAGGGGCCCTGTACTGTGCTTACCGCCCCCCCTTCCCCCCACCTTTCGAGGGGACCATTTTTTCCCCAAACCCTCATTATTACCCCTATTTTGGGGCAAAACAGCAAGCTTTCGGGGAAAAGGAATTTGAGCTTCGCGCCCCCTTTTTCGCTTGGACTTTGCGGGAACTTCCATTAAACTTTGAGTAAAGGGGGCCTAAAATTTTTTTTTTCTTTTATTTCTTTTAATCTTTTTTATCGAGGATAAGGGGAATAAGCACTCCTGTCCCCTTTTTAAATTTCCATTCCCGTGTGTATTGCGGGTTTTGTAAATTTTAATCCTTTTCCCACCGGCACACGAGGGGCCTTCCCTCTTATAAAAAGGGGGGGTTTTGACTATTTTTTTGTGGTTGCTTTAGAGAGAAGGTCAAAGGCCCAAAAAATTTTAAATTGAAAAAAGATTAGATGACGCTAAGCATAAAAAACCAAGAAAGAAGAAAAATTAAGTCCCACGAATGTTTGCCATGCAAAACAACAGACGGGAACGGACAGTGGCACAGGCGTAAAAAAAAAAATCCTTTTTTCCTTCTTTGGTTTTCATCCAAAAAAGCGAAGTGGCGCAAGCAGCACGGCATTTCAAAAGTCTGAGAGATTCGCGTTCAGTTTAGATTTAGTTTTGTGCCCAACAAACCCCCTTCCCCCCCCCCTCACTGAATAGTTTTGTTTTGTTCACGTAAATTCCGGATTTTATTTTTTGGGGACCGATTTTTGGGGGGGTTGGTCAAGATATCTCTGAAATGGCCCAAAAAGCGGGTACCCGGTTTTTTTTAAAAAAATTTTGGGGCGAACCCTGGGGATTTTTAGTAATTTAAAAATTTTCACAGTTTGGGGGAAAATGTCATGAAGGGAAACAAGTTTTAAAAGACTTTGTTTAATTTTAGGCAATGTTGCCAGGACATTGGGGCGATTTTAAACTTGGATCAATAACGGCAAGTTGTTAACCTACCTGGGGAAAAGCAGGGATTTGGAATTTTAATTTATGTTTCCTAACACAAAAAGGTGGTTGCAATAAGGGAAAAAAAATTTATTAAACACTATGAGAGAGAGAGAGAGAGAGAGAAAAGGAGGGGAGAGAGAGGGAAAAGAGAAGGGGAGGAAAAAGAGAGGGGGAGAGGGGAGAAGAGAAGAGGGGAAGGGGGGGGGGGGAGGGGGAAAAAAAAGGGGGGGAAAAGGGGGGGGGGGGGGGAAGGGAATTTAAAGGGGGGGAGGGGGGGGAAAAAGGGGGGGAAAAAGGGGGAAAAGGGGGAAAAAAATTTTGGGGGGGGGGGGGGAATTTTTAAAAGGGGGGGGGGGTTGGGGAAAAGGGGAGGGGAGGGGGAAAAAAAGGGGGGAAAAAAAAAGGGGGGGGAAAAAAGGTTTTTTTAAAAAAGGGTTTTGGGGGAAAAAAGGTTTTTAAAAAAAAGGGAGGGGGGGGGAAGAGAGGGAGGGGGGGGGGGGAAAAGGGGGGGGGGGGGGGGGTTTGGGGGGGGGGGGGGGGGGGGGGGGGGAAAAAAAAAATTTTTTTTTTAAAAATTTTTTGGGTTTTTGGGTTTTTTTAAAACAAAATTTTAAAAAATTTTAAAAACCCGGCTTTGGGTCCCTTTTTTGGGGGGGCCTTTTTTGGGGGGTTTTTTTTTTTTGGGTTCTTTTTTTTTTTTGGGTTTTTTTTTTTTTTTTTTTTTTTTTTAAAAAAAATTTTTAAAAAAAGGGGAAAAAAAAAAAAAGGGGGGGGGTTTTTTTTTAAAAATTTTTTTAAAAAGGGGTTTTTTTTTTTTTGGGGGTTTTTTGGGGGGTTTTAATTTTTTTTTGGGGGTTTTTAATGGGGTTATGGGGGGTTCTGATTCATATTGAAATTAGAAAATTTAGTTTTTAAAGAGGAAAAATATAAATAATTTTGATTTTAGAAAAAAAAAAAAAGATTAGACTATGAAAAATTTTTAAAATTTTTTTTCCCGACATTCTGAATGTTTTTGAGCTCGTCGAACCCCACTGGGAAATAAGATGGGTAAAATGTAAAAAAAAATTGAACCCAAAAAAAAATGAAAATTATTTTAATTTAAGGCTGGTTTTAAAGTGTTTTTTGTAATTTTTAACTATTTGTGTTGACTTGTCCTTTTTCAGTGCTGGCCAAATCCCAAAAAGTGGCGTTTTGTCTCCCCCTGGGGGGGTCGCACCAGAAAGAATTTTGGGCCAGGGGAGAAAGCTTAATCCAAAATTTGGCTGAAATTTTACATCAATTTGGAAAAAAAAAGACAAACCATTTAAAAATGGGCCTTAAATCAGTTTTTGGATGGGAATTTGTTTCAACATTTTAAAAAAAAGATTTTAAAGAAAAAAAGTAAAAACCAAGGGGATGTATTCTTTTATACAAATTTCTATATAAAATTTTTTATTTATTGTGTGTGTGTTTTTTGTGTGGGCACAAAACACATAATGATTGGGGTTTTGGGTCCCCTTTTTTTTTGTTTAATTGAGAAAAGACAGTTGCAAAATTTATAAATTTAAATTTGAAACCATTGGGGCGAGACTTCTTTGGGGAAAAAAAGCTTTTTTTATTTTCTTCTTTTTTTATTGTGGGAAAGGGGGGGGGGGGGGAAAAAAAGTTTCACTGGTGTTCTATTTATAAATGGTAACAAAGAACATGAGTGATAAAAAAAACACAACTTTTTATGTCAAAAACCCCTCTTTGTTTGCTTAAAAACCCCCCAAACTATTACAATCCCAAATAAATCTTTTTATAAAGGACTTAAGGGGATCAAAAATTAACAGCAAATGTTTAAAAGGAAAGAGACTAAAGGGCATCAAAAATTAACAGCAAACGTTTAACAGGAAAGAGATTACTTCGGGTTTAACTGAAGACTCAAAAAATATATAACCCTTTAGCTGTTCAAATTTTGTCCTGAGAAATTGTGTTTGTGTGTTTTGTGTGTGTGTGTGTGTGTTGTGTGTGTGTGTGTGTGTGTGTGTGTGTGTGTGCGTGCGCAGTGCACATGCACATCTGGCAGTTAGGGGGCAGTTAGAGATCTGTCGTCAATATGTACCATGCCAGACTTGGACAAACCCAGGCACAGGGAGGGGGTGTGAATTCTACACCTGTTGTGTGCTAATCCCCTTACTTCCCCCTCTAACACTGAGACCATCTTTACTGGCCTGTTGCCAGAGTATCAGTTTGTCTTTGAGGGTCAGTGTAGGGGGGTGTGTGTTGTGTGTGTGTGTGTGTGTGTGTGTGTGTGAGTGTGTGTAGGTGTGTTTGTGGAGTGTGAGGTGTGTTTGTGTGAGTGTGAGGGGGTGTGTGTGTGTGTGTGTGTGTGTGCACGCGCGCCGCGCATATGGGTGTTTGTTTGGTGGTGGGTGGGTTGGATTTGTGTGGGATGTGTGAGTGTGTGTGTGGTGTGTGTGTGTGTGTGTGTGTGTGTGTGTTTTCATTTATGCTTGTGTGTGTAAGTGTGTGTTGCATGTTTGTGTGTATGCACGTGTGCGTGCATGCCTGCTTACATGTGTGAATGTTAGTGTGTTCATTGTGTAATGTTTTTGTGGGGTTGAAGGTTGGTGGTTAAGTAGAGAGGGAGGGAGGGGGAGAGAGAGAGAGAAGAGAGAGAGAGAGAGAGAGAGAGAGAGAGGAGAGAGAGAAGAGAGGGGGGGGGGATTGATTAGGGAAGAGTTCATAAGTTTGAGGATCATCATGGAGAGTAACTCAGGGTAACATTGCTTTTGTGGAAGCCAGAGAATGCAGACTTAGCAAGCAAAGCATGTTTGAAAATAAATCAGTTCCTTCAGGATAGTCTGAAGCAGACAACATGTATAGAGTGTGCTTGTGTGCTTGTGTTACAGAGATGAGCTGTGCACTTGGTTTTCTTTCTCCCTGTCTTTGTGTGGTGTTATGATACTTGATGTGGATGTAACAAAAAAAAAACGTGATGCAGAGATGTGAAAAGAAAATTAATAGAAATTAAAACAATACAGAAGAAACAGAAACCTGACATCTTTGGCAGAAAGATTTTACATGAGACAGACACCACCACCCCCACCAAAAAAAACAAAACAATAAAACACAATCCCCCCAAAAAAAAAAAACCCCAACCCCCAAACAAACCAAAAAAAACCCAGTTGAAGGCTTTTAGAAAAAAAAGGATCTGGTTTTTCTCCTTATGGTTGTTCCTGTATCAAATAAACTATAAAGAATTCATTTGGGTCTGTACCAGCAGCAGTGTTTCATCGTGAGCTCACAAAGATAAGGTTAAAACTATAAGTTATCGTGACTGTGGGGAAAAAACAAACACCTTCGCTTCTTTGTGTATACATGTGTTTGTTGAAAGTATGAAGAACAACATTCCCGAACTGTGCATGTAAAGAGTTTTAGTTGCATGTTGATTGATCTTTAATCAAAGTCCAAATTGAGGGATTGGGTTTTGAGCAGCACAAAGGATGGCTTCTGAAGGGAACGTTTTCAGGTGTGTGAAAATATTACAGTTTAGTATTACGGTTTTGGGGAAAGTTGAAATGAAAAGCTATATGCTGCAACAAAATTATTGATTATATTTTATGGTATATTGGGGGGAAAATTTGAAATTTAAAAGCTATATGCTGCAACAAAATTAGGATTACATCTTATGGTATATTGGGGGAAATTTGAAATGAAAAGCTATATGCTGCAACAAAATTATTGATTATATTTTATGGTATAATTGGGGGAAAATTTGAAATGAAAAGCTATATGCTGCAACAAAATTATGATTACATTTTATGGATATTGGGAGAAAATTTTCAATGAAAAGCTATATGCTGCAACAAAATTTATGATTTTATTTTATGGTATATTGGGGAAAAATTTTCAATGAAAAGCTATATGCTGCAACAAAATTATGATTTTATTTTTATGGTGTATTGGGGGAAAATTTTCAATGAAAAGCTATATGCTGCAACAAAAATTATGATTTTTTTTATGGTATATTGGGGGAAAATTTGAAATGAAAAGCTATATGCTGCAACAAAATTATGATTTTTATTTATGGTATATTGGGGGAAAAATTTGAAATGAAAAGCTATATGCTGCAAACAAAAAATTAGGATTACATTTTATGGTATATTGGGGGAAAATTTGAAATGAAAAGCTATATATGCAACAAAATTATGATTTTATTTTATGGTATATTGTGTCCAGTCTAATGCTGTTATCATGGATTTAAAGTATGTATCTTTTGATGTAACTATCTAGGTGTATTGGATGATGGCTGGCTTGGCTTTTTGACAGTGAGATGAGGTTTGGATGTGTGTGTGAGATGTTGTTGGTGTGTTTGTGCACCAAATCTCAGTGTGTGATATCCTCCAGAGGAATGGAGTCGGTTACCTGTGTTTAGCCATACCTACTCCTTGTTTTATATGTGTTTGGTACAAGATCCTTCATTTGCCCAATAGACCCCCCCCCCCCCCCCAAAAAAAAAAAAAAAAGAAGAAGAAAAAACCCAACAAACAAACAAAAAACCAACAAAAAGCGAATATAGCAGATTGTTGCCCTCAAATTTCCAATGTAAGTCCTAGATGGGAGAAAGAATGTGTCTCAAATAGGAGAAAAGGCTCTTGTGGAACGTAGTTTGTGTGTGTGCACACACATGTGTGCGTTATAATTGCTGACAAGTTGTAATTAATGTGCAGCTGATAAGCTTTTTGTAAAAGTTTTATATCTCTAAAAAATTTTTTTTTTTGTGCCGCTGATAAGCTTGTTTCCTCATAAGCTTGTGGACATTTGTGTCATATGTGACCTGTGTTGAAGTTACCTGTGTTGAGTTAGTTGTTACAACCTGTGTGACTTTGTTGATGTTACTTGCAGCAAATCACGGAGCTGAAGAAGGAGAATTTCAGCTTGAAGCTGCGCATCTACTTCTGGAAGAACGCATGCAGCAGAAATACGGAGACGGGGAAGATGTCTTCAAAACTGTAAGTCTCTGTTGTTGTTTTTTTAAAAAAAGAAAGAAAAAGAAAGGAGAAAAAGTCTCTTTGCTTCAGTGGAGGCAGTATTGACTGAACTGTTTTTCATTTGCTGTAGAGATTTAGAGTCAGTGTTCATTGTGTGGTTGTTGTGTTTTTATGTGTGGATATATTATGTGGTAATGATGTGGATTTGGTTAGATTTTATAAAATGTTTTTTGAAAGTTTTTTGCTGCATGGTTTTGTAGACTTGCAGGTAGTTTATGCGTTTGAAGATAGTTTATGCGTTTTTTTTCTTATTTTGTTTTTCTTTGTGGTATGGGTGTGGTGTGGTGTGGTGTGATTGTGTGTGTGTGTGTGTGTGTGTGTGTGTGTGTGTGTGTGTGTGTGTGTGTGTGTGTGTGTGTGTGTGTGTTTGTGTATCGTGATCTGAAACTTCACATTTGAAAAAAAAAATCTATAGTTGATGACTATGTGTCTTATGAACATGTGCTGATTGGGTGTTGTTATGGTTTTGTTGCAGAATATTGAACTGAAAGTGAACGTCCAGAGTCTGAAGAAGGAGCTTGAGGACAAACAAGAACTGCTGCGTAAGGCCAGGTAATGCAGTGTCCTCCTTCTTCTTCTTCTTCTTCTTCTTCTTCTTCTTCTTCTTCTACTTCTTCTACTCCTCCTTCTTCTTTCTTCTTTCTTGTCTTCTCTCCTTCACTTTTACATTGCCAGATGTGTCTGGCAAAAATAATGGCGTGTCCTTTCTAGCTCCTCTCGTGGTCTGTACAGCTTGGTTTGCAGGGTTATCTCTGTCGGCCACACAATCTTCCTTGGTTGCTGTAAAGTGCTGCATCTTTGAAGGATGTGTTCACCTATCTTGTTGTTTTTTTTTTTACTGCAGGCACACTGGAGGGGACGGGATAGCTCAGTGGTCAGAGCATTCGCTTTCCCCAAGCTAAGGTTAAGCAGCATCGAGCATGGTTACCAAGTGGATAGGTGACTGTTTTGCATGCCTTGGCTTTAGTACTGTCCCCTGGTTCACCCAGCTGTCAATGGGTACCTAACCTTTTGAGGGTCAGGGAAGGTAAAGAAGCAAGGGATAGGAGATGGGCGCCGCCCTCAATATGCTGGCCCCTAGAGAAGCTGAGGTCTCTGACGCCTCGCTCCCGTACGACCACATAGGTTATGGGACACCTTTACCTTACCTTTACACAGGGGAGAAGGAACAGGTTTCAGCTTTGTAAACATGTGGTGAAAAGGGTGGTGTAACCCTGACAGAAACCTAGAGGACTGAAATCAGCAGTATCGGACCAGGGAGCGCCTTCTAACAAATCATGATACCATGCACAACCCCCCCCCCCCTGCATGAAGACACCGTCAGGTAGCATCCTTTACTGTGGGGCTGTTAGGGGGTGGGGTGTGTGGTGTGGAGGAGGCAGGGGTGGGGGTTACTGTTGATGCCTTAGCAACAGGTCACATTCCTTTTTTGTTCTTTGGCAACAGCTGAAAGGCTCCCCAAAGATGAGATTTTGCGTACGTGATGATTATGTAATTTGTGACGGACTTCATAGATATGGGAGAAGTTAGGTACACTGACTTTTGTGTGTGTGTGTGTGTGTGTGTGTGTGTGTGTGTGTGTTGTGTGTGTGTGTGGTGTGTGTGTGTGTGTGTGTGTAAGCACATGTAACTTTCACAATGATAAATAAAGTTTGGAGGTGTGTGTGTGTGTATACATGTATATGTGCATGCGCTTGTATCATTTATGAATTTCTGTATAAAAATCAACATGTGAACATGTCTAGGTGTACATATAATATACGATTGCCGTATTTAAACATAGGCTGTATGGGAAAAAAAGGGACACATGGAACCATAACTTTATAATGATCACAATTCAAGTTGAATTTGGTGCATGCGCTTGTATTTAAACAAAAAAATCTTTAAAAATCAACATGTGAACATATCCAGGTGTACATATATGTGATTGTTGTATTCAAACATAGGCTCTACGAAAAAAAGATGGGACACATGGAACCATAACTTTACCACAATCCATGTTGAAATTTGACACTGCTCTCTTTGCCATCCTGTTTCCGCTCTTACCCACGTGTGTTTTTGAAAGAGATGTGTGTGTGGGCAGCCAAGCCATTGAAACCCTGACGTCCAGCCAGCAGAGCGACATCGACAGCGTGAAGAAGTCCCTGGAAGACCAGCACCACAAGTATGCTGAAGAACTGCGCTCCGACCTCCAGAAAGCTTTGCAGGTATGTTATAGTGATGGTGGTGAAGGTGGTGGTGGTTGGTAGTGGTGGTGGTGAAGGTTGTGGTTGGTAGTAGTGGTGGTGGTTGTTGGTGGTGGTGGTGGTGGTGGTGGTGGTGTGAAGGTTGTGGTTGGTAGTGGTGGTGGTGGTTGTTGGTGGTGGTGGCGATGGTGGTGGTGGTAGTGAAGGTGGTGGTTGGTAGTGGTGGTGGTGGTGGTGTAGAAGGTGGTGGTTGGTAATGGTGGTGGTGGTTGTTGGTGGTGGTGGTGGTGAAGGTTGTGGTTGGTAGTGGTGGTGATGGTTGGTGGTGATGGTGGCAGCGATGGTGGTGGTGGTGGTTGGTAGTGGTGGTGGTGGTTGGTAGTAGTGGTGAGAGGAAGGGAGGGAGGGGATGTTAAAATTGTGCTTGGATCTCCTGGAAGCCCTGCAGGTCCGTTATGATGGTGGTGGTGATGGTGGTGGTGGTGGTGGCTGCTGGAAAGTAGGGGAGGGAGGAGGGGGGGAAGTGGTCAGAGGAAGAGGGGGGGGAAGGGGGATGTGAGAACTGTGCTCAGACCTCCAGACAGCCCCGCAGGTCTGTTACTGTGGCAGTGGTGGTGATGGCAGTGGTGGTGGTGGTGGTAGTTGGAAAGTAGAGGAGGGGGAAGTGGGGGTGAGAGGGGGTGAGAGGAAGAAGGAGGGGAGGGGGATGTGAAAACTGTGCTCAGATCTCCAGAAAGCCCTGCAGGTATGTTATTATGGTGGTGGTGGTGGTAGCTGGAAAGTAGGGGGGGAGGGGAAAGAGGGGGTGAGAGGATGGACGGAGGGGGATGTGAGAACTGTTTTGCAGAACACCTGTGTGCATGTGTCTTTTTTAGAATTTTGTTATCTATTCCTCCAGCTTGAAATGGCCTACTCTTCTGAAAGGCAGTATGGGTTTTTATTATTTGCAAGACGTTCTCTGTGCTTTTGCACACAGGGCCTAGGTTTATAGTCTCATCCAAAGGACTTTAACAATCAGTTCCATTTCTTTTTGTGTGTGTGATCAAACTTGGAAGTAAGGGCAAGGCTTGGATTCAAACCCAAGACCTCACGGAGTACTTGTTAGGCAGGTGAACGAACCTCTTAACCATTCTGCCGCCCTCTTTCTCCTTATATTGATGGAAGAGCAAGGCTTGGAATCGAACCCAAGACCTCATGGATTACTTGATAGGCAAGTGAACGAACCTCTTAACCATTCTGCCGCCCTCTTTCTCCTTATATTGATGGAAGAGCAAGGCTTGGAATCGAACCCAAGACCTCACGGATTACTTGATAGGCAAGTGAACGAACCTCTTAACCATTCTGCCGCCCTCTTTCTCCTTATATTGATGGAAGAGCAAGGCTTGGAATCGAACCCAAGACCTCATGGATTACTTGATAGGCAAGTGAACGAACCTCTTAACCATTCTGCCACCCTCCTCCTTATTTTGATGATATTGATGGTGACTGCACAGGATGCTGAGTAGTAGTTCTTCAGTTTAACGTCCTTCCACTAAATAGTGATATCAGACGGGAAGTTGTACATGTGTGTGTGGATCTGTGTGTGTGTGTGTGTGTGTGTGTGTGTGTGTGTGTGTGTGTGTGTGTGTGTGTGTGTGTGTGTGTTGTTTTGTTTGGTGAGGGAGGGGGTGGTACACAGGTACACATAGCTAATCATCCTCAATAAACAAAGATAAACAAGATAAAGCGTAAACAAGAACTTTGAAAGAAAAAAAAAGAAGTAACAGCTCAAACACTACCTTTGCAATTTCCACAACTGATAAATTTCAATGTACTGCAGGACGCGGAGGATGCCCGGGAGGAGCTGGAGTGTGGGCGGGAGAAGATGCATCAGCTGGAGGTCAGGCTGCAGCAGTTTGAGATGGATCAGCAGCAGGCCTCCATCAGTGCCCAGGTACACACACTGACTGACTGTCCTGTCTGTGTGTGTGTGTGGGGGGGGGTGTTGGCTGTGTGTGTGTGTGGGGGGGTTTGGATGTGTGTGTGTGTGGGGGGGGGGGGTGGTTGTGTGTGTGTGTGGGGGGGGGTGGTTTTGTGTGTGTGGGGGGGGGGGGGTGGGGGGGGGGGGGGGGGGGGGGGTTTGGTTGTGTGGGGGGGTTTGGTTGTGTGTGTTTGTGTGTGTGTTGTTGTGTGTGTGTGTGTGTATGTGTGTGTGTGTTTCTGTGTGTGTGGTGTGTGTGTGTGTGTGTGTGTTGTGTTGTTGTGTGGGTGTGGGTGTGTGTGAGTCTGAATCCATGTCTGTGTGTGTTTCTGTGTGTCTGTGTTTGTGTGTGTTTTTGGTTTTGTGTGTGTGTGTGTGTGTGTGTGTGTGTGTGTGTGTGTGTGTGTGTATACTTGCGTGTTTTTATTCTCTATTTTTCTAGATCATTTAAAAAAAAACAACCCAACCTTTTTGTTACATAACACTGATTTTAGGCTTTTTTTTGTTTTTTGTTGTTGTTTTTGTTTGTTTGTTGGATGGGAAGTGTGAATATTGAAAAGTTGAATATGTGACTGCCATGTATGTTTCAGAAACTGAAGGATGCCATTGAAATGAAGGAAAGGTATGTAACTTTGGTAATTTGCATGTTGAAATTTGTCATCTGTCTAGTTAGCTTTGTTGTTGTTGTTGATGCTATTCTTCTTGTTTTTGTTTAATATTTCAAAATCTTCCAGTTTTGCTTTGCCCATCCCACTGATCTCATCCCAGACACACACACAGCAATGTCCAGGTTATGTGGCATTGTCAGATCTTGCAGTCCACATAGAGCCATTTTAGCCAAGCTAGGGGGCGGGATAGCTTAGTGATCTCGCTTTCCCCAAGTCAAGTTAAGCAGCGTCGAATGTGGTTACCAGTTGGATGGGTGACCGTCTGTGCACCTTGGCTTCAGTACAGTCACCCAGTTCACCCAGCTGTAAATGGGTACCTGTCCTCTTTAGGGTCAGGAGAAGTAAAGCAGCGAGGGAGAGGAGATGGGCGCCACCCTCAACATGCTGGCCTCTGGAGAAGCTGAGGTCTCTGATGCCTCACTCCCCTACAACCACACAGGTTATGGGACACCTTTACCTTTTTTTTTACCTTAGCTGCCATGAGGCCACCCATGTGAGAAGACTGACGCTACTGGGTTATTACAGTGTAATCCAATTGTGCTGTCTGAGATAGATACGATACGCTGGATTCTATGCACTACAGCTGGTACTGATGGCATAAGATAACATGACGGTAGAGTTAAAAGGGGTGGTTGTCCTTTTTGGAATGGAGGTTGTAATTTACAAGTTTGTGGATCTGTCGGTTCCATATGGGTTGTAGGAATGTCACCAGAGGTACTGTAACTGGGGAGAATTCAGGCACCAGATTAGCATGAGAGCAAGGCACGGAGGGCAAAGAACATGAGGATTTGGGGTTTAAAAAAAAAAAATTGTTTAGTTCCTTGGCTAGAGTTCTGAGGTTCTCCATTGTTGAGATTTTTTAGTATATAATTATCCCCCCTCCCCCCCCCCTTCCTTACCATTTAGGTATCTGCATTCCTACTTTGGGGATGGCGTCTAAACATGACACCTGTGTGCATGCGTTTGAAAAAAAAATTGTCATCTGTTTCTGCTGGCACGCGATGGTCTACTCTTCCGAAAGGTGGAATGGGTTTTTTACATGTGTGCATGAGGCGTGCCTCACATGCACGCCTTGCACGGCATCTGTTTATAGTCTCATCCGAAGTACCTTGACATTCTGTTGGATTTTCTCATCAGACTGGGAAGAGGAGCAAGGCTAGGAGCCGAACTCGGAACCTTGTGGTTTACTTGTTAGGCAAAAGAAAGGCCAACAGTTCATTTTTCACTACATAGTTATGAAGTTTATTTTTCACTACATAGTTATGAAATGTCAAATTGATCATATGTAACACACTGCATCAAAGGGTAGTACATTAAGTCGCAGGCAGAGTTTTCGCCTACGGGCCAGAAAAGGCGGCTACACTTATTTTTTTGTTTTAGCAATTTTCATGTTTTTGCAGTTTTGTTTTCTTCAAACATCTAAAAATCATATTCCAAATTATCAGAGCCAAATTCAGCTTACAAAACTTAAAAGCCCTGTTGCTAAGGTCTTCTGATCAAGACACAAGTACACAGGTCAAGAAACTTTAAACCGAAATTTCTCAAAATGGCTGCCTCACCAATTTGTGAATTCAAACTACTGTAACTTTGCTTTTAGTCAAGCTACAGAAAAAAACCATGTACATCACTGTAAAGCTAGATGATTGAACTTTCTCACTGTATCAAAAATCTGAAAAATGATGAAAAGGCACTTGATTACTGTATCTTTTGGGAAAGTGCATCACGTATTACTTATTGAGTAACCACAGCACACAAATCCAGTACACACTCCGTCAAGAGTGCTAAATTTAGCACGACCCTTCCTTTTACCTAGTCCAAGCGTGGTCAGTACCTGCTGTAAATAGCACAAACTAGCCCCACCTAGGCTGGGATGAGATGGATCAATTACCAGCTGAAAGTGGGGGGAACTGACAGCTGTGTAACGAGTAATGTTGTTGTTCCCCAGCTTAACACTCTGGGGGGTCACCCGGAATGTGTTCCCTGACTCACTAATCCCACCTGGGAATCCCTGTGAGATTGAAATTGCACACTGAATGAGAAGTTTGCGTGTATGACTATTTTCAAGTACCTCGCCATATAGGCAGCATTACTCAGTCTTCAGAGGATTTTTTCTCCTTTAAAGGAGAGTGCAGGTTGTTCTGTTAAGAGCTTGTCATGGCTGAAGACAGTCTCAACACAACATTTTACAACATAACACCATTTTAGTGTAGGCCTTGGCAATGAGCTGACATCAATAACTGACACAACTTTTGGCCTGAGCCAAGTAACGAGTAATGAATGGTATATCACACATCCCTGCATCACTCCCAGGGAGATTTCAGCGCTGCAGCTGGAGTCGGACAGTCTGTCGAGAGACGTGGAGGACGTACGGCGCCAACTGCAGGAAGCGGCCACACAGCGCGACGCTGCGCAGCACAAAGTGCAGCAGCTGGAGAAGGATGTGCTGCGTCGAGGTCGAGACGTGGAGGTCAGCTCAAGTGTTGTGATATGATGCGTTGTGTATGAAATGATTTTTTGTTTTGTTTTTGTTTTTTTGTTGTTGTTTTTTTGGGTCGTTATCATCACTGTCATGTTAGGGATGGAGATTGGGAGAGAGCTAGGGACTGACATTTGGGTTCAGTACAGTCCTTCCCCAGTTCACCCAGCTGTAAGTGGGTACCTGCCCTTTTGAGGGTCAGGGAAGGCAAAGCAGCAAGGGAGAGGAGATGGGTGCCGCCCTCAACATGCTGGCTCCTAGAGAGGTTTCTGACACCTTGCTCCACTACGACCACGTAGGTTATGGGACACCTTTACCATTACCTTTTCTAGAGTCACAGACAGATCACTTTGGTTACTTAAGTGTAACTCCTGAAATATATATTTCTGTTCATTTCCTGGGTTATAGCTAGGTAATACAATATCTTGTACAAATTTTGTAAGCATGCAAAACATTGCTTCAGGCTTTTGAATGACATACATTGAAAATCATCCCAACATCACAAGCCACGCTTCAGGAATGAAAATAAGACCTGGACGTTTTTATCTGAATCACAGAGGATTTATTTGTATAGCATATGATTAGTGTATACTGTTTTTCCACCTGTCATATGCTTGTTGCGCATGAAAATATTTCTGTTCAGTTTGCATGATCGATCAGTCTCGTAGAAAAGTATGCCAAGAATCTTGTAGATAATGCATTGATAAGAAAAGTGTGATTGCCTATTATTATCTATTTTTATCTCTTTTTTCCCAAGCACAAAAATACTGAAAATTGCCATGAAAAATTGTCAACTCACAAAGGTGTATGAAAATGTCCAAAAACATATACATGTAGACATGCAAAGCAACTGACAGTCAAAGGGATGGAACTCATTTGAAAGGAGAGTAATTCTGCTAGCAGCATGGGTAACTTCCATTTGTTAAATGCCGTATAAGTGTTACATTTTTTTTTCATAAATGTGGTGTGAATGGCTACAACTGGGTGTTTAGACCCCCCCCACCCCCCCTTTTTTTTTCTCCCCTCTGTTCCCCTTTTTTTTGTGTTGAAATCGTAAAGTCAACACTGGGATGGACAGTAAATCGATGCATGTGTATGTTGTTCATGATCCTGGCCCTGAGTTGTTGCTGTTGTCTTGCCTTATAGAAGGTTTTTCCCCCCACCCCCACTGTTCACATGTTCCAAACACTCTCTGCTTGCATAGGAATATATGTTCCTGATTTTTGGTTTTCAGATGTAAAAAAAAA
Organism: Stramonita haemastoma; assembly: GCA_030674155.1. Lineage (NCBI taxonomy): Eukaryota > Metazoa > Mollusca > Gastropoda > Neogastropoda > Muricidae > Stramonita > Stramonita haemastoma. Next base: position 26,301,368 of record CM060345.1, read on the forward strand.
CACCAAAACTGCAGGGGTTGTCTTATTTTTTTTAGATTGATTCAGCAATTTTGCATTTTTCGTTTTTATTTATTTATTTATTTTTTTTTCTTTCTTTATATATTTTTTTGTTCCTTGTGTAGAGCTCAAGTTCACCAGTGGTGAGGTTTTATGTATGCAACACATTTGTACCCATCATTAAGGCAGCTGCATTTAGACTTCAGGGCTGATGTCCCCACACGTCACCAGTGTGCGCGTGTTTGAAAAAACGTTGTCATCTGTTCCTACTGGCACGCAGTGGCCTCCTCTTCCGAAAACTGGATCAGGATTTAACATATGGGCAAGATGTTCTCTGTGTGTTCGCGCACATGACCTTGGTTTATAGTCTCATTTGAAGGGGGGGAGTGGAGTCAGTACTGGTGTTAACTGCAGAGGAAAAGTCCCCTTTGAGTGGGTGTCTGTGTGGTGGTTTGAAGCTGGGCTGTCAGATCATGAGCGCAATGCTTTAACGACTAAGCTTTCTTGCCCCAACACTTCCACCCCCCTTTTTTGTGTTTTTTGAATGTGAAAATGCAGTCATGTATACTTGAAAAGCAAGTGCTGGTTGTGTGTGTGTGTGTGTGTGTGTGTGTGTGTGTGTGTGTTCGTTCGTTCGTTCTTTAGATTTTACGTCTTTTCACTATTAGTGATATTAGACGAAGGGAGACAGGGAGAAAAGAAGAAAAGCAGATACTTGTGTGTGACTAAAAGTGTGTGTTTTGTCACATATAATGCGTATGAATATGTATGTGTGTGTGAATGTGTGTGTGTGTGTGTGTGTGTGTGTGTGTGTGTGTGTGTGTGTGTGTTGTGTTTGTGTATGTGTATGTGTGCGTGTGTGTGTGTGCACGTGTGTGAATGTGTGTGTGTGTGCACGTGTGTGAAAGTGTGTGTGTTTGTGAGTGTGTGGTGTGTGTGTGTGTGTGAGTGAGTGTGTGTGTGTGTGAGTGAGCGTGCATGCATACGAGAGAGAGAGAGAGAGAGAGAAGAGAGAGAGAGAGAGAGAGAGAGAGAGAGAGAGAGAGAGAGAGAGTGTGTGTGTGTGTATGTGTGTGTGTGTATGAGTGTGTGTGTGCGCGTGTGTGTGTGTGTGTGTGTATAAAGATATCAATTTGGGTTCATCAAATAGCCAGGTTAATTACAAAAACAAGTGTGTGTGTGTGTGTGTGTGTGTGTGTGTGTGTGTGTGTGTGTGTGTGTGTGTGTGTGTGTGTTTGTGGTACACTCTATCTTTCTCTTTCTTTCATTTATTTCTTGTACATATACAAGCGCATGCACACACACAGACACACAGACACACAGACACACACACAGACACACAGACACACAGACACACAGACACACACACACACACACACACACACACACACACACACACACACACATTTCTCTCTCTCTCTCTCTCTCTCTCTCTCTCTCTCTCTCTCTCTCTCTCTCTCTCTCTCTCTCTTCATGTAAAGCAAAATAGCACTGCCAGCACGTGAAGAAAATCCTCTCCTCCTTCCGACAACTCCACAGCCTGACTCCTTGAACCCCAATAATTCACACTCTTCTTATGCGCAACACTTTGCAGTGCATGCACAAAGTTTTTTTTTATTTTATTTTTTATTATTTTTTTTTAAAGCAGCATGTTTTCATGCGTTAGCGCCTGCCTGGTCTGTGCATTTGGCGTTTGTGTGTGTGTTTTTTTCTTTCTTTTTTTATTATTATATTATTTTTATTTTTTTATTTTTTTTTTTATTTTTTTTTTTGGTGTGTGCCTGCCTGTGTGTTGCATGTTTTCCCTTGTTGCATGCTCCAGCGCCTGTCCATGGCTCTCCAAGACTCCTCCATGATCGATGGCCAATCCTTCCTTGCTCCGTCCCATTTGCAGGTGGGTGCTAGGGTCTTGGGGTTCTGGTTGTGGTGACCGGGCAAGAATTTGGGTGGTAAGGTGAGAGGGGGAGGAGGGGAGGGAGGGAGGAAGAAGGGAAGGTTGGAGACTTGCTCTGACGGGGCGTATCTTTCTTTCTTTTTTTTTTTTTTAATCTTTGAGATCAGATTTTCAGTTTTTCTGTCAGGGTGTATCTACTTGTTGTGGTGGAACTGTGTCAGTGACAGACAGTCGCCCGTTTTGTGGTGTTTTTTGTGTTTTTTTGTTTTTTTTGTGTTTTGTTTTGTTTTGTTCCTTGGCTTGAGGTTCATCAATGGTGAGATTTTTGCATATGCAACCATTCATGCCATGTTGCCATGGAGTTCTTTTATATGCTCTGAATGTGTATTACATCTGGAATCTCGGTTTATGCTTTCATCTGAAATACTGGCACCAGGTGCGACCTCTCTGGGTGTCAGTAGTGTAAATGGGGGGAAAAGTTGGGGGCTCAAACAGGGATAGTTCCTTTCAACTTCTATCTGTCTTCCTTAGCCGCCGCTGTAGTCTAGTGGTTAGGGCGTTGGACTCGTAATCTAAAGGTTGCGGGTTCCATCCCAGCTTTCGG
>CM060345.1:26308862-26313862 GCA_030674155.1 Stramonita haemastoma
GTGGGAACAGATTACAAAATTGACAAAACTGCACACACATATGGGGACTGGATGTAAAAAAACAACAAGACATGAATGCTGATTCCTTTTCTAAAATTTAATTATGTTATTTAAATTTTTTTTTATGAGTGCTTAATCCATTATCCTCGATATAAAAGACAAAAATTAATAGATAATTAAAAAACGATGCAAATGAATCTGTGACCGCAGATGGCCAGCACCAAAGCCAGGCTGTCGAAAAGCGAGGGTGCGCTGAAAACGATGAAGGCGGAGCTTCACAAGGCGGAAGTGGCCAATCACGAGGTAGGGACCACTGTCGCCACAAACCCCGGCTTTGGACCAGATTCTGGCTTGTGTTGTTGTTTGTTTGTATTGCTTTGTGGGCATGTATCCTGTTAACCGCTTTTCAGTTTGGTTTGCGTTGTATCGATTTGTGGTTGATTGAGTGAGACCTGAATGTGTTTTTTGAGGAAGGATAGGTTCTTTTGGGATTATTTGATCTTTGAACGGGTTGACTTTGAAAGTTCTCCCCCCCCCCCCCCAAAACACACACACACAAATGTTGTCTCTTTTAAAACAAAAGATAAGAAAAAGGGGAACATTTGCATGTGGATGCCTCTTGTTCTGTTTAGATTGATGAAAAAAACAACTTTTTTACATACAGTAGTAGATGCTGAATTGAAAACTAAATTTGCACATCCTGCCCCCCCCCCCCCCCCCCCCCCTCCCCATTCTGTTATGAAACATATATCTTGACAATAGCTACTAAACGTCACATCCAACATCACTTCTCTTACATCTCAAGAGTGGAGAGGAAACTTGCTTTGATGTTGAATGATAATTTTGTATTCTTGGGGGAAAAAAAAGTTTTGAGTAAAAAAAACCCAGCGAATGGCGAGTGTGATTTTCCAGATTTGAGTCAACTCTTTGTGGTATGTCAGGACTGTGAAAAGATCAGCATTTTTATGTCCATGTGTGGATTGTGGACGCTTGAATCTCTGTCCTTGTCTTGTCCTGTTTGTTTGTTTGTGAAAAGCAAGTCATGGTTACATTTGTTTTAAATATTGTCTTAATGTCTGCAGACTGCTTTTTCACGTCTTTCTGCCTTTTCATTCTTTCTTTTTTTCATTCTTCTTTCTTTCTTTATTTCTTTATTTCTTTCTGTCATTTTCTTTTTTTTTTCTTTTTGTCCATCTTTTCTTTTTCTGTCTTTCTTTCTGTCCGTCTGTCTTTTTCTTTCTTTCTTCTTTCTACTTATTTTCTTTTTTTTTCCTTCTTTTTCTTCTCTCTCTCTCTCCTTTAGTTCAGTTTGGTAAAGAAATGAGATGTTTGACTCTGTCATTGTTTGGATAAGGTAACAGAAGGCATGTGTGAATTGTGAAGGTTTTATTTATCTTTTTCATCTGGCATCCCAGTGCATCGTTAGTCCAAATGTGAGTGCATTGTGAACTAACTGTTTAAAAAAAAAAAGAATGTTTTACTCAAAATGTTGAGTTGTTGGATTTCTTCAAAACTTGACGTTATCAGATCTGCCAGCCCTATTTTATTTGGTGTTTATTCTGTTTGATAGCGTTTCATTCCGCTGTTCTTGAACATTATTCTGTTGTGCAGGAAAAAATAGAAGATAATTTATGGTTTACATTCACACAGGTCCATTTGCTTCCAAGTATAGTGACTAGCATGCTATGATAGATGATTTTACAGCCTGTTAGAGACTTCACTTGCCTCCAGATTTCTTTATGTACTGGGTTTTCACAAAGGCAAAAGAAAGACACAAAATTGAACACAAAAAGTTTGTTAGGGAGAAGTGAATTTGCCAATGTGTATTTGTCCGGTTGTTCGTGGCACACAGTTGTGATGCTATTACATAAAAATGTGTGCAACTTTAGGAAAGAAATAGTTGTTTGTTAAGTCAGTTGGTTACAACATTTTTTTCATGCTTTTTTTTTTTTTTTTCCAAGTTTTAGTTGACTTGAGGGTGTTGACTATGCTGGAAAATGAGAACACGTTATGTGGATTGAAAGTAAAAGTCTTCTGAAAGAAAAAAACAGCTGTGGAATACAAAGCAGAGATTGCTAAGAAAAGTTTGTCTCAAGTGTCTTGTCAAAGAGTTTTGGTTTAACCTATTGTGTGTGCTGTTTTTGAAAACATCAGGCCTCTGAAATGTATATTTAAGGGCTGGCAGGTCTGAAAGTTAAATTTATTTATTTATTTTTTTGTTTATGTGTCTGTGTGGTTGTTGGGAGGGATGGGAAGGAGATTTAGTTTTGTTTGTTTTGCAAAGTTTGAGCCTGAAAAGGTGCATGAAACAGTTGAGGTTATAGTTCAGTGTCATGGACCTGCAGCATGTTAGCCATGTGTGTGTGTGTGTGTGTGTGTGTGTGTGTGTGTGTGTGTGTGTGTGTGTGTGTGTGTGTGTGAAGTTTTTGTGCCTTTGTTGTGTGTGTTTTACATACCAAAGTGTGGGCTGCCAAATTATTCCTTGTGTGATGATGTATGTTGGTCTCAGTACTGGGTTCGTGCTGTTTTTACTTTTTCTTTTTTCTCTTCCCGCGTTAATGTCCTGATATCAGGGTTCTGCCCTGGAGAGCTGTTCATTAGGTTCCTCCATTATTTTGGCTGGTTTGGGTCGTAAGGAGTAGCTCAAAAAGCAGCAGAAAGATCAAATAAACTTTCAGAAACTGTGAAGTGTAGCAGCTGATTGGCAAAACTTTGCTTGAAAGCATGCATACCATACTATCATGGGCAGGATTGTTATGGTACCATACCAGCAGCATTTCCGATGGGAAATCATTTTTTTATTATTTTTTTTATCAGTGGTTTTCTCCCATTGTAGAATTATTGTCTTTTGGAGCTCTTCTCTTCTTCAGTTTGCTGTTGGAGTGGCAACAGATCCTAGGACAGTGTGCATACATCTAGATTCCAGCTAAATTTGGTAGGACGTGTGAGAAAATTGCAGTTTAAGTAGTCTTGCAATATTTCTTGCTATATCTCTTTCCTTTTTTCTTTGTCTCTCTAGAAAAAAAAAATGTATTTCATCATTTTTATCATTTTATTTTATTCAAATTTTACCGTTCTTACATTGCCTGCCTGATTTAGAAAGAGAGGACTGCACGAACCCAGTACACTGTGTTGTGTTTCTCCGTATGTTGTCTACGCAGCAAACACCACAAAAACGGCAGCTTGCATTTTTCTCTGGAATTAGACAAGATAGGCAGTTTTAATTTAACCTAGTAATTGATTGAACACTCTTCATTGTGTGCTGTTGCATGGTAATCCAGAGTTGTGTATATGGCATGTACACTGTTGTGTTGAATTTCTGGGGTGTGAATTTGATGTATGTTTGTTGTGGGTTTTTTGACGTTAACCCGGGCATGTAGGTTTTTGTGTGGGTTTTTGTGTGTGTGTTTTTGGCCTGTAGTGTTGTGTTGTGCATGTAAGTTTAACCGTGACGAGTTGTTGGCTGGGAGCAGATTGAGCCGTTGAGGGAGCAGTTGGCGGAAAGCGAGCACAGCAACCAGCGTCTGCAGACTCAGCTGAAAGATGCTAATGTTGAGGTGGAGGTAATGAATGACCTTTGCTATGTGGTACATGTTGATGATGTAGACTTGGGAGCAGGTGGGGAGGGGGGGGAGGGGTAGGGTGTGTGTAAATTGGATTTTCGCTACTTTAACTTTTTTTGTATCATGGTTTTTGTGTAATGCTGACATGTGTATTTGTGTGGCTGTGTTTAGAATAATGGGAAATGAGAAAAAAATCTTTTTTTTTATAATTGTTCTGGTATTGGTAAATAGCTAAATGGAATTTAGAGTGGAAATCATGCTCAATGCATGTAGAGGAAGGGTAGCTAACTTGTGACAAAGTTGTTTGTGAATGTGACAGGCACTACAGCAGAGTGGTTAAGATCTTTTGACTTCAGTCCCATGGGTCCAACAAGTGATGGGTTTGAATCTTGGGATCTTGTGGAAAAAAGGATGATGTGATCTCCTAGGTCAGCTTTAAGTGCAGATTTGCCAGTTCCTTAACAACCCTCTCAGAAACATATACACATGCAGAAGATCAGATATGGAAACTAAAGATTCTGTAATTCATGTAGTGAGTGATGGAAACCTCACCATTCCCTTGTACAAAAAAATAGACTACTCTGAAGCAAGTATGTGTTGGCTGAGGCCAGCAGGCAGATCTATACAGAGTTACCAGCACAGGGGAGACTGGGTACCACATATCACTCCCAATAAGCAAATGTAGGGAAGAGCAGACAAGAGGTTGTAAGTGTGTGACAGTGAAGGGTAAGAGAACCACTCCTGTGCATCGTAAACCTCAACCTGTTCTTAGCAACTGATTTTGATCAATGAGCATGCGATGTGTATTGCTTCCTTCCAATCCAGTGTTCTGTATCATTTCCACCACAGCATCTCTCTGAAGGATGTGTAAGCCACTTTATCATGCTGCAATGCTTTCCTTGTTCTGCTCTGGTTATAAATTGAAAACAGTCTGCTGATATCAGTGATAATGTGTGTGATTTCATCTAGATGGAATGTTGTTTTGTAGAAAAAAAAATAGTGCATGATATCTGTTTAGTTTATATAAAAGTCATCATGCCAAGAAAGCCTGAATTTGACTATGAATTTTGTCAGACTTAGAAACTCTAAAAATGTAACGATAAATGTTGCCAAGTTAAGAATGTCTAAATGTACTTATGAATGTTAACAGGGTTAGAATATCAAAATATTTGCATGAATTTTGACCTTTAGAGCATCAAAATATATTTGTAGATGCTATCAGCTTTATAAAGTCGAATGATTTAATTATGAGCGTTGTCAGGCTTAGAAAGTAAAAATGTTGTCAGTTGTGTTTCAAAGTCAAGGGTATAAGATAACATGTTAGTGGAGTTGAAAAAGAAATTAGGTATTCATTTTGCTGTTTCAGTGCAAAACAATTTAATTCAATTCAATTTTAACAAGTGTTAAAAGAACTGCTTTAGTGTCTACTGCCTTTGA
>CM060345.1:26318862-26335354 GCA_030674155.1 Stramonita haemastoma
ACTCACGCACACGCACACACATACAGTCACAGACAGACACACACACATACAGTCACAGACACACACACACACACACACAGAGATCCATATCTGTATCTATTTATATCCATCTATCTATGTCTATCTGTCTGTCTGTCTGTCTGTCTGTCTGTCTGTCTGTCTGTCTGTCTGTCTGTCTGTCTGTCTGTCTCTCTCTCTCTCTCTCTCTCTCTCTCTCTCTCTCTCTCTCTCTCTCTCTCTCTCTCTCTCTGTCTCTCTCTCCCTCCTTCCCTCCCTCCCCATATAAAACACATTTTAAACCCCCCCCCCCCCCCCCTGTGTACTGTCCCACAGCACATGGTGGAGGACTACCTGCGGCAGCTGGAAGGCAAGGACTCCCTGCTGGCCCACATGACCGCTCAGCTCCGCGCCAAGGACCAGCAACTCTCCTCCCTCATGAACCTCCTCACCGACGATGCCGATAAGGTCAGTCTGCTATTTTAAAAAAAAAAAAAAAAATTGTGGTTTTTAACTCATAAACCATTCGAAACTGCATTGTACTCATGAACCACTGGAAAGTGCATCGTACTCATGAACCACTTGAAAGTGCATCGTACTCATGAACCACTTGAAAGTGCATCGTACTCATGAACCACTCGAAAGTGCATCGTACTCATGAACCACTCGAAAGTGCATTGTACTCATGAACCACTCGAAAGTGCATCATACTCATGAACCACTTGAAAGTGCATTGTATTCATAAACCACTTGAAAGTGCATCGTACTCATAAACCACTCGAAAGTGCATTGTACTCATGAACCACTCGAAAGTACAGTATCATCTTGCCATACTTTTCTAAGCTGAGTATGGCCAAAGGAAACCTTTTCTCTCTGCCCATGCACACTAGACACCTTAGGAGAATGTTTTGTGTTTTAGTATTGCAGTGTTTTCATACAGAATACATGGAAACACCACTCACAATTGCGTTTAATTTTGTCGTTTACTAAAGATAACATCATAATTGTGGACAAAACAAACTTTTGGCACATGATACAAACACGAAAGAAAAATGATGCAACATATGTAACAATCATTTTCCAACACTATTCTCAAATTTCATGCAGATCTGTTTTATTGTATGAGAGATAATACATTTTAAACATACACCACCCATTTCAGCTCATTTTGGCCAAATCCTTCCATGAACAGGAAGTTGATAGTGTCAGTTCACTATATGAGAATGAGAGATAAAGACAGATCCCCTGTGGGTATGCTGGGGGGCCTGTCAGTATAAATAGCATCTCACCATCTGGAAATCTGTGTTAGGAATTCCCTTTTATCATCACTGTTTCTGCTTTGTTCTCTTTCTTCCTGTCACCAACTTTTGTCTATTTTCTGCCTTCTTGATCCATTCTCCTGCCTTTTTATTCCCCCCGAAAGTCTTAAAAGAAAATTATCTTCCACACCTAAGTTGGATGTGCTGGGCCTGACTTGTCAGGCACTTAACGTCAGTGCAACATATTTTCACTCATATGACAGATAACAGTAGTTGCTATCTGAGTATTCAGTGAAGAAGAAGAACTCTTGGTACACCTTTTATTCACCTGTCCTCCCTTCCCCAGAACACACACACACTCACAGACACACGCACGCACGCACGCACCATGCACACACACACACACACACACACACACACACACACACACACACACACACACACACACACACACACACACACACACACACACACACACACACACACACACACACACACACACACACACACACACCACACATACACACACACATACACACACACACACACATCACACACACACACACACACCACACACACACACACACACACACACACACACACACACACACACACATACACACACACATATACACACACACACACACACACACACACACACACACAGAGGGATTGTATGTAAAAAAGCACATGAATGCTTATTCCATTATCCTTGATAAAAAAGAATAAAACACACACTCATGGACACACGCACGCACGTGCGCGCCCCCCCCCCCCCCCCCCCACACACACACACACACACACACACAATGAACAACATACATTATGTGTAACAGCAACATATAACAATAAACAATGTACAGTATGTGTAACAGCAACATAATAACAATAAACAGTGTACAGTATGTGTTTTCACAGGGCCAGCAGATGCTGCTGCTTCAGAAACTGGAGGACAACCTGGACAGGTCTTCCAGCAGTGTCCAGGTGAGTGACCTCTGCAGGTCAGGTACTCCTGCCCACCGTTTCTTTCTCCTCCGTTCTGGGCTACAGCTCCCTGCTTCACCAATAGGGAGATTCTGCACATACCACCATTTTTGACGAGAACGTAGTTTGACAAGAATGGTTTGTGCATGTATTGAAAAATCAGTTACTAAGGTGGTTTCCAGAATTATTACAATTAGTTATGAGCTTGTATACTGGCAAAATTTTCAGTTTTTATCAGACGACAGACGCTATTGCTGAGTGGTTAAGACCTTTTGACTTCAATCCTGTGGGTCCATCAAGTTGCAGGTTTGAATCTTGGCATCTGGTTGATTAGGGGTGGGAATTTTAACAGTCTACAAGGTCAACTTCCAAGTGCAGACCTGCCAGTGCCACAATTCCCTTTGTGTATATATACACTTGCAGAAGATCAGATATGCACGTTAAGTTCCCATTATTGATGTCGGCATTCAATGGGTTATGGAAACATGAACATACCCAGCATGCAACCTGTACAATGAAATGAGCAACTTTGAAGTTGGAATATGTTGGCTGAAGCCAGCAGGCAGACTTCCTGCAAAGTGACAAGCACAGGAGAAGCCCTGGCACTTCGTAGACCACCCTGTAAGGGAATGCACAGAGAGAGAGACAGACACACACACACACACACACACACACACACACACAACACACACACACACACACACACACACACACACACACACACACACACACGGACAGACAGACAGACAGACCTATCAGTCATAAGATTTTGACAGCTGAATACTGGCCAATCACTGGACGCATTAGTTCCCAAGTGGTCTAGTGGTTAGGGTTTTGCGCTCACTGCGACGGCCAGGGTTCGATTCCCCGCTTAGGAAGTGTTCTTTTTCATCTGAAGTCGGAATATGGCTGCCTATATGGTGAGGTACTCTAAAAACATACACGCAAACTTCTCATTCAGTGTGCTATTTCAATCTCAGTGATTCCCAGGTGGGATGAATGAGTGAGTCAGAGTGCACATTCTGGTGACAGACCCCCAGTGCTAAGTTAGGGAACGCACTACTACTACTACTGCAACAACAACAACAACAACAACAACTGGACGCATTTTAACTCTCTCCCTCCTTGACAGAGCATCCTGGAGGAAAAGCAGGGGAGTTGGACCAGAAGGGGAGAGAACTGCTGGAGGCTCGTCAGGCCCTGCGCAGCAAAGGGAGAGAACTGGAGCAGGCCAATCTGCAGCTGCTGGAAAAAACGGAGGAGCTGAGGTGAGTGAGTCGTCTGGTGTCGTCGTTGTTGTGTTGTTTTTTTTATTTTCTTGGTTGTTTTTTTCTTCTTCTTGTTCTTTTCTTTTCTTCTTGTTCTTTGTTCTTCTTCTTCTTCTTCTTCTTGTTCTTCTTCTTTTTCTTCTTCTTCTTCTTCTTCTCTTCTTGCATTCTTCTTCTTCTTCTTCTTGTTCTTTTGCTTGCTTCTTCTTCTTGATCTTGATTCTTCTTCTTCTTCTTCTTCTTTTCTTCTTTTCTTCTTCTTCTTCTTCTTCTTCTTCTTCTTCTTCTTTCTTCTTCTTTCTTCTTCTTCTTTCTTCATGGAACTCTCAGACAGCAACTCTCCTGAGGCCCTGACAAGGCTGCCATGCACTGAAGACCCTCTAGGGGTCCAAAATGTTTGTCCCTCATCAGCAGGTCTGGGGTAATGTTTTGATATTGGCTTTTTTTCTTTGTTTGGGGGGAGGGGGTAGGGTGGGGGTGTTGGTACCTTGGCTAGAGCCTCGAGGTTCACCAGTGGTGAGGTTTTGCGTACGCGACTTTTTTTGGGCTCACCTTTAAGGTAACCACATTTCAACTTCGGTGATGATGTCTAAACATGACCCCAGTGTGAGTGCAGTTTTTAAAAAATATATTTTTGTTATTCTTTCTACTTTCGCGAATGGCTTACTCTTCTCAATAACAGAATAGATTTTAATCATGAGTGGGCAAGATGTTCTGCATGCATTTTGCACATGAGTACCCTTGGTTTTTACCCTTTTTCCTATCGTCTAATATCATTTAAGTGGAAAGATGTTACATTGAAGAACAACAACAACCCTCGTTTATAGTCATACCTGAAGAACTTTCAGGGAATGGAGTCAGTACTGATGTTAACTTCAGAGGAAAATACCCTCTGTGATGGCTCTATCCCAGGCCTTATTTATTTATTTATTTATTTATTTATTCTTTTATATGGAGGATAATGGAATAAGCATTCATGTTCTTTTTTACATCCAGTCCCCTTGTGTATGCAGTTTTGTGAATCTTGTCATCTGTTCCCACTGGCACACAATGGCCTGCTCTTACGAAAAGCGGAACAGGATTTAACGTGTGCAGATGTTCTGAGTGTGTTTGCACACAGGGCCTCGGTTTATAGTCTCATCCGAAGGACTTCAGACCATGATTACAATGCTCTAACCACTAGGCTCTGCTGCTCTTCAGGATTGGTTTGACTTGACTTGACCTGTGTGTGTGTGTGTGTGTGTGTGTGTGTGTGTGTGTGTGTGTGTGTGGTGTGAGTGCGTGTGCGTGTGTGTGTGTGTATCCTTGCGTGTGTGTGTATCGGTGTGTGTGTGTGTGTGTGTGTGTGTGTGTGTGTGTGTGTGTGTGTGTGTGTGTGTGTGTGTGTGCATGCGCGCGCATGGTGTGTGTGTGCGTGTGTGTGTGTGTGCGCGTGTGTGTGTGTGTGTGTGCGCACGTGTGTGTACAGAATCTGCAGTTACACTCCACACAGCAGGGAGAGGCCACAGTGCGGATGTCAAACACTCTGGCCAAAGCTCAAGAATCCTTGGAGGTCTGTACTGGATATGTTGGGGTTTTTTTATTTTCTGATTTTTTCTTTTTTGTAAATGTGGTTTTCATGTATGTATTTTTGCAGTAAGAAATGATTTTTTTTTTTTTATAGTATCATTTTTTCTTTCTTCATCTTTTGACATATTGGTAGACTTGTTTACAGTACAAAAAGTCAGAATCTCCAACTGTAGTTCTGGATTTTCAGGGTTTAAGCCTGGTTTATTTTATTATATTATTTAAAAAAAAAAAAAATTTGTAAAAAAAAAAAATGGCTGATATGCCTTTGTCAATGGCATGAAGTGCATTTTTTGTGTGGGAATGACTGGCTGATATGTCTGTGTTAGTGGCGAGAAGTGTATTTTTGTGTGTGTGAAAATGACTGGCTGATATGTCTGTGTTAGTGGCGAGAAGTGTATTTTTGTGTGTGTGAAAATGACTGGCTGATATGTCTGTGTCAGTGGCGAGAAGTGTATTTTTGTGTGTGTGAAAATGACTGGCTGATATGTCTGTGTCAGTGGCGAGAAGTGTATTTTTGTGTGTGTGAAAATGACTGGCTGATATGTCTGTGTCAGTGGCGAGAAGTGTATTTTTGTGTGTGTGAAAATGACTGGCTGATATGTCTGTGTCAGTGGCGAGAAGTGTATTTTTGTGTGTGTGAAAATGACTGGCTGATATGTCTGTGTCAGTGGCGAGAAGTGTATGTTTTTGTGTGGGAATGACTGGCTGATATGTCTGTGTTAGTGGCGAGAAGTGTATTTTTGTGTGTGTGAAAATGACTGGCTGATATGTCTGTGTCAGTGGCGAGAAGTGTATGTTTTTGTGTGGGAATGACTGGCTGATATGTCTGTGTTAGTGGCGAGAAGTGTATTTTTGTGTGTGTGAAAATGACTGGCTGATATGTCTGTGTCAGTGGCGAGAAGTGTATTTTTGTGTGTGTGAAAATGACTGGCTGATATGTCTGTGTCAGTGGCGAGAAGTGTATTTTTGTGTGTGTGAAAATGACTGGCTGAATGTCTGTATCAGTGGCGAGAAGTGTATTTTTGTGTGTGTGAAAATGACTGGCTGATATGTCTGTGTAGTGGCGAGAAGTGTATTTTTGTGTGTGTGAAAATGACTGGCTGATATGTCTGTGTCAGTGGCGAGAAGTGTATTTTTGTGTGTGTGAAAATGACTGGCTGATATGCTTTTTTGTGGCATGAAGTGTATTTTTGTGTGTGAGAAAAACTGTTGCTGATATATGTGTGTGTTGGTGTGAAGTATATTTTTTGTGTGAGAAGCCGATATGTCTGTATTTGTCACTGTGGCATGAAGTGTTATTTTTTGTGTAAGAATGATTGCTGCTGGTCTGTCTTAGTTCATGGCTTGAAGTGTATTTTTATGTGAGAATAACTGTTGCTGATATATCCTGCTTGATCTGTGGTGTGGTGTATTTTTGTATGAGAATGACTTGCTGATATGTCTGTGTTTGTTGGCGAGAAGAGCCGCCGCTGTTGTCTAGTGGTTAGGGCGTTGGACTCGTAATCTAAAGGTTGCGGGTTCGATCCCAGCTTTGAGCTATGGCGTTGTGCCCTTGGAAAAGGCACTTAACGGCTATTTTCTCACCCCACCCAGGTGTAAAAGGGGTACCAACCTTGTGTTGGGGTTAACCCTGCTATAGACTGGCGTCCTATCCAGGGGGGAGTCTATGACTGCTCAGTCCTTAACGCCACAGAAACCGGGATAAGCACCGGCCTGATGAGCCTTAGGCTCGGGACAGACTTTAACTTTAACTTGTGGCGAGAAGTGTATGTATATATAATGCTGCTGGTGTGTGTTGCAGGAGGCATTGGACAGACATGCCCAGGCCCTGCAGGAGAAGGATGCTGTGGTGGAGCGTCTGCAGAAAGCCCTGGCTGAGAAGGAACGTATGGTGAGGTGAGTGTGTGTGAGTGTGTGTGTCTGGTGTGTGTGTGTCTGTGTGTGTGTGTATGTGTGTGTGTGTGTATGTGTGTGTCTGTGTGTGTCTGTGTGTGTCTGTGTGTGAGTGTGTGTGTCTGTGTGTGTCTTGTGTGTGTGTGTGTGTGTGTGTGTGTGTGTGTGTGTGTGTGTGTGTGTGTGTGTGTGACTCTGTGTGTGTGTGTGTAGAGAGGTAAAAATATTCTAAAGATCAGAATGAAAAATATTCTAAAGATGAATATGAAAAAAAAAATTTTTAATAAAAGAAAAAAAAAAGAGAAAAATATTCTAAAGATGAATTAAAATACACTTTAAAAATATTTTTCATAAACCCTTTGGAAAGGGATAATACTCTCTTGTAGAGTGTCATTGTCTTTGATATGATTCTTGTAATAGCTATTGATTATGAAATAAAAAATTTCCAATGATATAGTATTCGAATCGTTTATTGTCAACAGTCGCATGCACTTTATTAGATTCTTAAGAGAAAAAAAAGTAGAAAAAGACTTCGAAACTTGCACATTTCACTTATAGGTAATTTGCATTGATCCTGTCATGTGATCAGGAGCTGACCAATCAAAACCCAGCGATGGACAAGCTTCAGCAGCAGTTGAGAGCCCAGCTGAGAGAGAAGGATCAGCTGATTCAGGTAAGTTTGTCCAAGCTTGAACAGGTGACCAGTACATCTTCCTGTAGACTCGCATCTCCTGTGTCACTGTGTGAGTGCGGCCTGTATGGTAGTGGGCATGCTTGTGTGTGCCGCATGCTTTTTCACGTGTGTATGGGGTGGAAATTATGGCCGAGTGGTCAAGACCGTTGGACTTCAGTTCCATGGGTCTATGAAGTCGTGGGTTTGAATCTCGGTATCTTCTGGTGAAATAAGGGAGGGGATTTTTATGATAAATTTTAAGTACAGACCCACCAATTCCCTTCATGTATATATATATATACACCTGCAGAAGATCAAATATGCATGTTAAAGATCCTGTAATTCGTCAGTGTTGGGTGGGTTACATAAACATACATATCCAGCATACATCCCAGTAGTTGGAATGCGGCTGCCCTCGTGGTGGGCAGAAACAGTTACATACTCAAAATCTCACCACTGGTGAATCTTAGAACTCGAGCTGAGGAACAGGGGGGTGGTGTTAGGTTAAAATGTATGTATGTATGTGTTTCACTGCAAGTGCCCAAATGATGAGGTTTGAACAGTCCGTGTGAACAAGAAGGTCAAAAAGGACTCTATGTCACAAACTGTATTGCTATATCACTGACCAAGAAGGAAAGTGGCAAAACTGTTTAAGGCGTTCACCTGCCTAACAGGTAAAGCAGCCTGAGGTTCTGAGTTCGATTCCCAACCTTGCCCTTTCTTCCCATTTTGACCAAGACGTCGAACTGAATGTCAAAGTCCTTTGGTAAAGGTTGTATCTGATGTGGTGTTTGGACTACTGTGTGTTTTTGTGTGTAAGTGGACAGACTGTAAAGGCTGTATCTGCTGTGGTGTTTGGACTGCTGTGTGTTTCCATATGTAAGTGGACAGATGGTAACTGTGTGTTTCCATATGTAAGTGGACAGACAGTAACTGTGTGTTTCCATATGTAAGTGGACAGACAGTAGCTGTGTGTTTCCATATGTAAGTGGACAGACAGTAACTGTGTGTTTCCATATGTAAGTGGACAGATGGTAACTGTGTGTTTCCATATGTAAGTGGACAGACAGTAACTGTGTGTTTCCATATGTAAGTGGACAGACAGTAACTGTGTGTTTCCATATGTAAGTGGACAGACTGTAAAGGTTGTATCTGTGGTGTGTGGACTACTGCATGTTTTCCATCTGTAAGTGGACAGACAGTAACGGTTGTATCTGATGAGAGTGTGGACTACTGTGTTTGTCCAAGTGGTCAGACAGTAACGGTTGTATCTGATGAGGAGTGTGGACTACTCTGTGTGTGTGTGTGTGTGTCAGGAGCTGCAGACAGACTGTGTGAAGGCGTCCTGTGAAAAGGAGCAGGCAGTGCGCTCCTCTCAGGCCACTCTGCTGGAGAAGGACAGACAGATCCAGGTAAAGGCCCAGTCCTCCTTTGTGTTCGTGTGTGTATGTGTGCGTGAGCCGTGTGTGAGTAGTATATGTGTGTGGATCCTTGGCATACTGGTGCGCGCACGAATGTTTGTGTGTTTTGACTTGAGTGAGTTTGCAGCTGGCTGAGGTGTTGCTGACTTGTGGGTGCTCTTTGTGCTGTGATGGGTGCGTGCTGATATTCAGAACCTGTGTTGAGCTATATTGATGTTATTTTTGTGTGGTTATTGTTTTTATATATATGGCTTGTAACCCACTGGACTTTGTCTGTTTTAGAGATAATAAAGTATTTTGAAGTTGAGAAAAAGATTTTCTGTTCGGATCATGCATTGGATGGATACTGCAGCTGAGTGGTTAAGACCTTCAGATGAGACTATAAATTGAGGCCCCTTGTGCGAATGCACGCAGAACATCTTGTGCACATGTTAAATCCTGTTCCGCTTTTCGTAAGTGTAGGCCATTGTGTGCCGATGGGAACAGGTGAGAAGATTTACATAACTGCATTCACACGGGGGCTGGATGTGAAAAAGCACTTGAGTGCTTATTCCACTATCCTTGATATCAAAGAATAAATAAGATAAATACAAATTTTAAAAAATCAAATGCTGTAAACCACTAGGCTTTCATGCCTCCCCCATCTCCCCCCCCCCACTCACACACGCACGTGCGCGCACACACACACACACGGAATAGGGGACGGGATAGTCTAGTGGTCAGAACATTGCGCTCGCAATTTAAGAGTAGGCCAGTGGGAACAGATTCAGATTCAGAACATTTACAAAAAACTGCTTACACACAGGGACTGGATGTAAAAAAAGCATCTAAATGCTTATTCCATTATCCGCGATATAAAAGAATAAATAAATAAATAAAGACACACACACACTCTCCGCAGCCTGAAGACTTTCCTTTCTCCCCTAGGCTCTGGACCAGAAGCAGCAGAAGGAGCTGCTGAACCGTGACCAGGAGATCCAACAGCTGCTCTCTCTCTCTCTCTCTCTCTCTCTCTCTCTCTCTCTCTCTCTCTCTCTCTCTCTCTCTCTCTCTCTCTCTCTCTCTCTCTCTCTCTCTCTCTCCCCCCCTCTCTCTCTCTCTCTCTCTCAGAGCAACATGTATTGTACTTATGCATTCTATGTTATGATGTTATCATGATGTTTATCCCCCTTCTAAGGGGCTTTGGCCTTTATGAATAAACGTCTGCGTCTGTGTCTGCGTCTCTCTCTCTCTTTCTCTCTCCCTCCTTCTCTCTCCCTCCCTCCCAGTAATCAGCGATCATTCATCATTCCCCCTCTAGGCCTTGGACCAGAAGCAGCAGAAGGAGCTGCTGAACCGCGACCAGGAGATCCAGCAGCTGTTGGGGCAGGTGAGCAAGAAGGACCTGCAGCTTCAGGGGCTGGAGGCCAGGCTGAACGAGGCCGAGGCCTCCCACAGAGAGGCCCTCCACAGCATGCACCGCATGCTGGCCGAGAAGGACAAAACCATTGAGGTGAGGGAGAGGGGGGATGGGTGTGTGTGGTGGGGGGTTGGGGGGGGGGGGTGTCAGGGGGGGGGGGTGGTTGTGTGTGTTGGGGGGGGGGGGGTGTCAGGGGGGGGATGGGTGTGTGTGTGGGGGGAATGTGTGTATGTGTCTTTTGTTGGTTTGAGTGTGTGTGTGTGTGTGGGGGGGGGGGGTATGGGGTGGTGTGTATGTATGTGGGTGGTGTGTATGTATGTGGGTGGTGTGTATGTATGTGGGTGGTGAGTGTGGGGTTTTTTGTTTGTGTCTCTTTTGTAGGTTTGAGTATGTTGTTTTTTTTTGGGGGGGGATGGAGTGGTGTGATTGTGAGAGTTTGTGTGTGTGTGTGTCTCATTTGTAGGTTTGAGTTGTGTGTGTGTGGGGGGGGGGGGGGGGGTGGTATGTGTGGTGTGTGTGTGAAAAATAACATTTATGTGGTATAGATGATCAGTTTTATGTACATATATGTGTGAATTTAAGTATGCCTGTATTTTTTGTGCAAGGTCATAATTATGGTGTTCTTTTTTTTGTATATATCTATCTGCATGCTGTATATATGGAAGACAAGGTGATATGTTTTGTTTTTGTTTGCCCTCCTCCACTCCCCTCTTTATTTGGGGGGGGTTAGGGGGGGGGGAGATGTCAGTTACCACATATGTGAGCTCTGCAATTACTTCAAGAAATTGTTCCAGAAGAGAGGTTGCCGTGACTGTAAAAGCATCCCAGTAAGAAACTGGAGAGTGTGTTGACCTTATGCATGTATGGAGAAAATGTGTGACATAATGCATAAATCTCGCAAAGGATGAGCTCCAGATCACCATGGGTGAACTTCAGAACTGCAACCCCCACCCCCCCCCCCCCCCCCTGACCCACCCGAAAAAATGCAAGCCAAGAAGAATATAGGTAAAGGGTAAAGGTGTCCCATAACTGTGTGGTCGTAGGCGAGCGAGGCGTCAGAGACCTCAGCTTCTCTAGGGGCCAGCATATTGAGGGTGGCGCCCATCTCCTCTCCCTCGCTGCTTTACCTTCCCTGACCCTAAAGAGGGCAGGTACCCATTTACAGCTGGGTGAACTGGGGGGGGGGGGGGGGGGGGGGGGGGACTGTACTGAAGCCAAGACACGCAAACGGTCACCCATCCAACTGGTAACCTCGCTCGACGCTGCTTAACATTGGCTGGGGGAAATTGAGCGCTCTGACCACGGAGCTATCCAGTCTCCAAGAAGAATATGCGTGCTTTAATTTTTAATGTTATTTTCAGTTGTATGGATGACCAATGACCTCATCGTTGTTGCAGGCGATGATGGACAGCGTGGGAGAGAAGGAACGGCTGTTGCGACGCTCGCAGCAGAACCTGACGGAAGACGCCAAAGCCCAGATGGCCGAGATGGACACGCTCCTGGCTGAAAACTCACGTCTGAAACGTCTGCTGCGAGAGAAAGAAGGTAGGCAGTGGTGGTAGTGGTGGGGGGGGGGGGGGGGGGGGGGGGGGGGGGGGTGGGGGGTGGGTGTGTGTGGGT
Organism: Stramonita haemastoma; assembly: GCA_030674155.1. NCBI lineage: Eukaryota > Metazoa > Mollusca > Gastropoda > Neogastropoda > Muricidae > Stramonita > Stramonita haemastoma. Next base: position 26,330,946 of record CM060345.1, read on the forward strand.
GTTTGTGTGTGTGGTAGGTGTGTTTGTGTGTGTGTAGGGGGGGGGGGGATAGTTGTGTAAGTGTGTATGGTGTTTGTGTGTGTGTGTGTGTGGAGTGTTTGTATATGTGTGGGTGGGTGGGTTTTATGTGTGTGGTGTGTGTGTCTGTGAGTGTTGGTGTTTGTGTGTGTGTTTGTGTGTGTGTGTGTACACACTTTTTTTGAGTCCATATGTATATATAAATATCTTTGTGTCACTGTGTGCTTTAGTGTGTGCTTTAGTGTGTGCTTTAGTGTGTGTGTGTGTGTGTGTCTGTGTGTGTGTGTGTGTGTGTGTGTGTGTGTGTGTCTGTGTGTGTGTGTGTGTGTGTGTGTGTGTGTGTGTGTGGTGTGTGTGTGTGTGTGTGTGTATTCACCCATGAATGCGAGAGTGTGAGTGTGGGATTTAGGAATGTGCTGTTTTAAGTGGATACCAGCAGTGCACACAAATATATAATATATTGAGAATTATTTGAACACTGACGAACAATGCACTGTGTTGACAACAGAAGCCCTGCAAGATGAAATACGTCAGAGGAGTCACTACAACAACAGGGAGACGCATCATTCCTCCTACCACGAGTCCGTCTCCCACACCAACACTGGCGATAACGCTCAGGTGAGAGGAGGGAGAGAGGAGGACAGTTTTACTTGTTTTTGGTCGAGCATCTTTTAATTTGATAGATTTGGTGTCTGTTTTTTAATTAATTACTTTATTTATATCGAGGATAATGGAATAAGCAGTGTGTGTGTGTGTGTGTGTGTGTGTGTGTGTGTGTGTGTGTGTGTGTGTGTGTGTGTTGTGTGTGTGTGTGGTGTGTGTGTGTGTGCGTGTGCGCGTGCGTGTGTGTGTGTGTGTGTGTGTGTGTGTGTGTGTGTGTGTGTGTGTGTGTGTAACTTACAAGTGTGGCATGTGTGTGTGTGCATGCATGCATGTGTATTTGCATGTGTGCAATTCACAAGTATCTGTCCACTGATGCAACATCCTTATGTGTGTTTGTGCATAAAGTTGATTTCTGTTCATCTTATTTATTTACGATTGCAAGCACAGACCTGTGCACCTTCCGTATTTTTCCGTATTTGTTCCGGAAAAAGTTGGAAAATACGGAAATACGATTTTATAAATCAAAATCCGATTTTTGTCAACGAAAAATCCGGAAATCGAAAACGTGGTCTTCTATCGTTAAGCGATGCCGATCATCTCGCGTTACATCGTCTGCTAGGCCCTATCGTTCAGTTACTTATCTCCCCTGATGACGCATGCGCACAACAGTATCTTCAAAACAAAATGGCGGGAAAGCGGTGTAAACTCGCGGAGAAACAGACCAAACTGATACACTTATAAGCAAAGAAAGACGCGGAGTGAATGCAAAATGACGCTAACAGGCCAGGATGGGGCTAAAAGAGGTACAGTTGCGGATATAGATGCATAAGCAGCAAAATTGGCTGTTCGTTTTGCCGAGTAAGGTTTGAAACCTGCGCTACATCTCTCGCATCAGGCTACTCGCTAGTGAAAGTTGAACTTTCATTCGCAAGTGGTGTCGAAAATTGGAATGCGATCGGAACATAGCAAACCACGGCTCTTCATTTATAGAAGCGCTGATTTCTTGGAAAATCATGGAACAGTAAAATTTCTCGCATCTTCGAAAAATCAGTTGATCGTTAAAACGGCAAAGTAACTTGTTCTGAAGTTACATCAAGACTCGCTCTGAAGTTATATCGTACCGAACAGGGCTTCCGCTCTGGTGCTGTACTGGACAGCAGCAGAGCACACACATACACAGCACTTGTTTTCTGGCCATGCAAACTGTCATGGTGAGTCCACTCCGAAATCAGATTAAAAATAAAATGAGAAAGGCATAGGATCTTCTTAAATCTTCACCAGAGAGTGTATTTCTTTCTCTCTCTCTCTCTCTCTCTCTCTCTCTCTCTCTCTCTCTCTCTCTCTCTCTCTCTCTCTCTCTCTCTCTCTTCTCTCTCTCTCTTTTCCATTAACCATCACAGTGGTACACACAAACTTATATTACCGCTACCCAGAATAGATCTTTTTAAAGCAAGTTTGACATACTCTGGTGGTTCTTTATGGAAGGTCTGAGTCTCTCTCTCTCTCTCTCTCTCTCTCTCTCTCTCTCTCTCTCTCTCTCTCTCTCTCTCTCTCTCTCTCTCTCTCTCTTTCTCTCTCTCTCTCACACACACACACACACACACACACACACACACACACACACACACACACACACACACACACACACACACACACACACACACACACACATGCCTCCACATTGCACAAAATGGTGCCTGGAGAGGCCTCCAAACTGCCTTTAAAATGCGAAAAATCGTTTTCGGCCGGGGGGCTTTGCCCCCCTGTGCCCCCCAGCGGGGCTTTGCCCCTGCACCCCACCGGGGCCTAAGCGGGCCCCTGGACCCCGGCTTAATTTCCTCTTTTTTTCCCCTCCCAATTCTACACTCTGTGTATTACATCACTTATGAAGTCATCAGACCTGTCCAGATTTGCAAGTTGATAAAAGAAAAAGCTTATGAGCTTTTGTACAATGGAGAGAAATTGGAAGGGGGATGAGCAAACAAATAGAGATACAAAAACCCAATTAAAAAAAAGACGTTTATGCTTCATGTTGAAAAAGTGTGTCACGAATAACGCGAAAAAATACTGAAACTCATTGAAAAATACTGAAAATTGCCATGAAAATACTGAAATCAGTAGTAAGGGGGTGCACAGGTCTGCAAGCACGTAAAACAGTTTGAATATAAGCACTTTAATTTGTTGCTTTACAAGATTCAGCACTATATAACAAATCATTATTATCATCGTCATGTGTGCGCATGCATGCGCAGATCTGCCGACTGTTGGAGGAGCAGTTACAGGAGACGAAGTTGCTGAGTGACCTGCTACGTCAGGACAGGCACCCAGTTCAGGTCAACCTCTCGTCAGAACACCTGCAGTCAAGCTCCCATAGCAGGTCAGTGCTGTGTTGTGTGTGTGTGGGGGAGGGGAGGGGGGGGGTTGTGTGTGGGGGGGTGTTTTTTTGTGTGTGTGGGGGGGGTGTTTGTGTAGTGTGTGTGTGTGTAGTATGTGTGTGTAGTGTGTGTGTGTGTGTGTAGTATGTGTTGTATGTGTGTGTTGTGTGTGTGTGTAGTGTGTGTGTTCCTGTTCCTGTTATGTCTGTTTCTGCCTTACTATTCTTCTTATGTCTGTTTCTGCCCTTACTGTTCATGTCTGTTCATGTTGTGTGTCTGTTTCTGCCTTACTGTTCCTGCTGGATGTCTGTTTCCACCTTACTGTTCCTGTTGGATGTGTTTCTGCCTTACTGTTTATTTTGGATGTCTGTTTCAGCCCTTACTGTTTATTTTGGATGTCTGTTTCTGCCCTTAGTGTTCCTGTTGTGTGTCTGTTTCTGCCTTACTGTTCCTGTCTGTTCCTGTTGTATGTCTGTTTCTGCCCTTACTGTTCCTGTCAGTCCTGTTGTGTGTCTGTTTCTGCCTTACTGTTCCTGTCTGTTTCTGCCCTTACTGTTTCTGTTGGATGTCTGTTTCTGCCTTACTGTTTATGTTGGATGTCTGTTTCAGCCCTTACTGTTTATGTTGGATGTCTGTTTCTGCCTTACTGTTTCTGTTGGATGTTTGTTTCTGCCCTTACTGTTCCTGTTGGATGTTTGTTACTGCCTTACTGTTTATGTTGGATGTCTGTTTCAGCCCTTACTGTTTATGTTGGATGTCTGTTTCAGCCCTTACTGTTTATGTTGGATGTCTGTTTCTGTCCTTTCTGTTCCTGTTGGATGTTTGTTTCTGCCCTTACTGTTCCTGTTGGATGTTTGTTTCTGCCCTTATTGTTCCTGTTGGATGTCTGTTTCTGCCTTACTGTTCCTGCTGTTCCTGTTAAGTGTTTGTTTCTGCCTTACTGTTCCTGTCTGTTCCTGTTGTATGTCTGTTTCTGCCTTACTGTTCCTGTCTGTTTCTGTCCTTACTGTTCCTGTCTGTTCCTGTTGTGTGTCTGCTTCTGCCTTACTGTTCCTGTTGTGTGTCTGTTTCTGCCCTTACTGTTCCTGTCTGTTCCTGTTGTATGTCTGTTTCTGCCCTTACTGTTCCTGTCTGTTCCTGTTGTGTGTCTGTTTCTGCCCTTACTGTTCCTGTCTGTTCCTGTTGTATGTCTGTTTCTGCCCTTACTGTTCCTGTCTGTTCCTGTTGTGTGTCTGTTTCTGCCCTTACTGTTCCTGTCTGTTCCTGTTGTGTGTCTGTTTCTGCCTTACTGTTCCTGTCTGTTCCTGTTGTGTGTCTGCTTCTGCCTTACTGTTCCTGTTGTGTGTCTGTTTCTGCCCTTACTGTTCCCGTCTGTTCCTGTTGTGTCTCCTTCTGCCTTACTGTTCCTGTTGT
>CM060345.1:26335454-26347954 GCA_030674155.1 Stramonita haemastoma
GTGCCTGTGGTAAAGAAAACCAGACAGGCGAGCACATCCTTCAGGGGTGCACGCTATTCAGCGACTTGAGGAAGAAAGTGTAGCTGACGACGGAGATAACCCTACAGATCAAGCTGTACGGCCCACAAGAGGAACTGGAAAGGATATGTATGCCATTATTTTGCCCAGAGACATCTGACAGTGTAAAGTGAACGAGAAAAGAAGAAGAAAAATGTATGGTACCGGTGCCTATATACATGCACACTCACTTTAAAGGTGTAGGTGTGGTGTTCTCATAGCCTATGTGGTCATAAGGGGAGCGAGGCGTCAGAAACCTCAACTTCTCCAGGGGCCAGCATACTGAGGGCGGCGCCCATCTCCTCTCCTTCACTGCTTTACCTTCCCTGACCCTAAAGAGGGCGGGTACCCATTTACAGATGGGTGAACTGGGGGGATTGTACTGAAGCCAAGGCGCACAAATGGTCACCCATCCAATTGGTAACTATGTTCAGTGCTACTTAATCTCAGCTTGTGGAAAGTGAGTGACTACTGAGCTATCCCGTCCCACACTGTAAATAGTCTAAAATTTGGTGAGATGACCAGTTATAATTAGAGAAAACGCACTCTTGTCAAACACATTCTCTGTCATTCACTCTCTGACACATACACACATGCGCATGCATGCACACTCGCACGCACACATGCACACATGCACACACACACACACACACTCACACACACACACACACATACACGCACACACATACACACACACACATACACGCACACACACACACACACACACATACACGCACACACATACGCGCAAGCACACATACACGCACACACATACACGCACAGCACGCACACACACACACACACACACACACACAACACACACACACACACACACACACACACACACACACACACACACACACACACACACACACACACACACACACACACACGCACACACACACACACAAGGATGCACACACACACACACACAAGGATGCACACACACACACACACAAGGATGCACACACACACACACACACACACAAGGATGCACACACACACAAACACACACACACACGACACACACGTGCACACACAAACACACACAAACACAGAGACAGACACACAGAGGAGTGAATCCTCATTAATTACCCCAATCATGTTGTCCTTGTTGTTCAGACAACCTTCCAGTTCAGCCACCCGTGTCTCCAGATGACCCAGGTTGTCTCGCTGGTCCTCCACCACATCCTGTACATCACCCACATTACCACATCTTTACACATCTTTACATCACATCACATCTTTACACCACATCCTGTACACCCACATCATCACAACTTTACACCACATCACCACACACTTCACATCACCACATCTTTACATCACATCCTGTACACCCACATCACCACATCTTTATACCACATCACCACACACATCACATCTTTATACCACATCACCACACACATCACCACATCTTTATACCACATCACCACCCACATCACATCTTTATACATCTTTACACATCACCACATGCATCACATCATCACACACATCACCACATCTTTACATCATATCCCTGCACACATCACCACACCTTTACACCACATCCTGTACACCCACATTACATTGTTACCTATCCTGAATACCCACATCACCACATCTTCACACCCCATCCTTACACCCACATCTTCACACCACATCCTTACACCTACATCACATCTTTACACCCACATCACCCCATCCTTACATCCACATCACCACATCCCTATACCTGTATTACCCCATCGCATTACACATTACACCTCCACCACATCTTAACAGCCATATCGCCAATATCAACAACACACATTGCTGTAGACCCCACATTTGTGGTGGAGGGGTGGTGGGGAGGGGAAAGGAGGGTAAGAGTGTTGATTTTTGTACCATTTATACCTTTTGTTTCTTCCAGCTTTTTATGTGGGGAGGTAAGAGAAACAAATAGTAGGCCGACATAAAACAAAATCTTTATCTTCAAACAAATACATACATGCTAAAATTGTGTGTTTATATATATATTCAGAGGCGTAATGACATGCCAAACCTATAACAGCAAAGCCAGGCTGAACTATCTACATCGAGTCAACAGGAATCAGAACTGGTACCGCAAATGAAACGACGCACGAAAACAAAGCCAAACTATCTAGAGCATTCAGCATGCTGTCAAACCATGCTTCATCAACACAAACTTCTTAGAAGTAGTTTTGCTTTTCAGCATGTTCATTATGTATTCTCCTCCCATTTTCTTTTCTTGTCAAGAAACGTATTAACTACAAACAAAACAAAAACAAAACTACTACAGTCACTGACAAAACAAAACAATCATGCCCTCTGTGAGAGAGGAGACAAAACCAGCACTACCCCAGTCCACATTGGATGCTGCTGTTCTCTTTGCATTTCTGGACTCTGAAAATGGACACTGTTTATCTGCCCTCTCTCCAGCGTGTGTACCATTCTTTACTGGTCAAGTTATGACAAATGTGACACAGCCATCTAGAAAGACAGGTAAAGGTAAAGGTGTCCCATAACCTATGGTGGTTGTAGGGGAGTGTGGCGTCAGAGACCTCAGCTTCTCTAGGAGCCAGCATATTGAAGGTGGCGCCCATCTCCTCTCCCTCGCTGCTTTACCTTCCCTGACCCTAAAGAGGGCAGGTACCCATTTACAGCTGGGTGAACTGGGGGACTCTAAAGCCAAGGTGTGCAAACAATCACCCATCCAACTGGTAACCAAGCTCGATGCTTCTTAACCTAAGCTTGTGGAAAGCAGTGCTCTGACTACTGAGCTATCCCATTCCCATAAGAAAGACAGTTAGTTAAAGTTGAAGTCTGTCCCGAGCCTAAGGCTCATCAGGCCGGTGCTTATCCCGATTTCTGTGGCGTTAAGCGACTGAGAGTCATAGACTCCCCCCTAGATAGGACGCCAGTCTATCGCAGGGTTAACCCCCAACACAAGGTTGGTACCCCCTTTTACACCTGGGTGGGGTGAGAAAATAGCCGTAAAGTGCCTTTTCCAAGGGCACAACGCCATAGCCGAAAGCTGGAATCGAACCCGCAACCATTAGATTACGAGTCCAACGCCCTAACCACTAGACTACAGCGGCGGCTAAGGAAGACAGATAGAAGTTGAAAGGAACTATCCCTGTTTGAGCCCCCAACTTTTCCCCCATTAACACTACTGACACCCAGAGAGGTCGCACCTGGTGCCAGTATTTCAGATGAAAGCATAAACCAAGATTCCAGATGTAATACACATTCAGAGCATATAAAAGAACTCCATGGCAACATGGCATGAATGGTTGCATATGCAAAAATCTCACCATTGATGAACCTCAAGCCAAGGAACAAAACAAAACCAAAAACAAAACAAAAACAAAAACACCACAAAACGGGCGACTGTCTGTCACTGACACAGTTCCTCCACAACGCCCTGACAGAAAAACTGAAAATCTGATCTCAAAGATTTTTTTTAAAAAATTTAAAAAAAAAAAAAAAAAAAAAAGAGCAAGTCTCCAGTCTTCCCTTACCTCCTCCCTCCCTCCCCTCCTCCCCCTCTCACCTTGCCACCCAAATTCTTGCCCGGTCACCACAACCAGACCCCAAGACCCTAGCACCCACCTGCAGATGGGACGGAGCAAGGAAGGATTGGCCATCGATCATGGAGGAGTCTTGGAGAGCCATGGACAGGCGCTGGAGCATGCAACAAGGGAAAACATGCAACACACAGGCAGGCACACACCAAAAAAAATAATAAAAATAAATAAATAAAAATAATATAATAATAAAAAAAGAAAGAAAAAAAACACACACACAAACGTGAAATGCACAGACCAGGCAGGCGCTAACGCATGAAAACATGCTGCTTTAAAAAAAAAAAATAAAATAAATAAATAAAAAAGAAACTTTGCGCATGCACTGCAAATTGTTGCGCATAAGAAGAGTGTGAATTATTGGGTTTAAGGAGTCAAGCTGTGGAGTTGTCGGAAGGAGGAGAGGATTTTCTTCACGTGCTGGCAGTGCTATTTTGCTTTTCATGAAAAAAGAGAGAGAGACAGAGAAGAGAGAGAGAGAGAGAGAGAGAGAGAGAGAGAGAGAGAGAGAGAGAGAGAGAGAGAGAGAGAGAGTGTGTGTGTGTGTTTGTGTGTGTGTGCTTGCATGTGTTTGTGTGTCTGTCTGCATGCGCCTGTATATGTGCAAGAAATGAATGAGAGAAAGAGAAATTTACAGTGTGTGTGTGGTGCGCGCACACACACACACACACACACACACACACACACACACACACACACACACACACACACACACCTGCACTTGCTTTCTGAGTACACACGACTGCATTTTCACATTCAAAAAACACAAAAATGGGGGTGGGAGTGTTGGGAATAGAAAGCTTAGTGGTTAAAGTGTTGTGCTCATGATCTGACAGCCCAGCTTCAAGCCACCACACAAACACCCATTCAAAGGGGACTTTTCCTCTGCAGTTAACATCAGTACTGACTCCACTCCCCCCTTCAAATGAGACTATAAACCGAGGTCCTGTGCGCGAACACACAGAGAACATCTTGTCCACACGTTAAATCCTGATCCAGTTTTCGGAAGAGGGGGCCGCCGTGTGACAGTAGGAACAAATCACAACATTTTTCAAACACGCGCACACTGGTGATGTGTGGGGACATCAGCCCTGAAGTCTAAATGCAGCTGCCTTAATGATGGTACAAATGTGTTGCATACACAAAAACCTCACCAGTGGTGAACTTTGGAGCTCTACACAAGGAACAAAAAAATATATAAAGAAAGAAAAAAAAAAAAAAAAAAAGAAATAAGAAATAAAAACGAAAAATGCAAAATTGCTGAATCAATCTAAAAAAAATAAGACAACCCCTGCAGTTTTTTGTTTTTTTTTTTACATCTGAAACCACAAAAATCAGGAACGTATATTCCTATGCAAGCAGAGAGTGTTTGGAACATGTGAACAGTGGGGGGTGGGGGGAAAAACCTTCTATAAGGCAAGACAACAGCAACAACTCAGGGCCAGGATCATGAACAACATACACATGCATCGATTTACTGTCCATCCCAGTGTTGACTTTACGATTTCAACACAAAAAAAGGGGAACAGAGGGGAGAAAAAAAAAGGGGGTGGGGGGGTGGGTGTAAACACCCAGTTGTAGCCATTCACACCACATTTATGAAAAAAAAATGTAACACTTATACGGCATTTAACAAATGGAAGTTACCCAAGCTGCTAGCAGAATTACTCTCCTTTCAAATGAGTTCCATCCCTTTGACTGTCAGTTACTTTGCATGTCTACATGTATACGTTTTTGGACTTTTTCATACACAATTGTGAGTTGACGATTTTTCATGGCAATTTTCAGTATTTTTGTGCATAAAAAAAAGATAAAAATAGAATAATAGGCAATCACACTTTTCTTATCAATGCATTATCTACAAGATTCTTGGCATACTTTTCTACGAGACTGATAGATCATGCAAACTGAACAGAAATATTTTCATGCGCAACAAGCATATGACAGGTAGAAAAACAGTATACACTAATCATGTGCTGTACAAATAAATCCTCTGTGATTCAGATAAAAACGTCCAGGTCTTATTTTCATTCCTGAAGCGTGGCTTGTGATGTTGGGATCATTTTCAATGTATGTCATTCAAAAGCCTGAAGCAATGTTTTGCATGCTTACAAAATTTGTACAAGATATTGTATTACCTAGCTATAACCCAGGAAATGAACAGAAATATATATTTCAGGAGTTACGCTTAAGTAACCAAAGTGATCTGTCTGTGACTCTAGAAAAGGTAATGGTAAAGATGTCCCATAACCTAGGTGGTCTTAGAGGAGCGAGGCATCAGAGACCTCAGCTTCTCTAGGGGCCAGCATATTGAGGGCGGAGCCCATCTCCTCTCCCTCGTTGCTTTACCTTCCCTGACCCTAAAGAGGGCAGGTACCCATTTACAGCTGGGTGAACTGGGGGGGGACTGTACTGTACTGAACCCAAATGTCAGTCCCTTGCTCTCTCCCAATCCCATCTCTAACATGATAGCAAATGACAACCAAAAATAACAACAAATCATTCCATACACAGCGGGTCACATCACAACACTTGAGCTGACCTCCACGTCTCGACCTCGACGCAGCACATCCTTCTCCAGCTGCTGCACTTTGTGCTGCGCAGTGTCGCGCTGTGTGGCCGCTTCCTGCAGTTGGCGCCGTACGTCCTCCACGTCTCTCGACAGACTGTCCGACTCCAGCTGCAGTGCTGAAATCTCCCTGGGAGTGACGCAGGGATGAGTGAGACGCCATTCATTACTCCTTATTCAATAAGTAATATGTGATACACTTTCCCAAAAGATGCATCAAGCACCTCCTATCATTTTTCAAATTCTGATACAGTGAGAAAGTTCAATCATTTAGCTTTACAATGATGTACATGTTACAGTGCCTCTGATGACATTCCTAATACCACTTGGAACCAACAAATCCACAAACTTGAAAATTACAACCTCCATTCCAAAAAAGACAACCACCCCTTCTCACTCTACCTTCACATTATGCCATCAGTACCAGCTGTAGTGCATAGAATCCAGCACATGGTATCTATCACAGACAGCACAATTGGATTACACTGTGATAACCCAGTAGCTTTGCTGTCTTCTCAGATGAGTGGCCTCATGGTGGCTAAGGTAAAAAAAAAGGTAAAGGTGTCCCATAACCTATGTGGTCATAGGGGAGCGAGGCATCAGAGACCTCAGCTTCTCTAGGGGCCAGCATGTTGAGGGCGGCGCCCATCTCCTCTCCCTCGCTGCTTTACCTTCCCTGACCCTAAAGAGGGCAGGTACCCATTTACAGCTGAGTGAACTGGGTGACTGTACTGAAGCCATGGTGCACAGACGGTCACCCATCCAATTGGTAACCACACTCGACGCTGCTTAACTTGACTTGGGGAAAGCGAGATCACTAAGCTATCCCGCCCCCTAGCTTGGCTAAAATGGCTCTCTATGTGGACAGCAAGCTCTGACAATGCCACATAACCTGGACATTGCTGTGTGAGTGGCTTGGATGAGATCTGTGGGGTGAGAGAAGCCAAAAACTGGAACGCTTTGAAAAATTGAACTAAAACAACAAGAATAACATCAACAACTACAACAAAGCTAACTAGATAGGTGGCAAAATTCAATACGCAAATCGCCGAAGTTACATACCTTTCCTTCATTTCAATGGCATCCTTCAGTTTCTGAAACATACATGGCAGTCACACGTTCAACTTTTCAATATTCACACTTCCCATCCAATTACAAAAAAAAAAAAAAAAACACAACCAAAAATAAAAGCCTAAAATCAGTGTCATGAAACCAAAAGGTTGGGTTTGTTTTTTGTAAATGACCTAGAAAAATAGAGAATAAAAACACGCAAGTAATACACACACACACACACACACACACACACACACACACCACACACACACACACACACACACACACACACACACACACACAAAACCAAAAACACACAAACACAGACACAGACACACAGAAACACACACAGACACAGACTCAGACTCACACACACCCACACAACAACAACACACACACAACACCAAACACAACACACACACACACACAGAGAAACACACACACAGAGAAACACACACACAGAAACACACACACACACACACACACACACACACACACACACACACACCACGCACGCACGCACGCACACACACACACAACACACACACAACCAAACCCCCCCCACAACCAAACCCCCCCCCACACACCACACAAACCACACCAAACCCCCCCCCCCCCCCCCCCCCCCCCCCCCCCACGCACAAACCCCCCCACACACACACACACACACCCCCCCCCCCCCCCCCCAACCACCACCCCCACACAGACACACACAAACCACACACAGACACACAACCAACCAACCCCCCCCCCCCCCCCCCCCCCCCCCCCTCCACAGACAGGTCAGTCAGTCAGTCAGTGTGTGTACCTGGGCACTGATGGAGGCCTGCTGCTGATCCATCTCAAACTGCTGCAGCCTGACCTCCAGCTGGTGCATCTTCTCCCGCCCACACTCAAGCTCCTCCCGGGCATCCTCAGCATCCTACAGTACATTGAAATTTATCAGTTGTGGAAATTGCAAAAAGGTAGTGTTTGAGCTGTTACTTCTTTTTTTTTCTTTCAAAGTTCTTGTTTACGCTTTATCTTGTTTATATTTGTTTATTGAGGATGATTAGCGATGTGTATCTGTGTACACCCCCCCCTTTACCAAACACACACACACACACACACACACACACACACACACACACACACACACACACACACACACACACACACACACAGATCCACACATACATGTACACCTTCCCGTCTGATATCACTATTTAGTGGAAGGACGTTAAACTGAAGAACTACTACTCAGCATCCTGTGCAGTCACCATCAATATCATCAAAATAAGGAGGAGGGTGGCAGAATGGTTAAGAGGTTCGTTCACCTGCCTATCAAGTAATCTGTGAGGTCTTGGGTTCGATTCCAAGCCTTGCTCTTCCATCAATATAAGGAGAAAGAGGGCGGCAGAATGGTTAAGAGGTTCGTTCACCTGCCTAACAAGTACTCCGTGAGGTCTTGGGTTTGAATCCAAGCCTTTCCCATACTTCCAAGTTTGACCACCAAAAAAAATTGATTTGAATGTCAAAAGTCCTTTGGATGAGACTGTAAACCGAGGCCTTGTATGCAAATGCACAGAGAACGTCTTGCAATTATTAAAAACCCATACTGCCTTTCAGAAGAGTGGGCCATTTCAAGCTGGGAGGGATAACAAAATTCTATAAAAAATTAAAAAAAGACACATGCACACAGGTGTTCTGCAGAACAGTTCTCACACACCCCCTCCCCCCCCCCCACCTCTTCCTCTCACCCCCACCTCTTCCTCTCACCCCCACTTCCCCCCTCTCCTACTTTCCAGCCACCACCACCACCACCAGAATAGCAGACCTGCAAGGCTTTCTGGAGATCTAAGCACAGTTCTCACATGCCCCTCCCCTCCCCCCTCTTCCTCTCACCCCCACTTCCCCCTCCTCCCCCCCCCCTATTTCCAGCCACCACCACCACCACCACCATCATAACGGACCTGCAGGGCTTTCTGGAGATCCGAGCACAGTTTTAACACACACACCCCTTCCTCTCTGAGACTCACCCTTACTTCCTCCCTCCACCACCACTTCCAACCACCACCACCATTACCGATCACAACCTTCACCACCACCACCACCCACCACCTTCACCACCACCATCGCCACCACCACCATCATCACCACCACCTTCACCATCGCCACCACCACCACCACCATCGCCACCACCACCATCGCCACCACCACCATCATCACCACCACCTTCACCACCACCACCACTACCAACCACCTTCACCACCACTACCAACCACCTTCACCACCACCACCACCACTGCCACCACCACCACTACCAACCACCACCACCACCACTACCAACCACCACCACCACCACTACCAACCACCACCTTCATCACCACCACTACCCTTCACCACCTTCACCACCATCACTATAACATACCTGCAAAGCTTTCTGGAGGTCGGAGCGCAGTTCTTCAGCATACTTGTGGTGCTGGTCTTCCAGGGACTTCTTCACGCTGTCGATGTCGCTCTGCTGGCTGGACGTCAGGGTTTCAATGGCTTGGCTGCCCACACACACATCTCTTTCAAAAACACACGTGGGTAAGAGCGGAAACAGGATGGCAAAGAGAGCAGCGTCAAATTTCAACATGGATTGTGGTAAAGTTATGGTTCAATGTGTCCCGTCTTTTTTCATAGTGCCTATGTTTGAATACGGCAATCACATATATGTACACCTGGATATGTTCACATGTTGATTTTTAAAGATTTTTTTGTTTAAATACAAGCGCATGCACCAAATTCAACTTGAATTGTGATCATTATAAAGTTATGGTTCCATGTGTCCCTTTTTTTTCCATACAGCCTATGTTTGAATACGGCAATCGTATATTATATGTACACCTAGACATGTTCACATGTTGATTTTTATACAGAAATTCATAAATGATACAAGCGCATGCACATATACATGTATACACACACACACACACCTCCAAACTTCATTTATCATTGTGTAAGTTACATGTGCTTACAACACACACACACACACACACACACACACACACACACACACACACACACACACACACACACACACAAGTCAGTGTACCTAATTTCTTCCATATCTATACGCAAAATCTCACCTTTGGGGAGCCTTGTAGCTCTAGCCAAAGAACAAAAAAACACACAAAAAAGAATGTGACCTGTTACTAAGGCATCAACAGTAATCCCCATCCCTGTCTCCTCCACACCCCAAACCCCCTAACAGCCCCACAATGAAGGATGCTACCTGATGGTGTCTTCATGCAGGAGGAAGGAGGTTGTGCATGGTATGATCATGATTTGTCAGAAGGCACTCTTTGGTCCGATACCACTGATTTCAGTCCTCTAGGTTTCTGTCAGGGTTACACCACCCTTATCACCACATGTCTTCGAAGCTGAAACCTGTTCCTTCTCCCCTGTGTAAAGGTAAGGTAAAGGTAGAGGTGTCCCATAACCTATGTGGTTGTAGGGGAGCGAGGTATCAGAGACCTCAGCTTCTCCAGGGGCCAGCGTACTGAGGGCGGCGCCCATCTCCTCTCCCTTGCTTCTTTACTTTCCCTGAACAGGTACCCATTTTACAGCTGGGTGAACCAGGGGACTGTACTGAAGCCAAGGCGCGCAAAGTCACCTATCCAATTGGTAACCACGCTCAATGCTGCTTAACCTTAGCTTGGGGAGAGCGAGGCTCTGACCACTGAGCTATCCCATTCCCTCCCCTGTGTGCCTATGGTAAGGAAAACCAGACAGGTGAGCACATCCTTCAGAGATACAAGCACTATACAGCAACCAAGGAAGATTGTGTGGCCGACAGAGATAACCCTGCAAACCAAGCTGTACAGACCATGAGAGGAGCTAGAAAGGACATGCCATTATTTTTCCCATACACATCTGGCGGTGTAATAGTGAAGGAGAGAAGAGAAGAAGGAAGAAGAAGAAGGAAAGAAGAAGAAGAAGAAGAAGAAGAAGAAGAAGAAGAAGAAGAAGAAGAAGAAGAAGAAGAAGAAGAAGAAGAAGAAGAAGAACACTGTGCATTACCTGGCCTTACGCAGCAGTTCTTGTTTGTCCTCAAGCTCCTTTTTCAGACTCTGGACGTTCACTTTCAGTTCAATATTCTGCAACAAAACCATAATAATAACACCCAATCAGCACATGTTCATAAGACACATAGTCATCAACTATAGATTTTTTTTAAATGTGAAGTTTCAGATCACGATACACAAACACACAAACACACAAACACACACACACACACACACACACACACACACACACACACACACACACACACACACACACACAATCACACCACACCACACCACACCACACCACAACCCACACAAAATATGAAAAAAAAACCCACATAAACTATCTTCAAACGTATTAACTACCTGCAAGTCTACAAAACCATGCAGCAAAAAACTTTCAAAATACATTTTATAAAATCTAACCAAATCCACATCATTACCACATAATATATCCACACATAAAAACACAACAACCACACAATGAACAGACTCTAAATCTCTACAGCAAATGAAAAACAGTTCTGTCAATACTGCCTCCACTGAAGCAAAGAGACTTTTTCTCCTTTTTTTTTTCTTTCTTTTTAAAAAAAACAAACAGAGACTTACAGTTTTGAAGACATCTTCCCCGTCTCCGTATTTCTGCTGCATGCGTTCTTCCAGAAAGTAGATGCGCAGCTTCAAGCTGAAATTCTCCTTCTTCAGCTCCGTGATTTGCTGCAAGTAACATCAACAAAGTCACACAGGTTGTAACAACTAACTCAACACAGGTAACTTCAACACAGGTCACACATGACACAAATGTCCACAAGCTTATGAGGAAACAAGCTTATCAGCGGCACAAAAAAAAATTTTTTTACAGATATAAAACTTTTACAAAAAGCTTATCAGCTGCACATTAATTACAACTCATCAACAATTGTAACACACACATGTGTGTGCACACACACAAACTACGTTCCACAAGAGCCTTTTCCCCTATTTGAGACACATTCTTTCTCCCATCTAGGACTTACATTGGAAATTTGAGGGCAACAATCTGCTATATTCGCTTTTTTGTTGGTTTTTTGTTTGTTTGTTGGGTTTTTCTTCTTTTTCTTTTTTTTTTGGGGGGGGGGGGGGGGTAGGGGAGGGGGGGGTCTATTGGGCAAATGAAGGATCTTGTACCAAACACATATAAACAAGAGTAGGTATGGCTAAACACAGGTAACCGACTCCATT
>CM060345.1:26352954-26377954 GCA_030674155.1 Stramonita haemastoma
ACGGCTATTTTCTCACCCCACCCAGGTGTAAAAGGGGTACCAACCTTGTGTTGGGGGTTAACCCTGTGACAGACTGGCGTCCTATCCAGGGGGGAGTCTATGACTCTCAGTTGCTTAACGCCACAGAAACCGGGATAAGCATCGGCCTGATGAGCCTTAGGCTCGGGACAGACTTTAACTTTTTTTAACATACTGAATTTAGATCATTTTTAAATGGCTGTCTAATTTTTTAACAAATTGATGTAATACACACCCATGCGCACGTGTAAAATGTAAAATTCAGTCAACTTTGGATTAAGCATTCTCACCTGGTCATATTCTTTCATGGTGCGACCACGCACGGGAGACATACGTCCACTGTTGGATTTGGCCAGCACTGCAAAGGACAACACATATAGTTAACATTATGATAACAGCCCAAAGATTTAGATAATGTTCATTTCTTTTCTACTAAATTTATTTTACATTCTATCACCTTACTTCCAGTGCTGTTCTGATGAGCTCAGAACATTCAGAATGTCTGTTACCATTTTCTTTGTTTCACAGTCTCTAATCTTTTTTTTTTTCTCAAATCAAAATTATATCTTCCTTTTTAAAAAGCTAAAGTTCTAATTTCAATACGAATCAGAAGTGTCATCTGTCATTCCTGCACTTACAATAACTCACACAATTTTAAAAAATTATTCCAGAACTTGACTACAAACTCCAGGATCTAAATGCTTGAACTGTGAAGATCCTCTCTTGATTTAATTAATTACTGAGTGTGATGAAACTGTTCAAGCTTTTTCCTTATTTTTTTTTACAACAAATTTACCTGGGAACAAATATTATAAAATAACAATACAACAGATACCTGACAGATCAAAGATACTTCCAGAAACAAGTAAACCAAAGCAACTGCATCAAGATGCCAAGCCCATGAAGCATAGACACTCACTGCACGTGATGTTACAGATAAATCTATATTTTCACAGGTAGTACTAACTTAGTCAACAGTACATAAAGTTCTACATTCTACTTTGACAGAAGCCAATAACTGTCAAATGAGATTAATGCTACTTTGTTCTCTCTGTCTCTGTTTCTGTCTCCATCTCTCTCTCCTTTTCTCCCTCTCATAGTGTGTTAATAACTTTCTTTCTACGTCTGCAACCACCTGTTTGTGTAAGGAAACATAAACTCAATTCCATCCCTGCTATTCCAGGTAAGGTTAACAGACTTGCCATTATTGATCCAGGCTACATCGACCTGTGTCTGGCAACAGTGTCTCAATGTGACAAAGTCTTTTAACAACTTGCTTCATCAGTGACATCTTCCCAAACTGTGAAAAAGTTTGATTACTAGTAATACTAATGAGTATTGTGGTACTAGTAACAAAATCAAAGTTGCACTGATTTTTTTTTTCTTGGTTCCTCGACTGGAGCTCCAAGACTCATCAATAGTGAGATTTTGCATATGCAACCATTTTTATCAACCATGAAAGTAGTCGCATTCTGACTTCAGGGATGTATGCTGGATATATATTTCTGTTTCTGAAACCCACCAAACACTGACATGAATGACAGGATCTTTAACATGCATATTTGGTTTTTTGCATGCGTATGTACATGAAGGCAGGTCTGCACTTGAAGTGGAACTGTGAGGTCTTAAAAATCCCCACCCATGATTCACCAGACACTGTCGAGATTCAAACCCACCACTTCATGGACCTGTAGGATCGAGGTCGAATGGTCTCAACCACTCTGCTATCTATAGCATCCGTCACTGAAGATGTAATATATCTCAGTGTCTATTGAAGAGTGGAACCAAGATAGTTTTTTAGACCTGAAGCCTTTAATTAAGATAGTAGTGTACAAAAAAAAAAAATAATGAAATAGTGACTGTGACATTCTGCATTCAATCACTTTTGTTTGTGTTCAATATTCAAAGAATGTCCGACTTTACAAATCTTTTTAAATAAGCATGTCTGTTTTTCTTCTTCTTCTACATTCCCTGGCATTTCTGTTTTTAACATAGGCAACCAACACTTTTCAATTTTTCTTTATGTTGTTTTTTTCTCCCTCTTCTGCACTCTTCACCCAACTTCCTGAGCATCTGTTTTCCTTCTCTCCTCCAATTAATCAAAAACCACTTAAGCTGGCAGCTGATTGTCGCTCATGATACCTGTTGATATATATATGTGTACCCCATATTTTCTGTCTGAACAACTAATTATCTCTTTTTTTTTCATCCTCAGCAAGAGCTGCAAGGTTCACTAATGCTGAGTTTTGCATATGCAACCGTTTTTGCCCACCATTAAGGAAATTGCATTCTGACTTTGGGGATGATGTCTAACCGCTAGTGTCATTTGTTCCAACCACCACACAATGGCTTACTCTTCCGAAAGGTGGAACAGGCTTTTTAGTATGTGTACAAGATGTTCTGCACAAGTTCACACAAGCAACCTCAATTAATAGTCTCATCCAAAGAACTTTCAGGGGAGTGGAGTTGGCACCGAGTTAACTCCAGGGGAAAAAAATCCCCTTGAACTGGGCATCTCGGTGGCAGCCCAACCCTGGGATTGATCCCCAGCTTTCAGATCGCGCCCAATCCTGGGATTGATCCCCAGCTTTCAGATCGCGCCCAATCCTGTGATTGATCCCCTGCTTTCAGATCGCCAGCACAATGCTCTAACCACCAGGCTATCTCAATCCCCCCCCCCCCCCCTCAAACTAATTATATAGATCAACACAAACTCTTTGTCTACATCGCTATTGGTATGATGCTCCCTTGCCTGCTCACTGCTAAAGCAGTGGATTGGTGGTCTAGAGGCAATATGCTTGCCTAGCAAGTGAAAAGTCTGGGTCAGAAAGTTAGGTGGTTTGAATCCCATTTGGGCCCAAAACTTTTCCCCCATCCATTGGATCATGAGTGGTGGTCTGGGTGCTAGTCCTTTGGATAAGACAATAAACCGAGGTCCTGTGTGCTACACATGATTGTTTACCGCACGTAAAAGAACCCACAGCAACAAGAGGGTTGTCCCTGGCAAAATTCCGTAGAAAAAGCCACTCTGATAGGGAAGCAAACACAGTTGCAGACAGGAAGAAAAAAAAATGGCGCTGCAATTGTGGCGACGCGCTCTTCCCGAGGAAAGCAGCCACCAATTTCACACAGAAAAAAATCTGCTGTGACATAAAGTGGTATAAAATAAAATAAACAAAATACAATAAAATGAGTCAAGAGGTTACGAGGTTTTTCTGCTCTGGAAGACTGTAGTATAGTGTAGTGTACTTACAGTTAGGAAAGAGGAGGCCGGATCCTTGAGACATCGTGCGTGAGTTGGATGCACTGAGATCATGGCTGTTGGGGTCTTCTCCAAAGGTGACCTCTTCTAGACCATTCATGTTGCTACTGAAAACACACAAGAGAGAAAAAATGCAAAATTCGTCAACTTGGAAAACGTGTGCCCATCCTGACCAACTATAAATAACAGAACAGCTTCTTCATGAACAGAATCCTGCCTTTTCATTGTTCAGCCAAAGACAGCCTTCAGTGAACACACCTAACGGGGAAACAATGCCAGAAATTAGCCTTTCAATGAACACAAAACATTGCCAAAGATTAGCCTTTCAATGAACACAAACAAAACAACAAAACAATGCCAGAGATTAGCCTTTCAATGAACACAAAACAATGCCAAAAATTACCCTTTCAATGAACACGAAACAATGCCAGAAATTACCCTTTCAATGAACACGAAACAATGCCACAAATTACCCTTTCAATGAACACGAAACAATGCCAGAAATTACCCTTTCAATGAACACGAAACAATGCCACAAATTGCCTTTCGGTGAACACAAACAACAAAACAAATGCCAAAGATTACCCTTTCAATGAACACCAAACAACAAAACAAATGCCAAAGATTACCCTTTCAATGAACACACCCAACGACAAAACAATGCCAAAGATCAACCTTTCAATGAGCACAAAACAATGTCAGAGATTATTCTTTCAATAAACACAACACAACAAAACAATGCCAAAAATTACCCTTTCAACGAACACAAAACAACGCCAGAAATTAGCCTTTCAATGAACATCACAAATCATAAAAGCAATTCTCGTAAAAAGTTGCAGAATATGCGACAAAAATCTAACAACTCACAGAATCAGGTGACCCTACTTTACAAGCAAGGCAAGAGCTGGTTTACCCCTCCCATCCTCCACCACCAAAATTCAAAATTTTATTTCAAGAAAACCCCCCAAGGGGTACATGAAATTTGACAAAACCAATGTTTGCAGATATGAGCGTGTGAAAAATACTCACAACAAAAATCCTAACACAATGGATGGCATAAAAAAGAAAAAAGAAAGAGTATTCACAATACATGCACCCACCACCCCCACCACCCAACCTGTACATGATTATGTACAATGGTGACTGTTACTAGTGTTAGCATATGATATGAGTGATGGGTAGCAGCTGGCTACATTACATGATGCCTGAAGGAGAAGCCAGGAGCTACACTTACACAGCTGCTGTACATATAACATCTGTTATGATGACAACCACTGGCAGGACTTTCTGCAGTGTGTGTGAACTGGTCTTGGTTTCCAGAAAGCTTTTTTTCGTTGTGTAGGATGCATGTTTAGTGTTGCTTAGGTGGGATGGAGGCAGGAGGGAGAGGATAGATGGCAAAAATAAGGGACTGGGTTGGGTTATTAAGGGGAGGGGGGAGGTAAGAGTGTGTGTGTGTGTGTGTGTGTGTGTGTGTGTGTGTGTGTGTGTGTGTGTGTGTTGTCTGTGTATGTGTGTGTATGTGTGTGTGTGTATGTGTGTGTGTGTGTGTATGTGTGTGTGTGTGTGTGTGTGTGTGTGTGTGTGTGTGTGTGTGTGTGTGTGCACGCACGTGCGTGTGTGTGTGTGTGTGTGTTTGTCACTGTACTGTGTGTGTGCACATGCATGAACCTCTAAACAAATATTATACAAAATGTGTGGCATGTGTGGCGCGCGCGCATGTGTGTTGTGTGTGTGTGTGAGTGTGAGTGTGAATATGTGTGTGTGTCTGCAAATATGTGCATTTATACACTCCAAAACCTGTACATGCGCACTTGTCCACATCTTATGATCTATGACTCAACAAGCATATATATATATCCAAACCTTCCTCTTATCTCTTTGTGCCAATCTACAACAACAAAAAATAATAATAAATCTATCGCATTACAATGTGATTCCTTGATACCTCAATTTCAGTGATTTTTAAAAAAATTAAACATGAAAAAGGATACTAATAAACATGTCTATCCACTATACTACTGTCTACAGTATACAAAAATACAGAACTTGAAACCTATGTCTTAATTAACACACACACACACACACACACACACACACACACACACACACACACACACACACACACACACACACACACACATCCACCCACCCACCCACCACCACCATCACACCAAACACGCACCCCACTCAACCCATCACCACCACCACCACAACCACACCAAACACACAAACCACACACACACAATACACCCCCCCACCTCCACTCTCCACCCCCACTCTCCACCCCCCCTCCCCACCCTTCTCCCCCTCATCACTAAGAACCCTCTACAACTAAAACCGATCAAGAGCGCAATAAAAGAACAAACGGAACCACCACAGTTCTCTCACTCAAGCGTGAGAGAAACACGATACCACAGACCTGTGAACTGATCCACTGGGGGCCCTCCCTCCATTCTCGCAACATTTCTGTCTGAAGATAACATAACCTACCTACCTACCCACCCCTCCCTCTCTGACCAACCGCCCCCCCTCCACCCCAATAAAAAAAAAGGAAAAGAAAAAAAAAAGTGGGTCTTGTTTGCACCACCACCTTTCAACACATGTTATCCGACACTGGACCATTAGTGAGATATGTGCGTCCCCTCCTACCCTCTATGATTGTTTGCCCCCCCCCCCCTTTCCAAAATATCCCAGAATCATCTTTGCCAAAGATCAGAAGATCAGAGCAGGTGTGTGTTCCGCTCCAATGCCTAAAGAATCAACAGTCGCCTCCCTTTGCCCTAGCTTGGCGTCACGGTTCATCGCATTGTAATCTTAGTTGTAGTCTTTTTTTTTACAGTGAGTGATCACTAACATTTTTTTTTTTAATTCTGACTTTTAACACACAGTCTCCCTTCAGAATTTCAATGAAATGACTTTGCTGCTATTTGCCTCTTGTGCTAACCTTTTTTCCTTTTTTTTTTTTTTTTTTTGGGGGGGGGGGGGGGGGTTCTTTTTTTCTCTCTGTTTTTTTGTTCTTGTTTTTGTTTGTTCTTCAGCTAGAGCTTTAACGTTTACTGATGGTGAGATTTTGCGTAAAACATGCAACCATTTTTGCCCACGATGAAGTTGATGAAGGTAACCATATTCCAAACGCTGAGACATTTATCTTTTAAAAATTGAAAAGTAGGGAGTGGGGTAAGATTGTGCTGCAAAGAAAGATGGAATTAGTGGAATGTAAAGGACAGGAGCAGTAACAATCAAGGGTTAGATTAGAAAGAGGATTCAGGGAAAGCCATTTCATTCTTAAAACAACAACAAAAAAAGGAAAAAATATTTTTCGGATTTTATAACAGTAACAGTTTCTGCTAACATTAGATTTGATCAGTATTCTTGGTTAATCGAGTGAGAGGTGTGTGTGTGTGTGTGTGTGTGTGTGTGTGTGTGTGTGTGTGTGTGTGTGTGTGTGTGTGTGTGTGTGTTGTGTGGTCTGTGTGTTGTCTGTGTATGTATGTGTGTCTGTCTGTCTGTTGTTGTCGTGTGCATGTGGTTGACGGCATGACATGTGCATGGCTGTGTCATGCATTTGTAAGTCATTTAAGACTACTCAATATGAGACTCCCACCACATAATCAGATAAGCACAATACACTGGGGATCAATTCTTGTTAACATGTTATTCATTTACATTCAATAAAATGTTTCAAAAGCTATTCAATAAAAAAAAAATTTTAAAAACACTGAAAATCAGACAATTTCCATCTATAGATGAAAAACCAACCACTGAAATGCTATGACTCCAGAAGTGGTAAATTTTGCAAATACTAATAGGGTCAGGATGTGGAGTGGGACTTTTCAAATGTGTTTTTAAACCAAAAGAATTACATAATTCTAAACACCTTATAGCTTCAGCACAACTACGGTTGAAGAAAAATATAGTCTATCTATTCATAATAATCAAAATCTCAACATTAACAATCTGAGCCACAACACTGAAACTTTCAGACAGAACGAGTGTGTTGTGGGCAAGCTGAATGCATAAAGCACCACAATAACTTAACAATGAACTACACACACACACACACACCACACACACACACACACACACACACACACACACACACACACAAATAAAGCAAAAAACAAAACAAACCACTTAAATTAAAGCAAACAGAACAGAGAGGGTACAAATTTGAAAGGAAACTTGTACAAGAAGAGGTAAGGAGGGGGAGGAGTTAAAGCTAAAAGCAAAAATAAATGGACTAGGCCTAGCACCAGCTAGCAAGTGCTAGGATACTAGTAGTAGTAGCAGGTGATGTTCGGACTTCAGCATTCATTTTCTTCCCAGCATGAAGCCAGTCCAGAGCCTTTGCCGCTTACTGACTTACTGTCTGTGGTCTGTAAATGCCAGCACCTGTTAGTGTTGTCAGAACCATTTCCCTCCCTATCAGTTCATGGACTCATTGCACCCACTGATGAAATAATATTCCCCCCTTTCATCTCATCCTGCTGCTACCATGGTTAGAAACAGGAGAAAGACCATACAAATGTTTTGAGTTGAGTTAGCAAGTCTGCTGTTTCATCATTTGAAGTTTTGTAAACTATTCATAAACTATTCATAAGATACTATAGTATTACTAATATCTGAATATTATATATCATTTTGTTTTCACTATTGCAGTATGAGTATTGGGGGGGGGGGTTGGGTTTCTAGGGGGTCTTCTTGGAGATTCAATTTTTGTTTTTCAGCATTGTACAAGTTCTAGATGTCAGGGCCCCTCTGGCTGGTGGCCCACAGCGACCTAATATTGATGAGTTCCTGTGGACTTCCAATCCTGAGATGAGACATAGCGAACCTGGGTTAGGGCTGTGGCTGGGAGATTGAAATGAGCGGTGTGGGAACACTCGAACAGCAGGGATAGGAATGTCGCAGAAGATGAGGCAGCAAAAAAAATAATAATAAGCTTCTAGGATGTGACAAAATCACATTGTAAGCTAAAGAGTACAGAAGTGAGGAATCTTTGTTTTCCTAGCATCACACTTGTTCATGCTAAAACAAATTTGAACAGGTTTCATCCAAGAATTCTGGTGGTATACTGAATCATGCTAGAGTAAACTGTTGTAAAGCCACTTCATTCTTTTATTCTTTGTTCAAATCAACATAAATTCATCATATCAAAATAAATTTTCGACATCGTTCACACTGCAGGTTAGTTAACTACTAACTGAGCTCTAGTTCCCAATAGCAAATTAATATTCTACAGAATATATCTAGTAGACTAGTACGTAGTAGATCTGTATGCGAGTCATTTTACAATTTATCTATAGATAGACCCAATTCCTGCTCATAGTCATAAGTCATCATATATTATATATATATTCTAAGTTAAAGGTTTTTCAGAAAAGTAGGCCACTGTGTGTGAACAGACAAAATGTATCCTTTATCCTTAAAATAAAGAAAAGAATATCAAAAACAAGTCCTGAACCGAGAAAAACTGAAGATGACCAAGTGCAACAGACACCCTGACTTGCCTTTTCCATTCACTTCTTCACAAGTCATTAGGCACTGTGCAGAATTTTTCAGGCAAGGTGCCATGGGCAAATTGCACCTAGCAGAGTTTATCTTTCTGTTGGTATGCATGTTGCAAGCTGGGTATGGGGAGATGAGGGGGGGGGGTGGGGCTAGTAAACGTCATGCCACCAGCCACTACTGCCCTACTTCTTGTATAAAAACAGCTAGGTTTCCCTTGTGCACATTAACACTCAGGACCTTGGTTCATAAGCAATAACCACAAAGTCAGGTAAAAAAGAATAGTGAGACACACAGTGAGAGAATGTGTACACAATGTATGCATGTCTAGTATGAGAGCATGGTTTTATATGTGGTGAATGCATGCTATGCATGCATGTGTGTGCTTTTTTTCTTGTCTAATATCACAACTTGTGGCAGACAACTGAATGCAATCACACACACACACACACACACACACACACACACACACACGCAGCAAGAACGCACACAGGACACACACACACCACTCACATCACACACACCACACACACACACACACACGCACACACACCACCACGCACACAGAGTGATACGCTGACACAGTACCACACACACACATCTCACAGTACACACAAACTCTCTCTCTCTCTCACTCTCTCACACCCACACACTCACCCACACTCCCACCCCTATCACTCACACACCACACACACACACACACACACACACACACACACACACAAGTGCAGTCACATACACCACACACACACAATCTCACACACACACCCATCTCACCTCACCCCCCAATCTCACACTTCTCTCTCTCTCTCTCACACACACACACACACACACACACACACACACACACACACACACACACACACACACACACACACACTACTGAAGAAAACAATCTCAGTATTAATGTAATATTCTGCACTTCAATAATATATTGGCATCTAGATCTATGACTGTGTCAGTGTGTGTCAGTCAATGTATTGTAAAAATTCCCTTACTTGCCTTAGGCTGCAAGTGCTAGTAAACATTTCAAGAGCAGTGTATTTCTTTTTTAATACAGCTTGCCTAAGCAATAAGTTGAGTAACTGAGTACATTACATATCATTTGTTTCATTTTCAAAATTTAAGAAATTTATATGCAAAGCAGTGACCGAGTATATCATTTGTTTCATTTTCATATAATTTCTTCTTTTTTTTAAATGTGCAAACTGAAAAGTCACCTTTGAATTTCAAGACAAATCTTAGTGAATGAAATCTAGACATATAGTATACAAGTGACACAACATACCACATAGTAATGTTATAAAACTTTGCATACATGTACAGTATACTAAATCAGTAAATGACAAACATACTATATAATATATTACTACATAGCCTGAATTTACCAAAAAATAGGCCTAGTTTATTTTTTTATTAGTTATTTTTTAAATGTTTATGTTCCTTTAGATTACAACTGGATAAATCATTCATAGCAGGAAATATGGGGGGAAAAAATGCTGATACTGCCACCATAGCATGATCAATGATGACTAGAACTAGGACTATAAGTATCAATGTATGGTGCAACATAGTCGCATCATAATTATTACTGAATAGTGGTCTTGACTTGACATAACACACACTGCATGATTAAATTATTATTGCATGATGATCAATGAAGATGGGGATGATATAATGATGCTAGAATTAGTTGTTAAGCAAGAAGTTCCATCTATGTCACCATCAGGATGGATCTTGAGTGGTGGTCTGGGTACTAGTCTTTCAGATGAGACAAGAGGTCAATGAAAATGTGCATTCATTTAGCACACCAGACCTCATTCTCGGAGTCAAAGGCCCTTGCTGTTGTCCCTGTGAAAATTCCATTATAAAAAAGCTAGGCCTACCCTCAAAACTCAAAGGGAAACCAATCAAATCCAGACTGAACTTTGTCTGATTTAAATGTGGCGCTGCTCTTTGGCAATAGGCTCTCCCCAAAGGAAAGCAGCCCGATTTTCGTGTAGAGAAATCTGCGGTGACTGAAAATGATGATAGGCTTAGATTAGAAAATGGATCATGATCGCAAATCGTCTGCCACACTCACAGGAAGTCTTGATACTTAAGACTAGTTCTGTGTGATTGGTGTCAGCAACTTCAAAACCTTTTCAACTGAAAATCGGCCGAGATCAACAAACAACTGCCGTTCCGCTTTTGTCTAAATGTTGCAAACACATACTGATGGCCAAGCTAATTTAAATTTGCCGCCAGGTGTCACCAAGCATGTCACATTCGGATTAAAAATGTCTCTTTAATCTCAAATTTTCAAATGTACAGACAGCTTATCCAAACATCGTAAATGACGAAAAATGCACAAAACGCTAAGAAAACGTATCAACAGAATTTCGAAAATCGACGCTTTTTGAATCTTACCTGCCATCGAAGTCTAGAGGCAGAGTGGGGTCGTAACCCCTCGTCTGCTCCATGTCGTAGTAGGGACAGGTAACAGCTACCTGAGTGTTGTCTCGTCCGTGTCAACAGGACTTCTATCTAGGGAACACCATTGTGGAAATTTAAGTCGATTGTTTCAGAAGCGCATGCGCAGCATCTCCGATTCTCACTGTCGGGATCGTTCGGATTTCTTCGGGCAGCAGCAGCAGCCGAAGAGCAACTGGAACCAAATGAGCAATCGCGGAACCACATTCGCCGCGCAGAACAAGTAGGCCTAGCGCGCTCGCTGGCATGAAGAAGACGAGACACTGTGTGTGTGTGTGTGTGGTGTGTGTGTGTGTGTTGTGTTGTGTGTGTGTGTGTGTGTGTGGTGTGTGTGTGTGTGTGACGAGACACTGTGTGTTATTTATTATTCTTTTATTTCGAAGATTATTATTATTATTATTATTATATTATTATTATTATTATTATTATTATTTATTCTTTTATATCGAGGAAAACAGAATAAGCAATCATGTGCTTTTTTTCATCCGGTCCCCGTGTGCATGCAGTTTTTGTAAATATTGTCATCTGTTCCCACCGGCACACGATGGCCTACTCTTACGAAAAGCGGAACAGGATTTAACGTGTGCGCAAGATGTTCTGCGTGCGTTCGCACACGGGGCCTCAGTTTAAAGTCTCATCCGAAGGACTTTTGGGGAGAGAGTAGTCAGCACTGATGTTAACTCCAGGAAGAAAATTTCCTCGATAATGGAATAAGCACTCCTGCGCCTATTTACACCTAGTCCCCTATGTGTACGCGGTTTTGTCAGTTTTGTCATTCGTTCCCACCGGCATACACTGGCCTACTCTTTCGAAAAGCGGAACGGATTGCGGTGTGCACAAGATGTTCTGCGTGCGTTCGCACATGGGACCTCGGTTTGTAGTCTCATCCAATGCCTTCTCAGGGGAGTGGAGTCGACATTGATATTAACTCCCATGGAAAAATCCTCTTGAACAAGATTCGAACCCAGCAGATCATTTCTTTATTTATTATATTACTTCTTTTAAATCGAGGATAATGGAATAAGTACCCGTGTGCTTTTTTACATCCAGTCCCCGCGTGCATGCAGTTTTGTCGATCTTGTCATCTGTTCCCACCGGCACACAATGGCCTACTCTTATGAAAAGCGGAACAGGGTGTGAACGTGTGCGCAAGATGTTCTGCGTGCGCTCGCACACGGGGCCTCGGTAAATCGGTTCATAGTCTCATCTGAAGGACTTTTGGGGAGAGTGGAGTCAGCACTGATGTTAACTCCAGAGGAAAAATCCCCTCAAACTGGAATCGAACCCGGGTGGTCAAATTGTGGGTGCAATGTTCTGACCACTAGGCTATCCCGTCCCCCTGTGTGTGTGTGTGTGTGTGTGTGTGTGTGTGTGTGTGTGTGTGTGTGTGTGTGTGTGTGTGTGTGTGTAATTTATCATCATCTTTGTTGTAGCACGCTTCATAGTGACGCTCCTCCACATGCATTCCCCTGGGGATGCTGGCAACCTGTCACAGTGTTCATATAAATAGTACCCCTACTTTCTCGGAAATCTGCGCGTACCCTTACCAGGAGGGATGCGTAGTGCCTGGTCTTCTCCTGTGCTTGCTATTTTTATAGGAGGTCTGCCAGCTGGCCTCAACCAACACATTCCTACTTCAGAGCTGTTCATTTCAAACTTTAGCCTGAACTGAAAGACTAACAGGGAAAGAAACAATAATTTGATAAGAAAACTGGCTCTTTTCCCCCTGTGTACCTGTGGCAAAGAAAACCAGACAGGCGAGCACATCCTTCAGAGGTGTACGCTATTCAGCGACCCGAGGAAGAAAGTGTGGCCAACGGAGAAAACCCTACAGACCAAGCTGTACGGCCCACGAGATGACCTGGAAAGGACATGCCATTATTTTTCCCAGACACATCTGACAATGTAGAGCGAACGAGAGAAGAAGAAGAAGAAGATTTGAAAAGAAAGATACCTATGTCATAGAAGACCTAAATTGCTTTTATTCAGCAGGAGCCTGTTTCCCACTTTTATCCCACTGACTCAGTGTCTCGTCCAAACGCAATAAGAAAATCCAAAACAGAAAGTCCTGGGAAAATAAAACTAAGGCAAAAATGAACCCCGGAATCAAACAGCCTGAAACCAGATGCTGAGACGCAGTGTGTGGGTTCCATGCTTATGTGTGTGTGTGTGTGGGGGGGGGGGGGGGGAGCATAGATTCGAATCTTATAAGAATCATAAAAGTTTTTTTTAATGTTTTTTGTTGCTTTTTTTCCAGACTCCGGCCAGCTCCTTGCCATATATTGTTTAGCGTGCTATTGGCTAAACACTGAGACTGCACAGTCGAACTTCGTCCACTTTCCACATGCTGCTTTGACGGTATAGCCCAAATCATTTCATCACACTGTTGTTGTCTATTTTAATAAGGCCTGATATATGCCAGGATATATAGTATAGAGTACACACATATAACAAAAAAATATCAGAGCACACGCGCTTCCATAGCATCATCATTTCATCATCCTCATATATATTAACCATTATTCAATTAAAAAAAAAAGAATTGCTTCTGATTTGATGGCTCCAGTTGCTCTGGTCTCATGGTGACCTCAGTTTCGGTTTAATCGTACACTACCTGTACTACCTGTGGTAAATAACCAGGCCTTTGGGATTGAAAGGGGGTCAATTGATTGCTGTTATGGAGGCCACTACCTCAGGTTGGAGGTTCACTCAGTCTGGCTTCAAGACTATGTTGTCAGCAGGAACTTAGTAGGCGGTGTCCTGTGTATATTAGCTCAGATCAGGCACCATTGAACAACCATCGAAGTAGCCCAGCAGCAGTGTAGGGCCATCCTGGTTGGTGTAGGCTACTCATGTTTGCCTAAGATTTGTAAGCTCCCTGTGTAGTTTTGACCCTGAGAATATGATATTTTTCCTCTCCGTCGTCGAACGCTCAGACAGCAACTCATGAAGCCCTGGCAAATGCTGCCGTGTGCTGAAAAGGCCCATATAGTTTGTCTCTGTAGGCCAGATATTGGCCCTCAGGTTTGGTGTGTTGGACAGGTCTGGATGAAGTGTTCCACTGTAGAGAAGTTCCACATGAGCACACCTCAGAATCATCAATGTGGAACTTGGTAAACATGTGATGTCTCAGTCTGCAGTGTTCAGTCCTCAGCCTCACTTGGTCTTCTCTGGGCAGGAGGTAGTAGTCATCCTTACTGTTGAAATTAGGGTGCTGCTGAAGCTTTCTTCTCTTTAGCTTTTCCTTCACAATTTATTGTCTTTGCCTCTTCATACGTTACCTCCTGCTCCTCTTGAGGCATCTGACCTCCTAACTTTGTCAGTAGATCAGCTTCCTCGTTGCCTTGGATGCTGCAGTGTGAAGGAACCCACTGGATGACTGTGTGCTCAGTGGACTGCTGCAGGGCAACAAGAGCGGAGGCAAGTGCGTTAAGTTCCTTGTTCTGTGAGTTTCCAATGGTCTGAAGCACAGACCGTGCATCTGAGAAGATGACACCTCTGAAGAGAATTTTCTCTCTGCTGGTGCAGAGTGTGTTGGCTGCTGCCAACAGTGCATCTGCTTCAGCCCTGGAATTTGTTGAGGACTTTTCAGTGATTGACGGATTTCTGTGCCATCTTTCAATATAATGAAGACTCCACTACCTCTATTCCTGGTAGCGTCTTCTGCTGATCCATCTTATTCTGTGAATACATATGTGCAG
Source organism: Stramonita haemastoma (assembly GCA_030674155.1). Taxonomy (NCBI): domain Eukaryota; kingdom Metazoa; phylum Mollusca; class Gastropoda; order Neogastropoda; family Muricidae; genus Stramonita; species Stramonita haemastoma. The sequence continues at coordinate 26,367,919 of CM060345.1, forward strand.
ACTTTTCTTGGACAGGTCTTTTCCATATACTGTAGCGTGAGTGCTTTTCTCACATGCACTGACTGCGTTCCTTTCGGTAAGATGCCAGGAACTGTGTCTCTGATTTCTAGGAAATGCTGTCTCTTCCGTGCTGGTACTGTGGAGTGGGTTGGTATGACTTTGTTCCCTTGTTGCATCAGTTCAGGATCCAGCATCTCATGTCTTCTTGCACTGTGCACAAAGCTGCTGCGTTAAAGCCTGCAGTTTGTGGGTTCTGACATTCTCTTGTGCATTGGGCGGTTCTTTAGCCTCTTGAATTTAGCATCGTGTATCATAACTTTGCTGTTTCGCCTGCTTTCAAGGCTCTGAAAACCTGTCAGAGTGTCCATGGCCAGAATGGGAGTAGACTTGAGAACACCAGTGATGATTTGTGATGCCTGGTTCTGAATTCCGGCAACTTTGTCAACAACGTTGGATTTTGATGCAGTCGCCCATGCAGCTACTCCATACTCAAGAACAGGTATTACTCATCCAAGGTACAGTTTGTGAGATGAAAAGTCTAGAAATGGAAAGGGCGGATAGACTGGGGTGAGTTGAACTAATTTATTTATTTTATCTATTTTTCCTTTTATATCGAGGATAACAGAATAAGCAATCATGTGCTTTTTTTCATCCGGTCCCCGTGTGTATGCAGTTTTGTAAATATTGTCATCTGTTCCCACCGGCACACGATGGCCTACTCTTACGAAAAGCGGAACAGGATTTAACGTGTGCGCAAGATGTTCTGCGTGCGTTCGCACACGGGGCCTCGGTTTAAAGTCTCATCCGAAGGACTTTTGGGGAGAGTGGAGTCAGCACTGATGTTAACTTCAGGAGAAAAATCTCCTCGAACTAACGCTAAGCAAGCAAGAAACCAACCAACAAATTGGCAACCCACCCATTAACAATAGTGCAATTAAAGGACCAAAAGTAAAAAAAAAAAAAATGAGGAGCAGAAGCAGAATCCCCCCCCCCAAAAAAAAAAAAAAAAAAAAAGATAAAGCAATTGACGCCAAAGAAACAAATTAAAAAGGAAATATAAAGGAAGAAATAAACAGGCAAACAATACAACATATAAGGCTGGTAACGTTTTCTTACTATCAGACCGAAACTATGAAAAATTAAATAGAAAGAAAATATAACAAGAAAATGAAGAAAGAAAGAAAGACACACACAACAGCAATTTTGATATTAATTAAGAATAACAGTTTAATTACTAATACTATAACAACTCTAAAGTTTTGAGGGAAAACAACAAGATAGGTAACAGAATGCTACAACATTCAGGCGAAAACATAAGAATTCAGTTTTTCAAACATTGTATGAAAAAGAAACCCAGCCCTCCCCCCCCCATTTGCCCCCCCCCTCCCCTCTTTAAAAAAACCCTTCACCTATATCAATTTGTTGGAAAAGCACGATGTAAAGTGATATCTTTCATTTGTGATTGTAGCAAACACACACACACACACACACACACACACACACACACACACACACACACACACACACACACACACACACACACACACAAACCACCACACCACCACCACCACCACACAGAAACATTTCTACACGGGGAAGTTATCTCCCATTAACAGTCACTCTTTTGTGCAAATGTGAACATTTTGTATCTGCCATCGAGGGAGACAACTCAAATTTGTACCTCGGTATCCTGTTGGCACAAGTGTTTTTACGATGGTCTTCTCTCCGAATACGAAACAGCATGGGCAACGACAGCTGCGGTAGCTAATTAGCAGATACTTTACAGCAGTCAGACGTGGCACAACACATACACTATCACAGGTAAACAAATATAGTGTATGGAAATATTTTGGGCGTCTCCCAACTCAGTTGTTTGCGTAGCTGACATGGTATTGACTGTCTCCGTAGTGACTAGTAGTGTCACGTAGTGTGTGTAGACACTAGACTCAGGTGGCTATATGGTGCAGTGTATTCGGTTCATAACAAAGTGTACTCTGTGCTGCATTATATTCGTTTCTCTCTGTGCTCATTCCTTCCGGGTCAGAAGTGGCAATTGTTTTCCGCCTATGTTCCAGTTTCCAGTTTTCTAACATTGTCTGCTGTCGCAATGACGAAAATTATGTGGTTGCAACACATCTTTACAAAGCTTTTGTCAGTTATCGATTTAGTACTTTAACAGTGCATTTAGAAATGCTTTCAGTTTCCTGAATCTGTGTACACTTACTTAGAAAGAACTCCATTATTGATGATGCTAGATCAGTGAGACATAGCTTTCTATTACTGTAATAGTATTACTGTTAGTAGCTTCATGAGCAAAGTTGTTCTGCTATGTTTGCATCTCCCCCCCCCCCCCCCCACACACACAGCCCCTTCTTTCTCTCCATTCCTCAATTTATACGTACAAAATTACAAAGCACAGCATTTTAGTGCATATTGGGCCATGGTTTTGGTTGAAGGGTGTCGGATTGAACTGTTTAACATGTAAGTTGTAACAAATGACTGTGACTTAATCAGATCTGAGATTGTAAGACTTTCTTGAACCTTTTAAAATTTTTACCATCTCCCTCCCCTCAATGAATGGCTTTATGGGTTTTTTTTGGTTTTGTTTTTTAAAAGTTTAAGGTTAGTGTAGGAATGGAATAAGAATACAATGAAGTCAATAATAGGCCAAGCACAGAGGAACAACTCATTTAAATAAGCCATTAATCTGATGTTTACTCCCTTCCCCCTCCTATCCACAAGCACGATAATTTTTAACAGATTTCTCAATCATCTCATATTCCTGTCCTGCAGATTTTTATGACATGTTCTGTGCAGCCAGGGGAGGAGGTGGTTTCAAGCATCATGGGTAATGTTGTTGTTGTTGTGTGTTCCCCAGCTTAACACTCTGGGGGTCACCCAGAATGTTCCCTCTGACTCACTTATCCCACCTGGGAATCACTGTGAGATTGAAATTGCACACTGAATGAGAAGCTTGCGTGTATGACTATTTTCAAGTACCTCGCTATATACTATAGTATAGGCAGCCATGCTATGATACTCTGACTTAAGAGGAACCATGGGTATTCTCATTTAGTGTATTTTTTCTCCTTGTTCCGCAACTAAAGCTCCAGTGGTGAGACGTTGTGTATGTGATCATTTGCCCACCATGGCATTAAGGTAGCCACATTCCGACTTCAGGCTTGATGACGTTGATGTCTGAGTATGACTTCGGCGTGCATACATTTTAAAAAGTGATCTATTCCCACCATTCACACAGTGGCCTACTCTTCTAAAAGGCGGAGCATGTTTTAATGTATGCACAAGATTTAATATATTATATGTATACAGTAGTAATACACAAATACCCCGTCCTCTCTTTTATCTCCCTCATCCTGCCTCCTCCCCCTTTTAACACCACATGTACATAATATGCAGTGATGCACATCGCACACTCACACACACACACACACACACACACACACACACACACACACACACACACACACACACACACACACACACACACTCATACACACCACACACACACACATACATACACACACACACACACTCATGCATGCACATATGCACTCATGCACACACAAATAGTATGATACATATATATGTGTATCCCCCCCCCCCAAACATGCACACTCACCCAAACACACACGCAGGCACATGCACACAGACACAGACAGACACAAACACACACACACACACACACACACACACACACACACACACACACACACACACACACACACACACACACACACAGAGTCCGGTCCTCGAGTCCGGTCGAGGAAATTTTCTTCCTGGAGTTAACATCGGTGCTGACTCCACTCTCCCCAAAAGTCCTTCGGATGAGACTTTAAACCGAGGCCCCGTGTGCGAACACACGCAGAACATCTTGCGCACACGTTAAATCCTGTTCTGCTTTTTGTAAGAGTAGGCCATCATGTGCCGGTGGGAACAGATGACAATATTTACAAAACTGCATACACACGGGGACCGGATGAAAAAAAGCACATGATTGCTTATTCTGTTATCCTCGATATAAAAGAATTAAAAAAAATAAAAAAAATAAAAATAAAATAAACACACACATACACACACACACACACACACACACACACACACACACACACACACACACACACACACACACACACAGAGACACACACACACACACACACACACACACACACAGAGACCACACACACACACACACACACACACACACACACACACACACACACACACACACACACACACACACACACACACACAACCTCTCCATCCTCACCCTAACACACACTTTCCACAGTATAAAACAAGAATCATACACCCTCACCATAACTCATATCTTCCTAAAAACAACAACAACAAAAATCCCCCAAACCCCTCATGTCTTTCTCTGCTTTCAACAGGAACCCAAACAAACGTGCCTGAGACAAGACCTAGGCAGTAGCACATCAGTCCAAGATGGGAGCGGAAAACAGTGTCCTGGAGGGCTGTGTGTGGGGGGAGGAGGTGATGGCAGCGGGGCTGGACTGGGACCTCCAGCATGCAGAGCTAAAAGACAGTCGCCCCATCACTGTCTTCCAGCCTCGGAAAAACGAACGAAAGTACAACGACATGATTCAGCAGCTGGCCAAGGTTAGTTAGTAGTAGGCCTGTGTGTTGAAATGTGTGTTGCTGTGTATGTAGTAGTAGTAGTAGTCTTCAAGTTTACGTCCTTCCACATACAATGTATGCGGGTTGTTATATTTTATTTCAAGATTTTTTTTGGTGGTTATTTTATTGATTTTTATTTTAATTTTTAATCATGTCTTTTATATTGAGGATAATTGAATAAGCACTCATGTACTTTTTTTACATTCAGTCCTCGTGTGTACGCAGTTTTGTAAATATTGTCATCTGTTCCCACTGGCACACAATGGCTTACTCTTACAAAAGCGGAACAGGATTTAATGTGTGCGTAAGATTTTCTGCGTGTGTTTGCACATGGGGCCTTGGTTTATATTCTCATCCGAAAGACTTTTGGGGAGAGTGGAGTCAGCACTGATGTTAACTCCAGGGGAAAAATCCACCTGGCAAAGGGGCCACAGAATGAAGAAGGTTTATGATGAATGGAAAGACAGAAAGGAACTAAGAAAGAGAAAAAATAAGAAAAAAAGGAGAAACTATACTGAAAGAAAAAGAAATCAGCAAAACAACAATAAGAACAACAACACAACAACAACAACAGCAGCAGCAGCAGCAACAACAACAACAACAACAACAACAACAACAACAACAACAACAGCAGCAGCAGCAGCAGCAGCAGCAATATCAACAACTACTACAACCACATCACTACCACCACCTTCATCTTCATCACCTCTCTCATAAGGAGGCATTTTCTTTCAGTTTCAGGGTAGTAACAGATATCCCCACCATTTTTTTTAAACTCGATTTTTAAAATTATTTTTTTTAAAACCAGTTTTTAAGAAATATTCTGTTCTTTTCATATGGTTTTGTGGTTACAGTGTTTCTTTTCAGTCTTTGTTGTTCATGGCTTTCCTCAACAACACTTTGACTTTTGTATGACTACCACCACCTGAAAGAGAAGAACAAGTCATAATTCTAAGACTCCACATTGGGCACAACAGGCTAAACCACCATATGTCCACAAAGCTAAAACTTTCTCCTTCTCCTCTGTGTGGCTGTGGCAAAGAAAACCAGACAGGTGAGCACATCCTTCAGAGGTGTACGCTATTCAGCGACCTGAGGAAGAAAGTGTGGCTGACAGAGATAACCTTACAGACCAAGCTGTACAGCCCTCGAGAGGAGCTGGAAAGGACATGCCATTATTTTTCCCAGACACATCTGACAGTGTAAAGCGAACGAGAGAAGAAGACTTTTGTTTCCGCTGTTTTCAGTTTGCTTTCAGTTGTTTAGTTTGCTGTTTATTTATTTACTGTTGTTTATTTGCTGTCGATCTCTCTCTCTGTGTGCAGAGTTTGAAGATGCTGCGCCATCCCAGCATCCTTCGCTACATCGGAGCTGGGAAATGGTCCGAGGGGTATTTTTTGGCCACGGAACAAGCAACACCTCTGTGTCTGATTCTGGACAAACTGTCGCCGTTGGAGCTGTGTTCGGGACTCTGCGACATTTTGGATGCTGTGACATTTCTGCATGAGAAGGTAAAATTCCTTTAAAAAAAAAAAAAAAAAAAAATCTTTTCTTCTTTTGTTTTCTTCTTTTTCTTCTGTTTCCTTCTTGGAATTTTGTGCGAGGGATTTCCACTTTTCTATCCCTCTTTTTGTTTGTGCCTTCCTCCTTTTTCTTCCTGTCACCTCCTTTTTGTCTGTTTTCTGCCTTCTTGGATGATAGGATAATGATGATGACAATAATGATAGTGATGAAAAATGATGACGTCAGTGACAGCGTTGACTGTGAGAATAATGGGTGGTGGCAGTAAATGAGGATGACTGCCTTTAACATCTAAAATCCCCATCACCCTGCCTAAGTGTGTGACCTTTATGTGTTTGTGTACATGTGTGTGTGTGTGTGTGTGTGTGTGTGTGTGTGTGTGTGTGTGTGTGTGTGTGTGTGTGTGTGTGTGTGTGTGCGCGCGCGTGCATGCGCACGCGTGCATGTGAGTGCGCACGCGTGTATGCGTGTGTACTTTCAAATTTGTTAAAACGATGAATTGTTATTGGTTGCTTGTGTGTTATATAGGTGGAATGCAAGTGTTTTGATTTTTTGTTGTGTGTGCAAGATATAGTGCTATATAAATTCCATGTATCATCATTGTTAATATGACAGTGACGATGTTGTAAAACGTTGATGACAACAACAATGATGGCGATGATGACTTGTGTGTGATGTCTTTTTTGTTTTGTTTAATTGTAAACATGAAAAAAAAAAAAAATTATTAAAAAAAATGTGTGTGTGTGCGTGTTGTGTGTGTGTGTGTGTGTGTGTGTGTGTGCGTGTGTGTGTGTGTGTGTGTGTGTGTGTGTGTGTGTGTGTGTGTGTGGTGTGTGTGCGTGTGTGTGTGTTGTGTGTGTGTGTGTGTGTGTGTGTGTGTGCGTGTGTGTGTGTGCATGTGTGTGTGTGTGTGTGCGGTGTGTGTGTGCGTGTGTGTGTGTGTGTGTGTGTGTGTGTGTTTTGTGTGTGTGTGTGTGTGTGTGTGTGTGTGTGCATGTGTGTGTGTGGTTGCATGTGTGTGTACATTCGAATTTGTTAAAACTATGAATTGTTATTGGTTGCTTGTGTGTTGTATAGGTCGAATGCAGGTGCTTTGATTTGTTGTTTTTTTTGCGAGATAAAGTGCTACATAAATTCCATGAATTATCATTATCATTATGACAGTGACGATGTTGCATAATGTTGATGAAGACAATGATGGCGGCGATGACTTGTGTGTGATGTCTTTTTTTGTTTTGTTTAAATGTAAACATTAAAAACAAATTTATTTATTTAAAAAAGTGTGTGTGTGCGTGTGTGTGTGTGTGTGTGTGCATGTGCATGTGTGTGTGTGCATGTGTGCGTGCGTGTGTGCGTGGATGTGTGCATGCACGCACACATGCACGCACGCGGTGTCTCGTTTCAGGCAGGGGTAACCCACAACAACCTCAGCGTGTCAGCCATCTTTGTTTGCAAAGACGGCAGTTGGAAGCTGGGAGAACTGCAGCATGCCTGTCCGTTCAGTGCAGCCACCGCCGATTTCCTGGATGCCTGTCGAGCCTTTCGCAATCAGGATGCCTTGGCGCCTGAGGAAAAGGTGGGTCCTCACAGCCCACTAGCTACCTCTGTAGTCTAGTGGTTAGGGCGTTGGACTCGTAATCTAAAGGTTGCGGGTTCGATCCCAGCTTTCGGCTATGGCGTTGTGCCCTTGGAAAAGGCACTTTACGGCTATTTTCTCACCCCACCCAGGTGTAAAAGGGGTACCAACCTTGTGTTGGGGGTTAACCCTGCGATAGACTGGCGTCCTATCCAGGGGGGAGTCTATGACTCTCAGTCGCTTAACGCCACAGAAACCGGGATAAGCACCGACCTGATGAGCCTTAGGCTTGGGACAGACTTTAACTTAACTCCCTTTTACCTAGTCCAAGTGTGGTCAGTTCCTGCTATAAATAGCACTGACTGGCCCCATCTGGGCTGGGCTGGGATGGATTAATATAGTCGCTGAGAGGAGCTGAAAGTGGGGGAAACTTGACTGCTGTGTCCTCTTATTTATTTATTTATTTATTTTATTTGTTATTTATTAGCACTTTATGTCACAGCAGATTTCTCTGCGTGAAATTCAGGGTGCTCTCTCTCTCTCCGGGGAGAGGGAGCATGTCGCCACAAGTGCAGCGCCCACCCATTATTTTTTTCCTTTTTTCTGTCTGCAACTGTATTTGTTTCCCTATCAGAGTGGCTTTTTTTCTACATAATTTTTTGCCAGGGACAACGCTCTTGTTGCCATAGGTTCTTTTACATGCGCATAATAATGATGTATAACACACTGGGCCTCAGTTTATCGTCTCATCCGAAAGACTAGTGCCCAGACCACCTCTCATGGTCTAATGGATGGGGGAAAGTTTTGGGCCCAAATGGGATTCAAACCACAGCATACTCAGACCCGGACCTTTCGCTTTCTAGACAGGTGCGTTACCTCTAGACCACCGATCCACTGCTTCTTCAAAGCTGGGTTCATCTTCTTCATTGACGGCTTAAAAGTTAAAGTTAAAGTCTGTCCCGAGCCTAAGGCTCATCAGGCCGGTGCTTATCCCGGTTTCTGTGGCGTTAAGCGACTGAGAGTCATAGACTCCCACCTGGATAGGACGCCAGTCTATCGCAGGGTTAACCCCCAACACAAGGTTGGTACCCCTTTTACACCTGGGTGGGGTGAGAAAATAGCCGTAAAGTGCCTTTTCCAAGGGCACAACGCCATAGCCGAAAGCTGGGATCGAACCCGCAACCTTTAGATTACGAGTCCAACGCCCTAACCACTTGACTACAGCGGCGGCATTGACGGCTTAGACTGCAACTATTGTTGTCTGTCATATGAGCGAAAATGGGTCATACTGCTGTTAAGGGTCTGACAAGTCCGGCCCAGTATATCTGACTTTATTGTGGGAGAGACCATTGTTATCTTTTAAGTCTTTCTGAGGGTAAAAAAGGCAGGAGAAAGGACCAAGAAGGCAGCTTCCATGAATTATTTTATATGTGTGTTGTTTCAATTTTTTTGTTATTATTTTTTTTCCAGCAAAACGAGGTGGAAGAAAGGACCAAGAAGGCAGCTTCCATGAAATATTTTGTATGTGTGTTGTTTTAATTTTTTTGTTATTATTTTTTTTTCTTCAGCAAAACAAGGTGGAAACTAAAAGCAACCAGGGCCATGCTCGAGACATGTATGGCATTGGGGTTCTCTGTGAGCAGCTATCGGAGCAGCTGTCTGAATTAGGTAATTGTGTTGTGTGGTGTGTGTGTGTGTGTGTGTGTGTGTGTGTGTGTGTGTGTGTGTGTGTGTGTGTGTGTGTGTGTGTGTGTGTGTGTGTGTGTGTGGTGTGTGTGTGTGTGTGTGTGTGTGTGTTGTGTGTGTGTGTGTGTGTGTGTGTGTGTGTGTGTGTGTGGTGTGTGTGTGTTTTGTGTGTGTGTTGTGTGTGTGTGTGTGTGTGTGTGTGTGTGTGTGTGTGTGTGTGTGTTTATATGTGTGTGTGTGTGTGTGTGTGTGTGTGTGTGTGTGTGTGTGTGTGTGTGTGTGTGTGTGTTGTGTGTGTGTGTGTGAGTGTGTGTGTGTGTCTGTATGAGTAAGGGGGGTGGAAGTCTTCAATATCTGTATGTTACAAAACGGTAAGATATGTATGTGATTGTATGTGTGTGTATATGTATTTGAGAGAGACAGAGGGAGACTTCAGACCTTTTTTTGTTTCGTTGTAATATTCCCTTCTGTATCGATGCTTTGAAACTACATTTGTAGCTTTAAAACGTTTTCTTTTTTGTATCCCATTTTTCATGAACTTGGTTGAAAGAAGAAGAATGCAAAATTATGAAAAATATAAAATTATGAAAAAGA
>CM060345.1:26387954-26409847 GCA_030674155.1 Stramonita haemastoma
GAGGGTAATACTCTAACCACTAGGCTGTCTCGTGCCCCCAAGAGGGACGGGATAGCCTGGTGGTCAGAGTGATGCGCATTGTGCTCGTGATCTGCTGTCCCGGGTTCCAGTCTCATTCAAGAGGACTGTGACTGTTACTGTCTTCACCTAGACACTCCCTCTCATTTCCTCCGTTCTGCTGCAGATACCATGTGTTTTACAAATACCAAGGTTCAAACAATCCAGTGTCGGCCATCGTTCTTTCACTATTTCTGGTCCGTCTATTTGAAATGCCCCCCCTTTCTTCCTTCGTCAAAATCCTTCATTTGACACGTTCAAATCCAACCTAAAGCTATAGCACAGCACCTCGCATCTGTTCTTACTCTTTATCAGTCTCCTACATCCCCGTCACCTTGCCGTGTGTGTGTGTGTGGTGTGTGTGTGTGTGTGTGTGTGTGTGTGTGTGTGTGTGTGTGTGTGTGGATATGTAATTCGTGAATTATTTTTGTAAACGGTTGCATGTGCATGACTAATTTGAATGCAAGCACTTTGATTTGTGTACTCTACAAGATTCATAAATCCCCATATTATCATTATTATTATTATCATTAAGAAGAAGAAGAAGTTTAGATAAAGTTGTTTTGCTGCAGTGTAGGTGTATTTTTGTTGTAGTCTGTTATCATTATTTTTTTAGATTTCATTGATTGTTACATTTTTGTCCTTACCGTTTTGGCACACTTTAGTTTTATTTTTGCTATCGTCTTTTAAAAATAATTTTTAAAATTTTATTTACAGTTTTGCCTTTGCTGTTTTTGCAGAGAAGAGCACAGACGCAGAGAAAAGATCCCCAGACAGCAGTTCCGACACCATCACTGGCTCACACAGCGGCCACAAAGCAGACACAGACGCAGAAAAAGACGACGCTCGCGATGGTGACAAACGTGACGACTGTCTACAAGATAACGACGAAGAGTCGGGGAGCGAGAGCGAGGGAGAGAAAACAGACGACGCTGTGCACATAGAGGAAGAAAAGTTCGCCAGCGAAGGAAGCCAGGAAGAGTGGGAAGACTGGGAGGACGATGACGGGAAGGGCCCTTACTCTCGGCAGAAGTCCCAAGAGGAGATCATCAGTGACGAAATTGAAGCGGAGTTGTCTCAAATGTCCGAAAAGAGGCCCTCGAAAGGAGGCGGTCAGAAAGTCCCCACCTCTCCCGACCCTTACACCCCCAGCTCACCGACGGAAGTGGATTGGTCGAATTCTGGCTTCGATTCCGTGACCTCCGACCCGACACGCTTCCAGGCAGACTGGGCGGAGGAAGGAGAGAAAGACGTGGACAAACCGGCCAAGAAAGACGCTCCTACCTCCATATCAGAGAAAACGTCCGATTCCAAACATGCGCTAGGAAAAGGGTTGAAACTCGTCGGCAAAAACAAAATCTCGCTCTCTTCTATCACAAAGACCGCCGCCACGCAAGCGAAAAAACCGACCGCCAGCGAGGATTTAGGACTGGGCTACGACATCAAAAGCATCGAGTTATCGGTGGCCCCTCCGGAAGAAGACTTTTTTGCGGACATGATGCCTGAGATTAAGCCAGCGGTGGACAGAGGTGTGATGGGCGGCGGTCTGAAGACGGAGAGCAAGGCAGGGGCTGATGCGTCGACTGGTGGGGGGGTGGGGGCGTCCCTCTTTGCTGTGGCTGAGACCAGCGTTGAGGTTTGTTGATGTGTGGGTGTGGGGTGGGGGGTGTGGGGGTGTTGTGTGTGTGGGGGGGGTGGGTGGGTGTGTGTGGGTGGGGGAAGTATGTGTTTGTGTGTGTGTGGGGGTGTGGGTATTGTGTGTGGGTGTGGTGTGTGTGTGTGTGGGTGGGAGGTGGGGATGGGTGTTTGTGTGTGTGGGGGGGTGGGGGGGGGGTGTTTTGTGTGTGTGTGTGTTGTGTGTGTAGTGTGTGAATCTGTGTGTGTGTGTGTGTGTGCCTGTGTGTGTGTGTGTATTTAAAAAGATTTATTTTTTATTTATTCTTTTATATCGAGGATAATGGAATAAGCACTCATGTGCTTTTCTACATCCAGTCCCCATGTGTATACAGTTTTGTCAATCTCCTTGTCATCTGTTCCCACCGGCACACAGTGGCCTGCTCTTACAAAAAGCAGAACAGGATTTAACGTGTCCGCAAAATGTTTTGCGTGCGTTCACACATGGGGCCTTGGTTTATAGTCTCATCCGAAGGACTTTTAGGGAGACTGGAGCCTGCTCTGATGTTAACTCAAGGGCAAAAATCCCTCGAATGGGAATAGAACCTGGGTCGTCAAATTGCGAGCGCAATGTTCTGATCACTAGGCTATCCCGAGTGTGTGTGTGTGTGTGTGTGTGTGTGTGTTTTAGATTTTTTTTTATAGACAGGATAAATGTTGTGTCTTAAATTTCCCATGTGGGGATACTGGGGGGTCTGTCAGTGTAAATAGTGTCCCCACCTACTGGAAATTTCGTGCTAGGAATTCCTCCTTTTTTTTATTTTATTTATTTTATTTTTTTTTTATTCCTCTCTCTTTTGCTGTCATGTTCCTTTTCTTCCTGTCACTTTTTTCTTGTCTTTTTTTTTTTTTTTTTTTTAAATAGTTTTTTCACTTTTTTCTTGGTCAGTTTTCTGCTTTTTTTGGTCCATTCTCCTGCCCTTTTTTTTTTTTTTTTCTTCCAGAAAGTGATTCTCTTTCATGGCAAAGTCCCCGGGGATGCGCTGGGTCTGACTTGTCAGGAGCTAAACGGCAGTGCAAGGTAGTTTCGCTCATGTTAGTTAAAGTCTGTCCCAAGCCTAAGGCTCATCAGGCCGGTGCTTATCCCAGTTTCTGTGGCGTTAAGCGACTGAGAGTCATAGACTCCCCCCTGGATAGGACGCCAGTCTATCGCAGGGTTAACCCCCAACACAAGGTTAGTACCCCTTTTACACCTGGGTGGGCGAGAAAATAGCCCTGAAGTGCCTTTTCCAAGGGCACAACGCCATAGCCGAAAGCTGGGATCGAACCCGCAACCTTTAGATTACGAGTCCAACGCCCTAACCACTAGACTACAGCGGCGGCTTTTTCGCTCATGTGACAGACAACAATAGTTGCTGTCTGAGTGTTTGATGAAGAAAGAAAAAAAAAAAAGAAGAAAAAAGTGACTGATGCGTTGTTTATTCTCGATTTCAGGAGGCCGGTGGGTGGGAAGAGGAAGGAGACTGGGGAGGAGAGTTTTAACCAATCGGTGAAGAGGATTTTTCCAGCCAATCAGAGAAGACTCCAGTTTTAACCAATCGGTGAAGAGGATTTTTCCAGCCAATCAGAGAAGACTCCAGTTTTAACCAATCGGTGAGGAGGAGATTTCCAGCCAATCAGAGAAGACTCCATTTTTAACCAATCGGTGAGGAGGAGATTTTCAGCCAATCCGAGAAGACTTCAGATTTCAGCCACGAAAACGCATGCACAATCCATGCACAATCTGACGGAACATCCAGGAACATCCAGGACGTGGATGTTTCGTCTCGAAGAGTCCCTGAAATCCTGCCTTCTGATCTCATACTGAGGTTCCACAAGTGATAATAGATTAGGTGTGATTCTACAGTATTGGGGTCAAAATGTGTCCAAGATTTGACGTTTAAAAGGATGCATGCATGCATATAAGAGCCTGAAATATATTCTAATATTTGTGATAATTTCAGAGTATGAAAATTAAAATGATGCATTTTAGGTAGTTCTTTTTAGCCATTTTGATGTAATGATGATATCAGACGAGGGGAAAAAAAATGTTTAAGATTTTTTTTTTTTCAGTTATTATGATAAAAATCATTGCTGAAAAACTAAAATGACGTTGTTTTTTTGTTTGTTTGTTTTTAAAATTTAGGAAATCTACTTTGATTTTGTGATAACATTGAGCTAGAAAGAAATGGTACAGAAAGTTGTGAAATGTGATGCCCGTTGACTTGATTTTTAACTTCATCTTGGAGTGGGGTTTTCCTTGGTTTTTTGTTTTCCTGCTTATTTATTTATTTTTTAAATTTATTATTTTATTTTGAGGATAATGGAATAAACTTTCATGTGCTTTTTTTTTTTTTTTTTTTACCTCCAATCCCTGTGTGTATGCAGTTTTGGCAGTTTTGTCATCCATTCCCACTGGCACATGATGGCCTACTCTTCCGAAAAGTGGAACGGGTTTTTAACATGTGCGCAAGATGTTCTGTGTGCATTATAGTCTCATCTGAAGGACTTTTGGGGGGAGTGGAGTTGGCACTGATATTAACTCCAGAGGAAAAATCCTCTTCGACGAGAATCGAAACATCTTGCGCATACATTAAAACCCATTCTGCTTCTTGAAAGAGTAGGTCATTTTGTGCCGGTAAGAACAAAATTAATGACCAAAATTTTAAAAGCACAGACACACTGGTGTTATGTTTAGATGACATCTCTGAACTGGGAATGCTGCTACCTTAATGATGGGGGTAAAAATGGTTGTACATGTGGATCGGTGGTCTAGGTGATCACGCGCCTTGCCTAGAAAGCAAAAAGTCCGGGTCGGAGTGTGCGGGGTTCGTACCCCGTTTGGACCTAAAACTTTTTCCCCATCCATTAGACCCTGAGTGGTGGTCTGGGCGCTAGTCTTCGGATGAGACAATAAACCGAGGTCCCGTGTGTTACACACCACTATTTAGCGCACGTAAAAGAACCCACGGCAACAAGGGGGTTGTCCCTGGCAAAATTCTGTAGAAAGAAGCCACTCTGATAGGGAAACAAATACACTTGCATGCAGGAAAAAGAAAAAGAAAAAAAAAAGGGTAGGCGCTGCACATGTGGCGACGCGCTCTCCCCGGGGAGAGCAGCCCGAATTTCACGCAGAGAAATCTGCGTGACATATAGTGGTGCAAAATACAAAAAAAACCTAAAAAATCTCACCATTGGTGACAAACAAAAAAAAAAAGAAGAAAGAAAAGATTCTTTGTTGGTTTTTGTGCCGAAACAAAGAGGGGAGAAGACAAGAGAGAAGAGAGTCATTCAACTGTTGAAATTCGGTTCCCATGCCAAAGTTTTGGATATGCTGGGCCTGACTTGTCAGGCGCTAAACGGCAGCGCCACGCATTTTCCCCTCATATGACAGACAACAGTAGTTGCTGTCTGAGCGTTCAAAGAAGCAAAAATTCCGTTCCTGATTGATTCACAAAAAAGAGATTATCATGTAATATATTTTGTTGTGACCAATTTGTAAATGATTTATTTATTGTTCAGGTGACTTGTTTGGTTTGGATGATTGAAGTGTTCTCATATGACTTGAGATGTAGATGTACAATATTTGTTTTTTCACCGATTGGAAAGAGATTGCTTGTTTGAAGGGTTGGAATTTGGTGCGTGTCTCGGGGACGGGATAGCTCAGTGGTCAGAGCACTCGCTTTCCCCCAGTCTAGGTTAAGCAGCGTCAAGCGTGGTTACCAAGTGGATGGGTGACTGTTTGCGCGCCTTGGCTTCAGTACAGTTCCCCCAGTTCCCCCAGCTGTAAATGGGTACCTGCCCTCTTTAGGGTCAGGGAAGGTAAAGCAGCGAGGGAGAGGAGATGGGCGCCGCCTTCAACATGCTGGTCCCTGGAGAAGCTGAGGTCTCTGATGCCTCTCTCCCCTATGAGCATGTAGGCTATGGGGACACCTTCACTTACCTTACCTTGTTAGACATTCCCCAGCTGAACACCTTGTGGATGGATCACTCAGAACATGCAGTCTGTCTCCCTTCTCATCTGTAGGGATGCTGGGGGGTCTGAAAGTATGAATACCATCCCCACCTTTTGGAAATTCTGCGCTAGGAATTCCCTCTTTTCTATCCCTCTCTTTGTTCCTGCCTCATTCCTTTATCTTCCTGTCACCACCTCCTTCTTGTCTATTTTCTGCCTTCTTGGTCCATTCTCCTGCCTTTTTTTTTCTAGAAAGACTTAAAAGACAACAAAATTCTCTCGAAGTTGGATTGTACTGGGCTTGATTTGTCAGGGGTTTAATGGCAGTGCAAGTCATTTTCACTCATATGACAGACGACAACAGTCGCTGTCTTAGAGTATTTGACTAAGAAGAAGATTTCTCATCACACCTTGGAATCACTGTGGGTTCATGTTTTAGTTAATTAAGATGTGGGTGGTTTTGTTTCATTGTGTGTATGGTTTTGGTTTTTTTTTAAAACAAATTTTGCATTCGTAATGCCACAAGTCATTCCACGAGGTTCTTCATCTGTAGTGTTGGTGCTTCAGTTTACTGTGAAGAAGAGGAGATGGGTGCTGCTCTCAAAATGCTGGCCTCTAAAGAAGAGGTCTTTGACACCTTGTATATGTTATATTAGATACCTTTACTTTTACTCTAAAGTGTACAGCAGCAACAAGACAACAACAGTTGATCATCGTTGTTCGTCGTTGATCTTTGCGCCTGGTGGCAGCATGATCTGTGGCTCTGTAGGTCAAATGCAAGCGCTTTGATTTGTCTTTACAAGAGATAGCGCTATACAAATTCCATGTATTATTATTATTATTATTTTTTAAATCGGCTATGCCGTTGTGCCCTTGGAAAAGGCACTTTACGACTATTTTCTCCCCCCACCCAGGTGTAAAAGGGGTACCAACCTTGTGTTGGGGGTTAACCCTGCGATAGACTGGCGTCCTATCCAGGGGGGAGTCAATGACTCTGTCGCTTAACGCCACAGAAACCGGGATAAGCACCGGCCTGATGAGCCTTAGGCTCGGGACAGACTTTAACTTTAACTTACTTTTATAAAATGATTTTAGTGGTTTTATTCATCATTTATCACTATTATAGTTCTTCATCTTTGTTCCTAAGTGAAGGGAATGAATTATTTTGTAATTAAAAAAAAAAAAAAAATCACGAAAAGTTTACTTTTGTTTTGTTTCATTTTATTTGAATCAGATTTGATATCATGTTAATTTGAACCAAAAGGGTGTATTGTGTTTTTCATTAAAAAAAAAAGAGTAATATAAAAACCAACATGAAGAGATAATGGTGTATATATATGTATATATATATATATCCTCGCCTTACATTTTTGTGTTTATTTATTAAAAAAAAAAAGGAGTTTCCCTTGCCTTGTATTTTGAAATGGGCGAAGTATCAGCTTAAGGTTTTTGTGGGTGTGACATTTGGGGGTGATAGTAATGGGATTATTTGTCTTGTTTTTTTGGTTTGTTTGGGGTGGTTTTTTTACCCTAAGAGCAGGCAGGGCTTATGGCCGATGCTTTCACAACCTGTGATGCTGTGGAATTGGTCCTTGTCGCTGTGGCTTCGATTGTTACGATGTGATCAGATGTGTAAAGTGAGAATTGTGTGAAAATAACAAGAGTGTCAGGAGTGTGAGACACCAAGAAGGGGGTCAGGGTGGGGTGGGGAGAAGGGAACCACAGTCTAGTGGTTAGAACGTTGTGCTACGTGATCTGATGGCCAGGGATTGAACTACCATGGAGGCGCCTGTTTCAGGGAATTTCACCGTGGAGATTTTAAAATTTAATTTTAATTTTTTTTATTTCACCCTGAGTTAACATCAGTACTGACTCCACTCTTCCCAAAAGTCCTTCAGATGAGATTATAAACCGAGGCCTTGAGTGTGGAGCACGAAGAACACCTTGCACACACTTTAAAAAACCGTTTCACCTTTTAGAAGAGTAGGCCATTCTTTTTTTGTCAGGTTGAGAGTTTGAGGGGAGTAGTAGTAGTATGCGCTGAGTTATAACATGAAGCAGAACCCCCCCCCCCCCAAAACCAAAACCAAACAAAACACGAGCAAACGTTCATGTGAGTTTTGGAATTCAGAGTGGTGACTGCCTCCGATATGGCTTGGATGGACAGAAGAGCCAGAAACAACTTGAACTGAAATGAGTTAACTCTTATCCCCAAAGTTGGAATACAGCTGCCTTCATGTGGGCAGCCGCCGCTGTAGTCTAGTGGTTCAGGGCGTTGGACTCGTAATCTAAAGGTTGCGGGTTCGATCCCAGCTTTCGGCTATGGCGTTGTGCCCTTGGAAAAGGCACTTTACGGCTTTTTCTCACCCCACCCAGGTGTAAAAAGGGTACCAACCTTGTGTTGGGGGTTAACCCTGCGATAGACTGGCGTCCTATCCAGGGGGAGTCTATGACTCTCAGTCGCTTAACCCCTACAGAAACCGGGATAAGCACCGGCCTGATGAGCCTTAGGCTCGGGACAGACTTTAACTAACACATGGTGGGCAGAAAGGGTCAAATACGCAAAAATCTCACCATCAGTGAATCTTGGAACTCTACCGAGGAAGAGGGAAAAAAAAAGAAAAAAGGAAGCAATGATCACTTTAGGGAAGAAAGTTTGTTTGTAAACTTGCTTGTAGGATTATATTAATCTGACAAAAGTAAAGGTATGTGCAATTTGGTTGTTGAAAATGTGTGACGATTCGATTTTTGGAAACGTAAACAGCTGTAAACATTTTGTTTCCTTGTGGTTCACCATTCTTGGGAGTGAAAGATGCTGAGATGCGCATTTGATTTGTATATATTGGGTCCTTATATGAAAGGAGGTGTTATTTTGTTGTCTTGCGTATTGAAATCTTTCACCTTCTGAAGTATTATTGATGTTACTCGAGGGACACAGGCTTGTGCCAAAAAAATGTGTGTGATTTTGGGGGAAAAGATAATATAAAACATGAAAAGGATCAATTGAAATGTTTGGTATATGGTCATTATGTTGATGTGATAAGAAGGTGTTTTTACTATCATTTTGGGATGTATTTTGTAATGTTGGGCGTCTTGCTTTGGTTTTGCCGTTTCAAAAAGTGTACGAGGGTGTTTGAAAGTATGGCAAGCGAGTGTGTGTTGTGTGTGTATTGTGTGTTGTTGTTGTGTGTGTGTGTGTTGTTTCATGCAAAGCTGATCAAAGTCTAAGTTGAAAACTGAAGTAAACTGCGTGCTAGATAAAAAAGAAATATTTGTTAAATAAAGGGGAGAAGGTTCTCATGGAATGTGTGTGTGTGTTTTTTTTGCACTTGCATGTTTATATGTCAGTATGTGCACGCGTTTATATATATATGTATGTGTGTGTGCGCGTTTCTCTATGTGCATATATGTCTGTAAGTATGTGTGTTATCAGTATCTGCATGTGTGTTTGTATGTGCATAATGATGTCTGTATCAGTTTATGCAATGTGGAGAAGTATGTACCAGGATGTGTATGAGTTTGTTTCTTTCGATTCCTTGGATGAAGCTCTGAGACTCACCAGTGGTCAAAATTTTGCTTATGTCACTGTTGTTCCTCCTGCCATTCAGGTAGCCACATGCCGACTTTGGTGATGGGGTAAAAACGCATGCTCACACATATGCACACACTCACACATGCATCCTAGTGTGGACAACACAGACACACACCACACACACACGCGCACGCATCCTTGTAGTGAGAACGTGCGCACACACACACCACTCCTACACACACAAAAGTAATGTTTAAGAAAATGGATGAACATACACACACACACACACACACACATACACATACACTCCTACACACACAAAAAGTAATGTTTAAGAAAATGGATGAACACACACAACCCACACCAACACACCCTCACACACACACACACAAGTAACCCCACTCACCCTAAAAGACTGAAACATACATGATCACAGTACTCCAGAAAAAAGGATAGTTTATTCTCATGTCCACCCTTCTTCACACCAGCATCTAAAACAACCCCCCACACACACAACGAACAGCAGAGTTCAGTAACTGACAGACTACAAGCCAACATGTTGAGCAA
Source organism: Stramonita haemastoma (assembly GCA_030674155.1). Lineage (NCBI taxonomy): Eukaryota > Metazoa > Mollusca > Gastropoda > Neogastropoda > Muricidae > Stramonita > Stramonita haemastoma. The sequence goes on from CM060345.1 coordinate 26,397,719, forward strand.
TAACAACAATTCCTCGTTCCCTTTCTTACAGTACTGTAGATGGTTTGGGAAAAGGTGGGTAGCCCAGCAATAAAAAATCAACATAGGGGTTAGGTCAGTTACAATGTTAGATAAGGCAGGATGGGTGGTGGGTGGGTGGGTTGGGGGGGGGGGGGGGTGTGCTTGCTGCCTTTTCCTCCTCCTAAGTACACACCAGCAGCTATAATTACTTCCAGACACTCACTGCAGGCTTTGTACCTCTAGCTTGATAAGAGCTTCGACATGTGGTAGCAATTAGTGATGGTCACAGCCTGATGGAAACAGTGTGTGGTTCAGGATTCAAGTTGTGTTTTTTAAAAGACATCAATATAGTTAAAAAAATTTTTGGTGTCGCTGCACCATACTTGACCATATCTGACTTATGCCATATCAGCTGATAGCTGTTTGGCTGTGAGCAGGTTAAGCCAGATATGGTGGTGGTAATGGGTAGAAACAAGACGGGAACAATCAGAAACAAGTTCCATGTCCTTTTTCGACAGCTTAAAATATATCATTCTGAATTTTTTGGACCCACAACTTCCTTCCTTACCAAAATCAGTAATCGTTCTGATTTTCTTTTGCCTTTGTTTGCACCTTCTGTAATTCTTAGCTTGAAAATTGTGTTTAAAAAAATCTGAAGCAACTAAAGACCAATACTGGTGATGAAGATGACACGACTGAGCGTGATGAAAGTCATGTGACCTACGACGACCAATCAGCTATCTGTTAAGGTTGAGGGAGCCAATCAGAGGCCTTGGCTCAAGAGTATGTCCACTAAAATGCCATTAGCTGTGTGAGGAAATTGAAATCGATGGAAAAAAAGAAGATTTTTCTACTGGGTTTCATAGCAAATATTGATTGTGCCTCAATTTCTCTTTCAGCCATGCAGTGACTGTGGCACAAAATCAGCTGTAGCAGTTATTTGTTGCACACAACACAGACACAAACACAACACACACACACACACACAAAGTCTGAAAATACATATGGGCTTGTGGTTTGTGAATTACAGTAACCAATTTCTCATCTTCCAAGAAATTCATATTCATCATTAGTAAAATACTTAAAAATCATCATCAATCATTCTCTCGCAAAGACTTACCCCCTCACCCCCCAAAATACACACACTCACACATTCCAAAACATGGCATACATATCAAACACTAACTGCTGCACCTTTTTTCTCTTTCATGCACAAGTTTGCCCTAATCCTGCTTTTTTTTTCCTCAGATTTACTTCATCTCTCAAAAACACAGATTAAAAAAAAAATTTAGTTAAAAAAACCCACAACACACACAGAAAGAAGAAAGAAACCAGAATATTCTAATCCTACAAACTGACACACAAAAAATCCTGAAAAGCTATGCAGTGAAAGAAATCATGACCCCCCCCCCCAAAAAAAAAAAAAGCAAGAAAGAAAAAAGCTACAGCCTTGCTCTATACTTTTCCTGTCTGTAGTGTTGGATTTTCTGAGAGCATCACAACAGAAAGAGAGAGATTCTGAATGTTGATTTCGAAAACTGCAAAACTGGATCAACATTCTAAACTCTTGACTCTTATGTGTTCTCACTCTCCTTCACAATTCATCGTTATCCAACTTGCCTTCTTTTATCTACAAGCTGTGTTTGCTGTTGTAGTTACCGAAAATTAAACACTCCCACATTTCCTGACAAAAGCTTTAAAAAAAAAAAAAAGAATCTTACGAAAGGTGTGCATGCGTTTGATTTCATTACTCAGCTGCACATGCCATAGAATTTGCCTTGAAAATAATGCAGCAAGCATGTACGCACATGTGCAAATTTACATCTGAACTCGTATGTATGTATGTATGCACCCACGTTCACATTTCAAAGCAGCAAAACAAATAAAAAAACAAACAGAACTCCAATACATTCCAAACTCACCACTCATCAATCGCTTTATTATTTTCTTTCATAACAATTTGAACCCAAAACTATCACAAGACATTTTCAAGTTTGGGTGCATAATAAGTACAATATAACACACAAACCAGAAAATCCCAGCAAGTCATGAATTCAGCTCCTGCACGATCCCCTTCCTCAATCCCTATTCATCTCTCTCTCTCTCTCTCACACACACAACATACAATTTGCCATAATAAATTTTAGGAAAATAAATTAAAAACACAAAAAAAGCATGGACGGAACTGAACCAGTGGAAACCCACCATTACTGGAAAACAGAAAAATTATATGTGTAAACCAAAATTGTTAGTAAAAAAAACACAACACACACCACAAAAAAAACCCAACACTAAAAAAATCTGTTTGAAGTTAATATCACAGACTTGCATGAAGGAACAGAATGGTCAAGCCATAGTAAAATTCTTCTTATCCCAGTGAGGCAGTTTTCATCGTAATAAACACATTGTATGCCAGTTTATCTTTAAAATTGCTTAAAAAAAAAAAAGGTTGTACTTTCTCCACAGTGGTATGTTTAAAAATGATGAATTATCATAATAAACACATTGTATGCCAGTTTATTTTTAAAATTGCTTTAAAAAAAAAAAAAAGGTTGTACTTTCTCCACAGCGGTATGTTTAAAAATTATGAATGACCTTTTCATCACTTAGCATCACTCATGATGTTGACTGACCTTGACACTTCATCTGACCTTGACAACACTCTTTATCAAGGTATACTGATATATTTTCACTGCCGCACAAAAAAAAAAAAAATCTCTGTTCACCAGTTTGACACTGAAGCTATGACCAGATACACTTTCTTTGAACTAGCATACTGTTTTCATGTTTCAAAGTAGATCTTGTGGTAAACTGTAGGTGAAAAAACACAGACAGACAGACAACACACACACACACGCAAACACACACAACACTAGACACCCCACAAACACACGACACCCCCTCCCAACACATTGAAAAAACAAAACAACAACCCCGAAATCCAAAAAACACAAACATCTTTACATCTCGTATTCCAAAACAACTTTACATATCAGTACAAACAGATTTAGAAACAAACACTTGCAAAAAATAAAAAAATAAAATTCTGAGAAAAATGAAGCAAATATTTCCAGATGTTTTTAAGTTTGTTTTCGGTATACACACAACACAACACGCACATGATGATCCAAATCTCTCTCTATCTCTCTCCATCTTGAACAATCAAATCCAAGCCAAAGGGCTCAGGAAACTCCACAAGAGCTAAGTAGCAATAAAACCCGTTCCACAAACGAAGGAATTTTTTGTTTTAACCATAGGTATAAACACATGTATAAAATGACATTTTTTGGTTTGTACTTGAGTCAGTAACAGTGATACTGAGGGACTTTGTGAAAAACGTGGGCAAGGTAAATGGGTTATGATCAAAGTGTGTGTATGCGTGCATGCGTGCATGCATGTGTGTGTGCACAGTCAGAGAGTGTGTGTGTGTGTTTGTGTTTGTGCACAGTCGTGCGTGTATGTGTGCAAGTGCATGTATACATAGTGTGCATATGAGTGTGTGTTGTGTGCACGAGTGTGTGCATGAGTGCATGGCATGTGTGTGCATGTGTACTTGTGTGTGCGTGCACAGAGCAAGAATATATGAGGATGTGGATTTTTATGTGCGTGCCTTGGAAGTGCCTGTGAGATATTTGTATGGTGTGTGTGTGTGTGTGTGTGTGTGTGTGTGTGTGATGTTATTTAGTTGTATATATATATATATATATATATATATATATATATATATATATACAACAAATACAAATATCTCACAGGCATTCCTGTATATATATCTATATACAAACAAAAGGTGCCTATTATACCAACATGTGGGCTTTGCAAACAGCACTACTATCACCCATAAATCATCCCACCACATGTACTTCTTGAACATAATTTATGTACCAACACACACGTGCACACAACACCACAACACACCACACCGCACACAAACACACACACACCCACGCACGCACACAACACACACATATCCATTTAACCCCCCTTACTAACTCCTACCAAACCACTTACAGTGAAAACACATGACATAAAAAAATACATAAATCTGTCCAGTAATAAACAATGGGTTGTCAGAAAAAAAAAAAACAAAACAAAACTACGCAATCTAAATCACAACAGCATCATTTTAATTCATGCACATGCAGACATACCCATCTTTTAAAAAAAAAAAAAAAAAAGGCCACATTTTTTCAAATCATTCTCTTACAAAACACCATTCGCGCTTGGGATTAAAAAAAAACAACAACTTCTGTTTCCACAAACATGCCTACCGTTTCCCAGTTTCAGAACAATAAAGACAATCTTTAATCTTTCTGAACACATTAGACCTGTAAACTTCCGTTGCCACAGCCACAAAACAAAAAAAAAAAATCCGATAAAGCCCCACATCAACATTTTCCCATTCCTCCCATCCTTCTTAAATTTATCACATACAGTTTATATATAAAAAAAAAAACCCACAGAAAAAAGCCTTCACCATGAAGTTCAGTTACTAAATCATACACATCCCAACGGTTATCTGACAATAAACTGTACGAAAGGTAGAAGCCAGGTACTTTATACACCTGCCTGTTCTTTATTCATTTCATTTATTTTCTTCATGATCTTTCACTGAATTGTTCACAAAGGTAAAACCTCATTCACATTGCAGGAGGTCCAAAAACAATGACGCCTCAACAACAGATGTTAACAGTGATTTAAAAAATCGCTTTTCTTCATCTTAACAGAAAAGCCCCCCCCTCCTCCCACTCCCCCCCACTCTCACAGTCATTGCTGAGTTCAAAATCACTTTCCCACCTGTACTTATAATAATACAACACTTAAAGTATTAAAAGTATAATATCAATAATGATTTTTTTTTTTTAAATGACGAAAAAAATCAACAGCCTATTAATTAATGAGGAGCTGATTTTTCTCTCTCCTCTCCCACCCCCACTAAAAAAAAAAAAAGTGTTTAAAAGTTACACAAAGTTACCATACCCTCAGCAAAAACGCTGGGAAGAGGACATTAGAAATGTTTCTCTTTTATCAACACCCCCAACACCTTTCTTTCACCTATAAATATCAAAACTAAAACCCCAACATTGGAACAAAGAAATCCCAGCTAAAAATCCCCCTAACAACATCCATAAATATCAAAACTAAAACCCCAATATCGAAACAAAAAAACCCTGGCTAAAAAATATCCCATATCACATCCATAAATATCAAAACTAAAACCCCAATACCGGATCAAAGAAACGCCGGCTAAAAAAAAATCCCTATAATAACAAACATCCATAAATATCAAAACTAAAACCCAATATCGAAACAAAAAAACCCAGCTAAAAAAACCCCCATAACAACATCCATAAATATCAAAACTAAAAACCCAATATCAAAACAACCCCCCCCCCCAGCTAACAACATCATAAATATCAAAACTAAAACCTCAAAACAAAGAAACCCTGCCCCCCCCCCAAAAATCCCCCCATAACAACAAACATCCACGCCGTTCAACGTCCTCTTTCTACCGCATGCCATAGGAAAACTCGTCCTCGTCACTACCATAAGGCGCATACTGCCCGAACTCCAGCGCCCGGCCATACTGGTCCACCGGCTGGCCATCCACAAAGCCGCCGTACCGCTCCACTCTCTGTCCGTCCACGAAGCCAACGTGAGCCTCTGGCCGCACGTACGGTTCGTAGCTGTCGTAGTCGTCGTATCTGTACATACACAGAGGGTATGTGTTACGGTTCAGACATTTCTTATAAAAAAAAAAGTTGTTTTCTGGAATGTTTGTGTTTTTAAAAAACGATGAAATATCTAAATTCTCAATCTCGCCCTGAGACATAAAATCATCATTATCTGGAATGTTCATGTTTAGAAAAGATCAAAATCTGTTCATGTTTAGAAAAGATCAAACATCTGTTCATGTTTAGAAAAAAAATAAAAATTTGTGTTCTTGAATTGTTTGCTTGATAGTTGAACACATGCACACATGCATGCACACACACACACACACACACACACCCCACACACACACACACACACACACACACACACACACACACACAAAAACACACACACACCATGCACACACACCTCTTTACATATACATCTGTAGATACTGTGTCTTTTGAGAGACCTGACAGTAAAAGACCTACACCTAAAATCCCCCAAGAGTTCATGAAGGTATCATGTGTACCATCACAATCCTAAACAACAGCAGCAACAATATAATTTAAGCAGCAAACCATAAAATGATCATCATAAACATGAAATATTCCAAAATTCTAAAAACAGTGAAAGCATAAAAAAATATATACATAGAAACATGGTTGTGTAAAAACTGATGATACCAAAAAGCAGTGATAATATATTTCTCACAGACACGGTCCTTGATAAACACACACACAATGACAGACTCTAAACCAATTCTGCATACAAACATGGCTGTGAAGGAAGGTACACAGTGTCTAAGCTTGATCAAAAATGAATCAATGACAAATTCAAGTCACTAACACCACAGTCACTGGGGCCTAGTGGTTAGAACGCTGCACTCAAGACCTGGTAGCCTGAGTTCAACCCCCCACTAAGGTATCTGTTTCTCTGAACTTCGACTCCACTCCCTTGAAAATCCTTCCAGTCAGACTATAAACCAAAGTCCCATGTGCAAACTTATGCAGAACACCTTGCACACACGTCTGAGAATGTTCTGCTTTTCAGGTGAGTAGGCCATTGTGTGGTGGTGGGAAAGGATGACGAAACTGAAAAAAATGCATGCATGCAGATGTCGTGTTTTGACATCACCTCAGAGTACAGCCACCTTTGTGACGGGCAAAGAAAACGGTCGCATACGCAAAAATCTCACCATTGGTGAACCTCGGAGCTCTAGCTGAGGAACAAAACAAAAAACAAAAAAAAGAAAAAGAGAAAAATAGCAAACTAAAACAAACATGCATGTGAATGCTATTGCTATCCTACAAGAGTACATTGGCATGCACAGTCTATTACTTTGGACCTGTAGCAACATATTTGATCTATCATACTAATACTAGTCATTACACCTCTGTGAAAAGACAAAGACAGGAAAGAGACAGAATCAGAAATGGAAAAAAAAAAAAGATGATGAGGGGGGGGGATGAGGAGAGGAAAGAAGAGAGAGAGAGTGAGAGAGAGAGTGAGAGTGAGAGTGAGAGAGAGAGAGAGAGAGAGAGAGAGAGAGAGAGAGAGAGAGAGAGAGAGACAGACAGACAGACAGACAGACACATGCAGAGAAAGAAAGACAGACAGAAGAGGGCGAGATGTCAGAGCAGAGAAGAAAGCAACCAACATTCACAAAGACATCCAGCAATAGTGAGAATGACAGTAAAATTATTAATACACTATACATATATAATATATATATATATATGTATATATATATATATTTATATATATAATATATATATATATATATAATAATATATATAATATATATATATAATACATACACATACACACATACATGTCTTTTTGCTGGAACAACACAACCCAACACAACACAGCATACACCAGACAATCATCAAAACAATATGACTGACACACACACATACACAGACAGACAACAAAATGATTCACATAATATATATACGATCAATATTACACAGCATGACCTATAAAAGTATAACAAACAATTCCTGCCAACTTGCCGATATTTGTCCTTTCACTTTTGCATAATAATTCACTACTGAGAAATATATATAGAGAGAGGGGGGACGGGATAGCCTTGTGGTTACAATGATGCGCTGGTGATCTGCTGACCTGGGTTTGAATCTCATCAAAGAGGATTTTTTCCTCTGGAGTTAACAGCAGTGCTGACTCCACTACCCCCCAAAATTCTTCGGGTGAGACTATAAACCGAGATCCTGTGTGTGAACACACGCAGAACATCATGTGCACATGTTAAAACCTGTTCTGCTTTTCAGAAGAGTAGGCCATTGTGTGCCGGTGGGAACGGATGACAAAATTTACAAAACTGCATATACACGGGGACTGGTTGTAAAAAAGCACATAACTGCTTATTCCATTATCCTCAAACTAAAAGAATTGGAAAAAAAGGTATTTTTTCTCAGTTTGTATTTTCAATAACATCATCATTCTCCGATTTAAAAAAAAAGAAAAAAAAAAAGGCATTTGGGAGATGTTCTTCTTTGCCGAAAACAACATTTATCCTGGAACTAAAATGTAAATTTATGCATACAAAATACCCTGAAAATCTAACTGATATTCACATCTTTAGCCAGCCAGACAGCCAGCCAGCCAGCCAAGTCCTATACTAACACACTGACAAAGCTACATACTTCACAACACCTATGATTTAGAGAAAATGGAAAAAATAAAACAAACTAGCCCCCCCCCCCCCCCCCCCCCCCGCAACCCTCTTTGATATCCACCAAATACACCTCGCTTCCTTTGCCAAACTCAAACCACCACCATCATAATTTTTTTTTTTTTTTAAATCTGAAAAACTACCAAAGCAAGCAACTTTCCACCTCCTATTCACACACACACACACGCATACATGCATACACGCACACACACACACACACACACAAACAAATACACACAACAAATACACACACACAACAACACACACTCCAACACATACACACACACACACACACACACACAACACACAAAATCCCTACCTCCCCCACCATCTCCTAAGCAAAATGAAACCCCAACCAAAACAAAAAATTCTCCCCGCAACCCCCCCCACCCTCCCTCTCCAAACATCACCACAACAAAAAAAAAACAACAGCCAACCAAGAGCAACCCATACACATCAACCCTCTCCTCAAAAAAAAAAAAAAAAAGAACCACAAAACATACACTTTTCTTTCAGTGTTTTTCTCTTTCTTTTTTTTTTTTTTTTTTTTTTGTTGAAACATGTGCTTGTGCAAATATGATAACAACACAATAATCAACCAGCACAGGTGCGCGATACGACAAAGTGAAAACCCCAGAATGAATGATTGCGAGCAGCGGTGCCTCCATTCCTCATGCGGTGAACACAACCATGGCTAAAAACACTATGTAGACATAGAGACATAGACATAGACAATGGCTGCTGTCTACCTATTTAGCTTTCACTTCCAGTTCACTGTGGGAGAAGAAAAAACAACAGAAGAAAAAAAAAAGATGATTGAAATTTTTTGTGTGTGAGAGGATTTGGTTTTGTGTGTGTGTGTGTGTGTGTGGGTGAGGGTGAGGGTGAGTGTGTGTGTGTGTTGTGTGTGTGTGTGTGTGTGTGTTGTGTGTGTGTGTGTGTGTGTGTGTGTGTGTGTGTGTGTGTGTGTGTGTGTGTGTGTGTGTGTGTGTGTGTGTGTGTGTGTGTGGTGTGAAAGAGAGAGTGTGTGTGAAAGAGAGAGAGAGAGAGAGAGAAGAGAGAGAGAGAGAGAGAGAGAGAGAGAGAGAGGAGAGAGAGAGAGGAGAGAGTATGAATGTGTGTACATATGTATGTGTATGTGTGTATGCAAGTATGTGTGTATGCAAGTATGTGTGTGAGTGTGAGAGTGAGAGAGTGAGAGAGTGAGAGAGACAGAGACAGAGACAGAGAGAGAGAGAGAGACAGAGAGAGAGTACAATGTGCCAGTGAATTATCATGAAAAGACACAAGAGCTAGCAGTTTATATGAATAATTACAACAACTACAACAACAAAAAAGCAAACAAAAGCCAACATCATCAGAAACACACACACAACACACACACACACACACACACACACACACACACACACACACACACACACACACACACACACACACACAAATATACACAGGATTTTTCCTCTGGAGTTAACATCAGTGCCGACTTCACTCTCCCAAGGAAGTCCTTTGGATGAGACTATAAACCGAGGTCCCCTGTCCGAATACATGCAGAACATCTTGCGCACACGTTAAAGCCTGTTCCACTTTTCAGAAGAGTAGGCCATTGTGTGCCAGAAGGAATGGATGACAAAATTTACAATACTGCATACACAGGGGGGCTGGATGTAAAAAAGCACATAACTGCTTATTCCATTATCATCGAAATAAAAGAATCTAACACACACACACAAAACACACACACACACACTACACACACACACACACACACACACACACCACACACAAAACACACAAAACACACACACACACACACTACACACAAATACACACACAACACACACATACACACACACACACACACACACACACACACACACACACACACGCACGCACGCACGCACGCATGCACACACGCACGCACACACACACGCGCGCACACACACACACACACACACACACACACACACACACACACACACACACACAAAACTACACCAATTACAGGAACTGGAGAAATAAGCGAGAGAACTTCTAGGAGGACACAACACCCGAGCCTGGAGAAAGCTCCCCCACTCCCCCCCCCAAACCCCCCCCCAAACCCCCCCCCAAACCCCCCAAACAAACCCTAATATGAAACAAATACCCCTCTGAATTTTTTTGTGCTGGTTTTTGCATTTTGTAACCTATTTTGGACAAAGAAAATGACCCCCCAAAATTTTTAAGAAAAAAAAATCCCCACACAAAAGGAACAAAACATCTTGTGCACATGTATAAGCCTGTTCTGCTTTTTGGAAAAGTAGGCCATTGTGCACCAGTGGGAACAGATGACAAGATTTACAAAACTGCATACACACAGGGACTGGATGTAAAAAAGAACATGAGTGCTTATTCCATAATCCTCAATATAAAAGAATAAATAAATAAATAAACAAACAAAACAAAACTACCTGGCACGTCACAGAAGCAAGCAACAAGCTGACAAGGACAGCAGTTTCAAATCTCCATGTTCACTTCACACTGTTTATCCAAACTACGTCAAGAAGGAAGGTGGCAGGAGGGTATAAGACGTTTGCCTTGCTAGCAAGTAAACCGTGAGATTCTGGGTTCGATTCCCAGCCTCGCTCACCCTGTCTTCCCAGTTTGAACAGAAAATCGAACTGTGAACACCGAAATCCTTTGGATGAGACTATAAACCGAGGCCCTGTGTGCGAACACACGCAGAATATCTTGTGCACACGTTAAAACCGCGTTCTGCCTTTCAGAAAGTAGGCCACTGTGTGCCAGTAGGAACGGGTGACGGAAAAAATAACAACCCAGCATGCACACAGGTGTCGTGTTTAGACACCATCCCTGAAGTTGGAATGCGGCTACCTAAACAGCAGGGGGGGGGGGGGGGGGGGGGGGGGGGGGGGGGGGGGGGGGGGGGGGGGGGGGGGAATAAATGGGTTGCATACGCATAAGGGGGATGGGATAGCTCAGTGGTCAGAGCGCTCGCTTCCCCCCAGTCAAGTTAAGCAGCGTCGAGCGTGGTTGCCAGTTGGATGGGTGACCGTTTGCGCGCCTTGGCTACAGTACAGTTCCCCCAATTCACCCAGCTGTAAATGGGTACCTGCCCTCTTTAGGGTCAGGGAAGGTAAAGCAGCGAGGGAGAGGAGATGGGCGCAGCCCTCAACATGCTGGCCCCTAGAGAAGCTGAGGTCTCTGACGCCTCGCCCCCCTACGACCACACAGGTTATGGGACACCTTAACCTTTACCTTTACTATACGCATAAGTCTTACCATTGGTGAACCTACAGCCTCTAGCCAAGGAATGAAAAATGTTTTTAAAAAAAGAAGAAGCTACACGATCTTGAGTTGCTCCAGATTTGGGCAAATGAAACCAACAGAGAGAGAGAGAGAGAGAGAGAGAGAGGAGAGAGAGAGAGAGAGAGAGAGAGAGAGGAGAGCGAGAGCGAGAGAGAGAGAGAGAGAGAGAGCTGCTGTTTTCATCAGCATGGCAACACTCTCACAATCATTCTGGCTTCCATCCCCGAAGTTGGAATGTGGCTACCTAAATGGTGGTGGTGGTGGTGGGGGCAGGGGATGGTCATCTATGCAAAAAATCTCACCACTGGATGAGAACCTCAGAGCTCTAGCCGAGGAAATGGTTAAAAAAACAAAAAACAAAAAAAACTTGCTTATGAAGACCACTAGTGAAGTACAGTTGTAGAGTAACTGGGATTTTTTGGAATATGAAAAAATCATTGCACTTCTTACAACAGCCCCCCCCCCCC
>CM060345.1:26409947-26462447 GCA_030674155.1 Stramonita haemastoma
ACAAAATTTACAAAACTGCATACTTAAGAGGACTGGATGTAAAAAAAAAAAAAAAAAGCACATAATTACTTATTCCATTATCCTTGAAATAAAAGAATTTTTTTTTTTTTAATGATATTTTTTCTCATCTTGTATTTTCAAACATCATCATTCTCCAATTTAAAAAAAAAAGGTTTTTGAGAGATGATTCTTCTTTGCAAAAAACAACATTTATCCTTGAACTAAAATGTTAAATTTATGCATACAAAATACCCTGAAAATCTAACTGATATTTACATCTTTAGCCAGCCAGCCAGACAGCCAGCCAGCCAGCCAGCCAAGTCCTATACTAACACACTGACATAGCTACATACTTCACAACACCTATGATTTAGAGAAAATGGAAAAAAATAAAACGCACTGCCCCCCCCCCCCCCCCCCCCCCCCCCCCCCCCCCCCCCCCGAACCCCTTTGATATCCACCAAATACACCTCACTTCCTTTGCCAAACTCAAACCACCACCATCATCATTTTTTTTTTTTTTAATCTGAAAAACTACCAAAGCAAGCAACTTTCCACCTCCTATTCACACACACACACACGCATACATGCATACATGCACACACACACACAAACAAATACACACACACACACACAACACACAGTCAACACACACACACACACACACAACACACAGTCAACACACACACACACACACACAACACACAGTCAACACACACACCCACACACACACTCACACAAATCCCTACCTCCCCCACCATCTCCCAAGCAAAATGAAACCCCAACCAAAAAACAAAAACTTCTCCCCGCACCCCCCCCCCACCCTCCCTCTCCAAACATCACCACAACAAAAAAAAAACAACAGCCAACCAAGAGCAACCCATACACATTAACCCTCTCCTCAAAAAAAAAAAAGAAAAAAAAAAAAGAACCAGAAAACCTAATTTTCTTTCAGTGTTTTTCTCTTTCTTTTCTTTCTTTTTTTTTTTGAAACATGTGCTTGTGCAAATATGATAACAACACAATAATCAACCAGCACAGGTGCGCGATACGACATAGTGAAAACCCCAGAATGAATGATTGCGAGCAGCGGTGCCTCCATTCCTCATGCGGTGAACACAACCATGGCTAAAAACACTATGTAGACATAGAGACATAGACATAGACAATGGCTGCTGTCTACCTATTTAGCTTTCACTTCCAGTTCACTGTGGGAGAAGAAAAAACAACAGAAGAAAAAAAAAAAGATGATTGAAATTTTTTTTTTTTTTTAGTGAGAGGATTTGGTTTTGTGTGTGTAGGGATTGTGTGTGTGTGTGTGTGGTGTGTGTGTGTGTGTGTGTGTGTGTGTGTGTGTGTGTGTGTGTGTGTGTTGTGTGTTGTTGTGTGTGTTGTGTGTGTGTTAGTGTGTGTGTGTTGTGTGTGTGTGTGTGTGTGTTGTGTGTGTGTGTGTGTGTGTGTGTGTTGTGTGTGTGTGTGTTTTGTGTGGTGTGTATGTGTGTGTGTGTGTGTGTTGTGTTGTGTGTGTGTGTGTGTGTGTGTGTGTGTTGTGTGTGTGTGTGTGAGAGTGAGGGGGGGGGTGTGTGTGTGTGTGAAGAGAGAGAGAGAGAGAGAGAGAGAGAGAGAGGGAGAGGGAGAGAAGAGAAGAGAGAGAGAGGGAGAGAGAGAGAGAGAGAGAGAGAGAGTATGTGGACGTATGTATGTGTATGTGTGTATAAATGTATATGTGTGAGTGTGAGAGAGACAGAGAGAAGAGAAAGAAAGAGAAGTGGTGGTGTGGTGTATGTGTGTGAGAGAGAGAGAGAGAGAGAGAGAGAGAGAGAGAGAGAGAGAGATGGAGATGAGAGACGAGAGAGAGAGAGAGAGAGAGAGAGAGAGAGTCATTACCATGTGCCAAGTGCATTATCACAAAAGACATAGAGCAAGCAGTTTTATGAATAATTACAAAACTAAACAACAAAAAAGCAAACAAAGCTAACACCATCAACAACACACACACACACACACACACACACACACACAACACACACACACACACAGAAGATTTTTCCTCTGGAGTTAACATCAGTGCTGACTCCACTCTCCCAAGGAAATCCTTCAGATGAGACTATAAACCGAGGCCCCGTGTGCGAATGCATGCAGAACCCCTCGCGCACAAGTTAAAGCCCGTTCTGCTGTGTGGAAGAGTAGGCCATTGTGTGCCAGCAGGAATGGATGACAAAATTTAAAATACTGCATACACATGGGGGCTGGATGTAAAAAAGCACATAACTGCTTATTCCATTATCATCGAAATAAAAGAATCTAACACACACACACAAAACAACACACACACACACAAAACACACAAATACACACACAACACACACATACACACACACACACACACACACTACACAAACACAACACACATACACACACACACACACACACACACACACACACACACACACACACACACACACACACACACACACAACTACACCAATTACAGGAACTGGAGAAATAAGTGAGAGAACTTCTAGGAGGATACAACACCTAAGCCTGGTTTTCTTAACAGAAAGCACCCCCACTCCCCTCTGAACCCCCCACCCCCCACCCTCCCCCCCAAACGAATACAAAACAAATCCCGCTCTGAATTTTTTTGGTGCTGGTTTTTGCATTTTTAACCTATTTTGGAAAAAAAAATGACACCTAAAAATTTAAAAGAAGAAGAAAAAAAAAAACCCACACAAAAGGAACAAAACAAAACTACCTGGCACGTCACAGAAGCAAGCAACAAGCTGACAAGGACAGCAGTTTTAAATCTTCATGTTCACTTCACATAGTTTTATCCAAACTACGTCAAGAAGGAAGGTGGCAGGATGGTTAAGACGTCTGCTTGCCTAACAAGTAAACCATGAGGTTCTGGGTTCGATTCCCAGCCTCGCTCACCCTTACTTCCCAGTTTGAACAGAAAATCAAACTGTGAATACCGAAATCCTTTGGATGAGACTATAAACCGAGACCCTGTGTGCGAACACATGCAGAACATCTCGTGCACACATTAAAAACCGCGTTCTGCCTTTCAGAAGAGTAGGCCATTGTGTGCCGGTAGGAACAGGAGACAGAAAAAGAACCCAACCCAGCATGCACACAGGTGTCGTGTTTAGACACCATCCCTGAAGTTGGAATGCGGCTACCTAAACAGCATGGGGGAAGGGGGGGGGGGGAATAAATGGGTTGCATACGCATAAGGGGGATGGGATAGCTCAGTGGTCAGAGCGCTCGCTTTCCCCCAGTCAAGTTAAGCAGCGTCGAGCGTGGTTGCCAGTTGGATGGGTGACCGTTTGCGCGCCTTGGCTACAGTACAGTCCCCCCAGTTCACCCAGCTGTAAATGGGTACCTGCCCTCTTTAGGGTCAGGGAAGGTAAAGCAGCGAGGGAGAGGAGATGGGCACTGTCCTCAACATACTGGCCCCTAGAGAAGCTGAGGTCTCTGACGCCTCGCCCCCCTACGACCACACAGGTTATGGGACACCTTAACCTTTACCTTTACTATACGCATAAGTCTTACCATTGGTGAACCTACAGCCTCTAGCCAAGGCATGAAAAAGAAAAAAAGAAGAAACTACACGATCTTGAGTTGCTCCAGATTTGGGCAAACGTAACCAACACAGAGAGAGTGAGAGAGAGAGAGAGAGAGAGAGAGAGAGAGAAGAGAGAGAGAGAGAGAGAGAGAGAGAGAGAGAGAGAGAGAGAGAGAGAGGGAGAGAGAGAGAGAGAGAGGGGGAGAGAGAGAGGGGGGGGGGGGGAGAGAGAGAGAGAAGGAGAGAGAGAGGAGAGAGGGAGAGAGAGAGAGAGAAGAGAGAGAGAGAGAGAGAGAGGAGAGAGAGAGAGAGGAGAGAGAGAGAGGAGAGGAGAGAGAGGAGAGAGGAGAGAGAGAGAGAGAGAGAGAGAGAGAGAGAGAGAGAGAGAGAGGGAGGAGAGAGAGAGAGGAGGAGAGGGAGTAGAGGGAGAGAGAGAGAGGGGGAGAGAGAGAGAGAGAGAGGGAGGAGGGGGAGGAGAGAGAGAGAGAGAGAGAGGAGAGAGAGAGAGAGAGAGAGAGAGAGGAGAGAGAGAGAGAGCTGCTGTTTTCATCAGCACGGCAACACTCTCACAATCATTCTGGCTTCCATCCCCGAAGTTGGAATGTGGCTACCTAAATGGTGGTGGTGGTGGTGGGGGCAGGGGATGGTCATCTATGCAAAAAATCTCACCACTGGATGAGAACCTCAGAGCTGTAGCCGAGGAATGTTAAAAAAAAAAAAAAAAAAATACTTGCTTATGAAGACCGCTAGTGTAGTAGTATAGTTGTAGAGTAACTATGGGATTTTTTGGAATATGAAAAAATCATTGCACTTCTTACAACAGACCCCTCCCCTCCCCGCCCCCCCCCTAACCCCCACTTTAAGCAACGCACAACCAAAACATAAAACAACACACACTCAGACGCCCATTTACATCGATAGGCATAAACACACTTGCGTAGCGAGGGACATGTAAAAGACACGACAAATAAACACTAACACAAACCATACATACATACATAAACGAGAGAGTCAGCTTGCATGTGTACAAAGACATGCTCATACATGTATTACAGATAACACATAAGCTGTAGAAACATGAAACACCCCCCCTCCCTTACCCCCATGTCTTCTACCCACCTCTTTCCACCAGCATAGGAAAGTCTGTGGTTGGTAAAGGTGAAAAAAAAGGAGTAGCCGGTATTCATCAGATAAAATGGTGTAAGGCTCTTAAAAAAAAATTTGACAATTTTTTCCCCCTTATCATTTGATAATAAAGAACAGATAATATTGATATTTTGGTTGGTTTGCTTTACAAAGATTAAGTGCTATACAAATTCCGTGTTTTATTATTATCATCATCATTATTATCATTATTATCATCATCATTATCATCACCATCATCATCGATCATATTTATTGTTCCTATTATTCATTCTCTTGACTGATAAAAAGAAAAAAAGCCAAAAAAAAGCCCCCCCCAAAAGGCATTCTGAACAAAATTCCAATTCACTGGAAGCCAAAATAAATCATATTTCACCACCCTGCTCCTTGTTGTTAAAAGATGCCAGAATTCCATGTCTTTCCATCTTTTTGAAAACTGGTTACGGTAGACTTCAGTAGTGGAAACACAAAATATGGGTTGTTATGTCCCAGTCACTCTAATATACACATCTTCTGTGCACATTAAATACTCATTCCACCTTTCAGAAGAGTAGGCCCATTTTGTGCTGGTAGGAACAGATGACCATTTTTTTTTTAGTAACTGCAGTCACACTGGTGTTGTGTTTAGACACCATCCCCAAAGTCGGAATGCGGCTACCTTAATGGTGGGTAAAAAAGGATGCATACGCAAAATCTCACCATTGAGGAACCTCCAAGCGTAGCTAAGAGAACACAACCCCCCAAACAATCCCCCCCCCCCCCCCCCCCCCAACATCCACCCCCCCCCCAGCAAAAATCAAGAAAAGCAGGTCTCTTTATCTTCCTTACATTAGGCAGGAGAAAACACTAGCCAAAGGAAGGGACAGACTTTATATTTATGTATCCTTCATCATAAACCACCTCCCCAAACAAAAACACAAAAACAAAAGAACAGCCCCCCACCAAAAAAAAAGCCTCAACATATCTTCCTCTTATCTTCAATCCCCCCCCACCCCCCCCCCCCCAAAAAAAAACAAAAAAACCCAACAAAAACCCCAAACAAAAAACTCCCCAAAGTGAAAAAGCCAGGAAGGATCATGCCCATTAAAGTGTAACAAATTTTAAAACAAAACAAAACTAAGAAGGTGGTGAAACTGGATAACAGTATACAAATATCCGACAAGACAAAACACACACAGACACAGACATAACAAAAAAACCAACCCATATCAGAGCTAGGAAAGAGCATGCACCTAACTAGCCAACAAACAAACAAACAAAAAAACCCCAAACAAAACCCATCAATGATAAACTTAAACACTAGAGGCCAAAAAAAAAAAAAAGAGCATGCTTATACATAAACGAAAAATAAAAATGGACAGGCTCATAACAAGGGAGGCTACAAGTGTGGTGGTCATTCTCCATTCCACAGAGTGATGTCCCCTTCCCCCCCACCCCCACTCACCCAGGTCGGCCATAGTAGTTTCCATTGTACATGCCGCCATCGTCGATGTATTCCGGGGTCAGGTGACCGTCCAACATGACCGCTTGATCATAGCCGTCTGTGAGAAAGAGAAACCACAGAGCAGTTGTTACAATGTCAGGCAGCAATAATCAAAATAGAACACATCCCCACAGTCGGCATAAAAGGTAAAGGTAAAGGTGTCCCATAACCCAGGCGGTCGTAGGGGAGCGAGGCATCAGAGACCTCAGCTTCTCCAGGGGCCAGCATGTTGAGGGCGGCGCCCATCTCCTCTCCCTCACTGCTTTACCTTCCCTGACCCTAGAAGGGCAGGTACCCATTTACAGTCGACATGCAGATACCTAACTGGTGGGGGGGGGGGGGGGAATAGCAGCATACGTAAAAATCTCACCATGGTGAACCTTGATGCTTTAGCCCAAGAACAAAAAACAAAAAAAAATCCAAAACAACCCCCCCCCCAAAAAAACAACAACAACAACCCATAACAAAAACAAACCCATCAAAAACCCACCAAACAAAACCCAACCATCCCTGAAGTCAAAACGCCGCAATCTCAATGGCAGGCAAATACGGTTGCATACGCAAAATTGCGTCATTGGTGAACCTCAGAGCTCTAGCCGAGGAACCACCCTCCCCCACACTCCAAAATAACCAATAAATCATATGTGACGCTCCACCACATTATGAGACGGAGTGCAAATGAGGTCATTTTTTAGTTATTGACATGTTATTAATGTGCAATAAAGTGGCTATCAAATACAAAAAAAACAGATTGAAAATCGGACAATTCTGTGCAACATTATTACAAATTGAAATTATAGACTGCAGGATGTGACAAAATGAGAAACGGGCAAGTTTATTTTAGTAACAGGTTGTCAGAATGAGTGCTTTGGTATTTTCAAAACACATTTAAAAGCAAAAGGAATAAAAATTATGCCTTGATATTTCATTATAAGATAAATAAACAGATCTAGTTTAATAATCAATCAAAATCTCAAAATTGACAACTTGACCCCTACCTGCCTTTAAAGGCTCCTAGCGCAAAATTGGGTAATGTGCTAAGCGACTCATTTCGTGGTGGAGAGCCACATATAAGATTATGTGGCCTGTTTCTATATAAAACACAAAAGCTGTAGGGTAGGATTTTACGTTTGTGTTTCCTCTGCAAAAGATACCACAAAATAAAGATGATGGAAAATATGCGTGTGGTTTTTTTTTTTTTGGGGGGGGGGGAGAGAAATGGTGAGTGAATGAGTAAGAAATTTAGTTTGTGAGTGTGTGTGTGTGTGTGTGTGTGTGTGTGTGTGTGTGTGGTGTGTGTGTGTGTGTGTGTGTGTGTGTGTGTGTGTGTGTGTGTGTGTGCGCGTGCGTGGGTTGGTGGTGTGCATGTAAACATGTGTACCTGCATGAATGTGTATGCATGCATACACACATCCCTGTGTATGCAGTGGTTAAAGCACTGCACTCATGATCTGAGAGCCCAGGATCAAGCCTTCATCTAGGCACCCGTTTTAGGGAAGTCTACACTGCAGTTAACATCAGTGCTGACTCTTTCCACTCTCCACAAAAGTCTTTTGGATGAGACTACAAACCAAAACCCCATGTGTGAACACACGTAGAACATCTTGCACACATGTCAAAAACCTGTTCCACCTTTTGAAATAGTAAGCCATTTCATGCTGCAGGAACAAGTGACAATTAAAAAAAAAATGCATGCATACAGGTTTGTGTTTCAACTCCATCCCGATGTCAGAACTGTTACCTTTATGGTGAGTAAAAAAAAAAAAAAAAAAAAAGGTTGCTTATGCAAAATCTCCCTATTGGTCAACCTCGGAGCTTCTAGAACAACAACGAAAACAACAAATCTCAAAAGAATTCTTGACAAAACTCTTTACTCTTGTTCTTCAAACTACATATGCACGTAAAGGAACCATTATATATATACATCTATATATATACATCTATATACATCTATATCTCTCTCTATATATTATATTATATATATATATATATTATATATATATATATATATATATATATATATATATATATATATATATATATATATATATCTTCTCACATGCTTACGACACCACTATTCCTCCACAGTTACATGCTGCTTATTACTGAAGAAACAAAACAAAACAAAACAAAACAAACATGCTGCTGCCTACTTCTGACAGACTGTTCCAAACAAGTCCAGCACAGAAACAGTCACAGCACAGCAAAGCACAGCAAGTACAGCACAGCACAGCACAGCACAGTACAGCACAGCACATACATGCATATGAAAACTGTAGAGGCTTTTTACTCATTGAGCAAATGCCATTGTTTCCATACAGACATAATACATGCAATGACAACACATGTTACATCATACGCAGTCAAACATGCTCACACATTCCTAGCCATTGTAAGCCCCCCCAAACTCACCCCCACACCCCAACATCTCCCCTCATGGACATAAAAAAAACACACACACACACACAAACACACACACACACACACACACACACACACACACAATGCACTAATACACACAAACACATGCACACATTCCAATAAGATGTATGCAGATAAAAGAAAAAAACAACAAACCCCAAATCCCCCAACATAACCATGATCTTTGTATAAATGAAACAAATTTTTCCCAACTTCCTTCAATTAAAAATAAACAAACAAAAAACCTCCAACTTCAAAACGAAACATCCCCCCTTCCTTCCCTTGCCCCCCCCCCCCCCCCCCCCAAAAAAAAAAAAGCGACAACAAAAAGCAGACAGAGTAAAAATCATAAAAGAAATCAATATACATTAATTAACTCACTCAGGCCGAGTGTTCTTACTGAGGATTTGTTCGTTAACTGTTTTGTGCTGTGAACTTCACTGTTCAGGCAGTAGGAGATTCAGACTTGTTTTGCATCGAGGTAAGACACCACAATGATGTTACATGCTAATAATAGCTGTGCTGGCCTATCTACTGTTCAAAGCAGCCAATCAGAGAAGAAGTTACTGGTCTGTTTCAGTGTTTGTTAGGTGACTATGTTTGTGACCTGACCCTTTCTGCATTCTCATCAATGTAAAAGAAATTGTACATATTAAAAAAAAAAAAGTATTTCCATGAGCTAAGGGGACAGGATAACTCAGTGGTCTGAGAGCTCGCTTTGCCCCAAGCTAAGGTAAAGCAGCATCAAGCGTGGTTATCAATTGGATGGGTGATCATTTGCGTGCCTTGCTTCAGTACAGTCCCCCAGTTTCACCCAGCTGTAAATGGGTAGAATACCTGCCCTCTTTAGGGTCAGGAAGGTAAAGTAGCGAGGGAGAGGAGATGGGCGCTGACCTCAATATGCTGGCCCCTAGAGAAGCTGAGGCCTCTCTCCTATGACCACATAGGTTACGGGACACCTTTACCTTTTTAAGATATGAAGGAAAGACACCTACACTTTGTCACCAGCTTGCTCTCTGTCTTAACAAACTAATCTTAAATTTTTTCATGAATTAACTTGCAGTAACTATTTTTCCGTAAATGTTTTTTCCTCCTTCTGACGCTTACAAACAAGAAAGTTGTGGAGAAAAGAAAGGGAAAACATTCACCAGGCCAAAAGAGTTAAACCAAAAAAAACACAAAAAGACTTCAGGAGAGAAAGCAGAGAAAAGCAATCTTTGCATGCATTTCGTCCTTTTTTTTTTTTTTTTCCAAATAAGACTAGCGCATGCATCGCATGCCCGGTTATATGCTGGACGTTCATGCACAGACAATATGAAAGGAAATATTACTGGTGACTGGCGTTTCTTGTGTCGTTTCTACATTGTTATTAGCTGAAAAAAGAGAGATTGGTTTGTAAGTTATGTCATAAGATTCATCCTTTTTTTCTGAAAACATTTTTTTCTAATAAGTGGTTGTACTAATTTCAATATCTGCACAATGTCTCTAAATTCCATGAAAAAAAAAAAATTCAAGGCCTGAGATTTTGTGCACATTTGTGTGTGTGTGTGTGTGTGTGTGTGAACTTTTTTTGTTTTTAATTCTTTTTTTTTAAAAATTCTTTTATTTCAAGGATAGTGGATGTGTGTGTGTGTGTGTGTGTGTGTGTGTGTGTGTGTGTGTGTGTGTGTGTGTGTGTGTGCGTGCGTGCGTGCGTGCGTGCGTGCGCGCGCTGTGTGTGTGTGTGCTTGCATGTGTGTCTGTGCATGCGTGCGTGCATGTGCAAGTGTGCATGTGTCTGCAGTGGTGTGTGAGCATGCGCATGAGTATGTATGTTGTGCCACATAAATATGTATCATGTATATAGCACATGTACATGAACACTTGTAAATTTACTGTATGGTATACAACATGATACAATGTGTATAACTTTTTCAGGTAAACAAACATAAAGGAACCTGCAAAAAGTACACCATTGTGCCCAGAGAAGAATTTCACCCACCACACCTCCACTCCCCCTCACCACTCCCCCTCACCACTCCCACCTCCACTCCCCCACACTCCACCCCCCCCCAACCCTCCCCCCCCCCCCCCCCCCAACACCCCCTCCCCCCTCCCCGCTTCCTCCCCCCTCCGCTCCCCCCCACCCCCCCCTCCCTCCCAACCCCCCCTCCACTCCCCCTTCCAACCCCCCCCCTCCAACCCCCCCCAACCTCTCCACTCCCCCCACCACACCATCACCCCCCCCCCCCCCAACACCTGTCACTCCTTCTCCTCCTCCCTGACTTACCAGGTCCGTAGAAGAGTTCGGGGCGGTCGAGGATGTCGGCGTCCTGCAGGTAGGGGTCCATGTTGTCCTCAGGGTAGACGTAGCCGTCGCTCATGTCCTCCGCCTGCCTTGTCTCCACCATGTCCAGCCACTGCGAGTTGTGCCACCGGAACTTCTCCAGCTGGATGCGGCGCGACCACTCCTCGTCAAACTCCTGCACAGGGGGACAACAACCAGGATTAGCCAGACCACTCCTCGTCAAACTCCTGCACAGGGGGACAACAGACCAGGATTAGCAGACCACTCCTCGTCAAACTCCTGCACAGGGGGACAACAGACCAGGATTAGCCAGACCACTCCTCGTCAAACTCCTGCACAGGGGGACAACAGACCAGGATTAGCCAGACCACTTCCTCGTCAAACTCCTGCACAGGGGGACAACAGACCAGGATTAGCCAGACCACTCCTCGTCAAACTCCTGTGTGTGTGTGTAAGGGGGGATTGAGAGAGAGAGAGTATTGCTTTCTATGCATTTCTGTAATTATGCATACTTTCCCCTTGATTTTCTTTTTTTGATTGTTACTAAGCTGTTGTTTTTTGCTTGTTATATTGATTTATTTGTTTGTTCCCCCCCCACCCCCCCCCCAGAGGGCTGGATGTAAAAAAAAGCATATAAGGCTTAATCTATTACCCTCAGAAAAATAAAAATGTGTTCAAAAATGTGTCCACACTCACGGCGATGATGTCCAGGGTGTTGTCACACACTTTGCGGATCTCAGAGTTCTTGTCATGCATCAGGTCGATGAGGTAGGCCGGAGCCTCTGTGTACAAGGTTAAGGATTTTTCACACCAAAAATACACACACTCTGCTGCTACTTCTCTGTCCAACATTGCTCAGATAGCAACTATTGTTGTTTTCTGTCGTAGGAATGAAAATGCGGCGCGCTGATGTTAAGCGCCTGACAAGTCAGACCCAGCGCATCCAACAAAGGCGTGGGAAAGGATTTTTATTTTTTTATTTATTATTTAAAATTTTTTTTTAGGTTGAGGATTGTTGTATTTTTTTTAAAACTTTCTGGAAAAAGGCAGGAGAATGGACCAAGAAGGCAGAAAATAGGACAAAAAGGTGATGGTAAAAGCCCTGTCATGGCACGTGCCTGAAAAACTGGATACACTAACATTTAAGTAAAAAAAAACCCTGCGTACTGTGTGTACCTGAAAAACTGGATACACTTAAAGTAAAAAACCCTGCGTACTGTGTGTACCTGAAAAACTGGATACACTTAAAGTAAAAAACCCTGCGTACTGTGTGTACCTGAAAAACTGATACACTTACACTCAAGTAAAAAACCCTGCGTACTGTGTGTACCTGAAAAACTGGATACAGTTGCCTCAGGTTTTAAAAACCCTGTTCATGGGTGTGCCTGAAAAATCGGATATACTTACACTAAGGTAAAAACCCTGTAATGGCATGTGCCTGAAAAACTGGATACGCTTACACTAAGGTAAAAACCCTGTAATGGCATGTGCCTGAAAAAAACTGGATAAGCTTACACTAAGGTAAAAACCCTGTAATGGCACTTGCCTGAAAAAACCTAATAGTGATACATTTAAACTAAGGTAAAAACCCTGTAAAGCCATATGCCTGAAAAACTGGATACATTTTACACCTAAAGTAAAAACCCGAACACTGCTTACCTCCGACATTCATACTACGGTAAAAAGACTTGAACATGGCAGATTCCAGCCGCCGCTGTAGTCTAGTGGTTAGGGCGTTGAACTCGTAACCTAAAGGTTGCGGGTTCGATCCCAGCTTTCGGCTATGGCGTGGTGCCCTTGGAAAAGGCACTTTACGGCTATTTTCTCACCCCACCCAGGTGTAAAAGGGGTACCAACCTTGTGTTGGGGGTTAACTCGGCGATAGACTGGCGTCCTATCCAGGGGGGAGTCTATGGCTCTCAGCCGCTTAACGCCACAGAAACCGGATAAGCACCGGCCTGATGAGCCTTATGGCACGGGACAGACTTTAACTTTTATGGCAGATTCCACAACTAACCAATGCTTCCTTTGCCTTCTTGCTTTGCTGAAAACTCCAGCTGCACTATAAGAGACAGTCCAGCCAACCTTTTTTTTTTTTTTTTTTTTTTTCCCCCCAGCCAGCCATTTAAAGGATACGGGTTTCTTTGATGATGATCTCGCGTGTGGCCTCGTGGAAAATCATCTGGTAGAAGACGTAGATGATCTGACACACCACCTCGTCATCCTCCTGTTTGGCTGCAACACAGACATAATGACGCTGGTCAACACGGTGCTCTGCCCTGAAGGTGGAATGCAGCTACCTTAAAGGTAAAAAAGGTAAAGGTGTCCCATACTTTTTGCGGTTGTAGGGGAGCAAGGCATCAGAGACCTTGGCTTCTCTAAGGGCCAGAGTGTTAAGCTGGGGAATGCACAACAACAACAACAGCAGCACATATCTTCTTTCCATGGCACACGATATCCAGGATATATACACAATATGCATCATATGTCACATCACAAGGTATATTTCTACAACACTAAAAAAAAAAAAAAAAAAAAAGGAAAAAAAAAGAAAAAAAAAGAGGAAAAAACCCTGGTACTTCACTACAAAAGAGCTGAAACACTGATTTTTTTCCCCCTCTTTTTTTTGGTTTTTTTGAGACACTGAATCTTTTCTCTCTCTCTCTTTGTTGGTTTTGTTGTTGTTGAGACACTGATTTTTTTTTCTCTCTCTCTGTTTTTTTTTTTTTTTGGAGACACTGACTCTTTTTTCTTTCTCTTTTTTTTTTTTTTTAGACACTAATTCTTTTTTTTCTCTCTCTCTCTCTCTTTTTGTGTGTTTTTTGTTTTGTTTTTTAAGACACTGCTTATTTTTTCTCTCTCTCTTTTCTTTTAGTTGTTGTTTTTTTTGTTTTCTGAGACACTGATTCTTTTTTCTTTCTCTTTCTTGTGTTTTCTGAGACACTGATTCTTTTCTCTTTCTCTCTCTTTATGTGTTTTCTGAGACACTGATTCTTTTTTCTTTCTCTCTCTTTATGTGTTTTCTGAGACACTGATTCTTTTTTTTTTCTCTCTCTTTCTTGTGTTTTCTGAGACACTGATTCTTTTTTCTTTCTCTCTCTTTATGTGTTTTCTGAGACACTGATTCTTTTTTCTTTCTCTCTCTTTATGTGTTTTCTGAGACACTGATTCTTTTTTCTTTCTCTCTCTTTCTTGTGTTTTCTGAGACACTGATTCTTTTTTCTTTCTCTCTCTTTATGTGTTTTCTGAGACACTGATTCTTTTTTCTCTCTCTTTCTTGTGTTTTCTGAGACACTGATTCTTTTTTCTTTCTCTCTCTTTCTTGTGTTTTCTGAGACACTGATTCTTTTTTCTTTCTCTCTCTTTATGTGTTTTCTGAGACACTGATTCTTTTTTCTTTCTCTTTCTTGTGTTTTCTGAGACACTGATTCTTTTTTCTTTCTCTCTCTTTATGTGTTTTCTGAGACACTGATTCTTTTTTCTCTCTCTTTCTTGTGTTTTCTGAGACACTGATTCTTTTTTCTTTCTCTTTCTTGTGTTTTCTGAGACACTGATTCTTTTTTCTTTCTTTTTCTTGTGTTTTCTGAGACACTGATTCTTTTTTCTTTCTCTCTCTTTATGTGTTTTCTGAGACACTGATTCTTTTTTCTTTCTCTTTCTTTCGTTTTCTGAGACACTGATTCTCTTTTTTTCTCTCTCTCTCTCTTTATTTGTTTTTTGAGACACTGATTCTTTTCTCTCTCTCTCTTTTTTTTTGTTCTTTTTTTTTTTTTTGGGAGACACCAATTCTCATCCTCCTCAAACACAGTAACCATGTAGTGGCCCTCCTCCCCCCTCCCCCCAACCCTACCCCCCCCCCCCCCAACCAAACAAAAAAAAATGGGGGGGGGGCTTTACTGACCGTTGAGCAGCTCAATGAGGAGGTGGATGATGTTGCTGTCGGCCAGCAGGCGAGCACAGGCGTCGTCACTGCACACCGTGCCAACCAGGATCACGATCTCCAACACCCAGTCATCGTCTGCTGACCCTAGAAACACACACACACACATGATATAGTGAAAACACACACACACATAATACACACCATGATATAGTGAACACACACACCCACACCATGATATAGTGAAAACACACACACACACACACCATGATATAGTGAACACACACACACACACCACCATGATACCTTGAAAACACACACCACTCCATAACACTGTGAAAACACACCCACACCACACCATGATACCTTGAAAACACACACCACTCCATAACACTGTGAAAACACACCCACACCCACACCACACCATGATACCTTGAAAACACACACCACTCCATAACACTGTGAAAACACACCCACACCCACACCACACCATGATACCTTGAAAACACACACACCACTCCATAACACTGTGAAAACACACCCACACCCACACCACACCATGATACCTTGAAAACACACACCACTCCATAACACTGTGAAAACACACCCACACCCACACCACCATGATACCTTGAAAACACACACCACTCCATAACACTGTGAAAAACACACACACACCACACACACACACACAACACACACACACACACACACACACACACACACACACACATACACCACCCTGTGACACTGTGAAAACACACACACACACATACACCACCCTGTGACACTGTGAAAACACACACACACACATACACCACCCTGTGACATTGTGAAAACTCTCACCTACCACCCTGTGACACTGTGAAAAAACACACACACACCACCCCATGACACTGAAAAAACACACACACACCACACCACACCATGACACTGTGAAACACACCACCATCCCATGACACTGTGAAAACACACACACACACACCACCACCCATGACACTGTGAAAACACACACACACCACCCCATGACACTGTGAAAACACACACACACCACCCCATGACACTGTGAAAACACACACACACAACCACCCCATGACACTGAAAAACACACACACACACACCACCCCATGACACTGTGAAAACACACACCATCCCATGACACTGTGAAAACACGCACACACACACACACACACCACCCCATGACACTGTGAAAACACACACACACACACCACCCCCATGACACTGTGAAAACACACACACACCACACTGAAACACCACCACCACCCATGACACACTGTGAAAACACGCACACACACACACACACCACCCCCATGACACTGTGAAAACACGCACACACCAAACCACCCCTGACACGTGAAAACACCACCACACCCCAACACCCCATGACACTGTGAAAACACACACAACACACCACCACCCCATGACACTGTGAAAACACACACACCACACCCAATGACACTTGAAAACACGCACACACACACACACCACCCCATGACACTGTGAAAACTCTCACACACACAACACGACCACCACCCATGACACTGTGAAAACCACAACACCACACACACAACATACCACACACCAATGACACTGTGAAAACACACACACACACACACACACCACACAAACACACACACACCCACACACACACACACACACAACCACCCTATGACACTAAAAACTCACACACACCATCCACATGACACAGTGAAAACACACACACTACCCTGTGACACTGTGAACATTATACACACACCACCCAATGACTGTGAAAACACACACCACTACATGAGACAGTCCCTGTACATAACTGACCGCTCAACATATGACAAGCAAAAAAACCCCCCCAAACCAAAAAAATCCAAAAAACAAAAAAAAAACCCCAACCATACAACAAGCAATGACAATGCAGACAGCCAACAATACGTCACAGTAACAACAACCAACAACAAAGGGTCACAAAAATAACGATAACAACGACAACTACAATAGCTGACCCACACAGACAGACACTGACTGACTGACTAAGTTCTTCCTTCACTGACCAGGCTGGAGTTTGGACTTGATCCAGGGAATCATGTTGTACTCCTTCAGGATCAGCTCATAGTCCAGGTCAGCGATGGTCACAATACATGACAGCAACAACAACCAACAACAAAGGGTCACAATAACGATAACGACTACAATAACTGACCCACACAGACAGACAGTGACATTTCTTCACTGACCAGGCTGGAGTTTGGACTTGATCCAGGGAATCATGTCGTACTCCTTCAGGATAAGCTCGTAGTCCAGGTCAGCGATGGTCAGGTTGGCCAGCACTCCTAAACACTCCAGGGCAAAGTCGTCGTTGTCCCCGTTCAGTACCGCCGTGCACAGGTCGCTGATGTAGTCCTGGAGAAGGAGGCAGGAGAGGGAGCAGATGTGAGTGTTTGATAGGTGTGGGTTATGTATGTGGATAAACGTGTAACACGCATGCGCACACATGCAAGCACATACACACACACACACACACGCACACACACACACACACACACACACACACACACACACACCAACACACACACATGATATAGTGAACACAACACACACCACATGATATAAGTGAACACACACACACACACACACACCATGATGTAGTGAAACCACACACACACACACACACACACACACACACACACACACACACACACACACACACACACAACACAACACACACAGGTCTCTGATGTAGTCTTAGAGGCGAGAGGAGCAGATTGAGTGTTTGATAGGTGTGGGTTATGTGGGTGGATAGACGGTAACACACATGCGCAACATGCAAGCACATACACAACACACAGCAACATCACGTACGCGACGCGCACACACACACCACACACACACACACACACACACACACACACACAAAATGCAACAAGCAACAACACACACACACACCACACACACAACACCACACACCACATCACCTACACCCACCCACCACAAACACACACACCCACCACACAAAATACACCCACCACACCCCCCCCCCCCCCCCCCCCCCCAACAACACCCCCAACCCCCCCCCCCCCTCCTAACCCCAACCCCCCCACCCCACCCTTACAATAAACAAATTCTTGATGTCCCCCTCGTGCTGGGAGATGTTGCGGATCATCTTCATGACGAAGGCGTCATGGAACTTGAAGGCGCGCTTCATCAGCATCTTGAGGCCCGACCCCTCGCAGACGATGGCCGCCGTGCGCTTGTTGGCCGCCAGGTTGATGCACAGGGCCAGCAGCTCCATGTCCGGCTGTTCGGGGCTCTCCAGCAGCATCTTCATCACCTGGGAGAGTAATGTACGCACAGTTTTAGGCTTTGTAGCCTTTTTTTTGTTGTTATGATTCATTCTCAAACTTCTTTTTGTATTCATGTATTCCAGCTACATTTTCATCACCTGGCAGCGATGTAAGCACACTTTTTGTTTTTAGCCTGGTGGCCTTTTCTTTTCTTTTTTTTTTTTTTTTGATTCATTCTCAAACTTCTTTTTGTATTAACATATTTCCAGCAACATCTTCATCACCTGGGAGCGACATCACTCACTCACTCACTCAGTCCCATGTCCCAAAAGACGTAGGGGGGACATGAGAGAAGACGCAACAGAGATCTTTTTCCATGCTTCACGATCCTGTGTGGCTAGTAGGAGGTGTTGCAGGGGTTGGGCGGTCCAGTCTTTGATGTTGTCAACCCATGACTTCTTCTGGCGGCCTCTTCTTCTCTTGCCCTCGACATACTTGCTTGGCGGCCTCTTCTTCTCTTGCCCTCTTCTTCTCTTGCCCTTGCCTTGCGAGCGACATCGCTTCTTTTTTAGGCTTTGTAGCCCCTTTTTGTTGTTAGATCATTCTCAACTCTTTTTGTATTAACGTTGATTCATTCTCAAACTTCTTTTTGTAGAACGTATTGATTCATTCTCCCAACTTCTTTTTGTATTAACGTATTGCTTCATTCTCAAACTTCTTTTTGTATTAACGTATTGATTCATTCTCAAACTTCTTTTTGCATTGAGTATTGATTCATTCTTAAACTTCTTTTTGCATTGACGTATTGATTCATTCTCAAACTTCTTTTTGTATTAACGTATTGATTCATTCTTAAACTTCTTTTTGCATTGACGTATTGATTCATTCTCAAACTTCTTTTTGTATTAACGTATTTCCAGCAACATCTTCATCATCTGGGAGTGATGTACGCACACTTGTTTTTTTTAGGCTTTGTAGTTTTTTTTTTGGATTCATTCTCACACTTCTTTTTGTATTAACATTTTTCTACGGTAGAAAAACAATGACTCCCTATTCAGTCTCCCGAGGCTACATATGTGATTCTATCACATTGTGGTTATGACAGGAAAAAACTGAAAATTGATCTAACCCCCCCCCCCCCAAAACAACATTTTTCTACTACATCATTGTTATTACTATATTCAAAGGGGAGAGACAACGTTTTGTATTACTAACACTTTAATGTTATGTCACTGTTATCACAATTCAAAGGGGAGAGACAAACAGACTGATAGGCAGAGTCAGGACACAAAGCAGACAGACAGACAAAGACAGACAGACAGGCTGAAGTAGATGCAGACAGAACAAGAGAGGCACACACACATAAGGACAGATTGCACATGTAAGGACAGATAGACCCAGACAGACAGACGAAATAACACATATCTTCAGACACAAACTGAATTCATTCAAGTAGGGGGCTGTCAGTTCATGTTAACCCTCTTGCATTTGGATTCTCTGAACAAAAATTGCTCCTAGATTTCGCATTCCATCACAAAATCAGGTCAGGCACACATGCTCACTCGCCTTTTCCTCCTAAGTACACACCAGCAGCTATAATTACTTCCAGACTCTCAGCAGGGTTTGTACTTCTAGCCTGATAGAGTTTTGGTATATGGTAGCAATTAGTGATGGCCACAGCGTGATGGAAATCACGGACGGTGGATCGGTGGTCTAGGTGGTCACGCGCCTTGCCTAGAAAGCAAAAAGTCCGGTCGGAGTGTGCGGGGTTCGTACCCCGTTTGGACCCAAAACTTTTCCCCATCCATTGGACCCTGAGTGGTGGTCTGGGCGCTAGTCTTTCGGATGAGACGATAAACCGAGGTCCCGTGTGTTACACATCACTATTTAGCGCACGTAAAAGAACCCACGGCAACAAGGGGGTTGTCCCTGGCAAAATTCTGTAGAAAGAAGCCACTCTGATAGGAAACAAATACACTTGCAGGCAGGAAAAAGAAAAAAAAAATGGGTAGGCGCTGCACATGTGGCGACGCGCTCTCCCCGGGGAGAGCAGCCCGAATTTCACGCAGAGAAATCTGCGTGACATAAAGTGGTACAAAATACAAAATACAAAAATACAAAATCTACAGTGTGTAAATCCCGGCAAATCCCGGTTCAGGATTCAGGGGGGGGCAATTATTCAATCCCGGCAAATCCCTGTTTGGGACTAAGAGGGTTAAATTAAGCGAGGTCAGAACTTACCATAGGAATGCAGTCAGTGTAGGTGAACATGGATTTGGACTTGTCGTCTAGGGAGATGTGGTACAGGATGCACAGCACGATCAGCTTGTGGTTCTCATTGTCTGAAACACACATCACATCACATCACATTACAGCACATCACAATCAGCTTGTGGTTCGCGTTGTCTGCAACACACACACCAAAGTACAGCACACCACAGCACATCACATCCCAGCATTAACCCTCTTGCATTCAGATTCTCTGAACACAAACTGCCCCTATATTTCGCATTCGATCATGAAATCAGGTCAGCCACACTGGCTCACTAGCCTTTACCTCCTTCTAAGTACATACCAGCAGCTATAATTACTTCCAGACTCTCAGCAGGCTTTGTACCTCTGTCCTGATAGAGCTTTGACATGTGGTAGCAATGAGTGATGGTCACAGCGTGATGGAAATCTTCACCTTCAACTGTCTCGTGGACCGTGGGGGCACAACTGGAGATTCTGCAACCACCCTCCTCCACTCCCCACGATCCTCCGCCCTAATTAGCAGGTCGTTCCACCCAAGGGTGGATGGGAAATCTAGTAGTAGTAGGCATCCATCAGTCTCGGAAGACGATGGAGTTGCGCTCTCGTCTTTAGAGCACAAAGCCTGGGTAAGTATATGGAAATCTACTGTGTGTAAATCCTGGCAAATTCCGGTTCAGGATTCGGGGGGGGGGGGGGGGGGGGGGGGGCCAATTATTCAATCCTGGCAAATCCCGGTTCGGGACTAAGAGGGTTAAAATTAAGCAAAGAATATCCACTGAACTGAAAACTCAGGCTAAGACTCACAAAAAAAAAAAAGGGCACTCACTGAGAAGGCCCACCAGCCTGGGCAGCAGGCCAAACTTGATCATTTTGTTGCGCAGGTCGGCATCGAAGGACAGGTTCAGCAGCAGCCTGAGGGGAAATGTGCAGCAGGTCCTCGTGGTCACAGGGAATCAGCTTCACCAGCTTCTCAATGATGTTCATCTCCGCCTGGAAAATGACAAGGGCAGATAAAGACTTCACATGACAAAAAAAAAACCAACCCAAACAAACAAACAAAACACCCCCCCCACCCCCCCCCCCCCCGAAAAAAAAGAGTTCACGTGAGGGTTTTTTTTTTAGGAAGGGTAGGAACTTATAAAAGAAAGAAAAAAAAAAAGAATGCAATTCCCCCCTCCCCTCACTCCCTATTGTAGCCAAACCCTCACCATCCCCTGTTTGTTCTTGATGAAGATGCTGAGACCCCCTCCCCTCCCCTCACTGCAGCCAACCCCTCACCATCCCCCCCCCCCCATTGGCAAACAATCCCTCACTATGTCCTGCTTGTTCTCGATGAAGATGCTAAGCCCCCGCCCCCCACTTCCCCTCCCCCTTCACTGCCACCAATCCCTCCCCATCTGCTTGATACGATGCTGAACACCCCCCCCAATGCAGCCAACAACCCCTCACCATCTCCTGCTTGTTCTCCATGGACATGCTGAGACCCCCTCCCCCCTCCCCTCCCCCACTGCAGCCAATCCCTCACCATCACCCCCCCCCTCCCCTCAAATCCCTCACCATCTCCTGCTTGTTCTCGATGAAGATGCTGAGTTTCTTGAGGAAGGAGACGACCAGGATGAGGAGCTCAGGGTTGTCGCGGTCCATGGACTCCACCAGCATGCGGGCCACGCCCTTGTTCCGCATCTTCATCTCCACCTTCAGGTCCTCGCCCAGGTTCAGCAGCAGGTAAAACGCCACTGTGGGAGAGAGGGATGGAGGAATGAAGAATTGCTGTGTTACTGTGTGAGGGATGAATGAAGCATTGCTGTTTCACTGTGGGAGGGATGAGGGAATGAATGAAGCATTGCTGTTACTTCTAGTGATGGATGAAGGAACGAAGCATTGCTGTACTACTTGTAGTGATGAATGAAAAAGTTAAAGTCTGTCCCGAGCCTAAGGCTCATCAGGCCGGTGCTTATCCCAGTTTCTGTGGCGTTAAGCGACTGAGAGTCATAGACTCCCCCCTGGATAAGATGCCAGTCTATCGCAGGGTTAACCCCCAACACAAGGTTGGTACCCCCTTTTACACCTGGGTGGGGTGAGAAAATAGCCATAAAGTGCCTTTTCCAAGGGCACAACGCCATAGCCGAAAGCTGGGATCGAACCCGCAACCTTTAGATTACGAGTCCAATGCCCTAACCACTAGACTACAGCAGTGGCAGTGATGAATGAAGGGACAAAGTATTGCTGTACTACTTCTAGTGATGAATGAATCATTGCTGTAGTGCTGTTTTACTGTGTGATGGATGATTGAAACATTGCTGTGTTACTGTTTTACTGTGTGATGGATGATGAAACACTGTTGTATTATTTTTAATTGTTTGGAATGTAGTATATATTTGGTTTATTCCAAATGTTTGTATCATTTGAAAAGTAATCTCTATTTAGATTATTAAAAAAAAACCGAAAAAAAACACAAAAAACAAAACATTGCTATATTACTGTTTTACTTCCAGTGATGAATGAATGAAGCATTACTGTGTTACTGTGTGATGGATAAATGAAGCATTGCTGTGTTACTGTTTTACTTCGTGATGAATGAATGAAAACATTGCTGTATTTCCTGTCACTTACTCTCCTGCTACTCACCTCTCAGAAGTTGCTCCTGCTTCCTGATCAAGCTGTCATACTTTTTCAGACTCTTGTCGTAGTCGTCTCTCAGCTTACTGCTGTTTTTGTCCGCTTCAGGTGGAAAGAGTTAAGGCTTGTAATGTAGGTATGATTCTGAAATCTAGATTCCTGAAGTTGGAATGCGGCTACTTTAATGGTGGGGAGGGGGGGGGGGGGGGGGGGGGGGGGGGGGGGGGGGGGGGGGGGGGGGGGGGGGGGGGGGGGGGGGGGGGAGGAGGAGTATATTGTATACACACAAAAATCTCACAATTGTTGTACCTCTGAGGTCTAGCTGAGGAACACACACACGTGCACGCACGCAATGCACGCACGCATGCACGCACACAAGCATGCACGCACTCACACACATATAGAAGAATAAAGAAAAAGAAACACACCCCCCCCCCATGCACGCACCCCCCCCCCCCACACACACACACCACACATCAACACACACACAAAACCAACAACAACAAAAAAAAGACTATCACATAACAAAGATATCACTTTCATAGTCTAGACAGAGCTGTTTGAATGACAAGAAACACTTGGCGCATACTATTACACAAACAAACAAGAAAACTACAGCCACACAGCTATACTGATATTGTGTACTGAAAATGTCACAGTCCTGCACATGTACATGAAAAAAAAAAAATGCTAAAAGAAGACCCCAAAACTGAATCAACATAGCTACAGATGCTATAGCCGAGTGGTTAAGACCGTTCGACTTCAATCCCATGGGTCCATCAGGTCGTGGATTTGAATATCAGCAGCGTCTGGTGAATGAAAGGTAGGTATTTTTACGGTTTCCCAGATCAAAATAAAGTGGAGACACACCAGAGCCTTAATTCCCTTCATGCATATTCAAATGCAGAAGATCAAATGTGCACGTTAATTCTGTAATTCATATCAGTATTCAGTGGATTATGAAACTGACACATCCAGCATACATCCCCAAAGCATGTGGCTACCTTCACAGTTGGCAAAAACGGTCATATAGGCAGAATCTCACCAGCTCTGAACCTTAAAGCTCTAGCTGAAAAACTAAAAAAAAAAAAACCACAAAAACAACAACACCCCCACCCACAAAAAAAATTGGCACAGCCAAATGACGGCCCCCCCCCCAGACCAAAGAAAGGATATCAGCTCTTTTCTTCTTCTGTAGTTCCTCCATCCACATCTTCTGTTTCTTCAGCTCGTGCTCCACAATACTCATACACAGAGCTCCAATCTGCCAGACAACAATCACGGTGGTCATCACTATGCATGGTACAAATTGGTGATTTGTAGGGTCTGATGTTTTAGTTTAGCAGATTGTGTTAGTGAAATATATGTGTAAACCCAACTTGCTGGTCTGGAGAGTTGCTTTGAGTGAATGTTGTTATTTTTGCATTTATGGTGTATTCAGTGTGGCTGCTGAGTGAGTTGAGGAATTAATTAACTTCACCTACTTCCTTCCTTACATATATCTTTTTTCCATTTTTCATCCATCCTCTCACAATCCCCCCTTTATCACTCCCTCCCCAATAAGTAGGCGAGCCCTACTCCTCTTTAAAAAGACCAAAGAAAATAGGGAATAGTCTAGGAGTCTATATTTCTAGTACCGAAACTAGGTGGAACGGGAATTAGAGTGGCGACCTAGATAATTCCCGTTTAGGATTCTCCACATATTTTTTTTCAAATAAAGGAAGGTGGCAGGACAGTTAAAGACGTTCACCAGCCTAACGTGTTAACTGTGAGGTTCTGGGTTTGATTCCCAGCCTTTCCCTTTCTCCGCAGGTTGACCAAACAAATCAAACTGAATGTCAAGTCTTTTAGAGGAGACTCTAAACCAAGTCAGACCTGTGTGCTTACAGACTTGTGCATGTCAAAAGAACCCAGACAGTTGAAAACTGAAAAGAGTAGGGAGGTACCATCCCAACTGTCCTGGCAAAATTGGTAGGTTCGATTCCCAATTGCATCCCCAAAGTCGGAATGCGGCTACTTTCATGGTGGGCCAAAATGGTCGCATACGCAAATCTCACCATAGGTGATTCTTACAGCTCTAGCACAAGGAACAAAAACAACAAACCAAAAACCAAACAAAAAAATACCAGGTATCATAGTTAATGTACATATGCAAAAACAAAACTACAAGAATTCAATCAAAATTACTACACGCAAACAGGAAACACCTAGAATTCTTTAAAAAAAAGAAAAAAAAAAGTCTTTTCCCACAAAGCACTTGAAGACACAGGAGCAGAGGCACAGAGAGAGAGAGAGAGAGAGAGAGAGAGGAGAGAGAGAGAGAGAGAGAGAGGAGAGAGAGAGAGAAGAAGAAGAGAAGAGAGAGAGAGGAGAGAGAGAGAGAGAGAGAGAGAGAAGAAAGAGAAAAGAAAGAAAGAAGAGAAAGAGGAAGAGAAGAGAAGAGAAGAGAGAGACAAGCGACAGACAGAACAGAGACACAGACAGACACACAGACACAACACACACACAAGACTCTGACTGTGTTTCTACCTTGAAGTGGAGGATGACCCCGTGGAATTGGGAGAAGGAGGAGAAGCAGAAGAAGATGTAGATGATGTTGGTGGCCAGTCCGTGCTCCTCTTCCAGTCCTCCCTCAGCAGTCGTACCAAGGCACTCACCACCGTTTCTGTTCCAGCACATAACACAACACTCACTGTACTATACTCACTATATGGGGGGACGGATAGCCTAGTGGTCAGAACATTGCGCTTGGCAATTTGACGACCCGGGTTCGAGTCCGGTCGAGGAGATTTTTCTCCTGGAGTTAACGTCAGTGCTGACTCCACTCTCCTCCCCACAAGTCCTTCGATGAACTTTAAACTGAGGCCCCATGTGTGAACGCACGCATAACGTCTTGCGCACACGTTAAATCCTGTTCCACTTTTTGTAAGAGAAGGCCATCATGTGCCGGTGGGAACAGATGACATTTACAAAACTGCATACACACGGGGACTGGATGTAAAAAGCACAAGAGTGCTTATTTCCATTATCCTGATATAAAAGAATACATCAGTCAATAAATCAATCAATCAATCACTATATGCTCACAAGAGGCAGACCAAAGAAGAGATGGGAGGACAACATCAGCGAATGGACAGGTCTAGAACTAAACAAAACCCTGAGAAAGGCAGAACAGAGAGAGGAATGGAGGGAACTGGTCGTGAAGTCTTCATGGGTGCCCCCATGATCGCCAGACTAAGGGATAGATAGATAGATAGATAGATAGATAGATAGATAGATAGATAGATAGATAGATAGATAGATAGATTGATAAGTTGATAGATAGGTAGATTAGATAGATAGATAGATAGATAAGATAGATAGATAGATAGATAGACAGATAGACAGATAGATAGATAGATAGACAGATAGACAGATAGATAGATACTCACAACTAGGGTGTGAGATAGCTCAGACGTCAAGCACTCTTTTCCCCTCCCCAAGTCAAAGTTAAGCAGGCATCGAGCGTGGTTACCGATTGGATGGGTGACTGTTTGCGCACCTTGGCTTCAGTACAGTTTCCCCAGCTGTAAATGGGTACCTGCCCTCTTTAGAGTCAAGGAAGGTAAAGCAGCGAGGGAGAGGAGATGGGCGCCGCCCTCAACATGCTGGCCCCTAGAGAAGCTGAGATCTCTGATGCCTCGCTCTCCTACGACCACACAGGTTATGGGACACCTTTACATTTTCTTACCTTTATACTGACAACTACATTGTACTCACAGCTGTCCGTTTCCCACTTTCAGCTGCTCTCAGCTGCTATCCATCCTTCCCTGCTGGTGGTCATTATAATAGAAACGACCACACTTGGTAAAACCGCGCTGTTGCCTTGTGGTAGGCGTTGTACTCGTAATCTAAAGGTTGCGGTTCGATCCAGCTATTCCGCTATGGCGTTGTGCCTTGGAAAAGGCACTTTACGGCTATTTTCTCACCCCACCCGGTGTAAAAGGTACCAACCTTGTGTTGGGGTTATCCTGCGATAGACTGCGTCCTACCAGGGAGTCTATGACTCTCATCGCTTAACGCCACATGAAACCGGATAAGCACCGGCTGATGAGCTTATGCTCGGGACAGACTTAACTTTTTTTAACACTTGGTAAAAGAAAAGCACTAATTTTAGCACTGGGCTCTTGACAGAGTTATGCAGGATTGCACACTGTCTACACTACTATTTAAGAAAGAAGGTGGCAGGAAGGTAAGACATTCACCCGCCTAACAAGTCAGTACACAGTGATGTTCTGGTCTAGATTCCTAGCCTTTCACGAGAAAATAACCTGTGATAGGTCCGATAGTTTTATGAAAAAAAACAAGAAAAGAAAAAAACTCACTTGCATTTGAGAGTTTCTCCATTGCAAGAAAAAGATGCATACAGATCCCTCCCCCCCAAAAAAAAGAACAAAAACAAAACCTCAAAACAACCCAAACCCCCCCCCCCCCCAAAAAAAACCCTCCAACAATATGAACAAAACCCACTCAAAACAACCCTAGAAAAGACAGAAAGGAAAAAAAAAAAAAAAAAGAGGGTAGGCGCTGCACTTGTGGCAACACGCTCTACCAGGAGAGAGAGAGCAACCCAAATTTAACGCAGACAAATCTGCTGTGACATAAAGTTGTATAAATAAATAAATAATTTTTTTTTTTTTAAAATCAATCAACCCAACCCACCATTCTGAAAGAGTTCCTCCAGGTTGTCAGGGTTCCTTGCCAGCTGCAGGAGGAGAGCGCTGCCTTTCACCTTGTCGGGGAGGTCTTCATACAGCATGTCCAGATACTCGTCCACGTCATTGATGTTTGCCGTCTCGTCCACTTCCGTCGCGTCTATCCCAGGGTCCTCGGGCTTGTCCAGAAGCTGGGTTTTTCCTGACGGGGCTATAAATAGAAAACCGAAAGTGACGTCGTTCCATCACAGGCTCGACTAAAGTGATTATGATATACAGAGAAAAACCAAAACCAAAAAAAAAAGGACAAAAAACCCCAAACGAAACCAAACCACTATAAATAAAACCAAAAATGACCACATTCCATCACAGTCTCTATTAAAGTGTTTTGATATACAGAGAATAAACAAAACAAACAGACCAAAAAAACCCAAAACCAAACCAAACCACTATATAAATATAGGACCAAAAATGACCTTATTCCATCACAGGCTCGACTAAGGTGATTACAATATACAGAACAAACCAAAACAAACAGACCAAAAAAAAAAAAACAGCACAGACAAAACCAAACCACTATATAAATATAAATGTAAAACAAAAATGATATCGTTTCATCAAAGGCTCTACTAAGGTGATTGTTAGTTAAAGTCTGTCCCGAGCCTTAAGGTGCTTATCCCGGTTTCTGAGGCGTTAAGCGACTGTGAGTCACAGACTCCCCCCTGGATAGGACGCCAGTCTATCGCAGGGTTAACCCCCAACACAAGGTTGGTACCCCTTTTACACCTGGGTGGGGTGAGAAAATAGCCGTAAAGTGCCTTTTCCAAGGGCACAACACCATAGCCGAAAGCTGGGATCGAACCCGCAACCTTTAAATTACGAGTCCAACGCCCTAACCACTACACTACAGCAGCGATCACTAAGGTGATTGATTATGATAATACAGAGAAAAACCAAAATAAACAGACAAAAAAAAAAAAAACCCACCCAAAACAAAACCAATAAATAAATATAAAACAAAAATGAACTCATTGCATCACAGACTCTACTAAAGTGATTACGATGTAGTGAAGAAAAAACCCCCAACCAAAACAGAGAAAACCCCCTAAACAAAACCACCAAGGGGTTTTTACATTCTTACATTCTGTTAGGCAACATTCTTACTTATCCAGTGTACTGATAGTTGGTTCTTTGCTACCTAAAGGTATAGCATACATATATATATATATATATAGTTGTTCCTCGACAATAAAGCTTTAAGGTTCGCCAATGATGAACAAAAAAAAAGTCAATTTCCCTTGCCTCCTCCCCATTCGACCACATTTTTAAGGCTCTTCCTCCCGCTTCCCCTCCCACTGAGTGCTGTGATCACACCTTTAATTGTAGATTAAACATTTTTTTTTAATTCTCCTATATTGAAGATAATAGAATAAGCACTCATGAGCTTTTATGCATCCAGTCACCATGTGTATGCAGTTTTGTAAATCTTGTCTTCTGTTCCCACCGGCACACGATGGCCTACTCTTACAAAAAGTGGAACAGGATTTAACATGTGCGCAAGATGTTCTGCGTGCGTTGTAGAGACTTTTATGCACTTTATAAATCATCTAGTCATTCATTCTTTCTTTCACTACATTTTCATTTTTCCCCCTCCAGACGTGAATGGTGACAGCGGTGCGGCAGGGTACCTTTGGCAGGGGCAGACTCTTTGCGGTTCTGCAGGTAGTAGAGAAGCTGCTCCACCTCTGGTAGCTTGGCTGGGTGGATCAGCTTACACTTGTCGATGATCTCTCGAGCCAGGGCTGTCAGATCGCTGTTCTCGTGAAGGTGTTTCACCCGTATGCTGCAAAAAAAAAACCCCACACACAAAAAAACCATAAACAAAAAATGCCAACAATCTTATTCCCATGTTGGAATGTTATTCCAACATTCTTATTCTTAATCTCATCTTTTCACCCCTTCCTCTCAATATAACCAAAGACCACGCCCCCCACCACACCTAGCAAACAGCCATCTGCATACTTATCTCCCCATCTTCTTGCCCTTTCCTCTTAATATAATCAAAGACCCCCCCCCCAAAAAAACCCAAACCCAAACAAACAAATAACACAAAAAACATACAAGCAGCAACCCCCTCCCCCCAGACAAATAACCCCAAACAAACAAAGCTAAACCAACCACCCAACACCAAAAATACCCAGCCAAACAAACACACATAGACGTGTGACATGAAAAATAGACAAAGTGACATCTGAACGAACATTTCTTCTCCACCTCCTCCCCAATATGAAAAGAACTGAGTAACAATAGAAGAAAAAAATATCACATGGTTTAAGAAAACAAAAACATACTTGAAATAAACATGTAAAGCTACTGTATTACACAGTACACTGCTAGGGCAAAAAAATGCACAGAGCCATTTGAACACTGAAACTAATATTTAGTTCACGCACATTCACACAGAAATAATTTGTGTTTGTTTCCTG
This sequence comes from Stramonita haemastoma, assembly GCA_030674155.1. Classification (NCBI taxonomy): domain Eukaryota; kingdom Metazoa; phylum Mollusca; class Gastropoda; order Neogastropoda; family Muricidae; genus Stramonita; species Stramonita haemastoma. Next base: position 26,440,078 of record CM060345.1, read on the forward strand.
TTTACACTGCCCCCTGTGGAGTTACAGGGGGCTGCCAGTATAAACTGCTTCCCCACCTGCAAAATTCTGTGCCTGGAATTCCCTCTTTTCTCTCCCTCTCTTTGTTTTTGCTTTGTTCCTTTTCTTCACCTCCTTGTCTTTTTTCTGCAATCTTGGTCCATTATCCTGCCTTTTATCCAGAGTGAGAAAGACTTGAAAGATAATGTTCAATTCTCTCCCATGCCGAAGTCGGATGCATTGGGCCTGACTTGTCAAGCGCGTAACAGCAGTGAACACATTTTCGCTCATACAACAGACAACAATAGTTGCTGGGGACAAAGAAGAAAAAAGCTAACAAGTCAGGATCTTTGTGTTTTAAAGATAAAAGGACAACCCCTCCCCCCCCCCCCCCCCCCCCCCACACCCAAAAAAGAAAAAGAAAAAAAGAAGATGGACTCACATTTTCTGGCATTCCTTGCGTTCTCCCAGCATGGGGTCCCCCATCTCCCCCAGAATGGTGGCTTCCAATTCATAGTTGACCACCAGGGCTTTCTCTGTGGGGTGAACATCCACACTCCCTCCCTTCACCTTCCTGCCAACATTAGCGATCAGTTTTGGTTTTCTTTATGAACATGTGTGTGACACTGACAGTCTCAATCTTTTAAGATTTGAAATGCACTTGTGTCTATACTGTATGTATGTCAGGATGATGTAGAGGTGTAATCAAAGAAAACATCATTTTAATTAATCACCCTGCTTGTTACTTAACACTTATGTTAGGCAACAAGTATTTTCATAAACATCCGGATTGTTATTCATTGTAAATTAGATAATATATGCATAATTAGATATACATGCTCAGGAAAACACACACACACACACACACACACACACACACACACACACACCACACACACACACAACGCGCGCGCGCGCGCGCCACACACACACACACACACACACACACACAACACACACACAACACACACACACACACACACATCAGTGAGATCCTTGTCAAATAACGTTGTCCTCGTTCAGTATGCAGATGATCTGTGCATGTGGATGAAGACAACAATGAAAAAGGTAACCCCCATGAGACAGTTAAGCTACATTAGAAAAACTTACCAGCTTGAACTTGATAAGCTTAGTATTTATATGACAGAAAATGGATTACTGTTGTCTCCAGAGAAGACCAACATTGTTCTCTTCAATAATGGGGCTGACCCTCAGGGTTTGCCTACTTTCAAAATGCAGGATAGGCACCTTGAATACAAACCAATGGTAAAGTTTCTGGGTATTTATATTACATCAAAACTGACATGGAATTATCATGTTGAATATTTATTAACTAAAGCTAGAAAAACCTTAAATTTTATAAAAGTAGTAAGCAAACAGCATTGGGCTCAAGATGTATCAGTCTTAAAACATCTGTCATTGGCATTAGTTCGTTCTACACTGACATACGGTCATGAAGTCTTCTTTAATGCCCCAAAGTATTTATTAGATAAACTTAGAAGCATAGATTGTAAAGCTTTTCGCATTGCCTTGGGAGTACCCTTCCATGCTTCATCCATGGGAACATATAAGCAAGTAGGAGTTTTGCCTTTGGATGACTATCGAGAGGTAGCAGTCGCAAAATACGTTCTTAGAAGCTCAGCATCTGTAAATAATATAGAAGATGAATTCAGTCTAAGATCTGACAAGCAATTTCCCAAAAGAGCTAAAACATATTATATATATATATATATATATATATATATATATATATATATATATATATATATATATATATATATATATATATATATATATATTGTTGTTGTTGTGGTTGCAATATCAGATTAAAAATGGGTGGGATTCTTCTGAAAACAGAACTGGTGAGCCCCATAGTCTGACGATGATTATGAGCTTTTGTGAGTGATATTCAGAAACTACAAAATAATCTCCAAGATACACAGTAAAAGACAACAATTTTGTCATTCTCATACTACTTGCAAAATTACTATCGATCCTTAGTAGGTAACATACTTGTACACAGTTTATAACTTTATCAACACATTGTTACGTAGTAGGTAAGGTATAAACTATAGTATAATGCTGCCAAACTGATCATAAAGTAATATCAATGACTTATCAAGCAAAAATTATGGTAGTTTAACATTCTGATATGATGGGCAGGATAAAGGGGAGTGGAAGGACAGACAGACAGACACACACACAGACACACACACAGACACACACACACACACGCACTCACACACACACACACCACACACACACACACACACACACACACACACACACACACCACACACACACACACACACACACACACATATTCACTGGTTCTCGCACATTTCATCAATAAACTTCATTCTAAGGGAAATATATATATATATATATATATATATATATATATATATATATATATATATATATATATATATATATATATATATATATATATATATGCCTTGAATTGTGAATAAAATCATAACGGAACACAAGAGGAATCTATCTGCTGTAAGGCACATGTATATTTTGGGACATATATATACCCTAATATCTTTATCAAATTTATGATTACAATCATAAAAATTATGTTTCTAATTATATATCATGATGGACAAAGTTATTCAGTGTTTTTTTTGTTTTTCTGTGTGTTAGGATAATTAGTTAAAATTTTACGATAGAAATCAATTACATTCGTCACACGTGATTATCAAAATAGAGAATACAAAATATGAATAAAACATTTCTCAATATGGATGGTAAACCTTTTTTTTGTGAAAAACATGTTTAGACAATAGGTGAGACATTCAGTGAGAGAGAGAGAGAGAGAGAGAGAGAGAGAGAGAGAGAGGAGAGAGAGAAGAGAGAGAGAGAGAGAGAGAGAGAGAGAGGGAGAGAGGAGAGAGAGAAGAGAGAGAGAGAGAGAGAGAAGGTAAGGCAAGGCAAAAATTCTTTTATTCGAGGATAATGAATAAGCACTTGTGTGCTTTTTTACATCCAGTCCCCACCTTTTTCAGGGATAACATCAAGATAAAAGATAACCTCTAACTAAATAACATCAATAATAATGATCCAAATACCATGAGCAAGAAACCATACCAAATATCAGGCAAGAAATTAGACAGAGTTACAATGATAAGGTAATGATATAAAAAGGCACTCATTCAGAAATAAAAATAAGAAGTAAGAATCAATGATGATTTTGATTTGGAAGAAAAAAAAAAGAAAAAAAAAGCGCAGGTTTTTTTTTTTTAAAGATTTTTTTTTTCAGTAATTAAAGAGCAAACATGAGAATATGATGAGGTAAATGACTGAAAACATCAATCCACCGCCATCTAACAACAAAATAAGTCATATTTATAAAACATAACATTTTGATAAAAGGGGAGAGAAAAAAAAAAAAAAACAACTCACTACAACAACAACACACACACAACACACACACACACACACCACCACACACACACACTCACTCACTCACTCACTCACTCACTCACTCACAGGTTCACCTGCATGTCATCAATAGACTTCATTCTAAAGGAAATATATGCCTTGAATTTTAGATAAAAGCATGTAGCGGAACACAATGGAATCTATCCGCTATAGGGCACATATTTTGGTCATATATATATATAATAATATATATATTATATATAATATATTTATATATATATATTTATATGCTAACACCTCATTTAATCTTATGATTATGGTAATAAGAATCATGTTCCTAACTATATTGTAATCATGATGGACATAGTTATTCAGCTTACTTAAATGGATCATTAATTGAGTTTACACAACATCAATTACATTTATTGATTTAATACACATGATTATTAAAATAAAAAGTGCAAAATATGGATAGAACATTTCTCAATATGGATGGCAAACATTTTTAGACAATAAGTGACACATTCAGAGAGAGAGAGAGAGAATAATAATAACAATAACAATAATGATAATAATAATAAAAAAATAAAATGGAGGCTTATATAGCGCGAATTCCCCAAAACATGGGCTCACGGTGCAGTACAATCAAATCAATTTAAAATAGTTACATATGAACATGAAAAATTTGACTAGCACAAAAAATGAAAAAGGAAAAAATGCATGCACATGCAATGATACAGTCAATACACAGCATATTACATGGCCAGACAATGAAAGTAAAGTAAAAGCAATATCATCAAAAAAAATGTGCAGTGCAGTACGATGCACATACACACACATTCACGCGCGTGCGCGCAAAAACACACACACATACACAAAACACACAACACAGAATAACAAAGAAAAGGGCACATTCATGGATTTACCCTACATGCACTCACATAATTTACAAACAAACAAAAAAAAAGATGAAGTAAAATAGAAATGAAGAACCTTATCATATCCCAAAACAGAAAAATACCAGCACTAGAGTCAGAGATGAGTCAAATTTAAAATGGGAAATCACTTTTGATCAGTGGTCAGGGACAAGAATCAGATAAAAAGTGTGTTTTGAGCAGCCTCTTAAAGGAGGAAGTAGAGTCAGTGTGTCTTATTTCAGAGGGAAGTGCGTTCCAGAGAGTGGGACCTACATGAGAGAATGAGCGCTTGCCATGCTGTTTTTTTACTTTGAGAGAGAGAGAGAGAGAGAGAGAGAGAGAGAGAGGAGAGAGAGAGAGAGAGAGAGAGAGAGAGAGAGAGAGAGGAGAGAGAGAGAGAGAGAGAATGAATGAATGAATGATGAATGAATGAATGAATATTCTTTATTTTTCAAGGGTTACAGAGTAAGCATTACATACTTTTTTCATAAAGCTAAGAAACCCCCTCCCTACCCCTACATACCAGCATCACCACCAACAGCAGTTCAGAGAGAGAGAGAGATTTTTTATTTATTATTATTTATTTATATTCTTTTATATCGAGGATAACAGAATAAGCAATCATGTGCTTTTTTTCATCCGGTCCCCGTGTGCATGCAGTTTTGTAAGTATTGTCATCTGTTCCCACCAGCACACGATGGCCTACTCTTACGAAAAGCGGAACAGGATTTAACGTGTGCGCAAGATGTTCTGCGTGTGTTCGCACACGGGCCTCGGTTTAAAGTCTCATCCGAAGGACTTTTGGGGAGAGTGGAGTCAGCACTGATGTTAACTCCAGGAAGAAAATTTCCTCGACCGGACTCTGAACCCGGTCTTCAAATTGCCAGCGCAATGTTCTGACCACTAGGCTATCCCCGCAGAGAGAGAGGGAGAGAGAGAGAGAGAGAGAGAGAGAGAGAGAGAGAGAGAGAGAGAGAGAGAGAGAGAGAGAGAGAGAGAGAGAGAGAGATATCACTAACTAGTGTAACGATTCTCAATTCTTATGTAGCCATAAAAATGAACATCTACTACATTCTATTTTCTAAGTAAGATACACATAGTTTAAATACATGATATAATGATCGATCTTTGTTAAAAGCCTATATTAATAAAAATGAATAACTACACATTATAATTTGGGTACAAATACTTGCACACACACAGAATACAAAACATTGAAGTATTGGAATAAGATTTACTGAAAGTCAATAATAATCAACTTACGTAATATAACTCAAACTGAAAACATGAAATGTGAATACAGCCTTCATCAAGATTAAAAAGAAAAAAAAAAGTCACAACAATCAAATTCATTCCCAAAACAATAATGAGAGAGAGAGAGAGAGGGAGGGAGGGGGAGGGGGAGAGAGAGTGAGAGAGAGAGAGAGAGGGGAGGAGAGAAGAGAGAGAGAGGAGAGAGAGAGAGAGAGAGAGAGAGAGAGAGAGAGAGAGAGAGAGAGAGTTTCCAACAGGATGAGGTGTGGTTTGTTGTTTTTGGTGCATCAAGTGGATTAGGTGATTTTTGAAGGTTGTTAATGATTGGTGCTGTTTAATAGAATCAGGAATGGAGTTCCACATCATAGGGCCTGAGTACAGTAAACTACATTTAAACAAGTCTATTCTTGGGATGGGGACATTTGGCTTTTCAGTATTTCTGTAATGATTCATTGGGAATTTATCTTTAAAGGATGTGGGAACAGTTCCTGCCGTTATCTTGAATATCATGATTCCTTTGTTATATTTCAGTCTTTGGTGTAGGGGAAGAATATTTAACTGAGTATGATCCACTTCTAGCAAGGTTGTTTTCTTCAGAAGGACCAGTTTATGAGCATGTAAATACAGACTTAGTAATGGTTTCAAAGTGTTTGCACTGGCAGAATCCCACAGGGTTTAAACAATCTATTGAGGATCATATGCTTGAAAGTCAAGAAAGTGTTTAATTCTAGTCAATTGGTATATATACCCTTTGGGACAAGTATTTGCATATAGGTGAGATACGTGGGGGAGAGAGAGAGAAGAGAGAGAGAGAGAGAGAGAGAGAGAGAGAGAGAGAGAGAGAGAGAGAGAGAGAGAGAGAGAGAGAGAGAGAGAGAGAGAGAGAGAGTATCACACGATCAAGTCAAGCAGAAAATGTAGAAGTTGAAATTAAGTCTGATTAGGATATAGTACTAGCAAGTTCACTCAGTGTTTACAGTAAACTGCTGTCTGGCTTGGGACGTTGCGTTGGGAACGAGACTGTGAATCATCAATTAACACCTAATTAGCAAACCTACGGTCAAAATCACCTACCTTTTCAAATATCTTGCGTCTTCTGCCTGCATCATTGTTCCTGACTTGATTAGTGCACTTGTTTTTCTCGGAACAATCAACAAATTTAGTTGAAACTATTCGGCAACATCACAGATCTTTGGCTCCGACAGCCATGTCAAAATATTTAGACTCTCTATACCAAACAAAAACGCTCTGTTATGTCAATAAGAAAAATAACTTTTTAAAAATAGAAGATTTCTTCTATAAATGTGATTTTTGTGATAAAAAGGGGTTCTTTATTGAAATAAAACACAAACTATACCATACAAATTGAAGAATCATACTTTTTCCTTTTATCTAGAGATTAGTTAGACCAGCGCTATGGAGGATCAACACATGGGGGACGAAGCGAACGCAAAGAAAACTGAAGAACAGTGTGGTGCTGATTCGTCAGCGACAGATGACAAGTTCTACACAGATGCCAAAGATTACTGGGACTCCATAAATCCAACTATTGATGGTATGCTTGGAGGATATGCCAAAATATCGCCCACAGATATAAATGGATCGCGAGCTTTCATGCGTCCGTTTTTAAAGGTAAATGATATTGAGCGCAAGTTACTTCCCTTCACGTGTGTGTGTGTGTGTGTGTGTGTGTGTGTGTGTGTGTGTGTGTGTGTGTGTGTGTGTGTGGTGTGTGTGTGTGTGTACAGTGTTAAAAACCATTATTTATTTATTTTACAGTCTGTTTGTTGATTATTTTATTTTGAGGAAAATGAAATAAGTATTCATGTACTGTTTTTTTACACTCAGTTTCCATGTGCATGCGGTTTTATATATGCTTTAATCAGTTTCCACCAGCACACAATGCCAATGCCTGGCCTGCTCCCCTACTGGCTACTCTTCCAAAAGGCAGAACAGGTTTTAACGTGTGCGCTTAACGTGTTCGTAAGATGTTCTCACTATTCTGTGTGCATTTACAGTGTGTGTGTGTGTGTGTGTGTGTGTGTGTGTGTGTGTGTGTGTGTGTGTGATTTTTATTCTTTTAAAAGTTTTATATATATAGAGGATAATGGAATAAGCACTTATGTGCTTTTTTACATCCAGTCCCTGCATGTATGCAGTTTTGTAAATCTTGTCATCTGTTCCCACCGGCATACACTACAGTGGCCTACTCTTACAAAAAGCGGAACAGGATTTAACGTGTGCGCAAGATCATGTTCTACATGCGTTCATACAACACGGGGCCTCGGTTTATACAATTACAATCTCATCGGAAAGACATTTGCCGATTTGGGGGAGTTGAGTCGGCACTGATGTTAACTTCAGGGGAAAATCCTGTCGAATGTGTGTTTGTGTGTGTGACTGTGTCAGTGTCAGTGTGTGTGTTCAAATCAAATCAAATCAAATTCTTTTATTTGGAGGATAACAGACTATTCATGTGCATCAGCATGCGTGTGTGTAGTAGACTACTGACTAGTACACTTGTACAGTAGTAGTGATTTTAACATCTTTTCACAACTGTGATATTAGACAATGCACAAGAAGGAAGGTGGCAGAATGGTTTTAAAACTAAGACATTCACCTGCTTAGCAAATAAACTACGACATTATGAGGTCCTGGGTTTGATTCCCACCCTTGCCCTTTCTTTCCAGTCTGATGAAAAAAATCTAATTAGTGAATGTGGTCTTTCAGATGAGACAAAGTTAGTATGATTTAATTTTAACAGAAGGTAGATCAATCAATCAATCAATCAAATTTTTATTTCCAGATGGTACATTGAGTAAGCATCGATTTGCTTTTTTCCATCAAGCCATCTATCTAAAGAAAAGAAAAGAAAATCAAAACAACAACAAAGCAAGAAACCAACAAAAAACAAAGCAGAAAATCCCTAGCAAACAATATTAAAGCCAACAAAGAAAGAAAAAGGGGAAAAAACAAACAAGCAAATAAAACAACATCAATCATTTCACCAACATTAATTAGCTAACATGATTTCAACAGCTTTAAAATAAAATGTGCCTATAGATAATACAAGCAACTACAATAACAGCAAAAACAACCAAAGGAGAAAAAAAATAAAAAACAACAACAATAACAACAAAAACCACTCAAAAGCCACACACGCACACACACACACACACACAAACACAAACACAAACACACACTCACACACACACACACACACACAAACACACACACACACACAAACACACACACACACTCACACACCTACACCAACACACACACACACACACACACACACACACACACACACACACACACACACACACAACACACACACACACGGTTTGCGCTCATCCACTCAGCACGTATACTCCTACGTACATGCACACATTTAGAGTCTTTTAAAAATCATATAGAGGCCCCATGTGTGAATGCACACAGGACACCTTGCGCACACATTAAATTAAAAGCCCAATCTGCCTTTCAGAAGAGTAGGCCATTGTGTGCCATATTTAATCGTAATGGATGACAAAATTAAAAAGAAAAGAAATAGATACATACACATGCACACGTGTCATGTTTAAACACCATTTCTGAAGTCAGAATGCAGCGACCTAAATCATGGGAATAAAAACTGTGGCATACACCAACATCTCACCATGGCATTGGTGAACCTCTGAGCTCTAGATGAGGAATGAAAAAAAAATAACCCAAAAGGCAGTGCATACAAATTACATTGTACTGTTGTTTGTATACCAAACTCCAAAGTCCGAGTCATAATTTTCTTTCCAGATGATATATAATTAAATTTTGTAGGCAATGTATACATATATATACACTAATACAGTTTCTTTTTTTTTTTCATAAGCCATCTTGCTATCTTGATTGTGTGTGTGTGTGTCAGTGTTGATTCTAGGGTGCGCCCTTGCAGGATTCCCGCTTTTTAAAAACTTAACCGCAAAATAATGTGACCAGTGCGCCGTAACGGACGCAAAAAAAACTGTGGATAGCGCATATTTGAACAAACAGTGCGCCGTCACGACTGTATAATTTCAAAGTAACACTACATGCGTTGGTCATTATGTTGATACCCCAGGGATGGCAAGATGCACTGATAAGCACCTACAGTCGTCACAATCATCACAAAGCGGCTGGTCTGACGTCATTTCGCTACTCATTTACGTCATTACGTTATTTTCAGAGGAGACTTGTACTCCTTTATTTATTCTTTTATATCGAGGATAGTGGAATAAGCAGCCATGTGCTTTTTTACATCCAGTCCCAGTGTGTATGCAGTTTTGTAAAGTTTGTCATCTGTTCCCACCAGCACACAGTGGCCTACTTTTAAAAGCGGAACAGGATTTAACGTGTGTGCAAGATGTTCTGTGTGCGTTCACACATGGGGCCTTGGTTTATAAATTATAGTCTCATCCGAAGGACTTTTGGGGAGAGTGGAGTCTGCACTGATGTTAACTCCAGGGGAGTCAATGTGTAGGAATGTCAAACTAGCTAAGAAAGTTTTTGGAGAGAGAGAGAGAGAGGGGGGGGGGGGAGGAGAGAGAGAGAGAGAGAGAGAGAGCTTCAAAACTTTACCCGACTGACATTCAGGAAGACCTACAGTCTAGTCAGAATCAATCAGGTGACCTTTTTTTTTTTATTTGGTCCCGAAGGAGTGTCTTACTATCTTCAGTCATGTAATCGAATTTACTACCTTTTTTCCTGGTCCAAATCCTAGAAGCTTACTTTTGCTATTTTTACCTGTAGCAGTGTGACATGTTTAAATCATGATGATGAGATAGTCACTCACTCAGTCAGTCAGTCATTGAGTCAGTCAGTCACAGACTTTGTCACAAAGTAAAAAAAAAAAAAAAAAAAAAAAAAAAAAATTCTGAAGTAAGGTTCAGTTCAAAATTAAGATGTACTGGGCAAAAATAGTATATTATGCTTTGAGCAAAGACACCGACGAGACATGGAGAAAAACATGGTTGATGATAAGCAATCATCTAGGTATGTTGACAGCAAGTAATGATAAGCCTATGACATCCCTCCACCCACTTGACCCCCCCCCCCTCCTCCCCCTTTTACACACACCTGTATGTGTTGACAAAGTAATTGGTATCAGCTGTTGTATAATGACTAATGTTCCTCAGCTTAACACTCCGGGGGGGTGGGGGGTCACCCATAATACATGTACATGTGCATTCTGTCTCTCACTCATCACACCTCTAAATCTTCATGATGTCGTAAACTTGTACACGCTGGATGAGTGGTTTACACCAAGGTTGTTTTTAATTACCTTGCCTAAGTTACAGGCAGGCATATTCTGACTTCAGAGGAGGATTTTTTTTTTTTTAAAAGAAGAGTACAGCAATGGTAAGACTATGACAGGAGACAACCTCAACAGAACATTCTACAGCATAACATTCTTATAAGATAAGAAACCAGCATTTGATTTCATTTGAAAATGCCCTATTCTGAACGACTGTTACTTTCAGCATTTGATTTCATTTGAAACTACCCAACTTATGCTGAATGACTGTTACTTTCAGCAAAAAAGGTAAGGTAAAGGTGTCCCCATAACCTAGGCAGTCGTAGGGGAGCGAGGCATCAGAGACCTCAGTTTCTCCAGGGGCCAGCATATTGAGGGCAGCGCCCATCTCCTCTCCCTCGCTGCTTTACCTTCCCTGACCCTAAAGAGGGCAGGTGCCCATTTTCAGCTGGGTGAACTGGGGGGACTGTACTGAAGCCAAGGCATGCAAATGGTCACCCATCCAACAGGTAACCACGCTCGATGCTGCTTAACTTGACTTGGGGAAAGCGAGCGCTCTGACCACTTAGCTATCCCTTGATTTAATTTGAAAACTACCCAACTTACTCTGAATCAGTGAATGACTATTACTTTCAGCATTTGATTTCATTTGAAAAATACCCAACTTACACTGAATGACTGAACATGACTTTCAGCATTTGATTTCACTTGAAAACGACCCAACTCATTCTGAATGACTGAACATGACTTTCAGCATTTGATTTCACTTGAAAACGACCCAACTCATTCTGACTGACTGAACATGACTTTCACTCAGGTTGGAGGAGGGAGGACGGAAGCCAAGCGGGCGCTGGACTGCGGGGCCGGCATCGGGCGGATCACCAAGCGCCTGCTGCTGCCCATGATGCACAGCGTGGACATGGTGGAGCTCAGCCAGAAGTTCTGCGACGCCGCCCGCGAGTTCATCGGGCCCGAGGCCTCCCGCGTGGAGCGCATCATCTGCAGCGGCCTGCAGGACTTCACCCCGGAGCCCGGCCGCTACGACGTCATCTGGTGCCAGTGGGTCCTGTCCCATCTCCGCGACGACGACCTGGTGGCCTTTCTGCAGCGCTGCAAGGCGGGGCTGACCCGAGAAGGGGTCATCGTCGCCAAGGAGAACGTCTGCCAGGGGGAGAACATCGTGTTTGACGAACTGGACTCCAGCTTCGTGCGGCCGAAAAGGCACATGGAGAAAGTGTTTCAGAGGAGTGGCCTGAGCGTCGTCAGGTGTGAGAAACAGAAGGACCTTCCCAAAGACATTTTCTGCGTCTACATGTTTGCCTTGAAATAATGGTGGTTGTGCGTAGGATAGACATGGGGGGGGCGGAAGGAAAAATAAAATTTATGTGGTTCGAGGAAGGTGGAGATTTGTGGTGACGTGAAGCTGTACCTAATTTTTCAATGTTTAAGTTGACTGGCGGTGATGTTAACCCTGGTAGCGCTGAATTTACTGCAGCAGGCTCAGCAGTGCTGCTGGCTGAATTAACTTGAGCCAGTGTTGTTTTGAAGCAGGGTGGGGTCAAGCAACCCTTGATATTGATATGTAAAACTGAAGTGAGTGTGCAAAGCTTACATCACTGGAAAGCTTAGTTAACATGCTTTTATATGTGACGCTCCACCATGAAGTGAGTCGCTTAGCACCTGACCCACTTTTCTGCTAGGAGGCATTTTGGGCAGGTGGGGGTCAGGTTGATTTTGAGAAATTGATTGATTATGAAATCATAGACATTATTTTACCTTGTCATGAAATATCAAGTCATAATTTTGTAACCTTTTGCCTTTAAACGTGTTTTAAAAACACCCAAGCTCTCATCCTGACTACCTATTACAATGCTAAACTTGTAAATTTCTCATTTTGTTATTTCCTGCAGTCTATCATTTCAAGTAGTAATATCTTTTCATAGAATTGTCTTATTTTCAATCTGTTTTTTTGTATTGTATAGCCATTTCATTGCAAATTAATAATATGTCAATAACTAAAAATTTACCTCGGGTGCAATGCGACTCGTTATGTGGTGGAGAGTCACATATAAGTTTAAGTTTGGGTTTTGTTTTTGTTTTTTAGTTAAAGTTTATAACAGCATGTACAGTTTCTGATTATGTAAAACAAGCAAAAAAGAAAAATTGTGTGTGCACTACCAATCACTGTCCGCTGTCAGGGCCCCGGATTGATTTTGACTTAATAAGCATGTTGTTGCAGTGCAAAAATAGGTTAGGTAAATACTAATTCTTGACATGAGTTTGGAAAAAATAAGGAATTTGTGTCGCTTAAGCAATTGTCCAGTACTAGGTTAAGTCCAGCCAAATGATCAATACCATCGTGATCGTCATGGCAGTGAATACTCACTTCGTGGGAATTGGTGGCTTTCGATGACAAAAATGTGATGATCGCTTGATTTCGTGGGATGTAAAGTACTCAGCAGCTTTTCAGTTTGTCTCAACAACCATCATTTCGAAGCCTTGTTGCATCAAAATTAACCGTCTTAGCCTCGTTACGGCCTCAGCCGCCCGTAACAGCACCCGCTGCTAGATTCTGTTGTGGCCGTAGCCGGCCGCTAGTCCTGACCACGTGGGCAGTACTTTTCCATCACGCACATATCTCATGGTTCACACACAATGTGTCTGAAATTTGGTGGGGCGATGCAGGGAAGGTTTCAGTGATAAATTTAGACCACTAACACGTGTGTACATGGGAGGGAAGGAAGAAAGCATAGCTGGTGATAGAAACGCCTTTCGCTGGTAGCGCGTGGACGAAAAAAAAAAGGCGTCTTCGTTGGTAGCAGACGATTCATCTAACTAACTAGGACAATAAAATGAACGTGTTTGCATTGGAAGTTGAAACATTTCAATGATAAATGTTAAGTGAGTCAGAAATAAAAAGCTGACGGGGGAGAAGAGAAAGGAAATAGCGCAGTTAGAGAGAAGAATACCCTGAAAATAAATTACTACACGGCACATTCCTGCAAGCCCGGTGACCTGTGCTAGCACACGACGTGGAGAAATTTGACCGAGAGGGGGGGGGGGGGGGAGTCCCAGCATAAACGCCAGAAAATATTAGCCTTTTGACTATTTTCTAGTTATTACCACACTTTTTATTTGAAACTGAATGGACAGATTTGCTGATGACGAAAATAGCAAGAAGGAAAAGAAAATAGATCTCCAGTCTGCCAAGGTGCCACAGGTGCAGCGATAGGTACACCCCCGACACATCCACATTTTGTGCTTTCTGTGATGTGATGTGTCCCTGTGCCATCACTATGACTACTTTAAAGGCTATCACGATTAAAATTTTGTAGAATTCCAGAAGTTCTGTGTTGTTTCATATTTGTCACACCTGTGTGGTGACACTGGTGACAATGTGACACTTATGTACAATATTACACTTCTGTGCACTTAACAAACATGTGGTAAGACATCGACTTCTGAAATGCAGTATACAGGTCAGATATTGATTGAATATGCCTTGTTTTCAAAAGACAAAAAAACAGTTAAACAGAAAGTGTGTTCATCAAGACATATAAAACAGCAGGTGTTATGAGGACATTGTGTGACATATCCTTGAAGTACAATTGCACACAAACATTAATAAACACGTTAGCTAGGCATCAGTTCTTTATTCAACACTTACATTTATGAATTTTTGTCTATTCCTATACATATTTTGCTGGTTTATTGTATACAACATACTTTTACCTGCGATTGGGACAAATAAGGTGACAATGACACGACATTTTGTGACCAGACATGTAAACTTCCCCTAAAATGCAAGTACAAAGATATATCTAGCTTGTGACAAAATTTCAGCTTGATAGCTTGTCATGCACACAGACAATTGTCTCAGGAGTAACTATGTCAGTTTGGGGTAGAAAACTTTCAAAGAATTCAAAATCTACAGGCAGTTTAGCTCTGTAGAATTCACAACAAGAGGGTTAAGTAAAATAGAGTCTGTGATGTTGAAATTGCTGAGTAGCAGAGAAGTGCATCCAGCAAAACTAGCGCTGCTGGATTCAGTCGGATCGTGATCAATTTCTAGCAAGTTTTTCCAAAAATATTGCCCAAATCTAACCTCATCATCTCTGTCGTTGTTTAATTCAACCAAATACAGCCTCTCAAACTTCTCCTTGCTATCAATATTGTCAAAAAGCTCACATAATGCTTCAGGAAATTGTGGTGCAAACATTGGCCGTTGTGAAGAGATCACGACTGGTCCAAAAAAAACCCAAACCATTTCCCTCTAAACCAATGAAAATCCTCGCTGCTTAGTTGTGGTGAATGACCTTCAACTCTTTCTGTGGCCCTACAGTGGCCTTAACATTCATTGGGTGACCTTTGAAAGTGAAAGTGAGCATGATCAGCTACATCATTTCTTGGTATTCTGGGATTCGCCGTGTAGCGTTGAAATGTTGTCTCAGAATGTTTCAGGAACTGCGCTCTAGGGTTAGAGCATACCTGTATTGATGTTCAAGTTCACTGATTGTGTGTTTGTAAAGATCTCAGAATGGTTTATTTGTTTCCAGTTAGGTGAACAAAAACTGAAAAAAAAAAGCATTACCAAAAAAAAAAGGGGTTGAGTACGTGGGAAAATTAAAACCTTTTTTTTTTCCAATGAGTTTTGACACAGATGATGTGTTTGAAGTGAATGGCCTATTAACCATGCATGTATGCTGCTGTTTTTGTCTTCTTTTTCTTCTTCTTTTTTTTTTTTAATGCAGCTATAATAAAAGATTAAATCTTTTGTTATGGCAAATTTTGATTCAGTGGTGAAATTAAGGGTGATTTGGTCAGCCAGATTTAAAAAAAAGTTTTTGGCTTTATACATTTGCATTATGCTAGTAAGTGTGTGTGTGTGTGTGATATCTTCAGTTTAACATCTATTCACATTTAGTGATTTTAGATGGAGGATGATGATTGTGTGTGTGTGTGTGGTGCGTGCATGCGTGCGTGCGTGGCATGCGTGCGTGCATGTGTGCACGCACACTCACGCTTGTGCATGCATGAGTTTTACTGTCAGTGTGTCAATATCTGGCATTTCATTTTCAGTTAATGCATCTACAGTAAGGAAAAAAATATTTTAAACTGAAAAACACTCATTGCCAAAAGTCAGTCACTGAATTAGTGGGAAACGTGTATTGGTAGATCTCCAAAAGCATTTGGGAGAAAACAAATGAAACGAAGGTGAAAGATGTTGAAATTTTTCTTCCGGTTTTGTCTTTGTTGTTTGTTCGACTTGTTGTTATGTTGTAAGGGATTCATGCACATTCCGTGGTGTGTGCCATCAAAATTGGTTATGTTTGAGTAGATGAAATTGGTTGGGTTTTTTGGGTTTGACAGTTTTCTTTATTGTACAAGGGGATTCATGCACATTCTGTGGTGTGTGCCATCAAAATTGGTTATGTTTGAGTAGATGAAATTGGTTGGTTTTTTGTGTTTGACAGTTTTCTTTATTGTACAAGGGGATTCATGCACATTCTGTGGTGTGTGCCATCAAAATTGGTTATGTTTGAGTAGATGAAATTGGTTGGGTTTTTTGGGTTTGACAGTTTTCTTTATTGTACAAGGGGATTCATGCACATTCTGTGGTGTGTGCCATCAAAATTGGTTATGTTTGAGTAGATGAAATTGGTTGTTTTTTTGTGGTTTGACAGTTTTCTTTATTGTACAAGGGGATTCATGCACATTCCGTGGTGTGTGCCATCAAAATTGGTTATGTTTGAGTAGATGAAATTGGTTGGTTTTTTTGGGTTTGACGGTTTTCTTATTGTACAAGGGGATTCATGCATATTAGTTTGTTTTTTTGGGAAGGGGGGGGGGGCACCCTGGGGGGGGGGGGGGGGGGGGGGGGCACCCTGGAGATGACAGTTTTTGTATTGATGAAACCACTCTTCCAACTCTCTCATTTCCTCCTGGTGCTTGTCTTATTCGCACTCTGGTTGCAATTTTTTAGCACATAAAGTTGGTGTGTTATTATTACTTTTTTTTTTTTTTTAATTTAGAAAAAAAAAAGGATGCTATTTTAATCTGCACTTGTTTTTCTTTTGATTTTTTTTTTTTTTGCACTTTGTTCCTTTTCACTTAATGTCTTTTTTTTTTTTTTTTTTTTTTTTTTGCTCTTGGCACCCCCTGGAAGTTGTGAATTCTCCTTCTGAATTAGGTTTTTTGTTTCTGTGAGTTTTGTTTGAATTTTTTGCGCACGCTTTGTGTGGATAGTGATCGAGTTAATTGGGGGGAAAAACGTTGAAAACAAAATGTCTTCACACTGGAAGGAGAATGATAACTCCTTATGCATGCGCATGACATAGATCGGCATGTGTTAACTAACAACTACAACCAGTACCACTGCTTTTGTCACCACTACAGCTGGTCAAGTTCTAAGGGAGGCAACAGAGCTTAGGTGAATTTCATTTAGAGGTATGGTCCCTCCTTTGCTTGCTTCCCTTGTATCAGTTTTGGTCAGAGGGGGGTGGGGGGGAATGCTCATGACTAGGTTCAAGTTGTCACAATGCGTAAAAGAAAAAGGTGATGATGATGATGATGATCTGTATTTTCATGGGTAACAGACTGACACAATATATATTTATTTATATATATATTATTATTTTTATAGGTACACTGATCATACTTTCTTTCTTTTTTTTTTAATCTGGCCTTTGCCCTGTAGAAAAAAAAAAAAAACCAGTTGATGACATGGGGAAAAGGTTCTGTAATTTTATATTTCCTGAAAAAAAAAATCTTTCATTTCAAGGATAATGAAATAAGCACTCGTGTGGTTTCAATGTTTTTTTCTTCACCCCAAACTGGGTGTACATGTTATGTGGTTTTGTAAAGTTTGTCGTCTGTTCCCACCGGCACAAAATGGCCTTCTCTTCCGAAAGGCGGAACAGGTTTTACATGTGTGCAAGATGTTCTCTGTTTGTTCACACATGGAATCTCAGTTTATCGTCTCATCGGAATTTATGATTAGTATGCATTAGTATGTATGTGTGTGATAAACATGGAACCCATGAAAATGTGATGAACTAATTTTTGAATGAAGAGGAAGCAAGGAAAAGGGGGGAGGAGTGGATCGGAAGGAGGAGAAAGGCATTGTGAGGTTTTGTAGCCAGTATAGATTTCATATTGGTTAGTAATAAACAACCAACAGAGTGAGGATGGGGAAAGTGGGGGATGGGGGGATTTCGTTTTCTACCAGTCCTCTGGTAACTGAAGAGGCCAGCAGTGTGAGGAGCCCGTTTGTTGCATCCTGGGAAGATTTTTTCCCCCCTGTTCTTCAGCTTGGGGTATGAGGTTCACCAGTAGTGAGATTTTGTGTTCGCAACCATTTTTTCCCACCGTGAACTTGATGAAGGTAGCTGCATTCCAACTTCGGAGAGTTCTGGGTTCATAAGGAAGTGGTAAGCCATCAAGAAAGATGCCTTGGTTTTTAATGCTGCTGCTTTTGCCTAATTTTGAATGATGATGGGGGGGGGGGGTTACTGAGGTAGGGGGGGAGGAGGAGTGTGTTGTGTGTGTGCGCTAATACAGTGTTAGGGAACGATAAACAGGAACATTTTTCATGGTGGCTATAATTGATTTGACTGAGGAAACAGCAATGTGTTAAATTTTCTATTGCACTTTTGTCTAGTTTTCTGAGTGTCTGTTCCTTCCAAATTTTTTCTTTTGGTGGTGGTTAATGATATTACATAATGCATGTTTTCCCCTGTGTACAAGGTATTCAGTTTTATTCAGTATGTGTTATCCAAATAAATGTTAGCGAACAATTTTGTCAAAGTTATAAAAGTCTGAAAATTTAAAATTGATGATGTTTTAGGATTACCCAAATGTACACATGTTAGCAATAACGAGCAGAGTGTCAGTGTGTGTACACAAACATATGTGTATACATGTGTACATGCACACACACACACGTACGTTGTTTGTGTGACTGTGTGTGTGTATCACAGAGAGAGAGAGGAGAGAGAGAGAGAGAGAGAGAGAGAGAGAGAGAGAGAGAGAGAGAGGAGCGCACATATTTGTGTTGTGTTCTATAGCACTCTGTATCAAACACTTTGTTTTATGGCATTATGGTCACAGAATCAAAAAATGAATGTTAACTCTTGTCCTACTATGACGTACCACAGCATACCTGATGCACACATGATCTTGGCCTCTTAGTCTCATCCAAAGGACTTTTTGGCGAGTGGAATCAGTTCTGATTTATATCCGGGGAAAAAAATTCCCCTTGAATGGGCGTCTTGGTGGTGGCTGGAACCCGAGTTCGATTCCAGGCTGTCAAATCATGAGCAATGCTCTTACCTCTAGGCTATCCATTCCCACCCTCAGGTATAGGTTTTGAATTTGCTGGGTTCTTTCACTTGATCTGACATGACTTCTACCCACACTTGAGGGTTGTTAGGGTTCTGCCTGTCAATTTTCAGGAGGTGGGATTTAGCCCAGTGGTTAGAGTGTTGTGCTCGTAATCTGATGGCCTGGGACTGAGTCAACATGGAGGATGCCCGTTTCAGGGAATTTTATCCTGAAGTTGAAAACCACGTTTTGCCTTTCAAGAAGGTAGGCCATGTTGTGTTGATTTGATAGGTACGGATGAGAAATTTTTTTTTAAATGCTTGCACATCGGTGTCATGTTTTAAGACACTATCCCCCCCAAAGTTAAGAGTGCAGCTGCTTTAACGGTGGGTTGTTGTTGTTGTTGTTGTTGTTGTCTTCAATTTAACGTCTGTTCACTCTAAGTGATATCGTCTTCGTCTAATGGTGGGTAAAAGTGGTCAGGTTCACAAAAATCTCTTTATTGGTGAACCTCAGAGCTCTAGCTGAGGACTACTCCCCCCCCCTTAAAAAAAAAAAATTAAGTTCAGTGTTAACGTTAGGCACAAAGCCCCTCTACTGGATGATTCAGCTGGGACTAGAACCATGCACCCCTGTTCGCACTTTTTATGCTGTAACCACGGCAGTTACTGAATGTTGTGCTCCCAAGTTATCCCAAACCAGCATCAATGAAAAAAGAAATCGAGCTAAAATTTTGATGGAGAGAGAGAGAGAGAGAGAGAGAGGAGGAGAGGAGAGAGGAGAGAGAGAGAAAGATGATTTCAGATAGCTGAAACAGTATTATGTGTCATGTGTTACCTGGTTAAGAAATGGAATGTTTTCAGCTGATTGATCAAAGCAGTTAAATTAGTGTCTTTCCATGTGATGGTATCCTTAACATTGTTTGCTAAATAAAATTCAATGTACATGAATATTTGTTGACAAAGTTTGTTATTTGTATGTGTGTGAGTATCATTGTCATTTCACTTCTCTGTCTCTTAGTCTAGTCTCTTCTGTCTCTGTCTGTCTGTCTGTCTGTCTATCTGTCTGTCTGTCTGTCTGTCTGTCTGTTCTGTCTTGTCTGTCTGTCTGCTCTTCTCTGTCTTTCTCTCTCTCCTCTCTCTCTTCTCCTTCTCTCTCTCTCTCTCTCTCTCTCTCTCTCTCTCTCCTCCTCCTCTCTCTCTCTCTCTTCTCTCTCTCAGAGAGCTGGGTGTAAAAAAACACAAATAAACACACTACTATTAAGCTTATTCTGTTACTCTCATTATTGTGTGTGTGTGTGTGTGTGTGTGTGTGTGTGTGTGTGAGAGTGCGTGTGTGTGTGTGTAAGTGAGAGAGAGAGGGAGAAAGAGAAAGAGAGGAAGAAACCCTGCTCTGTGGGTGTGCGTGTGTGTGTGTGTGTGGTGCGTGAACATATATGTTTATGTGTAATAAAACATCAAAAAGGGTTGACACTGAATCTCAATCCATTAAACCAGTCTTAAATTTTTTTTACTTTTTCAACAATGACACTCACCAGTAACCCATACAGAGACCA
Organism: Stramonita haemastoma; assembly: GCA_030674155.1. Lineage (NCBI taxonomy): Eukaryota > Metazoa > Mollusca > Gastropoda > Neogastropoda > Muricidae > Stramonita > Stramonita haemastoma. Next base: position 26,460,785 of record CM060345.1, read on the forward strand.
ACCCAAGTTGTGGATTATCCTGATCAGATTTCACTGTGGAACTGGAACGACGTACTTTAAACACGTCCTTGAGACGAAGTTGACTTTGTATACTAACATCGTCGGAAATCTCCTAGGGGGTCTCTGTACGCGGGGGTCTCTGTATGTGGATAGGAGTACTTGAGCTGTACTTGAATCTGTCATGTCTGAGGCTTTCTGTGTGTGATAACTTGTGTGTACTAGTAAATTGTGGGGGTAAGAATGATCGTGGTATTTTCCAGCATAGACCATTCATTGAGAAACGGGATATATGTATGGTAAAATGCTCTGCATTGTGCAAATTGATCATGTTTGTTGTAATTTAGAGCATCAAAAAACAGAATCTAAACATGTGCTGTTTTGTATTCTGTCTCTCTCATCTTTTCTCCCTTTTTACTTGCCAAGGAGTTGCTAGGATTCTACTCTGAAATGTTTACGCTGTGTATTGTATGAAATGTATGTTTGTTCTGTCATATAGCATTAAAAAAAAAAAAGCAACAGCAAAACAAAAGCAGTGTTAACACGTGATCAACGTTATAAAATGTATCATGTGTGCTCTAGTCTAACAATATATTTGATTTACTGAAAAAAAACCACAAAAAACACGTAAAGAGATAAAATGATCACTAAAATATAAAATAGGCCTACTTACATGAAAAGGAATGAAATCTGCTTTTATTTTTTTTTAATCTAAGAGTAAATTGTGGGTAATATCAGGGAGAGTAATTTTCTAACTTGTAGAGAATAGTATATGAGCAATCTGAGTCTGATGATGCCCCAGCAAGGGCAAAGATTTGCATTGGATGAGAAAAAAAAAGAGAAGAAAATGAGCAAAGTAAGTTGAACAGAAGAAAGATTGGAAATAAGGTTCCTATTTCATATAACTGGGAATATAGTGTGGAGAAAATCAATTGCAGGTTACCGATCACAACGTTTTTCATCATTATAAAACAATTATTAAAGGTTTGAATTAAAAAAAAAAATCAACTTCAAGATAAAATCTTTCAAAGTCAGCATTTAGTGACTTAGTGAGTAAGGAACATGCCTCTGCCTGTCTTAAGTCGAAAAAGAGAGAGAGAGAGGGGGGGAGGGGGGGGGGGTGTTACAAGGACACATGGGAGATAATAAAGTTTGTATATGTGCCATAACGAGATAACAACATAACAACGATAACTCATCCATTGCCAGACACCTGATGCGCTGACACAGGCAATAGAGAAACTATTCCCCACCTGAGTATATAAATGAGAAAATGGAATGGAGAAAAACAGTTCTAGTTAACCGATGGGGAGTTATTCTGTTGCTCACCAGCCGCTAAGAACGATAACTCAAACTTCAGAAGAAAAAAAAAAGGTGGATGTACTTTCAATCGCACACATCTTAACTGTCGTTTTTGTTCTGTAAAAACCATTTTCTTGTTGTTTCATACAACGAAAAAGTTTCGCAGAATAAAAGTCGTGTTTAAACACATCACGGAACATATATTATAGATTCGATTGTTTCGATCTAATTTTAGATCTACTCGATTGGATCTACGTCAGAGCTCGTCTGGCGCCCCCATCTTTTATTTATTTATTATTATTATTTTTTTAAAACACCGGAATAGAAATAACGCACAAAAATTCTTGCATCCTGGATGTGCGAA
>CM060345.1:26477447-26504947 GCA_030674155.1 Stramonita haemastoma
GAATGAGAGAGAGAGAGAGAGAGGAGAGAGAGAGAGAGAGAGAGAGAGAGAGAGAGAGAGCCCATGCTCGCGTGCGTGCGTGTGTGTGTATGTGTGTCCGCGTGTCTGTGTGTCTGTCTGTCTGTATTACACTGTCTCAATGTCGTTGGGTGTACAATCATACCATACTCTCGTCACTATAGATCTAGTTCGCGCCGAGTATGTGAGTTGTGTGATGTGGATATTTTTGTGTGTTGTTGGGGTGTGTGTGTGTCGGTTTGTGTTGTGTTTTGGTTTTGATTAATCTAGATAATGTTTTGATTGATGGATGGGTAAGATGAGGTAGATAGAGATATTTGTGAACTTCATGACTCGCATGTCGGCAAACCTGAGGGTTTGTATGTGAGAGTTGTGAGTGAGTTTGGTTTGTTGGAAGTTACAGACTGACGCATTTTAAATTTTTTGGTTTACGCTTTTTTTCGCTTTGTGTTTGTGCTTGTTATTATTGGGTGGTTAGTGAAGTATCTCTACTCTCGCTGATGGTTCATGTAACTCATGAATTTTTGTGTGTGTGTGCTATATTTAACTGCGTTATGTTCACCCGCCATAAAAGGTTAGTACTAGTCTTCGATTTAATCGTTGGTCATGTTAGTGAGGTTACTGGGTTATGGCGTTGTTACTATAACACTATGTGTCGTGTGTGTGTGTGTGTGCACTGTGAGGTTGTGTTGTGCTGTGTAGATGTGATGTGTGGTTTTGGCTTGTTTTGTGGTATGTTGTATAGTAGTGTTTCGTGTGGTAGATGTGTTGTTGGGTGTGTGTGTGTGTGATGTGGTGATGTGTGGTTGTGTGTGTGGTGTTGTGTGTGTTTGAACTGTGTGTACGTGTGGTGGTTTGGTGGTGTCTTGAATATTGCTTTTATGTGGTGGATGTGATCATCGTCGTTTTGTGTGTGTGTGGTGTAGGTGTGGTGTGTGCTTGTGTGGTAGTGGTGTTGTGTGTGTGGTGTGTGAGTGTTGTGAGATGAATAGGTGGATCGCCTGTTTGGTTGTGTGTTTGTGGTGTGTATTGTGTGTGTGTGTGTGGTAGTGGTTGTGTGTTGTGTGTTGTGTGGGTAGTGTTGGGGGTGGTGTGTGGTCGGTGTGTGAGTTTGTTAAGTTGTGTGTGTTGGAGTTTACTGTTGGTGTGTGTGGGACATGTGTGTGTAGTTGATTTGTGTGTGAGTGTGGTGGGTAGTGTTGTGTGTTAACGTATTGGTCGTGTGTGCTGTCGTGTGGTGTGTGTGTGTGTGTGTGTGTAGTGTGTTAGGTCTCGGAGCTTTGTGTGCTATTTAGTGTGTGTGTGTGTGTGTGTGTTGTTTGCTAGTGTTGTGTGTTGTTATAGTTGTGCTGTGCTTTGTGTGTTTGGGTGTGTGTGTTTGATTGTGGTGTGTGTGTTTGTACGTGTGATTGTGTTAGTGTGTGTGTTTGATGTTTGGTTTGTGTGACTGTGGTTAGTGTGATGTTTTGATGTTTGTAGAGTGTGTGTTTGTTGTGTGTGTGTGTGTGTGTTTTTTGTGTGTGTGTGTTTTTCTTTGCATTTGTCGAGATGTTTGTAGTGATTGTGTGTGTTTACGAGTGTTGTGTGTGTTTGTGTTTTTTTTAGTTAATTTTATTTTTATTGTGATTGTTGTTAATTACTCTTAGACGAATTTTTTTTTGGTGTTTTTTTGATTTACTGTGTTTTTGTGAATTTTGTGTTAGTTATGTAAGTATGTTTGATTGAGTGTTTGGTTGTGTTTATATTTTCGTTTAAATTTGTCTCGTTTTTTTTGTTATTGTGTGTTGTTTTAGTTTTGTATGTTGTTTGTGTTTTGTTTAAATATGATACATTTTTTTGGTTTTGTATGTTTGTGTTTTATGTTGAGTGAATGTGTTTTGCTGCCGTGTTTTAATTTTTGAAGTTTTTATGTGTAGTAATTCTTTGTTGTGTGATGGTGGTAATTTGTTTGTTGTTATATTATTTTGTAGTGTGTGTGTGTGTGTATGTGGGTTGTTGTGTGTGGTTTTTGTGTTGTGTGTGCTGTGCTTGTGTGTTCTTGGCTTTAGATGGTGGTGTGGTGTGTGGTGGTATGTAATTTATTTGTTTGTGTGGGGGTGTGTTTAGTTGAGGTGTTGGGGTGTGTAGCTTTTGTTTTTTTGTAATTTATCGGTGTAAGTGTGGGTGTTGTGTCCGTGTGTGTGTGTGTGTGGTGTCGTTGTTGTGAGTGTAATGGTTTGTTGTGGTCATGTGGTGTGGTGTGTGTGTTGTGTTGGTGTGTTGTTGGTGGTTGTGTGAGTGTGGTGTGTTCTGTGTTTTTCGCTCAATAGTGTGATCCTCGTTTAGAGACAGATGTGCACAAATGGTACTGGGATAGACGGTGGTTGTAACCTGTAAACGCGTTGAAACGAGCTAGATCTATAAAATGTCTTTGCACATATAAGCTCTGGTTCATAGTCTCAGAGAATCGGGAATTAGAATTTTGTGGGGTGTATGGGAGGAGTTTGGTTCTAGGTTATATGTTTCGTTATTGTGTGATGTGTGACTCTTGTCGCGCTTGCTCTCGCGCTCGGTGTGAAGAGTAAGAGAGTTGTGGCTTGTCTCGTAGCCGTTGTATGGTAATTTTATTTTGTATGTGTGGGTAGTGGTGGATGTACTGGTGTATTGAAATGTTATGAGTGGACGCGATGGGGTTATGGAGGTGAAACGGTTAGAGAGTATTGTGGCACTTTATGTTTTTCTAGTATCGAGAGCGCGTCGCTCGGTTTGTGTTTTTGGGACGCCTGGAGAGGGCTCGTGGTGACTGGAGCTCGGAGAAAGTGTGTCGCTGCGCTAGCATATACTATAGCTTGTTTCTCGCGATTGTGTGTGTTTTGATGTTGTGGGATGTGGTGGTGGCATCGTGATGGTTTGTGTGTTGGTGTATTGTCGACACTGGTGTGAGGATAGGAGACACAACGCGCTGAGGTAGTGCCGCGCGTTTTTATAGCTCTGTATTGGTGTTGTTTTTTATATTTTATGGGAGTGATGGTTGTTGGAGTGTTGTCTGTTGTGTGTTGTGTGTGGTATTTTGCTGTTTAGCATGCTGGTTAGTTTGTTCGGTTACCGAGGGGACGGAAGGATGAAGTCTTACGATATTCGAATTGCGGTGGGCGGGAGTAAAACTACATATCAGGTTACGCAATGATCGCGACGCTCAAAGAATCTGGTCACCTAAGTGATACCTCAGGAGCTCTTGCCCAGGAACCGTGTATTTTTACCCTTGTTTGCGTGTGTATTTTACTTGTTTTCTCCTACAATCTGTTTTTTTATTTTTTTTTTTTTCAACAGCATCTTGACATGAGTTCGTATGAAATTTTACATAAGAGATTTTGTTTGTGCTGACACCTCACTCTGTTTTGAGATCGAGTGTGTTAGTGTGTGAGATGTCAGATGATGGTTCTTAGCTGTGATGAGGATGCATGCTAGATGTTACGTAGCGGGTGCTTTTTTTAGAAGAGATAGAGAGTGAGTGAGATTCTAATTTGATTGTAGCCTCGCAGGGCGGGTCTCGTGTTCTAGTCGTTAGCTCGTAAGGTTTTCTCACGGAGACTTGGGAGTATGGGAGGGGGTGTGAGTGGTTTATAGTGTTTGGGTCTGGGGTCGTCTGCTGAGGCATGGGATAAAGAGCGTGTGTGGATGGGTTGGGTATGGGGGGTTGTGGCAGTCGTATGTCAGGGGCGGGGTTTATCAGGGTGGGGCGCTTGGAGGGGGATGTTAGCGGCACGTCGTCGCTTCTTCGCAGGTAGTGTGGGTCAGGGAGGTATCGCTCGTATCCTCTCCGCTTGTTCGGATTGACGCACTAAGACGCGTTGTGTTGATAACGCTCATGTGGTGTACCTGCTGTCTTTCAGGGTCCTCAGGGGATAGGAGAAGATGGGGTAAAATGGCAGCGAGGTAGAGAGGATAGTTGTGGGTGTGGCTTCGCACGTCCTCTGTCAAGTTAGGGTGACCGTGGCCTTCCTAGAGATGGTGAGTGGGTCGGGTGAGGTGTCTTGATTAGCCTGTTGTTGTTCGAAAAGCGCGCTCAGTGGGACGTGGATTTAAGCGTTGTGACGTGGCACAAAGCGTGTTCTGTGTGACGTTCTCGTCAAGTACGAGGGCCCTACGAGTGTATAGTCTCATTCACTCGCGAATAAGGAACTTTTTTATGTGGGGGGAGAGAGGGAGTGTTGTGTGAGATTGATGAAAAGGTAGGTTGTTCGCTGTGGCAGGTTGGGGGTCTGAGGAAGAGAGTGTTGTTAGGGTATAGTGGGAGTTGTTCTCTCTGTGGAGTGAGACGGGTGGGTGTGAGTTTAGGGTTGTGCTCGGGATGTAGCGTGCCGCGGGAGGGGAAGGGGGGGGTGGTGACAGGGATTGTGGAATGAGAGTGTCTTTTCTGGTCCGCGGTACGAATTAAGTTATAGTTGTGTGTCAACATGAGGGGGCTGATTTAGGCTCTTGTCTCCTAGCTCGTGCTGGTGGGGTGAGGATGGTTTGTTGAGGAGGGAGAGATGAGAGAGAGAGATGACGAAGAGATTCGCGCAATATGTGAACTATATTCATTTTATTGCACATTAAAGGTGTTACCGCCATTTGGAACTGCATCGCGACTCGGCAACGATATAAACATTGCCACAGGCGACTCCGGGATGTACATCTCTCGCACGTGAGATCATTGAAGATGTCTTACATAATGACTTTAGGCACAACGTTGGACTATGTTAGTTTCGTTCTGTAACGCCTATGGGTACGGCATATTTCCAAACTAAGGTAACATGACTGAAACTTGAGTTATTGCCAGGGACTGGCGCAGAAATCGCAACCACGTGTGTGCTGTGTGGGTTGTGTGTGTGTGGGTGTGTGTGTGTGTGTGTGTGTGTGTGTGTGTGTGTTGTGTGTGAGGCTCATGGTTGAAGGGTGTAAGAGGTGTTGTGTGTTGTGTCGTGTGTGAATGGCTATTGTGGATGGTGGGTGTGTTTTTGCTGAGTTGTGTCGGGTGTGTGTGTGTGTGTGGTGCGTTGACTGCGCGGTAGGGGAGGTGTGTGTGTGTGCGAGCTATGTGCGTCGTTTGTGTGTTGTTGTGTGTTGTGTGGTGCGTGATGCGCGCACTCGCGCTCGCTGCATGTCGTGTGTGTCTGTGTTTTCACAGCCGTAGCCTATCTAGATCGTCAAGATACTTCCGCAAATCTCGTTTCCGCACCAGCCTTGTCTTTTTTGTGGTTTACTGCCGCGGAATATGCCCTTTCCCTCTTTCACTTTAGGAGTCGGGGGGCGTGTTTGACAAGTTCATTCTGAGACTATGTGTTTTGTTTGTGTTTTTATTTATTAGTCTGTGCATCTCACTCTTCACCATCGCACGTATATTGTTAGAACAACGTTGTCTGATTCATGCTGTATAAAGGACTTTTTTGTTTCTCGAGTGGTTTGATCTAAATGCATGTTACTTTTTTCGTATGAGCCAAAAAAAATTTTTGGGGTGAGAGGATTGCACTCGTAATGGTGTGTACTGTGCGTGTGGTGGAATTTATCGTGATAATATGCGCCTTCGTGGATCTACGAGGATTCTTCTGCAGAATAGCCTTCCAGCTTGCGTGCAGAACTAGTGTGACTGAATTGTTCCTGTGTTGGAGAAAAATTCTCTTGCGTATCTGTTGCCATTGAGCTCTGGGATCCCACGATAGTGTAATGACATTCATTACGCAAGGAGAGAAACGTTGAAATTGTCCATCGCAGAATGTCGTCTGCTAGCAACCTGATTATCATCTTTCTTTTCATTTTCTGTGTCGCTGATTGCCTTGAGCCTCTCTCAGGCGAGTGGATTGCTGGATACGATCTTCACTTCGCTCTCGGTGATGTAACGTTTTCTATTTGACGTCTTGTCAGTATTGGATTGATCAGGGTATGTTTGCGTTCAGGTTTTGTGTTTTGTTTTACTATTTTTGGTTTAGTTTTTGTTTGTTGTTTTGGTTTTATGCTTTTGCTTTGTTTACCGTTGAGTGGTGTCGGTGTTTTATGTCGAGGCGTGGTTTTCGTTATCTTTTGAAGCTGTGTTCAGTCTTCTGGTTTTTTGTTGTTTTTTCGTGTTGTGTTTTTATTGTGTCTCGGTTATGGTGGTTGGCGCTGTAGGTTTTTTTTTGGTTTGTTTCTAATCACGTTCAAGGGTTGTTGTACTACTGTATAGAGTTTATACATCTCTGTGCCGCTAGACTCCTCACTCCCCTAAATAAGAGTACATTTTCCGCGCGCGATCGAATAGAGAGTATAGAGATCTAAGTCACCGTTTTGGTCGAGCGTTCGGTGCAATGAGTAGCGGCTTGCTCACAGGAACATGACGGCTGTTAGCTTTGCTCTCATTTAATTAACATGCTGTTTTCTTGCGGCTCTTTTTCGTGTTCAAAGGAGGTAGGCCATGTGTTGCATGGTGGTGAACGGATGTCAGAAAATCAAGAAAACAGCATACACCGGGGAGACTTAACATGGAGTAGGCTTATTCCATTATTCCTCTTGAAATAAAAGAATAAATAAAGTAAATGCTAAATAGATGAATGATATGATTTTATGAACATAAAATTTGTGTGAGGTTTGTTATGGTTTATAGCCTGTGGTAGTTGGCTGTGTGTTGGAGAGAAGATGTGTAAAATAAATATCTACATATTTTTCTTCATCCACTGTATGTATACACACATTCTGTTATTTTTATTCTATATATTCATTTATTTTTTATTTATTTATTTTATTATATTTATGTATTCTTTTGTATCCAGGATAATGGATAAGCACCACATGTGCTCAGTTGTGTGTTATTTATATATATTTTTTTTTATTTATATACCGTGCATCTCTCTCTGTTTATTTAGTTTTATATTTGTGTTTTTATACTATATTAAATGATCCCTCCCACGTACTAACTATATTAGTTTGCGACCCCCCTTCGCTCCGTACACTATCATGTGTTTTGTGCTGTTTTGCCTTGCTTGCTTCTGAGTACATCTCCGTCCTTGTCCTTGTGTGTGTTTGCTTTCTCTGTTCTCGTACGTTCCCCCGTCGTTCGTGTGTGTGCCCCCCGCGCCCAGCCCAGCCTCCCCCACCGCTGCAGAGCCAGTCACCCCCCCCCCCCGATGCCTGCCGTTGCCGCGCTTTGCGCACTTCTTACTGATGTTGCGTTGTGTTCCTGGTGACGGGGAAGCTGGCAGGCAGGGGGTGGGGGTCCACTGATATGAGAACAGGCATTCCATCAGGGTGACAGGAATACGAAATTTCCATCACAAATGTCGTCTGCTACCCATATATCGTTCTTCAATTCATTTCGTCTGGATCGTATGGCTGGTTTGATTGCAGGGGTGATCCCCCTCTTGACTCGGATGCTTGCACTGTTTTTATTATTTGAGGTCGGAACTATCTCTGCTTAATACTAGGTCTTTTTTTTCTCTCTTTTTTGTCTTCTTTCTTTTTTTTCTTCTTCTTTCTTTATTTTTCTTTTTTTTATTCTTGGGGGGGGGGCTCTGTCTTCGCTCCCTCTGCAAAATCCTCTACCTCCTCTGACACTTTCTCTGCTAATGTATTGTCAGTATATCTTCTCGGATAGTAATGTAATGAAGATTTGTGAAACATTGTATTCTTGTCTCTGTACTCAGTCTATCTCTTGTATTGCTACTGTCTGTATCTCGTGTCTGTCTCTGTTCTGTTGTCGTCTGGTCTGTCTGTCTGTCTGTTTCTCTGTGTGTCTCTTGCTTTTCTCTTCTATTTTCTCTCTGCTTTCTTCTCTCGTACTCTCTCTTCTTCTTAATCTTATCCTTCTTCTTTCTTTCTCTCTTATACATCTAGTCTCTCTCTTATTCTTACTTCATGTACTTTTTTTTTGTTAAATATCTTTTCTCAGTCTCTCTCTCTTTTAGTTACTGTACTCTCGCTACTTGATCCTGTTGTTTTTCATTTCTCCCCAAAATCACCCCCTCACCAATATAATAAAAATTTCCAAAATATATATATAACATATTAAATTATATTTTTCATTTGCATAAATTATATCCATGATATAATTAACAAGTACTTACATAAAACACATAAGATTGTTATTAAATCTCACAACACTCTTTCAAAAAAAGAAATACAATCTACAAATAATATTGATAGTATAATAGTGTCCTAATTAATATATTTAATATAATAATTAAATAGATAAAATATAAATATATAATCACAATTTAACTAATACCCCAATCTAAAAAACTCACATCTACCTCATAAACCCTCATATAAACATCAAATCAACCAATACCCAACCTCTATATAAATAACTTAAAAGATATATATCATGTCTTATCACCCTAAAACACCACACCACCCCACCCCCCAAACAGTCAATAGACAATATCACTATAAACCTCACAAAAATAAGATCCTTCCATATAAATCATAGAAACCATCTACATTAACCAACACAAAATTACAAGTTCATCCAACAGACAAATATAATATACTGAATATTCTGTGTATGTGAATCAGTTGGGAGGGTAACTAATAATATAATATCTCTATTAATCTAATCACAAAGAACACCAACCGTGTAACTAACCACATATAACGATACACTTTACTTATCTATCTACCTACATTTAAATCTGTGGTATTATACATATTTTCTAAACCCTTTGAAATAAATCTCTCAACTCCCTATATCCAACACAAAAACAAAAAATGTATAAAACAAACACTACTAAAATTATCATCCACAACACAATACATTGTCCCCCATCACACACACTCTATACACTCACTCTCCCCACCACCCAACCAAATCCCACATCCCACCACTCCCCCCTCCCTCCCTCTACAACACAACAACATAACACACATACCACACACAACACAACAACCACCCACAACACACAATCACACCCCACAAAACAACACAACACACCCCACACACCACAACACACCCACCCAATCAAATACTTACTCCCCCACCCCCCCCCCCCCCCCCCCTCTCTTCACCCCCTCCCCCACACCCCCATCCCCAACAACCAACAACTAAAAATAATAATCATATCAATTAAAAAAAAAATCACCATACTCCCCCCCCCCCCCCCCCCCCCCACCCCCCCCATCCCCCCCCAAAATTTTTTATTCCCCCCCCCACACCCCCCCCCCCAAACTTTTACCGCCCTCACTCCCCCTATTGTTCATTTAATCAGCTCTTCCACCTAGTACTCCATCGCTTAAACTGACATTGCCTTTATGTGTGTTGTGTAGGTGGGTGCGTCGCAGCGCATTTCAGCATGCTTATTAGTAATATTACTTGTCCGCCTATACTAGTCTGCCTTCCCTCTCCATTTTATTCGCCTGAACGCTACTCCATGCAGAGCCCCCTGTGCAGTCACAATACTAAACGGTTTAAAAAAAAAAAAGGAACTGAGAAAAAAATCTGTTTGAAACTCTTGATTGAGCTGTAAAGGGAATTTATAGACTAAAATCTTGATTTTACACATTTTTATAAAAGGTTTAGTTTTTAGTCTTCTTCGTAAAAACTTTCATACAGCAATTTTTTTTCTGCATAGGAGCGAAATTGCGTGTCCACTGGAGATGACTCGAATTCACACTTTTTGTTTTAAAAATATATACGGGAAACCAACTTATGCCCATGTCTGTAGGATTCTTATTGTTTTAAAAGCAGTTTGAAGATTTTTTTTGCTTCCCCAAAGAAAAGGGTTTCCCAAGTAATTATATGCTTTTTTCACTTGCGGTTTTTCCCATAGTATTTTCTTTTCCCGTACCCACCAATCTGTCTTCTTTAAACGGTTTTCCTACTTTTTCCCTGCTATCTTCGTGAAAGATTTTGGGGTTTTCCACTTCTTTGTGGTGAAAAATTTTTTGGTGTCGTTTTCGGGGGAAATGGCATTTTGCGTGATAGTTCCTTGGGGGTTTTGGGGTTGAGGTGGGGCCCAAATGACCACGAGGGAGAGGAAGAGTGAGAGTGAGGGAGGCAAAGAGAGAGGGAGGCTGTAGAGATCGATTGGAGGAGATGAGAGAGAGAGAGAATAAATGATTCTTTTTAAAAAGGAATCTTTTTAAAATGAAGGAAAAGGGTTTGAGAGAGAGGAGAGAGAGAGAGATGGAGAGAGAGGGAATGGGAGAGAGAGACGAGAGAGAGAGGGAGATGTGTGTGTGTAGCTACCCAAAACCCTTCTAACCCGAAAACGTATTTTTAGAAATTGATTTTCACCCTGACGTCACGTCCCTTTCGAAGTCGCCGGTCTGGAAAATTTAAATTTTGGAAAAAAGATCAATCAAACCCCTTCCGCTTTTTTTTTTTTAAATTTTTTTTTTTTTAATTTTTTAAAATTTTTTTTTTTTTTTTTTTTGGGACACCGCCCCCTTTTTATAAGACAGAACATCCCCTTAGCTTTTTGGGGAAAAAATCCTAGATAATTTTTAAGACATCACCCCAAAAAAAACAAAATAAACAAAAAAAAAAAACAACCCAAACAACCCAAAAAAATAACAAACAACAACCCCCCCGCAAAAATAAAAACACAAAAAAAACCCAAAAATTTTTTTAAAACACAACCCCACAAAAAAACAAAACCCAAAAAAAAACAAATAACCCCCAAAAAATTTGTACAATTTTAAGGTAAGAAGTTGTGTTAAAATATTTTTTTAAGGGGTTGATTGGAAATCAAAAAAGCCCTGTTGTTTCAGAATTAAATAAATGAGCCCCAGTTTGTGTGATTAACTTTCTTTATTTTTTTTCTTTTTTTGGCGGGGGTTTTTTTTTTATAGGGGGATTTTCCCCCCATTGCGTAGAACTTATTGGTGGGCGTGTTTTTTAAAAAAACTCCTTTTTTTTTACCTTGTTTTTTTTATTTTTTTTTTAAAAAAAATTTTAAAAGAATAAAAATGCTATGGGGGGTTTTTTTTTTTTTTTTTTAAATTTTGGTTGATTTTTCTCCCCCCCCCCCCCCCCCTCCCCCCCCCCCCCCCCCCTCCCCCCCCCCCCCCCCCCCCCCCCCCCCGCCCCCAAAACCCCCCCAAAACCCCCCCCACCCCCCCCCCAAAAAACCCCCCCCAAATACCAACCCCCAAAACCCTCCCCCCCCCCCACCAAAAACCCAAAACCCAACACCCCACCCCAAAACCCCCAAAACCCCCCACCAAAACCCCCCCCCCCCCCCCCCCCCCCCCCCCCCCCCCAACCCCCCCCCCCCCCCCCCCCCCCCCCCCCCCCCCCCTCCCCCCCCCCCACCCTTCCTCTTCCTCTTTTCTCTTTTTTCCGTCCAAAAAAGGGGTTTAAAAAACCCCAACCAGGTACCACTTTTCCCCCTTTGACACCGGCGTTATTTTTTAAATCAGATTCCTCACAGAAAAGTCCTGGTGCTCCCCCTCCCACTGTTATCTGAAACCCGGTAATTCCCTCCCATTTCCCCCAATCAATGCCAGCACTATTTTTCTTCACTGAAAGTGGCTTTTAAATCCCTCAGCTTTCCCCCTCCCATAGTTTTTCTCCCCCCCCCTCCCCCCCCGTTCCCTTTTTCCATCATTTTCACCGTATTAAAGTTCTTTCTCAAGGCTACTATTCTCTCCCTTTTTTTCTCTGTGTATTTCCCAGTTACCGGGGTTGGTTTGTATTTTAAAATTTATAACGTTAAAACCCGTTCTTCTTCATCTCTTGTCGTTACTTTAAAAGATTCGGACGCATTAAAAATTAAAAACCCATCTTTTCATCTGATTATTATTTATCATCATCTTCTCACCCATCATCATCGTTTTAAGTAGTGGTAGTAGTATTTAGTAGTATATTGAGTAGTAGTATTTGTGAGTAGTAGTTCTTTTGAAGTCATAGGGGGAAAACCCCACGGAAACTTGTTTGCCAGTGTGGAAACAGAACGTGGCGCGGGCGGGGGGGTTATCTTTTTATGGGGGGGTTCCCTTTTTTTTCATGGGGTATGGTTCTGTATCCATTGCGACCAGTTTTTCGGGGAAAGGGGTGGATGGATTTTTTACGAGCGTGAAGACACGCTTCATGCCTTCGCGCCTGGATTTATAAACGTTCTTGATTAAACCCACTTCCCTTTGGAGAACATCTCAAACGCTACTGTCCTTATGCCTGCCCTTTTGGGGCGGGGGTTTTGGGGGGATGTGCTGGTGGGCAAGGCATCTCCACTTTTAATCAAATTTCTGCCAGTGTCCGAAATCCTGCAGTGCTCCTCTGCTGTTTTGGAGGTCATCGTCGAACACGACGGACAAACAAACAAAAAACACGCCTTTGCTTTTACAAGGCATGGGCTTAGGTTATTGTTTCTTATCTGAGAACTTTGAGAGAAATGGAGTCAGGACTAGTTCTTCTTCTTTCCCCTTTTCGTTTTGTTAGCCCCTATTGTTGTCTGCCCATATGAGCGAAAATGCGTTGCGCTCCCGGGTTTTAAAGCGCCTGGCAAGTCAGGTTTCAGCACATCCGACTTCGGTATGGGAGAGAATTGTTATACTTTCATGCCCAATCTGGAGAAAAAGAAAAGGCAAGAAGTATAGACCTGGGAGGCGGGAAAATAGGACGAAAACCTGGGTGCAGTTAGAAATACAAAAAAACAAGGGGAGAAATTTAGGAGAGGGATAGAAAAAAAAGGGAATTCCTTGCAGAGAATGTCAAGAAAAGGGGGGGTTTCTATCTATACTGACAGGGGGGCCACCTAGCATCCCTACAGAGGAGGGAAAACTGGGTTGCCCCCTGTTTTCTAAAGATCATGGACCATTTTCATTTATCATAGAAAGATACCGCAGTGTGTGTGGGGTGTGTGTGGGGTGTGTGTGTGTGTGTGTGTGTGCGGGTGTGTGTGTGTGTGTGGTGTGTGTGTGTGTGTGTTTTGAGGTTTTCTGTCGCATCATCTGGATCATTTCCCCTTCTCATCCATCATCTTTCACTAGCATTTACCCAAAAAGTGTGGTCCTTTTACTAACCAGCCCTGTGTTGGGTGAAAGTCTGTTGAGTTTTTCCCCCCTATCTCTTCACTTCCACAGATTAATTTGGTTGGGTGGTCAAGGGGTTAAAAGGTAAAACAGTCTTTGTCATTTGAGAGAAGGATTTGACCCTAAAGCCCCAATTTGGGTTTTAAAACCGTTTCGACTCCTATCCCCTGGGAATTAGGGAAATCTTGGGTTCGAATCTTGGCCGTCAGCGTTTTTGGTTAAAAACAGGGAGAGATTTTTTTTTTTTTTTTTCCATCTCCCAGGGTCAAAATTCAAATGCAGACCTGCCTATACTTTTAAATTTCTTCGTGTAATATACACATGAAGAAGATTTAAATTTGCGCGTTAAAGATCCTGTAATTTTAAATTTTTTTCTCGCGTTCGATGGGTCACGAAACACAAATATACCTTTTCAAAATATCCCGAAGTCGGAATGCGCTACTTTCTTGTTTGGGCAGAGAAAGTTGATACGCGAAAATTCCCCCCATTGGTAACCTCAGAGCTCTGTCGAATTTTCCAAAACAAGAGAGATGAGAAAGAGAGAGGAGAGATGTGAGATGAGAGGGAGGGGGTGGTGAGAGGAGGAGAGAGAGAGAGAGGGGGGTAGAGAGAGGAGGCTAAGAGGGGAGTTTTGGGGAGGGGAGGGGAGAGGGGAAGGGGAGCCCGGCTGTTTGAATCAAAAAGTCCTCGTGAAGGGCGAACCCCCTCCCCTTCCCGCCTGAATTGGTTAGGGCAAAAAATTTGTGATTGGGGGTTTATATTTTTGTTTATTTGATTTATTTTGATTTATTTTTCTTGTTCTTTTTGGCGGGAGATTCGAGGTTTACCAATGATGATCTTTTTCGTATGGGGACCGTGTGTATCCACCATTCCCATTCCCACACGGTTTTTTGATGACTAACAAGGACACCTAGTGTGCACCCCATTTAAAAAAAAAGAGAAGTCTTATTTGTTGTTCCAAATTTTACCACGGCACGAAAAAATCCCCTTTGGATGAGCTATAAACACGAGGCCCGAGTGCGGGAAAGCCACGCGAACATTTTTTGCGCAACGTTAAATCCTGTTCCGCTTTTCGTAAGAGGTAGGCCATTGTGTGCCGGTGGGAACAGATGACAGATTTACAAAAACTGCGTAAAAACACGGGGGGTGGATGTAAAAAAGCACGCGTGCTATTTCTTTTTATCCTCGATATAAAAGATAAATAAAAAAAATAAATAAAGGCCTACTCATCCGAAGGCAGACTCGGGTTTTAAAGATCGCCCCAAGAGTGCCGTGCGGCCCCCTTTCGCACACATAGACGTCTGTTTCTAGTCTCACCCATAGGACGAGGGTCGTGGATTCAGTATTGATGTCAACTCCAGGGGAAAAATCCCTTGAACGGGGTTTCTTGGTGGCGTCTTAAACTTGGGCTCGATCCCGGGTTATCACATCGCGAACGCAACGCCCTTGCCACTAGACTATCCCCCCCCACTGTGTTTAGAGTTTAACCTTCCCATACGCTCTGGGTGTGTGTACACCCAGACCCCTTATATTTTGCTCTGTAACTCAAAAACTATCAACTCTACAGCCTTGAAATTTCATGACTTTGTCAATAAAACATCTGCTCTACACTTACACAAAAAATAATTTGTTTGTGTTAATTAGAAATGCACTTAATTAGCATTTAAAAACTCCCAGTACGTCCTGGGTGTGTACACACCCATACGTGAAAGAAGGGTTACTCATTACAACATCAGAATGACGTCACTACCTTTGTGGCCTCCCTACATCGTGGTTGTAGGAACTGTCCTTGTACTGAGAATTTTTGCTCGCTGCTAAGCTGTGGTGGTAGGCCCCTACATGATAGTACTTTTGAGAGTTCCAGGCAAATTGTGTGTGTGTGTGTGTGTGTGGTGTAGTGTGTGTGTGATGGTGTGTGTGGTGTGTGCGCGGCGCGCGCGCGCGCAGAAATGCGGTGTGGTGCAAATTGTGTGTGTGTGTGTGTGTGTGTGTGTGTGTGTGTGTGTGTGTGTGTGCTCGCGCACGGGGTGTGCATGTGCATGCGTGGGTGCGCAAACGTTGGACACATATATGTTCTGACGCATGGTGCCTGTGGCATGCATGCATGCGTGCAACATGTGTCCAAGTCAAAGTCGGTCAAAGTCTATTTTTTTTAATTTCTGGATGATTCATTGAATTTAAACTTTGATTTTCTTTCTTGAGGTGGATGCATGTGTGTGTGAGTGTGTTGTGTGGTGTGTGTGTGTGGGGTGTGTGTGTGTGTGTGTGTGTGTGTGTGTGTGTGTGTGCACATATCTTTGAATGTTTGTATGTATGCATGTGCATATGTGCACATAATATGTATTTTATTTTATTTTTTATAATGAGGATAATGGAATAAAAAACTTTTGGGTTTTTTATATTTCCCGTCCCCGTGGCATACGCAGTTTTGTAAATCTTATCTGTTCCCACAGCTCATGATTGCCTACTCTTATGAAAAGCGGAACAGGATCGTACATGTGTGCAAGATGTTCTGATGCATTCGCACATGGGGCCTTGGTTTATAGTCTCATCAAAGGATTTTGAGGCTGTGTGTGTGTGTGTGTGTGTTTGTGTGTGGTGTTGTGTGTTGTGGTGTGTGTGTGGGTGTGTGTGTGTGTGTGTGTGTGTGTGTTGTGTGTGTGTTTGTGTGTGTGTGTGTGTGGTGTGTGTGTGTGTGTGTGTGTGTGTGTGTGTGAAGTCAAGTCAAGTCAAGTCAAGTCAAAATTGTATTTTCAGATGGTACATTGAGTAAGGATATAAATCTGCTTTTCTTCATCAAGCCATCTATCTAGAAAAAAATCCCCCCCCCCAAAAAAAAAAACAAAAACAACAACTACAACAACAAAACACTTATAGAAAAACAACAAACATAACAAAAACGAAGCAGCATGCAAACAAAACAGGGGTACAACCAAGAAATCCCCACCCCAAAAAATATTTAGCGACAACATTGTTACAATTCATTACAACGAAACAATAAAGTGTGTGGTGTGTGTGTGTGTGTGTGTGTGTGTGTGTGTGTGTGTGTGTTTTGTGTGTGTGTGTGTGTGTTGCTGTGTGTGTTGTGCGCGCGCGCGCGCGGGGCGGGGGGGGGGGGGGGGGGGCACGGGGGGCACCCACGGCGGGGGCGCCCGTGTGTGCGGTGTGTGTGTGCTCAAGTGCACACCGCCAGCGTGTGTGTGTGTGTGTGTGTGTGTGTGTGGTGTGTTTTTTTAATAATCCAAATATGCATTACATTTCAAATGATTGGAACATTTGCAATAAACCAAATATATACTACATTCCAAACTATTAAAACTTTTCCAATTGAATTAATCGTTATATACTATTAAGTAATTCAAACATTCAAATGTACATTGCACTCTTAAATGATTTGAACATTGCAAATGAGCCAAGTTATAATGTTATCCTAAAAACAAACAACATACAACAACAAACAACAAAAACAAAAACAAAACAAAACAGAACAAAAAACAAACAAAAACAAAACCAAAAACAAAAAACACACACAAAATTTTTTACTATTTGTTTGCATGACAGAGAGTAACATTTAATATATTCAGAGTATGGATATAACAGATTACTCAACCAACAAACAGCGGGGAAAATAAAAAGAAGTAAGAAAATAAGAGAGAAGTACACAGATTACCCATTCGGATATACCCCCAAGTTGAATTTTTCAGTTGTTTTACAAAAATAAGCAATGTTAGCGTGATGCTTAGTATTACATAAAAAAAAAAAACAATCCCAGAAAAACACAAAAAAAACAAACAAACAAACAAAAACCAGTTTCTTCAAAAATGTATCTACCCATTCATCAACTAGTTGTTTGTAATGTTGCCATTTAGCTGCAAATACACTATAGTCATGTTTGTTTTGGCAAATATATTCTTTAATTTGATATTGTTTTGTCATATACTTTCTAAAAACCGAAAACATAGGTGCCGCCTTTTTGTACTCTACATTTGTATATAAAAATTTTGCAGTGATTTAGTATTTCGTCTAGTTTTTCATCTCTCCTTTTGATCGAGAATCAAATCCAAATATAAATCCGTTCTTTTGACAGCACTAGACCATGTGTTTTGGCACAATTTTTATGAGAAAGTTTTGCAATTCTGTCCAAAAATAAGAAGTTTTGCTGCAAGCATTAGATAGATGGTCAACAAGTTTCTTTCTCAGAAGTTACAGAATGTGCATTTATCATTTTCAAAACAATTTTCATTTTTTCAAGAATATTATTTGTAGCTAGAATTTGTGGATCAGTCGTATCTGGAACCATTTCATTTTAATTTCTTTTATCTTATGCACCTTGCCAAAACCTTTATCCAGTTAAGATCCCTGGTATTGTTTTGTTCCACTTGTCACAACACTTTGCAGAATGTTATCTGCAACCAGAATATCATAATTTAAAGGGGATTGTTCCTTTTTTAACAGTCACAAAATCAGTTCAAGCCTTTTTGGAGGTTGTTTGATGTATTATTATCCATATTAATACCCGTTGTACGAATATATACCTTTTAATGCTTGAACACAGCCTAGATATGTAATGACATTTGTCCTGATATCTATATTTCTCCTTTAAAAAGGTCGTACGTCAAAAAAATTCCATTTTCGTCAACTAAATCTGCTTTTTGGTATATATCCTTTTTCTATCCTTTTCCCACATTTAAAAAAAAATTTCCACCTCTTTAATTTTTTTCTTAAAAATTTGTTTTCAGCCCAAAAAGATCTTTAGGGTTAACAATTTTGACTTTCCGGCCATAACATTTTGTATGCGTGAATGTGTCAAACCCGAATTTTGGGGGTTTAAGCGTGTGTGGGTTTGCCTTTGTCTTGCTCTTCATTTTTTTTTTTTTTCTGGAGAGGGGTGGGTGGACTTGAAGGTGGGACCTGGGTTGGTTTCGGTTTTGGATCATATTCCATTCTTTATGTATTAATGTTTACTGCGATTCCCTCACGGTCCTTATTAGGCACTTATACTTTTTCCCCTAAGGGGGATCCAATTAGGGTGGGGGGGTGGTGGTCTTTGGCGTGTGGCGGAGGGATCTGGTCGGGGGTGGCGGGATCATAGTTCTTTGGGCACATTGTGAAGGATAGGGGGCATGTAGTTTGCTCCAGGCTGGTTGGTGGTGGTGGTGGTGGTGGTGGTGGTGGTTGAGGTGGGGGTGGGTGGTGTTTGGGGGGGGGGACGTCGATACGTCGTCGACTGGTCGTCGGTCCGATCGATATACGTCGTCTTGACTTCGTCGTCGTCGTCCTCCTCCACCGTGTCCGTCGTCGATAGTCGTCGGGGGGGGGGGGGGTGGGGTGGGGGGTGGGGGGGGTGGGTGGGCGGCGGCGGCGGGGCGGCGGCGGACGGCGGCGGGGCGGTCGGCGGAGGCGGCGGCGGCCGGCGACGATGCTGCTGGATGGGTGGGGGATGTTGGCTGCCATCCCCGACCCCCCCCCTCGCAGCATATGTGGTGTATGGTGAATCTTGGCAGGATTGTGGTGGTGTTTGTATGGATTGTCGAGCTTACTCAGTGGCTGTATATACCTATCGGCCATTAAGTTATGTCTCGGGCACTAATTCGTATGCTGGTGCACTGTAATATGGTTCATTGCTCCTTCTTTTTTTTTCTGTACGGATAGCTCTCCAAGTGCTTATGGGCCTATTTTGGCGTGCTTATATACCTGTTATTGCACACTCAAGTACTAGATCTTTCTGTAGGAAGAGCTTTACTTCGCCCTTCTTCTAAACCCCCACCCCACCCACCACCCCTATACTAATATATAGGCAGAACAGACTCCCCCTGATAATTGCACTGATTAGCGTTACTCAACATCAGGATGTACAGCCCAAGGGGTGGCTCTTCCAAATTAGGCGATGTAGGTGTGCTCTGCAACCCAGGATGTAGGGAAATTAGAGCTTAGGGATTCAAGCAAGGCTAACAGGCAGAGTTTTAGTTCCTTTTCAGACAGCCTTGGGTGTGTGTACACCCAGGAGATATGGGAGCGGGTTATGCCTTCTCACTATACAGTATGGGTGTGCTGTACATCAGGAGATTATGGGATGACGCGGTTAGGCCTGTCACTAAAGTATGGGTGTGGTGTACACCCATCCCCAGGAGATAGGGATGCGTGGTTATGCTACTTCAATAAATAGTATGGGTGTTGTACACCCAGGAGGAGACAGCGCGGGAGGTCGCGTAGGGACTCGGGACGGGGAAGTCTGGTTTTAAGGTGAGAGAAATAACCATAAAGAATCTAAAGCTCATTATATTGCTGTTGCGTTTAGGGTATAAAGGAGCACACAACCCCATTTGAAAAGTAGATGGGGTATTGATTTACCATTTTGTACTATGTACTACACCGGGCTGTGATATTGTATTGGTTGGTTTTCATATCGTGTGGTGTGCTGATACAAGTAAATGATATCCATATCTACTATTTAGATTGATAACTGTTGGTCGCTCGCCATTAAAGACGGACATAGAAACCCCTACATGCTGTGCTGGTTTATTGCGTTAAAAAGAGACCAAAGTTCGCAGCGCCATTTGCAACAATGGATTTGATGTTTCCGTTGTATGCTCCGCGAATAAGATAACAGGTCGGGGAGAACTGTTTTTTTGTGGTCGTGGATTGTGACGGTAAAGATATCTCAAGAAAGAAGAAAAGAGCACCTTTAGTGATGATACGGTTTCCTATGTTCCTCTCTTGTTTTGCGTAGAAAACTAGACAAAATATATACGCCTGAGCAGTCTCTGCTACCTGTTATTGTGTGGTAAGGAGATTCACCATTATTATGATAAAGTTTTAAATTGGTCTATAATCTTTTTGCGCAGATTGAATACTTGTCCGTAAATCCTTAGTATCTGTCTTTGGAATTAAAATATTTTCCAGATGGGTTGAAGTGTAATCGTTGAGGTTTCTCTGTTAGAGGATTGGGGATATCGGCCGAATAAAATTATTATTTAATAATATATCCTCGGGAGAACGACTGTTTCGATCAGAGTTCTTGCTGTCGTTTCGTTTCTAATGGTTATGGGTGCGCGGCGCGGGGGCCCGGTTGATCGGTGCCGTGGTGTGATTCGTCGAGCGGGTGCTGCGCGCTTGCTGGGTGGCCACAGCTCTTGCGGTCTGCGTGGGTTCTCTCGCTGGGTGTCTCAGGGGGGTGCCCGGGTCTCTGCCCGTCTTTATCTGTCGCTCTGTGTGGTTCTCGGGGCTGGCTGGCAGAGACGGGTTTCTTGCTCCGCGGGCGCGGGCTTCGCGACGGGACTTGCGTGCGGGCGCTGCTGCGGGCCCGCGACCGGCGCGGGGTACGCAGGCGGGCTGCGCTGTCGCGCTCGGGTGCTGGGCGCGCCGGTTGGGGGCGCTTGCAGGGACTGTCTGCGCTCTCGCTCTCGCAGCGCGCACGCGCGCGCTCGTCTCGCTCGCCGCGCTCTCTCTCTGCGCATCGTCGAGTCTCGTCCTGCCTTTCTCTCTACTTCTCTGTGTCTCTCATAGTCATTTGTCTGTTGGTGCTCGCTCTTCTGCCTTGCTTCTCTTTTGCACGCGGGCGGGCTATGGGCGCGATTGATCTTGGTCTTGGTCTGCCGCTGGCTGCTGATACTTCTCGTGGCTTTCCTAGAGGGGGCGATGGCTGTTACTTCAACTGTTGCGGGGCTGCGCGGGTACGTGAGATTCCATCCTACGCCGCTCCCGCCTGCGCCAACTACGCCTCCCCCCTGTCCGCTCCTGGAGCCACACCTCGTTGTGTCGGTGATGGGGCATCGGGGCAGTATGGTGCTCGTTGATGCTTGTTTGTGTGTGTGCATCGGGCTATTGTATTTTCTTCGCGCCGTCTCTACCGCTGTTCTCATTATGATGGCGGTGTCGTGTAAATTCCGGCGTCCGATGGTCGGTCGGACGCTGGCGTTCTGTATGCGGTTCCCCCCCACTACCACCCCCTCTCTCGCTGCGGCTACACCCCGCCCCCCCCCTCCCTCCTCGTGCTCTTCTCTGCGTGTTGGCTTTTGCGATGATTTTGTGCTTCTTAGCTTTGTGTTAGTCGCGAGACCGCAGGCGACTCCCCGCGACCATCCCACCAGACAGGTCGCGTCTGGGGGGTTGGGAGTGTCCTTGTCACGCTCACGCTCGTGTGTAACCACCCCTCCCACCCACCCTCCCCCCCCCCCCCTCCCCCCCTCCCCCCCACCCCCCCTCCCCCCCCCCCCCCCCTCGGGATCAACAACCACACACCCCGTCCCGGCACAAGGCGGCCCGGTCTCCCTCGGCGCCCCCCCCCCCTTGTCTATAAGGAGAGAGAGATATACGCGCAGCGCCCACACACGCCCCTCGGGGCGTGCGTGGACCGCTGGGGTGGTAGGTCAACGAACGATCGGATTCATCAGACTTCTCTCTCTGCCGCTGCAGGGTGCATGGCGTGCAGGCGGCCACGTGGAAGCGCGGTGTGTGTGCTGCCCGGTAACCCGCACGGACGCTCCCACCTCTCCCCCCTCACCCTCCCCCACCCTCCGGCCTCCGCTCCCCCCCCCTACTCCCTCCACCTGTATATTCACCCTGGCCCGTCTGGCCCCTCGCCGCCCCCGCTACTCGAGCATTGGGGGATGTGTGTGTCCTATCATAGGCGGCTTTGCGGCTCGCGCGCGGCGGGGCGGCGGGAGGGCGGGCGGGCGTCGTCTGGGGGTACGGTGCGCGAGCGCTGGACGGTCGCGGCTGGACGCGCGGGCGCGGGCGCGGGCTTCGCGCGGGGGCGCGGGCGTGCGGGCGGCACGGGCTGGCGCTCGCGCGGGCGCGCTGGCGACGCTGGCGCTCGCGGCTCAGCGCGCGGGCGCGCGCGGGCGCGCGCGGGGCGCGCGCTCGGATAGCGCTTCTGCGTCGCGAGCTCGACGCGCGCTCGCCGCGCGCGCGCGCGCGCGCGCGCGCGGACGCGACGCGTACGGTGCACCGATGACTGTGGGCTGTTTGGGATTATAAGGATTGTTTTTAGTGGGCTCTCAAATTTCTCACTTGTCGATTACTCAAACCTTGTTGATGTTGGTCTCTCATCTCCACACGCCACATTGTTTCAACTCTCTAGGTAAGGTTCGATGGTGTGATGGGGTGTCTGGCTGTGGGCTCTTCCACGCTATCTTCCCCCCACCACTACAAAGGTGCGATACACGTGGTACTTTGTTAAAGATTGTTAATGTGGAGTATTTCTCTGGAATTTACCGAAATTCCTGGAGTTGCTCTTCTCTCTGTCACTATGTCTTTGTCTCTCTCTGTCTCCATCCTCTGTCTGTCCTGTCTGTCTCCTCTTCTCTTGTCTCTCTTCTCTCTGTCTGTCTGTACTATTCTCTGTCTCTTGTTGTCTGTCTCTTACTCAATTGTCTTGGTTGTCAAGGCTAAGACCTGCGTTCCTTCTGTGTACTACAGTGAAATAATTATTGTCTCCGCCCTCTTAATGCCTTGAGGACTCTAGACTCTCTTCTCTCTCTCTCTCTCTCCTCTCACACACACCCAAGAGCACAACCCACTACATACCACCCAAACCACAACACCCCCACACCACCTCACCCCCCCCCCCCCCCCCCCCCACACACCACACCAACACACACCAACCCACCCCCACACCACACTACCCCCACAAAAACACACCCACACCTCACACATCACTCCTACACACCACATCAAACACTACACCACCACACTACACACCTCACACATCACCCACCACCACACCACCCCACACCCATAACACCCTCACATACTCCATTACCAAACCAACCCCCCACCCCCCCAACCCCCACATAATACCCCATACATTCCCCCACCATCCCCCCAAACACCATCACCACAACACTTCCACAACCCCTCACCCACCCCCACCCCACCCCCCCACCCCCACCCCACCCACAACAACATACCACCATAAACACCTTCACTATCCAATCTTAACACCGATTATTCTACAACACCATAATCCAACTAAGAATAACACTCCCCCCCACACAACCCCCCCCCCCCTTCTATTAATCCCTATCCCCACTCCACCAATCCACATCATCCATATAAAAACATCCCCCCTACATCCTCCACCCTCCCCCCCCCCCCTCTCTTCCTCCCATCTCATTTAATACACTCCCCAAATAACCTCCCCCCATATCCTCTCTATAATACCCCTCTCTATATCTAAACTCCACCCCCAACTTCCTCCCAACCACCACCCCTCCCCCCCTAACTACACAATATTCATCATATATCCCAATCCCTCCCCCCCACCCCCCCAATAAACCCACCCACCCATCTCCCCCAAACACCAAAACACTCCCTCCTCCCCCCCCCATACAATTCACACCCACACACCTACCCCAACTATCTCTAGCTAGTCTGTCGTTATAAAAAAAAATTCTTTACGTAATAAGTGGATTTTTTTTTTTTGCGCGGTTATGGGCAATCCTAGTTTTTAGGAAGTGTTGTGTAAGAAGAAATTCCATTAAAAAAATAAAACGTATTTAAAACAAATCATATTTTCCGTCATAAATTAAAAAAAAATCCTATAATGGATTTTTTTGTGTTAAAAGCATTCCATGTCAAAACTGAGTTTTTTTAAAAAAAAAAAAAAATGCTTTGAATAGGGAAAAAAATAAAATCTAAAGGTTGTTATGCTCTCTTCTCTCTCTCCCCTTTTTTCCCTCTCTCTCTTCTCTCTCTCTTTCTCTCCCCCCTCTCTCTCTCTCTCTCTCTCTCCCCTTCTCTCTCTCTTATGGAATGTAAAAAAAAGGGGAAAAGATGGAAGTGATATGAAAACATGTATGAATGTGTGTTTTGTGTGTGTGTTGTGTGTGTGTTTTAAAGGCGCGCGCGGGGCGCGCGCGGGGTGTGTATGTGTGTGTTGTGTGTGGGTGTGTGTGTTGGTGGGGTTTTGTGTGTTTTTTGTGTGTGTTTTTGGGTGTGTGTGTGTATGAGCTTTCCCCCAAAATTTTAGATTTGATATTAGTCGCTTTTCTTCAAATTTATAAATATTTTTGTTTGCTTAGACATTATTTTGCATTTTTGACTGGAACTAAAACGTTGGAAAAAACCCCGGTTAGATCGTTTTTAAGGTGACTTGTCACTGGGGGGTTTTGGGGGGTTTTTTTTTTTTTTCTCTTTGGTTTTCTTTTTTTGTTTTTAATAGTTCAAATATTCTTTTAGTTGTTTTTTTTGTTGTAACAAAACAGGCAACTGCTTATTTTTGATTGACTTTGTGGTTGAGTGCCTACTGTTGTGGATTTTGTTGTTTTTCTATTGGTATTTGTGATAGTGTGCTTAACTGCAAACTGTCACTTCATTTGAGCATACTGGTCAAATATTCAAATATCTTAACTGTACATTAGTAACGCTTAATCTCTTAAGTATTCACAGTCTGTTTATCTTATATTTTTTACTCTTCATATTCACGTAGTGTTCCCCCTCACGTGTTAGTTTCTGCCACTGTTTGATGTCTACTGTAAAGTCGTGGCCCATTGCAGGTGGTCTCAGAGCAGGCTTCCTGAATATCAACCATGTTGTCAACAAAATAGATGAGTTAAATTTAATTTTACATAATTCCGGTAAACCATTTCATATATTTTGTTGTGCAGAATCCAGACTTTCAAAGTGTGTATCTGATAATGATGTGTTAATTTCAGGGTATACTGTTGTGCGCCCGATCTGTTCTTTCCAAACAAACTGGTTTAATTGTTTATATTCATCGCTCTGTCACTTATAAACGGATTTTACCCATTGACAACAACTCATTGAATCAATATGGATTGAAGTAGCCATCAAAAAAAGTAAACCTATTCTCATTGGATTTGTATACCGTAACCCGTCTGAGCTCTCTGATTGGTTTGATCATTTTAATGAAATGATGGAAGATATTACACTTACCGATAAAGAAATCCTTCTCTTTGGAGATTTTAACATAGATCTTCTAAAACCTAACAAACGATGGACACAACTTTATGAAAATCTTAACCTCCATCAGTTAATAGATATTCCTACACGAGTTACAATTTCATCTGAAACACTCATTGATCACATTTTATGTTAGTTCCAGACAAAATATTGTAGAAGTGTGCTGTCCTCCATGTGGGTGTAGTGACCATTTTCCTGTGTGCATTTCTTGGCTTAAAAAAGGCGTAAAGATTCCTAAGCCAGGCCTAAAGAAATAACATATAGATCATTTGCTAATTTTGATAAAGATAAGTTCCTGTTAGACTTAGCAAACGCACCCCTCTCAAACGTGTATCAATTTACTGACCCAGATGAAGCCTTCGAATTCTGGCATAAGACTTTCCTAACTATCTATAACAAGCATGCTCCATTCAAAACAAAACGTGTAAAGCATAGCTCTAAGCCTCCATGGATAACTAAAGAAATTCAAGATGCAATATTTATAAGAGACAAGCTAGCAAGGACAAAACAAACTGACGATTTTAAGAAACTAAGAAATAAGATAACATCAATGAAACGCTCCTCTAAAATGAAATATTTTCGAGATCTTCTTTCAGATAACTCAAACAAACCCCCTCAAAAGATTTGGAAAGCCATAAATTCTCTTACTGGAAAAAGAACTGAAAAGATGCCAGTTGACATCACAGGTGTTACTGCCGATTCATTAAACTTTCATTTTGCTAATATTTCTTCTTCTACAGTAAAAGTGGAAAATCTCATTCCAATGAACTTGCTTTATTAAAAGAATTCTGCAGTTCTAAAACTATCACTTCGAAACTAATCATTCCTCCTTTAACGGTACATGAAGTTTACTTTTACCTCATGCATCTGAAACAGACATGCACACGTGGTCTTGATGAATTAGACGGAAAAATTCTAAAACTCAGTGCCTCTATTATATTTGACTCCTTAACATATTTATATAACCTTTGTATTGATAAATGTTACTTCCCTAATATTCTTAAAAAAGCCAAAATCGTGCCTCTCTATAAATCTGGTGATAAAACTGATCCCTCAAATTATAGACCCATTTCTATCTTATCCACTCTTTCAAAGCCTTTGGAAAAACATATTCAGAAGTGCCTTAAATCTCACATTTCCAAGCACAATCTACTTCATCCTAATCAGTTCGGATTTCGTGAAAATCACTCCTGTCACTCTGCTCTTATAAGCCTTGTTGATGACTGGCTAAACAACATAAATGACAATAAATTCACTGGGGTATTGTTTGTTGACTTTGCCAAGGCTTTTGATGTCATTGACCATAGCCTCTTACTTCGTAAAATGGTTTTATATAACATTTTGACAGTGCTTTATCTCTCCTAAAATCATTCCTAACAGATCGTACCCATACTGTCTTTCTTGGTAAAAAAGAGTCTGGATTTCTTATTCAGAAGTTTGGTGTCCCTCAAGGGTCTGTACTCGGGCCTCTCCTTTTTTCTCTTTATATAAATGATCTGCCGCTTTTCATTACAAAAGGCCAGTGTGAACTTTTTGCTGATGACACTTCTATTCATGCCTCTCATCCTGACTTGGAACAACTTGTTATTTCTTTACAAGAAAATGCCAATCAATTATTAAAGTGGACTGAGCTCAACCATATGTCTTTGAATGAACACAAAACAAAATACATGACAATTACTTCTCGACAAAAGCGACAAAACATCTCTTTTCTCATGCCTCATATTTATCTTGGTAATAACGCTATCAGTGAAGTTAACACTCATCGAGTATTTGGAGTCATTATTGATAACAATCTCAGCTGGTCATCCCATATTGACAGTCTATGCAAGCGAATCTCACAAAAGGTATATCAACTTTCAAAAATTAAACATTATTTAGATCTCAATGCTCGTAAACAATTTTATCATGCTCATATACAATCTATCATTGATTATGCTTCAACGTTGTATGACTTAAGCAGTGGTAACAACTTAAAACCTCTTTTAAGGATCCACAAAAGAGCTCTTAAACTCATACTGTTAAAATCTTCTAGCTTGTCACCTCAAGATTACATTAAACTAGATATCCTCCCCTTAAATTACCAGCTCGAATACAATAAAGCTGTTACAATGTATCGAATAATGAACGAACTTGCTCCAACTACTGTGACTGCAAGATTTCCCCTTAATCAGTCAAAATACACGAACAATATACTGATTCGGAAACCAAGGATTGACATGTACAAAACTAGCCTTTCCTACTCAGGAGGAGTTCTATGGAACACGTTGCCAGAATGCATAAAAAATGCCAGCAGTATCTTGTCATTTAAACGTGCTTATAAATGTCATCTTATGCATTCATTGAAAAATGAGTTAACCTAGTCAATAGTTTGTATTTCCTGTCTTTATTGCTACTATAATGCTAAGCTAAAGATTTACGTCATATACGAGTGTTTTGTTAGTTGAAGCGTATTGATCTTAAACTTGCGTATTTCACATTTTAAAGTAGTTTTTATTGTATAATTATCCATACAGTGCATCATCCATTTGTCGTGCATATGCAGCATGCAGTGATCAGTATGTTTTAATATGAGATTGAGTGCGTGTGTGCGTGCA
>CM060345.1:26509947-26512447 GCA_030674155.1 Stramonita haemastoma
CAGAGAAAAAAGAAAAAAAATCAAACCATCCAAAATATAAAGAATGCATTCTGAGCATACAACTTGATATTTTACTAAAACAAGAGAGAGAGAGAGAGAGAGAGAGAGAGAGAGAGAGAGAGAGAGAGAGAGAGAGAGAGTAGAGAGAGAGAGAGAGAGAGAAGAGAGAGAGAGAGGAGAGAGAGAGAGCACATATTTGCAAATGATATTAACAAGATTTCTAAAGAGCATCCAATTCTCTAATCATGTAACTGGTTATAATAACAACAATGATAAATATAATAATAACAACAGCAACAACAAAGCAGCAGCAACAGCAACAATAACAACAACAACAATGACAACGAAGAAGATGATGATGATGATGATGATGACGATGATGATGATGATGATGGTGATACTACTACTACTACTACTACTACTACTACTACTACTGAAGAAAGAGAGAGAGAGAGAGAGAGAGAGAGAGAGAGAGAGAGGAGAGAGAGAAGAGAGACAGACAGACAGACAGACAGACAGACAGACAGAGAACCTGACACATACAGACAGGCAAAGGCACAGTCACAGACAGAAAGAATTAAAAAAAAAAAACCCCAGTCCAACAACCCCAAAGAGTATACTTGCCAACATCCAATCAGACATGTCCTTTCATACAATTCTGCCCCATGACTCATCCTGGCATTGAACAGAGCGGTGTGCTGATTGGTCGGCTGTCACTTCAAGTCTTCCTATGGCTGGTTGATAGGGGATGGGGGTAGTGGTGGGGGGGGGGTAGTTAGTGAGGGAGGTGTGAGGTACCAGTATAGGGTAAGGTTTTTGGTACTGCTGTTTTCCTCTTTTGTGTGTGTGTGTGTGTGTGTGTGTGTGTGTGTGTGTGTGTGTTGTGTGCGCACGCACGCGCGCGTGCACGCACGCGCATATTTTCTTTGCCTCTGGGTGCTTTTTTCTTGTACAAGTTATGGCTGTGCAAACACCGTGGGGAAGAATTTTGTAGAAGATAACACGCTATTGTTGTTTCATGGGGATGTCCGGGGCTTCTTCAGTATGGATAGCACCCCCCCCCCCCCCCACACACTTTGTGGAATTTCTGTGCTACAACTGTATTCAAAAAGCAACGACATACGAGTGCTTATTCCATGATTCTT
The DNA here is from genome assembly GCA_030674155.1 of Stramonita haemastoma. Classification (NCBI taxonomy): domain Eukaryota; kingdom Metazoa; phylum Mollusca; class Gastropoda; order Neogastropoda; family Muricidae; genus Stramonita; species Stramonita haemastoma. Next base: position 26,511,093 of record CM060345.1, read on the forward strand.
GAAATATAAAAAATCAATAAAATACGCATAGGACCAGAATCTAAAGCTTCTTCTGAAGGATTTTTTTTTAAACGATTGTACTCCAGGAGAAAAAAAGTAGTTTCAAATAAACAGTTCAGTGGGACTGAAAGGCTTGGCCTCAGATACTTTATATCACGAGTTCGACGCAGGTGTCGACTTTTAACCATTCGGAAAATCACTGCTGATTGTTTAGAATCAGAACCGTATGTTGATACTTCTGTTCTTTTTTCTTGATTGAAAGTACAACTTTTCATCACTCTGTTCTTTTTTTCTTGTGATTAACGTTATGAAATTGACTCAGTTCCTTTTTTGTTGGTTAAAGGTACACTTTTTCAGGACAAAGTTGACTGTTTTCTTTTGTTTTTGTTTTTGCTTTTATCAAAGGTGCACCTTTTCATCACAAAATTAACGCAGTTTCTTTTTTCTGGATTAAATCTACATTTTTAACCATAAAATGAGTTCTATTTTTTCTTGATTTAAGGTACATATTTTTCATCCTAAAAGGATCTGTTTCTTTTTTCTATATCAAAATTACAATTTTTCGTCACAAAAAATTTTGATCTTGTCATTTTGGATACAACTTTAGTTGCAGGTTACGAAAATGATTAGTACTAAAAAAAATTATGGTACTTTTAAAACGCCACTAAGCTGTTTTTTGTGCTGTATTGTTCTTATGGTGAAACGGAACTAATTATGGTTTTTGACCCCTCAAGTCTTCCATACGCATCCCCACTCATCATCAGACAAATCTGGTTGTCAACAGATTTCTACCAGAAGGTGAAGTGGGGCCCAACTCCCATTGACACTTCTCAGTATGGGTGAAGAGCCAACAAAGTATCTTGCCAACACCCAATCAGCCGCCTCCTTTCATAATGGCTATGGACAAACACCCAATCAGCCCCCCTCTTCCATAAAGACAGTGGCCAACAAACCAATCAGCGGTCTCTTTTTTGGGAAACACCTGCGCACTTAAGAGAGCTTTGTTCGGATTGGCTGGTTTCATTCAGTTCTGAGCGTTTCCTTGATTGGTGGATTATGATCGGTGGAGAGAGATTATAAGGAGGATTCCTTTGTTCTTCTCTGTCTGTCTCCCTCTCTCTCTCTCTCTCTTGTCAGTATTGTCTCTGTCCCTCTATGCATTGTATTGTATTGTATTGTTTTGTATGGTATTGTGTTGTATTGTGGACTACTTTCTGTCACACCAGATTTATTTGAGTGAGGGTTGGGCAGCTCTCCCCAGGAAGACCTCATCGCCACAGAAGCAGTGCCACCCATTTTAGAAATAAAAAATCTTGTCTGCACGTGTATTTTTCTCTCTATGAGCATTGTTTTTT
>CM060345.1:26519947-26523610 GCA_030674155.1 Stramonita haemastoma
AAAAACAAAAAACACACACACAACCCAAACCCCCCCCCCCCCCCCCCCCCCCCCCCACAAAAAAACACACGAAATTTTTTTTAAAAGACTTGACAAAACAGGAGCGAGCCTGTAGGGGGGCCCACCCCAAAGCACACTGACACCTTCCTCGGAAAAACTTGACACTGAAAACACAACCCCCGCCTTTGAGGGGGGGGGGGGGGGGGAGGCGCTGAAGGGAATTTCAAGCAGTTTCCTCTTGGACCCAAATTTGGACAGAAAAAAAAGTGAACTTTACTGAAAAGGCTGTTATAAAACCCCTCCCCCCCCCCCCCCACACCCCCCAACCACCCCCCACACCCCCAAACCCAAAAAACGCACCCCCAAACACACACGAAAGGGCCCCCCGGGGGCAACAAAACCCCACGCAACACCCCCGGCCAAAGGGTTTTCGGGAAAATGGAAAAACAAAAACCACGTGTTTAAAAGGAAAAGTAAATGAAAATCATCACCATTTTTTAAAAGAAGTGTTGACATCAAACCACGTTTTAAAAGTGTTTTACCCATTCCCCACGTTTTAAAAAGTTGACACCCACACCACGTGTTTTTAAAGTGTTGAATCAAATACCCACTTTTTAAGAAGTTTTGACAAACATTCCACTTTTAAAGTGATGACACACACCCTTTTTAAAGGTTTACTCAACCACCTTTTAAAAAGTGTTACACAACCACTTTTTGGGAAATTTTGACATCAACCCCCCACTTTTGGGAAGGTTTGACACACACCACTTTTTGGGAAATGTTGACACCAAACCACTTTTTTAAAAATTTGGACTCACACCACGTTTTAAAAAGTGTTTTGACACTTTACCACGGTTTGGGGAAATGTTGAAAACATCACCACGTTTTAGGAAATTGTTGACATCATTACCCGGGGGGGGTTTTGGAAGTTTTTGAACATCATCCCCCGGGTTTTTAGGAAGTTTTACACATTCCATATATTTAATTTTTGGTACCCAAAGTTTTTTTTTGGGTTTAATTGAGCCATTTTTAAATTTGGGTTGACATTCCATTGTTTATTTGGTTTTTGGGACTTGCCATGTGTTTTTTTTTGGAAAAAATTTTCCCCAAGGTTTTGGGAAAATGTTGGCAAAATTAGCAAGGTTTTCAGAATGTTTGAATGAAATTTGACATGCAGAAGGTTGAATCTTTACTATGTGTTCAAATGCGTTGCAGTAATACCAACATTTCAAGAACAGAATTTTTCGCAAATGAAAGAAAAAATTTAAACCCCAAAGCAACACTTTTTTTTTTATGAATGGGAAAACAAGAAGAGAAAACCAAAGGACCCCCCCCCCCCCACGTTTTCCCAAAAGGCGAAAAATTTTCGCCAAAAATCAGTAATGTTAAGGGAAGAAAGGAAAATGTTTTATTAGGAAAAAAACTACACAGCAAAAAGTCCTGACCCCCAAAAACACATCAAACTTTTTCGATTTGTTTTTAAAAAAAAGATAAAAAGCAAAAGGGTAAAGGTGTCCCATAACCAGGGGGGTCGAGGGGAGCGACGCACCAAACCTCAGCTTCTCTAGGCCAGCTTTTTTTGAGGGCGGTTCCCACCTCCTCCCCCTTTTTTTGCTGCTTTATCTTCCTTGACCCTAAAGAGGGGAGGTAACCAATTAAAGCTGGCTGAAAACCCGGGGGGGGGACTGTGCGGGGAAAACCAAGACGCCAAACGGCACCCCCCAAGGTAACCTGCCAGCGCTTTAAATTTGACTTGGGAGAAAGCGAGCGCCGACCACTGACTATCCCCCTAGTATCCCGTCCCCTACAGAGCTATATAAACTTCAATTATAATTATATGAAGAATATAGGGGGTAGCCAGGGCGGAGCGCTCCTTTCCCCAAGCCATTTTAAACACTCGAGCGGGTTCCAATGGATGGGTGACCGTTTGCGCGCATTGGCTAAAAACAGTTCCCCCAGTTTTTCCCCCAGCTGAAAAGGGTACCCCCTCTTTAGGTCAGGGGAAAGAAAGCAGCGAGGGAAGGAACGGGGCCCCCCACAGCGGCCCCAGAAACGAGGGTCTCGACCCTCCTCCCCCACAACCACACAGGTTTTGGACACCCTTACCTTTTTCCTTTTTATATGATCAATCATTACAAGAAAACCCCAACTCCCGAACTACTGGAACATGATCTCCGTCACCTTTTTTAAAATTGCATTGCTATTTTAACAAAAAGCATGGAAAGTTTTGTTCATCAAGTAAGGCATTGGGGGGGGAAACTAATGTTAGGGGGAGGGGGGGGGGGGGTGGGGGGGGGGGGGGGGGGGGGGGCCCGATAGGAGAAGGGGGGGGGAGGGGTAAACGTGACACTAACTTTGTTGTTTACGTACGTTTTTAAGTTTTTTGCTTATATGTTATAAGGAAAACTGGGCCTTTCAAAGAGATTGAGGACAGGTGTGTGGGGGTTTTTTTTTTTGTGTTTTTTTTTTTTAAAATTTAAGACACATGTCAACAAAGATACTGTGGGGGGCTTGGGGCGGGGAAGAAGAAAGAGAAGAGAAAAGAGAGGAGAGGGGAGAGAGAGAGGAGAGAGAGAGAGAGAGAGAAGAGAGAGGATTTTTCAAAAATTAAAAGCACTCATTTTGATTACATCCAGTCCCCGTTCCATGTAATTTTGAAAATTTTTTTCATCCGTTTCCCCCAGAGAGGGGGAAGGGGAAGAGAGAAGAGAGAGAAGAAGGAGAGAGAGAAGGGGAAGAGAAGGGGGAGAGAGGATTATTTTTGGAAAAACAAAAACAAAGACAGTCAAAGACAGACAAAAACACACACAACAGACATCAAACAAATAACGAATGAAAAAAAAAACAGCCACCACCCGATAACAACAACAGAAAGACCAGACATACAACAACATACATACAACATACATACAAAAAACTACAAACATACAAACAACCTACCTACCTACCACCTACCTACCTACCTACCACCTACCTACCTACCTACCTACCACCTACCTACACACACACACACACACACACATACATACATACATACATACATAATACATCAACATACATACATACATACTACATACATACTAAAACAACAAAACTACATACAGCATACATCCAGCCAGCCAGGCAGACAGAAAAGACAGAAAAAGACAACATCCTAAGATAGTACTCGGAAGTAAATGGAAGGCAAAACTAAAAAAAAAAAAAGTTTAGACAAGGATGTATTTGCGTAAAATCACAGTTCTTAAAGTATAACCATCTTTCTTTCTTTTTTTTTTCTTTTTTTTTCTTTTTAAACCAGGGTTAGAATAAGTCATGAGGAAAATAAACAGCAAAAAAAAATCCGAAGGGAATTCTTTACCCCCACACTGATTGTTTGTCACCTTCCCCCCCCTCAGCGTTAGGCAGGTTGGGTATACAGATTATGGCTCTTACCTGTAGAGAGGCCTGACGGGGATTCCATAACAACTGTTCCTAATCGAAAGAACTTTAAACCCTGGAGAAACCATTGGAAATTCTAGAAACTTTAGTCCCCCGACAACGAGATTAACTTGTTAGCTAAACCCATGCCAAACCGAATTACACAGAAAAACACTTTCGAAAGGGAGAGAGAGGAGAGAGAGAGAGAGAGAGAGAAAAGAGAGAGAGAGGGGGAGAAGAGAAGAG
>CM060345.1:26523710-26526210 GCA_030674155.1 Stramonita haemastoma
AAGTGATGTTGGCTTGTTTGGGGACAATTCCCAATGAGGAGGGAGAGAGAGAGGAGGAGGGGGGGAGGAGATGAGATTGAGGAGGGGGGAGGAGAGAGGAGAGAGAGGAAGGGGAGAGAGGAAGGGGAGAGAAGAGAGAGGGGTTTACAAGGGCCGATTTTTAGGGGAAAGAGACCCATATCGTATTTTTTCAAGGGGGGAAAAGGGTAAAATCAAAGGCTTTTGGGGGTTTTTTCCCCCAAATAGAGGGAATTTTTCGGGCGGTTGCGGGCCTTTAACACGGGGGGGGAGAGTGAGGAGGGGAGAGGAGAGACGAGAGGGGAGAGGGGGGAGGAGAGAGGAGCAGAAAGAAAGAAAGGACAGAAACAGGCAGCACAGAGATCTAAAATTGCAGGGGTGCAGTGGCTCATTGTCATGAAAAATTTTGTAAACAAGGGCCCTTTTGATTCTTCGTTGTAGGGGGGGAACTGGATTGTTTTCGATGTGTTTAACTATGGGGACGGGATAGTTTGTCAGTGGTTAGGTCTCCGCTTTCCCAAGCTAAGGGTTTAAACAGCATCGAGCGTGGTTTTTCCAAGGGGATGGGTGGTGACCGTTTGCCCCCCCAGAGAGTGGGTTTGAAGCCTCGCTCCCCTAAGTTATGGGGCACTTGACCTTTTTTTTCTTTACTATTACAACTAGTGTGTAGAGAGGAGACGGAAGAAGTTTAATTAAACTGACGCGCTTGATTTTGGGGGCCCCAAATGAGTCTTGGATAATAATGACGTCAGTTGGTAAACAAAACTAGCTTCCCTTTTTTGGTTTGGTCCCTTTTTGTTATATCAGTTGACAGATTGTTCTCTAGTCGCAAAAAGTAAGTGTTTGGGGCAGTGTTTTTAATTTTTGTGTATGGAAATTTTTGGGCCGACGGTTTAAACGGCTATTGTATGTCAAAACGCCAAAAAACGTTTTTGTTGGTGTGTGTGTGGGGGGGGGGGGGGGGGGGGGGGGGGGGGGGGGGGGTGGGGTCCCGTCCCTTTGGGTTTTTTTGTGTGTTTTTTTTCCCGAAAGGTTCATGTGTGTTTTTTTTTTTCCACATATAGACCCCGTTGTGTATGCAGTTGTGTAAATTTTTATCACTTCCATAAAAAAAATGATGACCTTGTCATTTTGTTTGATTTTTGTTTCACCTGCAAAAAAGTTGAAGTTGTAAAATTGCGACATGCTATCAACATTTTGTGGATTTATCAGCAAAGGCAGTTTGTTAATAGTGACAAATTTGCATTAATAATGAAATCAAGAATGTTCACGCTACTCTTTAGCCGGGGCTCAGGTCAAGAATGCTGTAAGAAATATTAAACGAAACCTTAAAATTTTTTTTTTTGAATTAAGGAAACACAGTTTGAACTGTCTTAAAAATAAAGTTATAAAATGTCTGTCTTTATGTCCATCTTTCTGTCACCATGCTTTTCTGTTTGTCTGTCTGTAGCCGTCGGTATTTCTGTCCATCTGTCTCTCTGTTTCTCAGTTTGCATCACTGGTTCGGGCATGTCACAAGATCAAAAAGACTTGCTAAAACAATACTGCAAGGCACTGTCCAAGGAGGAAGAAAAAGAGGCAGACCAAGGAAGAGATGGGAGGACAACATCAGGGAAATGGACAGGCCTAGAAACTCAACAAAACCCTGAGAAAGGCAGAACCAGAGAGAGAGGAATGGAGAGAAATGGTTGTCAAAGTCTTCAGGGGTGCCCCCACGGTCGCCAGACTAAGGGATAGATAGATAGATAGATAGATAGATAGATAGATGGAGAGAGAGAGAGAGAGAAGAGAGAGTGAGAGATGAGGAGAGAGAGAGGGAGAGATGGGGAGGGGAGAGGAGAGAGAGAGAGAGAGATCACTGTCCATGTTTCTGTCTTCTTTGTTTTTTTTTCTCATTTTTTGTCTCTTTTGTTTTTGTCTGTTTTTGTTTGTTGTTTTGTTTCAACCTGCACTCACTTTCTCCTTTGTGTCTTTCTCTGTCTCTCTGTCTCTTTCTCTCTCTCTCTCTCTCTCTCTCTCTCTCTCTCTCTCTCTCTCTCTCTCTCTCTCTCTCTCTCTCTCTCTCTCTCTCTCTCTCTCGTATAGATATCTGCACTGTCTCAATGTCGTCTGTTGTCTACTTATCGTTCTTTTGTTACCATTCTCGGGTGCGCTGCTGGGTGATCTCCCCTGCTTGGTGCTGACGTTTTGATGACGTCTGCTTGTCGGCGTCACTGGGGTTTGGGGTGGTGAGGTGCAGTTCGTGCCCTTTTCGATCCACATTTGGATGTGTGTGTGGTGTGTGTGTGTGTGTGTGTGTGTTGTGTGTGTGTGTGTGTGTGTGTGTGTGTGTGTGTGTGTGCGCGTGTGTGTGTGTGTATGTGTGTGTGTGTGTGTGTGTGTGTGTGTGTGTGTGTGTGTGTGTGTGTGTGTGTGTGTGTGTGTGTGTGCGTGCGTGCGCGCGCTCGTGTATGCGTGTTGTGTGTGTGTGTGTGTGTGTGTG
>CM060345.1:26533710-26541210 GCA_030674155.1 Stramonita haemastoma
ATTTGTCCGTCTGACTCTCATTATGTGTGATTGTGTAGGTGGGTGCGTGCAGCGCATTTCAGCATGCATATATATTCTTGTCCTCTTCCTTCCCCATTTTATTCCCTGAAACAAATACCTAACAACACGGTTTTTTTTATATGTAACTGCAGAAAAAAAAAATCAGTTAAGACAACTCTTGATTGAGCTGTAAATGGAATTAGACTAGATCTAGATTTACACATGTATACATTTTTATTTTTTAGTCTTCTTCGTCGAACTTTCATACAGCAATTGTCTTGTCTATAGGAGCGAAAATGCGTTGCACTGTGAGATGACTCGAATTCATTCACTTTTGTTTTAAAAAATATATCTGGACAACTTATGCACAATGTCTGGTAGAGTTACTCTATTGTCTTAAGCAGTTTGGAAAGATTTTTTTGCTCTCACAAAGAAAAGGTACAAGTAATATATGCTTTTTACACTTGCGGTCTTCCATAGTATTTTCTCTCCCGTATCACCCATCTCGTCTTCTTCACGGTTCCTACTTTGGCGCTATCTTCGCTGAAAGAGTTTGGGTTCACTTCTTCTGTGGTGATAAACATTTTGATGCCGTTTTCGTGGAAATGGCATCTTGCGATGATAGTTCTTGGGGTGGGGTTGAGGTGGGGCATGACAAAAGAAGAGAGAGAGAGAGGAGAGACAGAGAGAGAGAGAGAGAGAGAGAGAGAGAATAATGATTCTTTGAATGAATCTTTAAATGAAGGCAAAGTTGAGGAGGAGAGAGAGGAGAGAGAGAGAGAGAGAGAGAGAGAGAAAGAGAGTTTGAAGTGCATCTTTTAAGAACGAATAGCAAGTTTAGAAGAATAGAATGACGTATGTCTTGTAGTGGTCTGGAAAATGAAATATGGAAACGAGAGAGTGGTCTATCCCATTCCTTTCCTTATATATTATTTTTTATTATCCTGTAGTACAGTTTTTTTATGTGTGTTGAGAAACATCTTTATTAAGACAGAATATCATATGCTTTTTTGATAAGAATCCTTAATAAATTTTTTATGTGTTAACGCACCCTCTCACTAACAACATCACAGCTATGGAAAGAATCTAAAACTTTTACTACGACACCCCAAAAAACAAAACAAAACAACAAAAAAAACAACCCAAACAAACAAAACAAAACAACAAACAACAACCCCCAACCAAAACAAAACAAAACAACAAAAAAAACAACCAACAAAACACCACAACAAACAAAAAAAACAGACAACAATAACAGCAACAATAACGTTTAAGTGTACACTTTTTCTTAATGTGACTTGATTGTCTGTTAAATCAAATACAGCCCTGTCGACTTGCAGAAACAATCAATCAGAGCCCTTAGTTTCTGACAGAATAACTTTATTATTACTTTTGTGACGGAGTGGTGATTGGATTACCTCTCATGCGAATCAGAACACTGTCGCAGCGGTCGTGTTTTCTAAATTAGGAAACAACTGCAAATTTTGCGTGACACTTTCGTTTCGTTGGGTGGTGGTTTAAAACACTCTTTGGCATAGCTTCACCCTCGCAGTGTAAAAAAAAAGCACATGGGTGCTCATTGATTATCCTCGAAATAAAAGAATTTGATTTGTTTGATCTCTCCCCCCTCTCTCCCCTCCCCCCCACCTTCCTCTTCCCCTCTATCTCTTTTTCATCCAGGGGTAAAAAAACTCAACCAGGTACCACTTTTGCCCCTGACACCGGCAGTTTATTTTTCCATGATCAGATTCCTCACAGCACGTCCTGGTGCTCCTCCCTCCCCACTGTTATCTGTACCCGGTAATTACCTCACCACTTCCACATCAACTGCCAGCATCTATCTTCTTCACTGAAAGTAGCTTTCATCCTCCGCTTTCCCCCTCCCATAGTTTTTCTCCCTCCCCCTCCCTCCCGTTCCCTTTTCCATCACATCACCTGTATTCAGTTCATTTTCTTCAAGGCTACTATTCTCTGCCTTCTTTTCTCTGTGTAGTTCAGTTACCGGAGTTGGATTGTATTTTACAATGTAAACGTTGGAAACGTTCTTCTTCATTCTCTTTGTCGTTACTTTACAAGATTCGGAGCAATATAAATTCCATACATCATCATCATCATGATTATTACTATCATCATCATCATCGTTATAAGTAGTAATAGTATAGAGTAGTAGTGTAGTAGTAGTAGTAGTGAGTAGTAGTAGTAGTAGTAGTAGTAGTAGTAGTAGTAGTAGTAGTAGTAGTCTAGAAGTCACAGAGGGGAAACCACACGGAAACTTGTATGCAGTGTGGTAAACAGAACTGTGCCGGCGGTGGGGTCCATTTTTTTTATGAAGTTGCAGTTTACATGCTGGGTATGCTTCTGTCATCCATTGCTGACCAGTTTTTCGAGGAAGGCTGGATGGATTTTTTTACGAGCGTGTCTTACACGCTTCATGCCTTCAGCACCTGGGCTTTATCACAGTTCTTGATTAAACCACTAGCCTTTGGAGAACATCTCCAACGCTGACTGTCCTTATGCCTGCCCTCTTGGCCGAGAGAGTGGGGATGCGCTGTGGGCAAGGCATCTCCACTATAATCAAATTTCTGCCCAGTTTCTGAAACAGCAGCTGCCTCCTCTGCTGCTTTGGAGGTCATCGTCGAACACGACGGACAAACAAACAAAGACACGCTTTGCTTTTACAATATATGGGACTTAGGTATTGTAGTCTTATCTGAAGAACTTTGAGAGAAATGGAGTCAGGACTAGTTCTTCTTCGTCTCCTTCGCTTAGATAGCAACTATTGTTGTCTGTCATATGAGCGAAAATGCGTTGCGCTGCCGTTAAGCGCCTGGAAAGTCAGGCCAGCACATCCGACTTCGGTATGGGAGAGAATTGTTATCTTTCATGTCCATCTGGAGAAAAAGAAATGGCAGAAGAATAGACCTGGGAGGCAGAAAATAGACGAAACCTAGGTGACAGTTACAAATAAAAAGAATAAGGCAGAAATGAGGAGAGGGATAGAAAAGAGGGAATTCCTAGCCGAGAATGTCAAGAAGGTGGGGATGCTATCTATACTGACAGGGCCACCTAGCATCCCTGCAGGAGGAGAAACTGGATGCCCCCTGTTTTTCTAAAGATCATGACCATCCTCATCAATCATAGAAAAGATACCGCAGTGTGTGTGTGTGTGTGTGTGTGTGTGTGTGTGTGTGTGTGTGTGTGTGTGTGTGTGTGTGTGTGTGTGTGTGTGTGTGTGTGTGAGGTTTTCTGTCGCATCATCTGGATCATCACCATTCTCATCCATCATCTTTCACTAGCATCTCCCAAACGTGTGGTCCTTTTACTACCAGCTCCTGTGTTGGGTGAAAAGTCTGTCGAGTTTTTTTTCCCCCTTTTCTTCACTTCCACAGATTAATGGTTGGGTGGTCAAGGGTTAAAAGGTAAAGCAGTCTAGTCATATAGAGAAGGATAGACGCTTTAGCCGAATGGTTAAAACCGTTCGACTCCAATCCCATTAGATCATGAAGTCATGGGTTCGAATCTTGCCGTCAGCGTTTGGTAAAATCAGGGAGGATTTTTTTTTTTTTACCATCTCCCAGGTCAACTTCAAGTGCAGACCTGCCTATACTTTAATTCTCTTCGTGTATATTCATACACATGAAGAGGATCAAATGTGCACGTTAAAGGTCCTGTAATTAATTTTTGTCTCAGCGTTCGATGGGTCACGGAAACACAAATATACCTAGCATATATCCCCGAAGTCGGAATGCAGCTACTTTCTTGGTGGGCAGAGAAAGTTGCATACGCAAAATTTCACCATTGGTAACCTCAGAGCTCTAGTCGAACTACAACAACAACAAGAGAGAGAGAGAGAGAGAGAGAGAGAGAGAGAGAGAGAGAGAGAGAGAGAGAGAGAGAGAGAGAGAGAGAGCTGTTTGCGTTAAAAAGTCCTCGTGAAGCAGAGAGAGAGAGAGAGAGAGAGAGAGAGAGAGAAGAGAGAGAGAGAGAGAGAGAGAGAGAGAGAGAGAGAGAGAGTGCAAGCTGTTTGAATCAAAAAGTCCTTGTGAAGCCAGACCCCCCTCCCCCTCCCGCCTGATTTGGTTAGACCATAAATTTGTGATGGGTTGATATTTTTGTTTTATTGAATTTATTTGATTTTTATTCTTGTTTTTCGTCTAGAAATTCGAGGTTTACCAATGGTGATTTTTTACGTATGTGACCGTGTGTGTCCACCATTCCCATTCCAACGTGGGAGTGATGAATAAACACGACACCAGTGTGCATGCATTTATAAAAATGTATTGTCTGTTATCTATTCCTACCAGCACGAAAAGCCTACTCTTCCAGAAGGCAGACTGGGTTTTAATGATCACGCAAGATGCGATGCGCGCGTTCGCACACTACACCTCTGTTTATAGTCTCACCCATATAGGGTCGTGGATTCAGTATTGATGTCAACTCCAGGGGAAAAATCCCCTTGAACGGGTGTCTTGGTGGCGTCTTAAACTTGGGCTCGATCCCGGGTTATCACATCGCGAACGCAACGCCCTTGCCCCTAGACTACCCTACCCCACTGTGTTAGAGTTTAAGGTGAAGAAAAGCATAAAGAACAAATCATTATATTGCTGTTGTTTATGGTATAAAAGGGCACCACCCCATTTGAAAATTAGATGGGTTTGATTTTATTACTATGACAACGGGCTGTGAATCTTGTATTGTGGTTTATCGTGTGAAAAGAAATGAATCCATCTACTAATTAGATTGAACTGTTGGTCTCACCATTAAAGACGGACAAAAAATCCCACGTTGTGCTGGTTTATTGCGTAAAAAGACAAGCGTAGCCATTTGCAAAATGGAATTGATGTTTCCGTATTGCCGCGATAAAGAAAGGAACGGGAAGCTGTATTTTGTTTGTGGGTTGTGAGGTAAAAAAAGAAAGGAAAAAAGAGCCCCTTTTGAGAATAACGTTTATGGTACTCTTTTGCCGTGGAAATAGAACAAAAAGCCATACAGTCTGTAATTTATTGTGTAAGGAGATTCACCAATATTAGAAAATTAAATTGTCTTTAATCTATTGCTATGATACTTGACCGTAAATCCTTAGAATATGTCTTGTAAAAATACATTCCATTTGAAGTTTAACTTGATTTTTCTTTAGAGTAAGGTGAACTGCAAAAAAAAAAAATCTCTTTAACTGTCGCTAGAGTTATCTCTGTCGTTCTGTCACTGGTTATGTGTCTGTCTCTGTCTCCCTATCTCTTTTTCTGTGTGTACGTCTCTGTCTCTCTCTTTCTGTGTATGCCCCTCTCTCTGTTTGTCTTTCTCTGTCTCTGTCTCTCTGTGTCTTTCTCTGTCTCTGTCTCTCTCTCTGTGTCTCTGTTTCTGCCTGTCTCTGCCTCTTTATCTGTCTCTCTTTGTGTCTCAGTCTTTCTGTCTCTGTCTGCCTCTGTCTCTGTCTCTCTCTTCATCTGTCTATCTGTCTCTCTCTGTGCCTCTCCTTCTCTTTCTGACTCTGTCTGTCTCTGTCTCTCTTTATCTGTCTTTGTCTGCCTCTTTCTCTGACTCTGGCTTCCTCTTTGTGTATGTCTCTCTTTATCTGTCGCTCTGTCTTTCCCTCCCTCCCTTCCCCTCTGTCTGTATGTCTGTCTCTGTCTCTTTATCAGTCTGTGTCTCTTTCTCTCTTTATCTGTCGCTCTGTCTTTCCCTCCCTCCCTTCCCCTCTGTCTGTATGTCTGTCTCTGTCTCTTTATCAGTCTGTGTCTCTCTATATTTCTTCGCCTCTCTACCTTTCTCTCTGTCTGTGTCTTTATCTTTCCTTCTGTCTGTCTGCCTCTGTCTCTATTCTGTACCCCCCCCCCCCCCTCTCTCTCTCTCTGTCTCTCTTTTTCACCCAGGGGAAAAAAAACTCAACCTGGTACCACTTTTGCCCTGACACCGGCAGTTCCTTTTCCATGATCCGATTCCTCACAGCACGTCCTGGTGCTCCTCCCTCCCCACTGTTATCTGTACCCGGTAATTACCTCACTACTTTCACATCAACTGCCAGCATCTATCTTCTTCACTGAGGGTAGATATTTCATCCCTACCCCATCCCCACCCCTTCCTTCCCCCCCTAACACCCCGTCCCTCTTCCCCCACCCCCTTGAGCACTTGTTATTTATTTTCCTACATTCTTCAATTCTCTCTGTCTGTGTCTGTGTCTCTGTGTCTCTGTCTGTCTGTCTGTCTGTCTGTGTCTGTCTGTCTGTCTGTCTGTCTGTCTGTCTGTCTGTCTGTCTGTCTGTCTGTCTCTCTCTCTCTCTCTCTCTCTCTCTCTCTCTCTCTCTCTCTCTCTCTCTCTCTCCTCTCTCTCTCCTTCTCTCTCTCTCTTTCACGATTCTTTTTCATATTGTCATATAATGATTTTTGTAGGCTCAAATTTCCTTGTCGATACAAACCTTGATTTTGTCTCAAGCACCACACCACATTTTCAACCCTAGATCTATGTATTGTGTGGCCCAAGGCCGATGTACATTAAGATTTTGAGTTCTGAATTCTGAATTCTGAGTTCTTTCTCTGTCTCCGTCTGTCTCTCTCTGTCTCAGTCTGTCTGTCTGTCTGTCTGTCTGTCTCTCTCTTTCTCTCTCTCTCTCTCTGTCTGTCTATCTCTCTGTCTCTTTGTCTGTCTGTCTCTACTCAATGTGTCTTGGTTGTCAAGGCTAAGACCTCGTCCTCTATGGACACAGTGAAATGTTTATAGTCTCCCTTAATTCCTTGAGGACTCTCTCTCTCTCTCTCTCTCTCTCTCTCTCTCTCTCTCTTCTCCTCTCTCTCTCTCTCTCTCTCTCTCCTCTCTCTCCTCTCTCTCTCTCTCTCTCTCTCTCTTTATCTGTCGCTTGGTCTTTCCTTCCCTTCCTTCCCCTCTGTCTGTCTGTATGTCTCTCTTTATCAGTATAATAAAGAGAATATAAAAGAATAAATCAAATCAAATCACATCAAATCCCTCTCTCTCTGTCTCCTGTTCCTCGGCTAGTGCTCTGAGGTTCACCAGTGGTGAGATATTCTCCTGTTGAATTTGTTTTGTAATCCTCCATACCTCCCAAAAATCGGTGGATCGGTGGTCTAGGTGGTCATGCGCCTTGCCTAGAAAGCAAAAGTCCGGGTCGGAGTGTGCGGGGTTCGTACCCCGTTTGGACCCAAAACTTTTTCCCTATCCATTAGACCATGAGTGGTGGTCTGGGCGCTAGTCTTTCGGATGAGACGATAAACCGAGGTCCCGTGTGTTACACATCACTATTTAGCGCACGTAAAAGAACCCACGGCAACAAGGGGTTGTCCTTGGCAAAATTCTGTAGAAAAAAGCCACTCTGATAGGGAAAACAAATACACTTGCATGCAGGAAAAAGAAAAAAAAATGGGTAGGCGCTGCACATGTGGCGACGCGCTCTCCCCGAGGAGAGCAGCCCGAATTTCACGCAGAGAAATCTGCCGTGACATAAAGTGGTTCTAAATACAAAATACAAAAAAAATACAAAAAAATAC
>CM060345.1:26548710-26551210 GCA_030674155.1 Stramonita haemastoma
TATGTGTATTGCACACAAGACTTCGGTTTGTGTAATCTCATCTAAAAGACTAGCACCCAGACCGCCTCTCAAGGTTTAGTGCATGATGGCTCGGTACAAACAGATTCAAACCCACACTTTGCGGTTTTTAGGCAGGTGCTGTAACTCCAGACCACCGAACCGCGAGAGTGCGTGAGGGCGTGCATGTGTGCGGGACACACACACACACACACACACACACACACACGCATGCACGCACGCACGCACGCACGCACGCACGCACGCACGCACGCACGCACGCACACTTACACACTCACACACATATGATAATAATGATGTATACATATATATCTATATGTGTGTGTATTATAAATAAATAAATAAATAATTAAATAAATTTATATATGTATGCATGTATTTCTATATAATGTGTGTGTGTGTGTGTGTGTGTGTGTGTGTGTGTGTGTGTGTGTGTGTGTGTGTGTGCGCGTACGTGCGTGTGTGAGTGAGTGTGTGTGTGTGTGCGTGTGTGCAAGCATGCACACGCGCGCGCGCGCACGTGCGTGTGTGCGCGTGTGTCTGTGTGCGTGAAGATTTTCCCCTTCTTTAATGGACAGTACAGGTTGCTTATGCTAAGGGCTTGTCACGAATGAAGACACAATCTGGACACATAACATTTCAGAGCGTAACAAACATGTTGATTATTACTGCCCTTCTTACTTTGTTGACATCAATAAGTGATAGAACTATTGGCTCAAACAGCGAGTTAGGATGCTAAGAAATTATCTTCCATGCCGAAGAGAGAGAGGGAGAGAGAGAGAGAGAGAGAGAGAGAGAGAGAGAGAGAGAGAGAGAGAGAGAGAGAGAGAGAGGAGAGAGGAGAGAGAGAGAGAGAGAATCAAATCAAATTATTTTATTTTATTTCGAGGATGATAAATAAACACTCGTGTGCTTTTATTACATCCAGTACCCGCACTTATCAGGGATAATATAAATTATTTAAAAAACCTGTGAATAAATAAAAAACAGAGAGAGAGAGAGAAAAGAGAGAGAGAGAGAGAGAGAGAGAGAGAGAGAGAGAGAGAGAGAGAGGAGAGAGAGAGAGAGAGAGAGAGTGATTGATTGATTGATTGATTGATTGATTTATTCTTTTATATCGAGGATAATGGAATAAGCACTCTTGTGCTTTTTTACATCCAGTCCCCGTGTGTATGCAGTTTTGTAAATGTCATCTGTTCCCATCGGCAAACGATGGCCTACTCTTACGATAAGCGGAACAGGATTTAACATGTGCGCAAGATGTTCTGTGTGCGTTCGCACACGGGGCATCGGTTTAAAGTCTCATCCGAAGGACTTTTGGGGAGAGTGGAGTCTGATGTTAACTCCAGGAGAAAAATCTCCTCGACCGGACTCGAACCTGGGTCGTCAAATTGCGAGCGCAATGTTCTGACCACTCCCAGAGAGAGAGAGAGAGAGAGAGAGAGAGAGAGAGAGAGAGAGAGAGAGAGAGAGAGAGAGAGAGAGAGAGAGAGGCTGAAAGTTTAGACTGAAAGAGAAAACGGAATTTATTTACACGATATTCGCTGGGATCATTAATGAGCACGAAAGATACCCATCTTTCTCTGTTCTTTGTCTATGGGTTTAACAAAGAGAGGGAAAAGAAAGCTTGAAAGTGAAGGCAGACTGACAGAGAAAATGGAATGTATCTGCATATTCATAGGGATTACCCTTTTTGTCTGATGTTGAGACAAGCTGGCAGACCCAAAACAGACTGTAGAAAGTGTGTAGTTCTTATTTATGTACATACGTTTACACAGAGGGGAGAGGAGGGGTGGTTGGTACTGGGACAGCGTCTGTTGTGGGTGTACAGGTTTATATGCAAATGGCAATGCTTGCCTCAGTGACTGCACGTGATCATCGTGTCTCTAGGTACAGAATGTCCAGCGGCAACAAGTTTCAAATACTTCAAATACTTTATTCATACCCGAAGTTGGAGTGCTGCTACCTCAGTGGTGGGCAAACTCCCCCCCACCCCTCCCCCCAAAACAACAACAACAACAACAACAACAACAACAACAACAACAACAACGGTTGCATATGTAAAATTTCTCCGTTGGTGAACCTCGGAGCCCTAGTCCAGGAACGAAAAAAAAAGTTATCAGATTTTCAGCTGTTTTTGTTTGTAATGTTGTCTGTTTTCTGTTTGAGTAGAACTTGGTGGGTTTTTTTTTTGTCTCATCTAACCTTGGAGAACAGCAAATAGACCCAAACAAAAACCCCAACCCCCCCAAAAAAAGTGGAAAAAAATAAAGACCCCATCCCCCACCTAAACAAAAACTAAATAAAAGAAAAGAAAACAAATAAAAAACCTCGAAGAATAATGATAATAAAAAAAAAATTCACAGGGAGCGCAGATTGCGTTAGAAGAAGCATGTCAACATCTGACCCTTTTACTAATTTTCTAAAATGAAAAAAAAAATGTCTTGCTCTTATTGATCTGTACAAAACAGACACTTCTGAC
>CM060345.1:26558710-26563710 GCA_030674155.1 Stramonita haemastoma
TTGAAGAGTAACAGGACCCCCCCCCCGCCCCCACGATTTTCCAAAGGCGAACAATTCACCATAAAATCAGTAATGTTATAGGGAAGAAAGGAAAATGATTTTTAGTGAAAAAAGACTACGCCAAGCCATCAAGTCCTGACCCCAAAACGCATCAAAGCATTTCGATTTGTTTTGACAAGATATAAAAGCTAAAAGGTAAAGGTGTCCCATAACCTGTGTGGTCGTAGGGGAGCGAGGCATCAGAGACCTCAGCTTTTTCAGGGGCCAGCATATTGAGGGCGGTTCCCACCTCCTCTCTCTCGCTGCTTTACTTCCATGACCCTAAAGAGGGCAGGTATCCATTGATAGCTGGCTGAACTGGGGGGGGGGGGGGGGACTGTGCTGAAGCCAAGACGCGCAAACGGTCACCCCTCCAAGTGGTAACCATGCTCGATGCTGCTTAACTTTGACTTGGGAGAAAGCGAGCGCTCTGACCACTGAGATATCCCACTGAGCTATCCCGTCCCCTACAGAGCTATATAAACTTCATATTATTATATATATGAAGATATGATAGGGATAGCTCAGTGGTCGGAGCGCTCGCTTTCCCAAGTCAGGTTAAGCAGCGTCGAGCGTGGTTGCCAATTGGATAGGTGACCGTTTGCATGCCTTGGCTACAGTACAGTTCCCCAGTTCACCCAGCTGTAAATGGGTACCTGCCCTCTTTAGGGTCAGGGAAGGTAAAGCAGCGAGGGAGAGGAGACGGGCGCCGCCCTCAACATGCTGGCCCTTAGAGAAGCTGAGGTCTCTGACGCCTCGCTCCCCTACAACCACACAGGTTATGGGACACCTTTACCTTTACCTTTTTATATGATCATTATCATTATCAAGAGGAAAGCCCTAACTCCAGAACTATCTGGAACATGATCTCCGTCACCTTTGAAAATATGCATTGCTATTTTTAACAATGCATTGAAAGTTTTGTTCATCACAGTAGGATGAGCATTGGGGGGGTGAAACTAATGTTAGGAGGGGGGGGGGGGGGGGGCGGGCAAGGATAGGAGAAGGGGGAGTGGAGGGGTAGCGTGACACTAATTCTTGTGTTGTTTAGCGTACGTTTCAAGTTGTTTGCTTATATGTTATATGGATTACTGGGCCTTTCAAGAGAGATTGAGGACGAGGTGTGTGGAGGTTGGTGGTTTTTTTTTTTTTTTTTAAAATTGAAGACACATGTCAAACAAAGATACTGGTGGGCTGTGGGGCGAGGAGGAGGAGCGAGGAGCAGAGCGAGCGAGCGAGGGGAGAGAGAGAGAGAGGAGAGAGGAGAGAGAGTGAGAAGAGAGAGATGAGAGAGGAAGAGAGAGAGAGAGAGAAGAGAGAGAGAGAGAGGCAAGGCAAGGCAAGGCAAGGCAAGGAAGGCAAATTCTTTTATTCGAGGATAATAGATAAGCACTCATGTGTTTTTTACATCCAGTCCCCAGCCCTTTTCAGGGATAACATCAAGATAAAAATATAGCTCAGCTAAACAAGAACAATTATAAAGAACCAATTACCAAGAGCAAGAAACATACCAAGTATCAAACAACAGGTAAGAAATAGACAGAGATACAAAATTAAGTAATGTTATAAGAAGGCACTAATTCAGAAACGAAAATAAGAAGTAAGAATCAATGATGATTTTGATTTGAATAAAAAAAACCCAACCAACCAAACAAAAAAGCACAAAAATAACCAAAAACAAAACAAAACGAAACAAAACAAAAAAAAGGCGCAATAATTAAAGATCAAACATGAGAATATGATGAGGTTAGAGAGAGAGAGGAGAGAGAGAGAGAGGAGAGGGAGAGAGAGAGATGAGAGAGAGAGAGGAAGAGAGATGAGAGAGAGGAGAGAGAGAGAGGAGAGAGAGAGAGAGAGAGAGAGAGAGAGAGAGAGAGAGAGAAATTTTCTAGAATATTGAATAAGCATCATGTGCTTTGTATTACATCCAGTCCCCGTGTTCATGTAGGTTTGTAAATTTTGTCATCCATTCCAGAGAGAGAGAGAGAGAGAGAGAGAGAGAGAGAGAGAGAGAGAGAGAGGGGAGAGAGAGAGAGAGAGAGAGATTATTATGAGATAGACAAAAACTAAGACAGTCTAATAGACAGACATACATACAACACAGACAGACATGCAAAAACAAAATGAAAATATTATTACGAATGAAAAATAAAACAGCCAGCCAGCCAGATAGACAGACAGACAGAAAGACCAGACATACATACATACATACATACATACAGCCAGCCAGCCAGGCAGACAGACAGACAGACATCCTGAGAGATAGGTACTCGGAAGTAAATGGAAGGCAAAATCTAGAAAAAAAAACAGTTTATGATCAAGGATGTATTTTGCGTATGACTTATCAGCAGTTGCTTAAAGTATAACCTATCTTTCTTTCTTTCTTTCTTTTTTTTTTTTTTTTAAAACCAGGGGTTAGAATAAGTACGATGAGGAAATAAACAGCAAAAAAAAAATCCTGAAGGTAAGTTCTTTACCACGACACTGATTGTTATGTCACCTCCGCCTCTCAGCGTTGATGGCAGGTGTGGTATACAGATTATGGCTCTTACCTGTAGAGAGGCCTGACGGGGATTCCATAGCAGACTGTTCCTAATCGAAAGAACTTGATCCCTGCAGAAACCATTGCGAAGATTCTAGAAAGCTTTGTCAGCCTCGACAACGATGATTAACTTTGTTAGCTAAACCAACATGCCAGACCGAATTAGCACAGGAGAAAACACTTTGAAGGGGAGAGAGAGGGGGGGGGAGAGAGAGAGAGAGAGAGGAGAGAGAGAGAGAGAGAGAGAGAGAGAGAGATGAGAGGAGAGAGAGAGAGGAGAGAGAGAGAGAGAGAGAGAGAGAGAAACAGGTGAATTGGAGATGTGTTGAAATCATCACTATGACATTCAAGATGTGGTGGGAACATTATCACGGATCTGAGTGCATTGATGTCTGATCTTTTTTTTTGTATTCATCTTCCATTAACTCTACGAGGAACCGTTGGTACCTTTGCACTGAAGAGTCTTTCACCAGATTCCTTCATTTATATCTGTTGTGTTCAGGCTGAATTCTCGGTTTATGATTTTTTTTCTTTTTGATATGGTTACTTTTTATATTTAAGATTTTGGGTGTTTATTTTGATATGGCGTATGAGATGTTCTGATATCCTCACAGCATGATAAGGTTAGAATAATATCGTTTGTATGTTTTCAGAGTGTGTTGATGTATTTCCCACATGCTAAGAGTCTGCCAGTATCATTTTCATATGTTTAAGTAATATTTTCAACATTACCATGATTTCAAGGTGACCTGGTGTTATTACCATTATGGTTTCAGTGTGGTATTCTGGTATTATCATGTGCTTACAATGTGTTGACGTTGTATCATTATGCTTAAAAGATACCTCATTACAGTGCGTTTAAGGTGTGTTGGCATCGTAACGGGTTCAATGTGTTTTGATGTGGTTACCGTTATGTTTAAGGCAAAATAACATTGTTACGTGCACAATATGCGTTAACATTATTACCATCAAAGAGAGAACCGCCTTCCTTAAAGTATAAATGGCAGTTATAATCCTCCAGAAAAGGTAAAGATGTCCCATAACTTATGTGGTCGTAGGGGAGCGAGGCATTAGAGACCTCAGCTTCTCTAGGGGCCAGCATGTTGAGAGTGGCGCCCATCTCCTCTCCCTCGCTGCTTTACCCTTTCCTGACCCTAAAGAGGGGCAGGTACCCATTTACAGCTGGGTGAACTGGCGGACTGTACTGAAGCCAAGGCGCGCAAACGGTCACCCATCCAAATGGTAACCACGCTCGATGCTGCTGAACCTTAAGCTAGGGAAAGCAGGAGCTCTGACCACTGAGCTATCCTGTCCCGATCCTCCAGAAAACGCTAGTTTTATTGATGAAAAAGAAAGTTAGCAAAACTACCCCTACCTCCACTTCATGCTTAAACAAAAGAAAAAGAAAAAAAAAAGCCTCCCTCCTCCTAAAAACCAACAACAAAAACAACAACAAAAAAAGCCCCCCAAAACTTATCAACACGAAAATTTAAAGTCTAAATTTATCTCAGGAACGACCTCTACCACTTCAGTTTATCAAGGTTATTATTTAACAAACCATACATTCTATTTTAAACTGACAGTAGGAAGAACAGAACTGCAGGGGGTAAAAACTAACCGGGAGAGGAAAAAAAAAAAAGCCCGGGGGGTGGGGGGTGGGGTGGGGGTGGGGTGGGGGTGTTAATTCTACCCCTGACACTAATTCCTGTGTTGCTCAGCTTACCCCTCAAGTTGTTTGCTTGTATGTTACATAGATTACCGGGCCTTTCAAGAGAGATTGAGGACGAGGTGTCTGTGTTTTGGTTTTCTTTAAAAGAAAAAAAGGCTGGAAAGAAAATTAGCAGAGATGGATGCAGAGAGGTTGTGAGGGGTTCAAGGGGGTGGGGTGTTGTGTGGTGTGTGTGTAGTTTGTGTGTGTGTGTGTTGTGTGTTGTGGTGTTTTTGTTGTGTGTGTGTGTGTGTTGTGTGTGTGTGTGTGTGTGTGTGTGTGTGTGTGTGTGTGTGTGTGTGTGTGTGTGTGTGTGGTGTGTGTGTGTGTTGTGTTGTGTGTTGTGTTGTGTGTGTTGTGTGTGTTGTGTGTGTGTTGTGTGTGTGTGTGTTGTTGTGCTGCTTCGGTTTTACGTCTGTTCACTCAAAGTGATACTAGACGATGGGATGGGGAGGGATGGGGGCAATTGTGTTGATGGAAGTGTGCAGTAAAATGGGTGTTTGTTTCTTAATAATGTATACAGAAAACACAGAACAAGGCTAAACAATGATAACAAAAGTAAATACATAACAATTGCTAGTATGACCTATAACTATAACATATGTCCTGAAGGACTATTCATTAAAGGTTTTGTTATACGGAACCCCAAAAGTCAAGATTTTGAAAAAATCTTATCCAAGGATTTTTCCGAAAAAGAGGGTAAGAAGGGTT
>CM060345.1:26566210-26568710 GCA_030674155.1 Stramonita haemastoma
AATCACCCCTACTTACCATCTTCCCCCTTACCTAACTCTCAGCTCTTAATTTAACACACAAAAATGAAAAAGACCCAACAACAACAGAAAATGGTCACAAACATGGGAAGATAGACAACACATCTCCTCCAAAGTTTCAGAGGATTAGAAACTAAGGGTGATCCCCATAGAGATCTGAAATTTATAACTCACAGCTAAAGTTGTTGCATGCGTAATTTTACAACATTTGACTAAACTAACGAATTCTAAACTTTTAAGGTGTCTTTTCCTTTTTTTTCAGTTCAGAAATAGAAAAAAAAGCACAGTCTAAACCTTTGATTTCGCCCTGTCCCTGTACCTGTCCTTGTTTCAAACAGGTAAACAGTAGCATCTACAATTTCATATAAAAATTGCTGTTTAATATCCAACAGAAACAAACTTTTATCTGGATATAAGAGTGATTTCAAACAATAAAAAGGAATATAACTGTTTATGATAGCCTATGAAGGGAGGTAATATTGTCATAACAGAATGAATTAAAAAAAGAAAAAACAAGAATGAAAGTTTTTATCAAGCACATAGATGTGTCAAAAAAACGCTAAATGCAGTTGAGCAACCTTCATTATGCAGCATAAATTAACACACGTAAAACAACTTACTCCTTGAAGAGAGTTGTCACTGGAAAATTTTATGTCTGGGGGGTAATAAACCAGAACATCTTTGGTGTGGCCTGATTTTATTGGCCTAGGAGATGAAAGAATTAATGTGATTTATTTTCAGGTTGACAGTGTTGGATGTTTGAAGGGATTAGAAGGTCTTGATCTTCAGTTGGACATGGAAGTTGTTATAGTTATTAAAACAAAATGAGGTGACAGTCTTAATATGGCATTCGTCGTCAGTAGGGCTATAAACAACTTAACAATAATAATAAGAATGATGATAAGAATGAGGATAATAATAATATGGACTTTATATAGCGCTTTATCTTGTAAAATCAAATCATAGCGCTTGCATTCAACCTTTTCTCACACATGCAACCAAATCACAAATTGTTTTAACAAATTCAGATTTACACACACAGACACGCACGCACACACGCACGCACGCACGCACGCACGCACGCACGCACACACACACACACACACACACACACACACACACACACACACACACACACACACACACACACACAGTGGGGATGGGATAGCCTAGCGGTAAGAACATTGCACTGGCAATTTGACAACCCAGGTTCGATTCCCGGTGGAGGGGATTTTTCTCCTGGAGTTAACATCAGTGCCGACTCCACTCTTCCCAAAAGTCCTTCGGATGAGACTGTAAACTGAGGTCCCGTGTGTGAATGCATGCAGAACATCTTGTGCACATGTTAAATCCTGTTCCACTTTTGTAAGAGTAAGCCATTGTGTGCCGGTGGGAACAGATGACATTTACAAAACTGCATAAACACGGGTACTGGATGTAAAAAAGCACACAAGTGCTTATTCCATTATCATTGAAATAAAAGAATAAATTAAAAAACAACTTATATTATCATCTTTGACTGTGTCTTTAACTCAAAGAGGTTTAGTTTCAGTGTCTCAGCAAGGTTCATTGCATCCAGAATATTTTATTTAGTCTGTCACTTTTGCAACACTGTACAAAACAAATCCCACCCATTTTTAAAAAGAATAACTTTTATTATTTAATTTTTTTAAATTATTTTTTTCTTTTAAATCAAGGATAATGGGATAAACACTCATGTGCTTTTTTCATCCAGTCCCCGCGTGTATGCAGTTTTGTAACTCTTGTCATTTGTTCCCACCGGCACACAATGGCCTACTCTTACAAAAAGTATAACAGGATTTAACGTGTGCGCAAGATGTTCTGTGTGCGTTCGCACACGGGCCTCGGTTTATAGTCTCATCCAAAGGACTTTTGGGGAGAGTGGAGTCAACACTGATGTTAACTCCAAGGGAAAAATTACCTCGAACAGGAATTGAACTCAGGTCGTCAAATTGCGAGTGCAATGTTCTGACCACTAGCTATCCCGTCTTTTAAGCAAGCATGAAATGAAATTAGCATGGCACCACAAATGCAGTGTGACCTGATTGTTCGTTTTCTATTTTCGTTTATTTAGTTTGCGACTTCATGTGTACGTGTTTTGCTTTAAGAGTGACATTTTCTATAGAAAAATTGGAAGTAAATACTGTCTTTCGAGCTGTGAATTCTTTTATGTGCATCGGAACCTTGTTTACTTGTATGTAGATATGCAAACACACTGTGTATATGCCATGTATGAACGTTGATGAACTGTATTTAGCCTTTTTGACACATTCTGTGTGCGTGATAAAACTTTCATTTTTATGGCAATATTACCTCCCTTCTAGGCTTCATGAACATTATATTCCTTTTTATTGCTTGAAGTCGCTTAGAAGTCTAGAGTAAAAGTTTTTATCAGATGGAAATAATTCATCAATTTTTATATAAATTTGTAGATCTACTGTTTACTTGTATGAAACAGGGA
>CM060345.1:26574475-26591975 GCA_030674155.1 Stramonita haemastoma
TTCACGCACGCGCAGGCGCGCAGGCTAAATGCGTGTATGCACACGCGCAGCGCATGCACGCGTGCGAGTGTGTTCCCACTTGCATCAGCTCTGGAATTCCTTGGTATAAGGCTACCTTTCACATTTATCCTGATGAGGAAAAACCGAACAAAAACAAAGAAACTAACCCCACATAGTCTCTAACTCCAACACCACACACACACACACACACACACACACACACACACACACACACACACACACACACACACACACACACAACACACACATGCACATAACACACACACATATACACATATACACACACACGCACGCACGCACACACACACACACACACACTCACACTCACACTACACTCGCTCACACACACACTCTCTCTGTCTGTCGTCTGTCTGTCTTCTGTCTGTCTCTCTCTCGTTCTGTCTCTCTCTCTTCTCTCTCTTCTTCTCTCCTCTCTCCTCTCTCTCTCTCTCTCTCTCTGTCTCCTGTCTCTCTGTCTCTGTCTCTCTCTCTCTCTCTCTCTCTTCTCTCTCTTCTTCTCTCTTCTCTCTCTCTCTCTCTCTCTCTCCTCTCTCTCTCTCTCTCTCTCTCCTCTCTCTCTCTCTCTCCTCACTCACTCCTCACTCTCTCATCCTCCTCTCCCTCCTCACTCTCCACTCACCATACACACAAACAACCACCATCCATCTCATCCATCTCGATGTTTGTGTATCTGTCATGCCAGAAAAGATGCATATTTGTCAGTTATCAAATTCAGACAAAAATGCAAAACAACCCAAGCAGAGACAACAAAACACTCAGCTTCTGTTACTGTCTGATTGACAGTTTGTTTTTCACTTTACCTTATATTTGACACGACAAGATGCAGTCATTTCCACGTCAGCACCTTCATTGGCTTATACCTTAACCCTATCAATGCCTAAACCGTGTAACCAGCTTGTACAAGGATATAGATTATCATATTTCTTACTTCTTCCCTTCCCTCTCTTTCCTCCTCCACCTCTCTTCTTCCTCTCCTCCCTTCCTCGTCCCTTCTCTTCTATCTCTCTTCTTCTTCTCTTCTCTCCTCCTCCTCCTTCTCTCTCTCTCTCTTCCTCTCTTCTCTTCTCTTCTTCTTCTCTCCTTCTCTCCTCCTTCTTTCTTCTTCCTCTTCTTCTCTTCTCTCTTCTTCTCTCTTCTTCTTTTTCTCTTCTTCTTCTTCTTCTTCTTCTTCTTCTTCTTCTTCTAATGCTCAGACAACAACTAATGTCTGTCATATGACCCAAAAAATGCGTTGCTCTGCCCTAATGCCTGACAAGTAGGCCCAGCGTATCCGAATTCGAGAACTATGCTATGCTATGCTTGCTGTGCTGTGCTGTGCTGTGCTGTGCTGTTGCTGTTGCTGTTACTTACTATACTATACTATACATACTATACTATACTATACTATACTATACTATACTATACTATACTATACTATACTATACTATACTATACTATACTATACTATACTACACTATACTACATACACTAACTACACTACACTACACTACACTACACTACACTACACTACACTACACTACACTACACTACACTACACTACACTACACTATACTATACTATACTATACTATACTATACTATACTATACTATACTATACTATACTATACTATACTATACTATACTATACTATACTATACTATACTATACCAGGCTGTTGTGCAAGCTGCTGGTCCGTTACTGGGGTGCCTCGTGCTCATGTATAATCTCAACCACAACCAATCATTAATATTATTTTGTATTAGGCACAGATTTGGCAAAGTAGGAATAGTTTTCAATGTTTGACACTGTTACAATACGATTTCAGCCATTTCTCTAATCTGGCTGGGCATCCATGTTAAGTTTAGCATGCATCCTTGTGTCCAAGCATGTTTGTCATTCTTTTTTATGCCATTTTCTTGATATGGTGTGGTGTTTTACATTTCATACATTTTTATACATTTCCACTACAACAATGTTGAAAGGACTTGCTTGCAAATGGATAGGCTTTAGCCTGCCCTGTACAGAGCACTATCCCAGTACAGTGATCCCTATGCTGTTGTTGACAAAATACCTACTCCTTGTATACAGTGGTTTTTCTTCACTATTGTTTAGTACAAGTCCTACACTGTAGACAATGTGGTGGGTTTTTTTCCCTGGTTGTACAGAGGCTAGAAACATGTTCTATGCACATCTCACAGCTGTCAGTTACCCCCACCACCCCCTTTCAGTTCCTCTCAGCTGCTAATTAATCCATCCCATTTCAGCCCAGATGGGGCCAGCTGGTGCTAATTATAACAGGAACTGACCACGCTTGGACTAGGTAAAAGGAAAGGGTGTGCTAGATATAGCACTCTTGACTGAGCGCTGTTGGATTTGTGTGGTGTGATCTTCATGTGATGGTCACTGCAGTCAGTTGTGTCTCTCTGAGTGTTCATGGAATACATTCTAGGTGACAAGAGTGGCCGTGCTTTGCCCATGGAGAGAGTCTGGGTATTCATACATCGCGGGTGTATAAAATGGCGATGTTTTATGTATAGATGGTCTGAGTGTTCAAACATCCCAAGTGGCAAGAGTGATGATGTGTCTTGGGTGGTCTGTTGTTTTTCTACTTCCACACTTCCAGCATCTGCTTTCATAAAGGTCAGCCAGTTCTGTAGGTTTGGGTAGCTTGAGATGTGATCAGTCCAGTAAAGGTCTTTTTTTTCGAGCACTGCAGTGTGGTTTCTTCATTTTCATCTATCCTGTAGTCTTGCAGACAGATGGGGCACCACTAAAGATTTAGCAACCAGCTTCCTCCATACTCCACAAGACAACCAGTCTAAGAACGTCACGGTTTCTGTAGCTCACATCCCCCCCACACAAAAAAGCAGGAAGAGGACAACCAGTGCATGACAGCGTCAGACTCCAAGGGCAGGAAAAGCAGCAAGACCTGATTGTCAATAAAGGGCGGTAGTTTTGTTCATTTGATTGGTTGGTTGGTTGGTTGGTTGGTTGGTTGGTTGGTAGGTTGGCTGGCTGGTTTGTTGTTTGGTTGTTTGGTTGGTTGGTTGGTTGGCTGGCTGGTTTGTTGTTTGTTTTGGTTGGTTGGGTTGGTTGGTTGGTTGGTTGGTTGGTTGGTTGGTGGTTGGTTGGTTTTGTTTAATTTTCCCTTTACACTGTTTCCACTCCTGTTAGTGATTAAATGGCTGCTGACCAGTCCAGTGTGTGGTCATTTACAAACACAGGGTATTGAGTTATCTCTGCTCTCAACCAATATGATTGAATGATTGTTTATGGTTGCAGAAGTGATCTTCTTTTGCAGATTACAAGGATGATTTACTTTTACAGATTTTGTATTCTTTTGAAGACTGTAATAATCATTTATTTTGCAGAATTTATCTCTTCTTGTAGACTGTGATGATCATTTATTTTTTGCAAAATTTACCTCTTTTTGCAGACTGTATTCTTCGTTTACTTTTGCCGAATATGTTTTCTTTTGCAGACTATAATGATCATTTACTTTTGCGTAAAATTCTCTTCTTTTGTGCACTAACATGATCATTTCTTTTCCCAGAAGTTCATCTACTTTTGTAGACTAAAATGATCATTTCCTTTTGCAAAATTTCTCTTCTTTTGAAGACTTAATAATCATTTTTATTTCACAGAATTCATCTCCTTTTGCAGACTATAATGATCATTTACTTTTGCAGAAATTCTCCTGTTTTGCAGCCTATAATAATTATTTACTTTTGCAGAAATGTTTGTTCTTTTGCAGACTATAATGATCATTTACTTTTGCAGAAATTTTCTTCTTTTGCACACTATAATGATCATTTACTTTTGCAGAAACTGTCTTCATTTGCAGATTATGACTATTTGCTTTTGCAGAAATTTTCTTTGCAGACTGTGATCATCATCTACTTTTGCAGAAATTCTCTTCTTTTGCAGACTGTAATGATCATTTATTTTTGCAGAAATTTTCTTCTTTTGAAGACTGTAATTATTATTATTTACTTTTGCAGAAGTTTTCTTTTTTTGAAGATTACTATGATCATTTACTTTTGCAGAAATTTTCTTTGCAGACTATAATGATCATTTACTTTTGAAGAAATTCTCTTCTTTTGCAGACTGTAATGATCATTTATTTTTGCAGAAATTTTCTTCTTTTGAAGACTGTAATTATTATTATTTACTTTTGCAGAAGTTTTCTTCTTTTGAAGATTACTATGATCATTTGCTTTTGCAGAAATTTTCTTTGCAGACTATAATGATCATTTACTTTTGCAGAAGTGTTCTTCTTTTCCAGACTGTAATGATTATTTACTTTTGCAGAAGTTTTCTTTCTTTTTGCAGATAATTATGATCATGTGCTTTTGCAGAAATTTTCTTTGCAGATTAAAATGATCATTTGCTTTTACAGAAATTCTCTTCTTTTGCATACTGTAATAGTTCTTTGCTTTTGCAGAATTTGTCTTCTTCTGCAGACTATGTTGGTCATTTACTTTTGCAGAATGTCTTTTTTTTAAAAACAATAATGACAGTTTGCTTTTGCAGAATATGACTTCTTTTACAGAATACTTTGCACTCATGATGACATCACCATTCTCTGGATATATCAGTATGGAAAAAAACATCAGTCGCCCCGAGAGGCGGGTGAACGCGTGCAAAACTCTGCATGCACCAGCCGGACATGCAATGATGATCGACGTCAAGTTGAAATACATTTTATCCCAATCAACACGCCTGGTACACTATCGATTTAAAGATTTACCACGCAATGTGTCAAAAGCTGCGATATGAGTTGGTGTTATGGTCTTTACAAAGAGGACTGAACCAAAGATCAGGGCATACCTTTCTGTTGCACACCTCGTATATCAGTGTTACCTTTCACCCTTTCTTCTGCACAACAAAAACTGTTTTGTTCTGTCCTTTTCCTTCTTTCCTGAAGACAAATTACCTGTGAAGTTGGCCAGTGGTCTGTGGAACTGCTCTGTGGAGCACTACACCAGATTCCACCACCACCTGGCCTGTAACCTGGAGACAGAGTGTGAAGATGGACGGGATGAAACAGCTGACTGTCCCTTCAGCAGTCCTCAGTGTGACGGAATGATAGATGTATGTGACCGTTGCTACACAATTGCAAAAGGTCTGACTGCATTTCCTAGTGATAACAAAGATGTCAATAAGAAGGCTAATGACTATTGTGCCTCTTTGGGGGGATGGTTAAGTATACCATTATGCTTCAACACTTTAAGTGATGATATCATGCAAATCACAGACATAGCTTTTATTAATCAACCACCAATTTGGACAGGCTTATATTCCCATGATTTATTGCTTCCTGGTATGTACACACTGAGTGTTTATAAAGAAGATAAGACAGTTTTTCATCATGCTATCTGTGAGTGTGAACGATTTTCTTTCAAAATGAATGTACATTTTTTTCTTTTAAAATACTGTTTGGGATATTGTGAAGAGATCGACTGTGCACTTGGAGTTGACATGACATTTTGCGAATTTCAAAAAAACAAGTCAGGAGAGATACTTTACCGACCAGAACTAGTGACTGTTTACAGTTCAGAGTTTCTACTTTCAAGAGAACAGCAGTCTATGACCAAATGTCATAATGGTCATGTAACACACACATTCCTTCTCTGTGGTTCAAACCAGTATCAGGTATGTGGTCAACAGTCCACGTCTTATTGTGTCATTTCTGAACAGTTACCAGACAGCCATGTGTCTGGTTTATCAGACCATCATGTCTCTGTAATCCCCACATTCACATGTACTGATCATGTGACAGAGTTGTCTTATACCTTAGTGTGTGATTTCATCATTGACTGTCCAGATGACAGTGATGAAAGTTTCTGTCAGCATCCTGCTTGTGTCAGACAGTTTAGATGTACTAGTGGTCAGTGCGTGTCCTTTGATAAGGTTTGTGATATCATTTCTCATTGTCAGGACCAATCGGATGAAAAGAACTGTTCTGAATTCAAACACAGGGGAGCTGAGCGACACTCTACTTTATCCCCTGCCCTTGTTTACTTTGATGGCGTAAGACACTTTGTCTCAATTCCAATGAATTCTACTGAGCCCTGTCCTGACAACCACTATCGTTGTCCTGGTGACTTCAATGACTGTCTGCCTGTCTACACACGGTGTAACTCCATGTATGACTGCATTGACCACCAGGATGAAGATGGATGTGAAGACATAACATGTCCAGGGTTTTTTCGATGCAGACTTTCAAACATATGTGTACACAGTGAGCACGTTTGTGATGGTTGGGCTCACTGTCCAAAGAATGATGATGAATTGTTGTGTAACGTAACATACCCATCCAGCTGTCTGTGTCAAGGTCACGCCTTTCTGTGTCCACAACCTTTCTCTGCAACTCACTTCCCCCAGCTTCGCTACTTGGATGCCACAGGGTCAGGCATGACACTGTCCGATGTACAGGACAATATTCTGCTCATAGGTGTGGTCTTTGCTCACTGTTCTATAAACATCCTACCTAAAACATACTTCCTGAATCTGAAGATTCTTGATCTGAGTGGTAACATACTGCAGTACGTCAACATGACATCTTTTCTTGGGTTAAAGACCCTGCAGTCACTGTCCCTGTCCAACAATCCTCTGACCTCCCTCCACACTGGCTCCTCCTCTGTTCTCCAGCACAGAGCACTCTCCACACTGGATCTGTCCCACACCACACTGACAGTGCTGGACACCACAGTGCTGTCACTGTTTCCTAACCTGCAGACACTGAACTTAACCTCCACCTCCGTTCACACCATCACCCCTCCAGGATTTCAGTTTACCCCATTACTATTAGATCTGTACATGGACAAGAGTCCGATGGATGCATTTCCACCCAGCATGCTTCAAACTCTTTTCCACCTTCGATATGTATCAAGTCAAAACTATAAGATCTGTTGTAGTCAAATACTTCCCAATGCTTTTAACAATTTAGTTTGTGTTGCACCAAAACATGAAATTTCTTCATGTGAAGATTTGTTGCAGTCATGGACATATCGAGGGTTTCTGTGGCTGGTGGCCTGTCTGTCACTGATTGGTAATGTCTTCTGCTGCTGTGCACGTTTGTTTGCTAGGAGTCTGGTGTCTTCCAGTGGCTTCAGTGTGTTTGTCACCAACCTGACCATGGCTGACTTTCTTATGGGAGTCTACATCACCATCATTGGCGTGGCTGATGAAATGTTCCGTGGACAATACCTCCACAGGGATGACACCTGGAAACACAGTGTGGTGTGTAAAGTGGCTGGTTTTCTGTCACTAATGTCCAGTGAGGTGTCAGCTCTCACCATCTGGCTTATTACACTGGATCGTTTCATTGTCCTGCACTTTCCTTTCAGCACTGTGAGGTTTGACAGAACGTCAGCAGCAGTGGCATGTCTGGTGACTTGGTTGGCTGGCTGGGTTTTGGCAATGGTACCTTTGCTTCCTGTGACAGCACATTGGAGGTTCTACAGCCAGACAGATATTTGCATCCCTTTGTCAGTCACTGGGTCAGAATTTAAAGGCAGGATGTATTCACTCAGTGTTTTCATCATTTTCAATTCTGTTTTATTTCTGTTTGTCTCAGTAGGCCAGGCTTTAATCTATGTGACCATCCAGCAACAGGCTATGAAAACGGATTCCACTAAAGTGTCACGTGACATGACCATAGCACGACGGTTGATCACTATTGCAGTCACAGATTTTATGTGCTGGTTTCCCATAGGTCTGTGTGGAATTTTGGCACTGGCTGGTACACCAGTCCCTGGAGAAGTCAATGTGATGCTGGCCATCTTTGTTTTGCCCTTAAACTCTGCTCTGAATCCGTTCATGTACACATTTAACACTCTGGCTGAGAAGAGAAGGAAAGCAACTGAAACTGAAGTTTTAAAATGGTTGGAATCTCACCAAGATTTGATCAGTGATAAGCATTCTACATAATGCACACTTCTCGGCATTATCAATGTCTTCACATTTTACCATTTCACTTCGCTTGTATCTCTTTGTCTGTTTCTCTGCCTGTGTTTCTTTGTCTTCTTCTTTCCACTTTTCTTGCAGGCATCACCATTGCGGCTTAGGTGGTTTTTTTTTTTGGTTGTTTTATTTTTTATCTACCATGATTCAGCTGAGTGTATCATCATATTAATAACTCATGGCAGCTTATTCTCAATTTGACGGAAAAGATTTTAACATAACACACAGTCTTATTCTTGGAAAAAATGGATGGTGACACTTTCAGCTGGATTCTCTCGCACCATGGCTTAGACTGTAATGAATTGTCTGACACACTAACATGTCACGAAACTCAAGGGTCTAATTATACTTCAGGCAACACTTACGGGTTTAGGACTCCTCTAACGTGTAACAGGAGACGAGGATAGCCTAGTGATCAGAACATTGCGCTCACAATTGAACGAACCTGGTTCGATTCCCGTTCGAGGGGAGTTTTTTCCCTGGAGGTAACATCAGTGCTGACTCCACTCTCCCCAAAAGTACTTCGGATGAGACTGTAAACCGAGGCCCCGAGTGCGAACTCATGCAGAACATCTTGCGCACACGTTAAATCCTGTTCTGCTTCTCGTAAGAGTAGGCCATTGTGTGCCGGTGGGAACAGATGACAAGATTTACAAAACTGCATACACACGGGGACTGCATGTAAGAAAGCACATGAGTGTTTATTTCATTATCTTCGATATAAAATAGATAATAAATAAACAAATAAATAAAATAAATAAATAAGGAGACGTTTAAGGAACACCCATAGTCCTTTAGCACTAAAGATGTTAAAGCAACAGGTCTGAAATAATTCCTGTGTGTTTTTTTTAATACGTGTCGATAAGACATGAATAGTGTATTTGTGTACCACCATGTTGAATAATGATTATATATAGAACCCGGACTGCAATAATTATCTATAGTATGTGTTCGTCACCTTTGACATGTTTTTTTTTCCAAGCTGTTCAAAGTATGATTGATACAGCGCCCTGAAAGCTGTTCAGCCAATCAAATAGTTAACAGATTTACAGTGGGGAGACCGGTTTGCAACTCGATATGTTTTTAGAATCTCTCTCTGTCTCTCTGTCTCTCTCTCTCTGTCTTCTCGTCTCTCTCTGTCTCTCTCTCTCTCTCTCTCTCTCTCTCTCCTCTCTCTCTCTTGGTGCGGTCGGAGTGATCTCCCTTGGAGGTAGGCAGGAATATTATTTTGCTGTGAATTTGTTTATCAAAATAATACACTTCTATCCGAAACAATGCCCGTTGTCGGACTACCAACAACGTTGAACTAACTCTGGATGCCCTGCTCCAAGAAAACCACCTCACTTCGTGGAAAATTGCTGGAAGTGGCGATAGCACAGTCGTTGTACTACGACTGCAAGCCAGCCCAGCCAGCAACAGCAACATGGGGCAACACGACACCCTTGTCAGCTCCCGCAGCTACCGACGAAAGCCGCCAAGTCAGATTGACAGAGACAGACGGAGGACAGAAGAGAGGAGACGGACAGCACAGCGGCAAGAACAGGAGGCAAGTGAAATTGTTACAACAGAGGAACAATCACAATGTTTATTTGTGCCCACACCTCCTTCAAACTGCCCTGTGTTTTTCACTGACACACCCCCTTCTGCCACCAACACGCTGTCACAAGAAGACGCACGTGTGAAATCCGCCATGCACCAAGCGATGTCAAACAGGCAGAGGACGTCATGCATGCTGACGTGCAACGTGGTGACATTGACCTTGCGTCTGTGTTTACGACGGAAACTACGGATTGTGACGATCGTCTGGCGAAAGTACGGCAAGTTGGAGCAAGTGCTGATGTCATCAAGGACTATGTAGCTGCACTGACGGATAGAACCTTGCAGAGGAGGCTTAAGGACACTCGCAGGAACCAGGACTTTAATCGCGTGTTCACCAGCAAACGGCATACAGACACCTGGTTTGCGAAACTGACGATCTTGTTTTTCAATTTCAATGGACTGCTGCTGATGACACACCCCCGGATTTGTTTTGGTTTGTGAAAAGGAACACCAGGCTGATGACCAACAAGGAACAAGTTGTCTTCCAGAAGCTGAAGCTGTGGTGCCTTGCCGACCGGGAGAGATTCAAAGATCAAATCAGTGCTGGGCGTGATGTAATGCATGTAATCGTGGACGCTGTTCGATTCTTCCTTAGTTAAATCCGTGCGCGCGTGTGTGTGTGTGTTGTCTGTGTGTGTATGTGTGTGTGCGTGCGTGTGTATGTATGTGTGTGTGTGTGAGTGCGTGCGTATATGTGTGTATGTATGTGAATTTGAGGGTCTGTGTATGTGCGTGCGTTCGTGCGTGTGTTTATGTGTGCGTGTGTTGGAGCATGTGGAGATGTATACATGTTTGTGTAGGTATTTATGTGCACGTGTGTATGAACGTGGATGTGTATGTGTGTGTATGTGTGTGCGTGTATGTATGTTAGTGTGTGTGTGAGTGTGTGAATGTGTGTGTTTGAAGGAACTGGTGTCTTTTCTCTGTGTGGGCTTCAAACCAATCAGCTGACTTGCTGGTCTTTTAGCCAGTGGTGGACATTGCAGTGTTGTAGACAGCATCTCTGGAGTGTTCCCATTGTTCTTGGGCATTTTCAGTTGGTGGGCCAGTGAGAGTTTCCTCCAATACACCCACTTTTACTTGGTCACGAGTTTTGCTGGTATCAATGCAAGGTCTGCCCTCCTTTCTTGTGCAGCCAGTCTCTTCACGCAGACCTTTATACTGCTGCACACCAAAGAATGATCAGTGTCACCAGCCACTATGGTGCTGCGGTTAGAGCCTTGGATTTCAGACTGGAAGGTTGTGGGTTAGAATCCCATGAGGCAGGGATTTTTCAAACTCCGGCCAGCTCCTACCCAGACTGAGTGAGTGTGCTGTGGGATCAGTGGGGAGACTGGGACAACACAGTCGAGCTTCATTCACTTTATGCATGCGAATTTGACAGTGTTGCTCAAATTACCTGACCAGCACTGCAGGTGTCTGTATCTCTTGGGCCCACTTGACGCCAGGATAGCAGATGCACTTCCACAGCAGCACATTACATCATCCTCATTACCATTGATTATCATGCAGTGACAAAAACTGCCTCTGATTCAGTGACCCTCATTGCTCTGGTATCATGGTGACCTCGGATTCGGTTTACCCATACACTTCTGTGCCTGTGGTGAGTTTGTGTCAAAGCATTTGAGGTTGGAGGTTCACGGGGAACGGTCATTGGAGGGATATTGTGGTGGTTGCCACTTCATGTGGGTGACTCACTCAGTCTGAGCTAATACTGTCTTTAGTAGGGGCTTAGTAGGTGGTGAACTGTGTATGCTAGCTCAGAACAGGCACCACTGAACACCACCTAAGTGACCCAAGTGCAGGGCCCCTCTGGTTGGTGGCCCCATGCAGCCTAATATTGATGGGCTCCTTGCGGACTTCCGACCCTGAGGATGAGACATAACAGATCAGGGTATGGCTGTGGCAGGGAGATTGAAGTAGTGGCGCGGAAACGGCGGGACAGGAACGTTACAGAAGATGAGGCAGCAAAAAAAAAAGGGTCAGTGTCACAAACCGCACTCCGGTAGCTAATAGTGATCTTGATGCTGGAACGGTTGACATGTCTGGTGAGGATCATGTCGAGCTGTTGTCAGTGTTTGGATCGCGGGTGTCTCCAGGAGACTCGATGCTGAGGCTTCGTGTTGAAGAAGGTGTTACTGACACACAACCCATGATGACAGCAAAGCTCCAGCAGGCGCTGGCCATTCTCGTTCATTTTTGCCAGAGTCAAACTGGCCCAAGCATGTGGGAAAGGAGCTGTGGTCGACACTTACTCTGCGTTGAAATCGCCAGCTAGTTCTTTGTCAAGATTTCTCCCTACAGCAGCACTGAGCTCGTCATAAAACTTGTCTTTTGCTTCTGCTGTGAATGCCAACGTTGATGCACAGGCACTGATTAGACTGCCTGGCCCTGAGGATGTCTGGAGTTGGATAGAGAGACAGGATAGGCTCTGTTCCTTCTGCTGGGGAGTTATGGATCCCAGCAAGCTGTTTCTGACTGCAAATCCCACACCGTGTTCTCTGACCACGTCTGATGGTTTGCCCTGCCAGAACAGGGTGAAGTTTCTCTCTCTCTCTCCCTCACAGATCCTGTTTCTGGGAGCCTGGTTTCTTGAGGAGCGATGATACCCATCTGCAGTCTGCTCAGTTCTCTGTCAATGACAGCTGCCTTGTGAGCATCATTTACTTTCTGTAGGTTGTCAGAAAAGTCTGGTGTCATTGTTCTTACATTCCATGTGCCCAATGTCAGGGCGGGAGTTTCTTTTTTTTTCTGTTGCCAGGTGCACAGTTGTCGATCCGCTTCTTGGTTTTCGCCCTACACCCCATGCACCCAGTCAGGCTAACGGACCGTGACGGGGTAGTACCTTACCAGCTGGGGCTGCCCAGCTTGCGGTAGCTGTCCGATGAGATGCGAGAACCTCTAACTCTCACTGTCGGTAGCAGCCCCTAGTATCTGACTCTACGCCGATTGGGTTTGCAGACTTTTAACCGGTAGACTGCTGCTTCCCGTGTCGTGTCGACGCTACAAAGCAAAGCTGGATTCACCTCTCCAGAGTGGAAAGCCTGGATAGGTCAGTATAGAGGGCAAGATGTTACCCATGCAGCAGCGCACACACACACACCCTCTCCACCCACTGGAATGTCCATTGCAAAAGCAAACCCTGACGCACATACTCCCAGTGCTTTCGCAGGAATTGCCAGGACATTGCGGTGTACAACCTTGAGCTGCCTTAGGACTCCAACTTCGAGTTTTCCTCAGGTTGACTCCCAAAGCCTTTCTTATGAGTAGGTATGGCCGCAAAGCAGCGGGGTTTGAAATTTTTTTTAAATTAATACATGAATTTGTATAGCGCTATCTCTTAAAGACAAATCAAAGCGCTTGCATTTGACCTACAGAGCCCACAGATCAGCTGCCACCAGGCGCAAAGATCCCCAACTCAACTCCCCGATTTTTCTTCAGGGATGGTGTCTAAACACGACACCTGTGTGCAGCTGGTTTGTTATAATTTTGTCATCCGCTCCTACCGCACACGATGGCCTACTCTTCCGAAAGGTGGAACGGGGTTTTAACGTGTGCGCAAGATGTTCTGCGTGCATTCGCACACGGGGCCTCGTTTCGAGTCTCATCCGAATGACTTTGACATTCAGTTCGATTTTTCGTCAAACTGGGAAGAAAGGCGAGCTGGTTTGAACCCAGAAACTCACGATTACATATTGGCAGCGAACGTCTTAACCATTCTGCCACCGTCCTTCCTGACGGAAAATCAGGGTTTTCCTTCTCCTAGATGAACTGTCTTCCCAGACTGATGACTGCATCTACCCACATGACACACGTGCCAGGCCTCCTGGCTTACATGGTTACTAGTATCAGAGGAGTCCTCTGACCTGACCTCTAGTTCATAAGAATACCCTGGGTAACAGAACAATGTGTCCCTTGCAAAGTTCGGTGGAAAAAAGCTGCTGTCCTGAGGAGGCATACTATAAAAGTGTGGCAGAAGGTTTTTTTCCCGTTCCTCAGCTCGAGCTCCGAGGTTTTATTTTATTTATTTATTTATTCTTTTATATCGAGGATAACAGAATAAGCAATCATGTGCTTTTTTTCATCCGGTCCCCGTGTGTATGCAGTTTTGATAAAATTGTCATCTGTTCCCACCGGCACACGATGGCCTACTCTTACGAAAAGCGGAACAGGATTTAACGTGTGCGCAAGATGTTCTGCGTGCGTTCGCACACGGGGCCTCGGTTTAAAGTCTCATCCGAAGGACTTTTGGGGAGAGTGGAGTCAGCACTGATGTTAACTCCAGGAAGAAAATTTCCTCGACCGGACTCGAACCCGGGTCTTCAAATTGCCAGCGCAATGTTCTGACCACTAGTTAACCAATGGTGAGATTTTACACACGCGACAGTTTTTCCCCACCATTAAGGTAGCCACATTCTGGTGTCTTAACACGATACCTGTGTGCATGCATATAAAAAAAAAATTGTACGCACACAAATACGTTACGAAATTGCTCCTACAAGAAAACGAAACAAGCGGAGTTTTCTTTACCAGGGAAGCTACTTCTCCTTTTCATCCATCTTTTAGACATAAAGCAGTTATACCCCTTTTTTCGGAAAGCGTTTTTGTCCCCTATAGCCTGATCCATGATGTTGATGTCTTATTAAATTATTGGCGGGGACTGGATGTAAAAAGCACATGAGTGCTTATTCCATTATCGTCGATGTAAAATTATTTTTTTAATAGATAAATAAATAAATTGGCTCATTTCTCCTATCATATGTAACTTTTGTTGTTCTTTTTCATCACTTCTGATACCTGTATAATTCCTGAAAGTACGTGACTAATTTGCATTTTCTGATATGTATACTTATTGTTTCTCTGTATATATAAAGAGTTAAAAGGAGGAAAAGAAGAAAAACACAAAAAACGTTGTACGCTGCGAATTGAATTGACGTCTTAGCCTGCGTAAAAGGGAAACAACCTTGACAGCTACATATTCTCTGGTAGAGAGCAGTTATCTTATCGTAGACTATTGATGGTGTAATGATTTAATCTTGAATGACTGTATTACTCTTAATTTGTTTTGTTTTGTTTTCCTATACCCTGATCCATAACTTTGATGTCTTAATCAGGTATTGGCTCACTTCTCCTATCATTTGCAACAGTTGCTGCTGCACACACACACACACACACACACACACACACACACACACACACACACACACACACACACACACACACACACATACCTTGTCCATTTTCCCCACCCTCTCTCCTCATCTTCCTCCCCTCTGCTCCTGTCACAGCACCCCCCCCCCCCCCCCCCCCTTCATACCTTCCTCACGATCATACATTAAAAACAAAGGTGTACATCATTGTAACACCAAAAAGATCTTATTAATAATTATCGTGTTTTTTTTTCTTTTATTCTTTATTTCGAGGATAATGGAATAAGTACTCATGTGCTTTTTCTTACATCCAGTCCCCGCGTGTATGCAGTTTGGTAAATTTTGACATCTGTTCCCACCGGCACGCAATGGTCTAGTCTTTCGAAAAGCGATATGGGTTTTAACATGTGCGCAAAATGTTCTGCGTGCGTTCCCACACGAACCTCGGTTTACAGTCTCATCTGAAGGACTTTTGGAAGGAGTGGAGTGGGCACTGATGTTAACTCCAGATGAAAAATCCTCTTGAACAAGATTCGAACCTCGGTCAGCAGATCACGAGTGCATCACTCTAACCACCAGGCTATCCCCCCCCCTCCCCTCCCCCCTCCCCCGACATAAAAAGACACAACAAACAAAAAGACCTCACCCTGGCAGACCATAAAAATTATACTTGTCTCCGAGTACGCTATAGCCGAGTT
This sequence comes from Stramonita haemastoma, assembly GCA_030674155.1. Lineage (NCBI taxonomy): Eukaryota > Metazoa > Mollusca > Gastropoda > Neogastropoda > Muricidae > Stramonita > Stramonita haemastoma. The sequence goes on from CM060345.1 coordinate 26,589,912, forward strand.
TAACACCGATCAACTTCAATCCCACGGGTCAGTGAAGTCGTGGGTTCGAATCTCTGCGGCGTCTGGTGAATTAAGAGTGGGCATTTTTACGGGGCGGGATAACTAATGGTTGGAGCACTCGCCTTCCCAAAGTCAAAGTTAAGCAGCATCGAGCGTGGTTACCAGTTGGATGTGACCGTTTGCGCGCCTTGGCTTCAGTACACCCCCCCCCCCCCCCCCCCCCTAGTTCACCCAGCTGTCAATGGTTACCTGCCCTCTTAAGGGTCAGGGAAGGTAAAGCAGCGAGGAAGAGGAGATAGGCGCCGCCCTCAACATGCTGGCCCCTAGAAAAGCTGAGGTCTCTGATGCCTCGCTCCCCTACGACCACGTAGGTTATGTGAAACCTTTACCTTTACCTTTTTTACGATATCTCAGGTAAATTCGAGTGCAGACCTGCCAGTGCCTTCATTCCGTTTGAGCAGAATTATTATACACTTGCAGAAGGTCTCGTTATTCATGTCAGCGTTCGATGGGTAATGGAAACACGAACATACCCAGACTACATCCCCGAAATCGGAATGCGGCTACCTTCATGTGGACAAAACGGTCGCATGCACACAATCTCACCATTGGAGCCGAAGGGCGAAAAACAAAACTTCTCTCCAATATCAATCTTCTATCTATGGACGGGATAGCTTAGTAGTCAGAGCGCTCGCTTTACCCCAGCCAATGTTAGGCAGCGTCAAGTGTGGTTACCAATTTGGATGGGTGACCGTTTGCGCGCCTTGGCTTACAGTACAGTTCCCCAGTTCACCCAGCTGTAAATGGGTACCTGCCCTCTTTAGGGTCAGGGAGGGTAAGTCAGGAAGGGAGAGGAGATGGGCGCCGCCCTCAATATGCTGGCCCCTAGAGAAGCTGAGGTCTCTGACGCCTCACTCCCCTACGACCACACAGGTTATGGGACACCTTTACCTTTTTCACCTTATCGTCATATACCTCTTTCCCGCTTAGTTGCAGGGCACCTGTGGTGTCCTTAAATAGCTTTATTGTCATTAAGGCCGGCACCTGTGGTGTCCTTAATAGCTTTATGCATAAGCCGACCTTGTGTCTAATACTATTGTCATAAGCCGCACTTGGTGTCCTTAACATACTTATTGTCATTAAGGCCGGCACCTGTGGTGTCCTTAAATAGCTTATTGTCATTAAGGCCGCACCTGTGGTGTCCTTAAATAGCTTTATTGTCATTAAGGCCTGCACCTGTGGTGTCCTTAAATAGCCTTATTGTCATTAAGGCCTGCACCTGTGGTGTCCTTAAACTAGCTTTATTGTCATTAAGGCCGGCACCTGTGGTGTCCTTAAATAGCGTTTTTGTCACTCAATTGGATTAAGGCCTTCAACTGCCCAGACGTGACTGGAAATTCTCTTAATTGCTTAGTGCATCGTTTTGGCTACACACTACCTTTAATTTCTGCTACTTTCCCTTCTGGTTTCCTCTACATCACTCTTGCATTCTCACTGCACGTACTAAAACATCCCTAGACACACACAAAAAACCTTTTCTGTGACTCAAATGTCATATGGTTTTTGTACAAATTTAGAAGTCTGATTTTTTTTGAGGGAACACTGTATATCCGTCAGTTTTTTGTCGTCTGCTAGCTGCCTATCCGCAATATTCATGCGCGGGGTCAACACTGTAGGAACGCAAGCGATCCTCATTAACTGATGATTTTACTGGCGGCTTCAACGGAAACTTTTTTTTTGAATCATTGAAAAGAAAATGAATTCTGATTATTGACCATAACGATTTTTGAACATTGCGCGAGACATGTTAACATACTAGGAAAACTGGCATGCAAGATAAGAAATCAGGGTAATGGGCACTGGACACGATGAATATAGGCCCTTTTTTCTTAGAATAACTCCCACGACTCACAAACCTAAACAAGCGATGTAGTACACCCCCCTCCCCTAAGAACCACCCCCCCCCCCCCCCCCATCCTCTATAATAAGCACTCTCGAAAGAAAAAATTTAAAAAGTAACTTATAAACAAATAAAGAAAAAACGAAAACAAAAGTAAATAAAAC
>CM060345.1:26599475-26604475 GCA_030674155.1 Stramonita haemastoma
TTATGGCTGTGAGCAAGTCATTTACGTACGTACCAGTTGCATTAACATACCGCCAACAAACAATCTGTCTACATCTCTTAAAGGGGAAGGGGAGGGGGGGGGAGGGCAGGATAGCTCAGTGTCAAGCACTCGCTCTTCCCAAGTTAAGTTAAGCAACGTTGTGTGGTTACCTTATGGATAGGTGGTCCTTCGTGTGTGGCGCCTTGGCTTCAGTACAGTCCCTCGGTTCACCCAGCTGTAAAATGGGTACCTGCCCTCTTCAGGGACAGGGAAGGTAAAGCGGCGAAGGAGAGGAGACTGGTGCCACCCTCAGTATGCTGGCCCCTAAAGAAGCTGGAGGTCTCCTGTTTCCCCCTGTGAGAATTGACCAGTGTGTATTTGCTTCCCTGTCAGAATATTGATCTGTGTATTTGCTTCCCCTGTGAGAATTGATCTGTGTATTTGTTTCCCTGTGAGAATTGATCTGTGTATTTGCTTCCCCTGTCAGAATTGATAATGCTGTGTATTTGCTTCCCTGTGAGAATTGATGTGAATTTGTTCTGTGTTATTTGTTCCCATGTGAAATTGATCTGTGTATTTGCTTCCCCTGTGAGAAATTGATCTGTGTATTTGCTTCCCATGTGAGAATTTATCGTGTATTTGCTTCCCCTGTGAGAATTGATCTGTGTATTTGCTTCCCCTGCGCGAGTTTATCTGTGTATTTGCTTCCCCTGTGAGAATTGATCTGTGTATTTGCTTCCCCTGGAGATTGATCTGTGTATTTGCTTCCCCTGTGAGAATTGATCTGTGTATTTGCTTCCCCTGTGAGAATTGACCGTGTATTTGCTTCCCCTGTGAGACTGGCTTTTACTGCAGAACGTTGCCTTGACAAAAATAATGAAGGAAAGAATAAAAACCAGAGAAATGGAAAACAAAAAATAAGAAAAAGAAAGAGAGAAAGACAAAAAGAAAGAAAGAAAGAAAGAAAGAAAGAAAGAAAGAAAGAAAGAAAGACAGACAGACAAAGACAACAGACAGACAGATAGACAGACAGAACAGAAAGAAAGAAAGAAAGAAAGAAAGAAAGAAAGAAAGAAAAACCATTACATCAAAGCAAAAGAAAGAAAGAAAGAATTAAATCAAACACCCCAAACTCACAAAAGTTTCCAATTCATTTTTGTACATTATTTCACGTGGAACATATAATGATAACAGTAATAATAGTAATAATGGTAATAAATAATGATACTATTATCAATAATAATAATAATGTAATAATAATAATAATAAATAATAAAATAAATAATAATAATAATAATAATAATAATAATAATAATAACAACAGTATCACTAATACAATAAAACAGCTCATTTTTATAAACTACAAATCTGTACAACATGGTGTAAATCACGATAGTTACAAAATGAGAGAGAGAGACAGAGACTGCGACAGGAGAGAGAGAGAGAGAGAGAGAGAGAGAGAGAGAGAGAGAGAGAGAGAGAGAGAGAGAGAGAGAGAGAGAGAGAGAGAGAGAGAGAGAAACAGACAGACAGAGACAGAGAGACAGAGACAGAGCAAAACAGACACAAAAACTGAGAGAAAGAGAGGCAGACAGATAAACAAACAGATATTGATTCAGAGAAATTGAGAAAAGCACAGCAGGAAAAAAAAACAAATAAACAGGCAAACAATATTCAAAATATTTAACCTAAACATAGTGACTACCAGCTTAATTATTTCAAATGAAGGAGCCAACGAACAAAGCCACACTGCATATATATATATATATATATATATATATATATATATATATATATATATATATATATATATTATAATATATATATATATATAAACCCAGAAAAAAACAGAAAGAGATTTTTAAAAATTCATCCATTTAACACAAAAACAGTGCTCATTTTTCATCAATTATTAGAGTGTGACCCTAGTACCGGTATGGATGCTCTCCCTTTATGTCTCCGCTCAAATATACACACAGAGACCTGGAGAGAAAACAACAGTATATGTACACAGCAGGCGACACTTAATTAAAACAGTCAAACTATATTCTATACATAGTTATTAGGAAAAGGAAAATCCCCTTTCTATGCATGTACACATAAGATATACATAGTGGGATAAAAGGAAATCGTTTTTTTATGTACGTATGCATGCTCGAAGGGGCCTTTCATGTTTAATTGCAATTATCTTAGTTAAAACAAAATTTCGTTAAAATCATCATTTCATATCTTTCCATATAAAAGGATTGGTTAGACATACACAACTGATCGTTGATCTAGATAGAGGTAACGCGCCTTCCTAAAAAGTGCTTATTCTATTCTCTCGATTTAAAGAATAGAATAATAAATAAATAAATAAATAAATAAAATAAATAAATAAAATAAATAAATAAAGCAGGAAGTGCAGATTTCGTCACCTTCATGCTCCAACCTCCCCCCCCCCCCCCCACTTTCAACCTCCTCAAGACCATGAGTAGTGGTTTGTTTGCTAGTCTTTCGGATGAGACCTCCAAGATAAAATCGAGGCCCCGTGAGCAACATGCATTTAGCACACGTTAAAGAACCCAAGGCAACACAATTTTATGAATTGTCCCTGGCTAGGTTCTTTGAAAAATAGCCACTCTGCTAGCGTAAAAATGTGCACGCAGACAGAAAAAAATGGGCAGCGTTATTCTTGTGGCGACACGGTCTACCCGATGAAAACAGTCCAAATTTCAAGCAGAAAAATCTGCCTTTGACTTAAAGTGGTATACGAATAAAAACTTTATAAGCTCTTTCCTTTAATGTGAACATTTTTATTGATAAAAGTTTGGATAATACTTTATCCACCCTGAAAATTTCTACACGATTATACTGGACTAAAATTTAAAAAAAAAAAAAAAAAAAAAAGGTGAAATAAAATCGTTAGCAGCGCTGGTTTTACCTTTTAAAGTTTTGATCCAAATCTTATTTGCTTAATTAACAAAACTTGATGTTTACATTCCTTTTGGCAAAAATCATGTATGAAATAAGATGCATCAGGGAAAAAACAACAACAGGAAAATCATACTATACTACTATATTCCTTCAGCACAGCTAGGATATGGGCAAAACAACGACGATATTACAAAATATTGAACCACAATCACATGTGACAATATCAAAGTAAAGTATATACAGATATGGAGTTACCCAACAAAAAAATTTTCTTCCCAAAACTGCCTGAAAGTCAAACAAGACAGACGGTATCACACGATACTTTATTGCGTCTAAAATGTTTAAACATGTCGGGTAAATAAATAGTAGGATTGAATAGCATGTATATCACCATCAAAATCACATTTTAAAAAAAAGAAGAAAAGAACGGTTGTATATAACAGTATGTATATAAACAAATCTTAACAAGCATCTTGCAAAGCCCAGTATTATTGTACATGAGTGGTGTTATATATATATATATATATATATATATATATATATATATATATATATATATATATATATATATATATATATATATATATATTGTTCAGGTTTGGGCCTAAGAAAACAATTCAATACGCTGTGAAAATATAATTTACGGACAACAAAATTTGTAGAATAAACCTGCGCGGATACAACATTTATTTTGATAATATCTAAATACTATTTTTGAAAAAAAATTTGTAGATATTGTGCAATGCAAGGTATCAAGTTTATCTTGCTTTCTTTTTTCTTTTGTTTCCTTCTTTTGCCTTTCCCCTTCCTTTTTTTTTTTTTTACTGTTCTTTTCCCTTCTTTTTTTTCTTCTTTTTTTTTTACTTTTCTTTCTTTCCCTGCCTTGCTTAATTTCTTCCCTCCTTTTCTGTCTTTCTTCTCTTTTCCCTCCTTCTCTCTGCCCTTTTCTTCTCTTCTTCATTTTCAGTCTTCCTCCCTTTTCTTCTTCCTCTCCCTCCTTCTCTCCTTTTATCATCACTAGCACTGCCGTCATCCTTTTTTTTTTGTTTCTGTTTTTTTTCGTTCTGGTTTGCCTTTTTTCTTCACTCACCCCCCCCCCCCCCCCCCCCCCCCCCCCCCCCCTCCTCTTCTGCTTCTCTTGTTTATCTTTCTCCATATTCTGATATCTTTCTTCTCTTTCTCCTGCTCAGTTCTCCCCCCCTCCCCTTCTCGTGATCATTTTCTTCATCATTAAATCTTTGACATTCACTCTTCTTCGTCTGTCTGTCTCTGTCACCTGTCTGCTACCTGTCTGTCTGTCTGTCTGTCTGTCTGTCTGTCTGTCTGTCTGTCTGTCTGTCTGTCTGTCTGTCTGTCTGTCTGTCTGTCTGTCTGTCTGTCTCTCTCTCTCTCTCTCTCTCTCTCTCTCTCTCTCTCTCTCTCTCTCTCTCTCTCTCTCTCTCTCTCTCCCTCCCTCCGCCTCCTCTTCCTTCTTCTTCTCTTCCTCTTCTTTAGTATTTTTCCTTTCTATCTTTCTTTAGAGACAAAATGCAGTGTTCCCAAGTAATGATTTTTTTTAAAAGTATATTCCCAGCCCTATTTCATTATTAAATGCAATACCTTTATATTTTCACATTATTTGTTTTCTTACATGAAGCTTTAGCCCTACTGGCCTTTTTATCTCTCTCTAAATATACCTAAGGTTTCCGCAATATGCCTGTTGTGAATAGATATCTAAATGTTTGCCTGTGTGTCAGTTTATGTGTCTTGAGGCTCTTTTATTTTAAAAAAAAAGAAGATATAACCACATTTTAAAACACCACAACTTCATAGGATGCATCACGAAAATTACAGAAAAATAAAGGAAAAAAACGTTTTTTACGCAGTTTGAAGCCAAGCGAGACAATCTCTGAGGCTACACATTCAGACCTGGTAACACAGAGATGCAGAAGACAAACAATTGAATAGACAAGGTGAAGAAAATACAAACTTCCCTCACACCATGAAAACAAAACCAGAGTCCTACAGCTAAGAAGAGAACATCACACGCTATTTACAGAAGTAAGCAACCACACAAGCAACGTTAAGAATGATTAAAAAAAAAC
>CM060345.1:26606975-26619475 GCA_030674155.1 Stramonita haemastoma
CCATTGACCAAGCTTTGGCACCTAGTCCATCGAAATGGAGGGATTTGATGAACAGCTCTTCAGTGCTAGTGTACCAATGATTCTTCACAGAGTTCATGGGAAAGAGTCTCGTTTGAAACTGGTTTGTAACTGAAGTGTGTTTCACTTTCTTCTGCTTGAATTCTGAAGTTCACCAATGGTGAAATTTTGCGTATGGGACAGTTGGTTTTGGGTTTTTTTTTTTACCTACCATTAAAGTAACCACATTTTGATCTTCTGAGATGTATGATTATGATTATATAGTCTTACCCTTTGATCATGATTATGATTATACAATATTTTTTGGATCAATCTATTTCCTCTGTTGTTTAAAATGAAGAGAATACTACATTTTTGACAAAACTACAAGCTCAAGTGTGTATATATATGAGAAATTACCACATTATGCATTAAAATACTCACCCTGGTTCAAATATTTGAGCTTTTTTCATCGTCATCCAATGCATACTCAATGTTCCTTTTGAAAACTGTGGCTATACAATATATGAAAGTAGCACAAAGAATGTAAATAAATACCTCTAACATTTTTTTTTTAATCCTCCAGAAAAAAATAAATTAAGAAATACAATCCAACATTTTGCTTCCCTTCCAAAATGTAAAATATTTTCTTCATGCAGTGTTAAGAATAAACCCTGAAGTGTTCAGTATTCAAGTGCAAAGTGTTCAAGCATCAGTTGAAAAAATAAGTGTGAGAAATGCATCAATGGGTAAAATTTATATAGAGGGGCATGTCTCCACACCTTGGTGTACACCTCATCCAATCCAGTCTTGTTTTTTATAGCCTGGCTGACCCCCAAGAGGCCACATCATCTGGACTGTCAGCATGTAAAGGTTTAACACTCAGATTAAAACTGTGCAACTAACTTTATACAGATTAATCTTCATGATTAGTGGTAGCCAAACAATAAATAAACATAAACAGCAACACACCAAGATGTATATTTTCACACTCCTAAGCCTACAAGTACAAAACTCAGCTTGTTGTCTAGCATATGACAAGTTCAAATCTTTCTACCTGTCCTAGGATCATGTTGATCCACTTGTGTACTCCTACAATTCAGTACTGAAACTACCTCAGCATGTTTAGGTTTCAGGATTTTTTGTTTGTTTCAAGAATCCTCATATCTAACAAAAAGCATATACACACTTTTAATTCCAACTTTTAAAACAAAACACGTTAATAGTGCTGAAGCAAACAAAAATTGATAATCTCTACATTTACAATTTAAAAAATAGTGCAGAAGTAGTACAAACTAATAATATCTATGTAAAGTACATGTAACAAAAGTTATTCTTAAAAATAACACATGACCCAAATGCCCTAAAAACGGAAAGCTTAATACATCTTTTCTGGAGCACATCCAAAAAAAAACAAAAGAAAGAAAGTTCCCTGATGTATTTTTGTCCTTTTCAAACTATACAAGTTTTAACAATGAATGTCTTGCTCAATCTTCATCCCTGCTCTTAACAGTTTCAAAACAGGACCTTTCCACACACTTGCTCTCAACTTTTTTTTAAAAAGCTGGAACATTCCCACATGACCTTTTCACAAAAACAACAACAACAACAACAACAACAAAAGACCAAAACAAAGATAAACCAAATTCAGGTCAGATCCCTGCTTTCAAGTTCTGTAATATTTTCAGGACAAACACACACACAAAAAAAACCCAAACAAAGTTGAGGATAAACCATATAGGCTTCTCCCTCCCTTTTTTCATCTTCTCTGCTAACAAAAAAAAACTGCAGGAGAAGAACAGCTAAAAATATATTTTTTTCAAAAACAACATCTGGGATAACGCAAGGTAACCTCTAGGCCCCACCACTGTTCCAGCGAAGCCGTTGCATTTTGTTTCGCCATCTCCTCCGCCTCCTTCGACGTTTCTTGTCCTGACGGTAACAGCGGCGGTCGCAGCGACATTTCTTGATCCACATGAACTGCAGGCTCTCTTTGACGCCCCCTGTGCACGTGAAATGCATGGTGCGCGTGCGCGTGCGCTTGGGGTAGCAGCAGCGGTGCTTTTTGCAGGTGGTGCACCATTTCAGGCGGTACTGCCGCACGCTGACGCAGTCCATGAAGCGCACGTGCATCTTGCCCTCGCTGCGCGTGGTCGGTGTGCACTTGTCTCGCCCCTGCAAGAGGAAGAATAGCTACGTGATGGGGTGTGTGACCTGGAGTTTGTTGGATTCGTGTGACGTCATAATGGTTGACGTCATACACACACACATATTATATATAATATATATATAGATAGATAGATAGATAGATAGATAGATAGATAGATAGATAGATAGATAGATAGATAGATAGATAGATAGATAGATATAGATAGATAGATAGATATACCATTCATGGGCATCCTCAGTCTTGGAGGACTATGGAGTTGTAAGTGTGGAGGGCAAGCTGTTACCCACCCAGCATACCCCTCCCCCCTCTCCACTCTCTGGAAGGGTCCATTGGAAAGCCAAAGCCCATAGAATGGTTCCAGTGCCGCAGCATGAGCCACCAGAATGCTGCCATATCTATCTATCTATACCTTAGTCTGGCGACCATGGAGGCACCCCTGAAGACTTGACAACCAGTTCCCTCCATTCCTCTCTCCGTTCTGCCTTTCTCAGGGCTTTGTTGAGTTCTAGGCCTGTCCATTTGCTGATGTTGTCCTCCCATCTCTTCTTTGGTCTGCCTCTTTTTTCTTCCTCCTTGGACAGTGCCTTGCAGTATTGATTTTGCAAGTCCTTTTGATCTTATTACATACCCCTACCATTTAAGTTTAGGCTTCCTTACAGCCCCGAAATACCCTGGGGACTCCAACTCTCCAACCCTTCCCCAGGGATGGTGTCCAAACACGACACCTGTGTGCATGCTGTTTTTTTTTTAAATTCTGTTGTCATGGGTTCCCACCAGCACACAATGGCCTGCTCTTGCGAAGGGTGGAACGGGTTTTTAACCTGTCGACAAGATATTCTGCGTGCATTCACACATGGAGCCTCGGTTTACAGTCTCATCCGAATGACTGGCATTCAGTTTGATTTTTTTGTGGAACTGGAAAGGGCGAGGATGGGAATCGAGCCCAGAACCTCATGGTTTACTTGTTTGCAGGCAAACGTCTTAAACATCCTGCCACCTTCCTTCTCCATTATATATATATATATATATATATTATATATATAATATATATATATATATATATATATTAAGTTAAAGTCTGTCCCGAGCCTAAGGCTCATCAGGCCGGTGCTTATCCCGGTTTCTGTGGCGTTAAGCGACTGAGAGTCATAGACTCCCCCCTGGATAGGACGCCAGTCTATCGCAGGGTTAACCCCCAACACAAGGTTGGTACCCCTTTTACACCTGGGTGGGGTGAGAAAATAGCCGTAAAGTGCCTTTCCAAGGGCACAACGCCATAGCTGAAAGCTGGGATTGAACCTGCAACCTTTAGATTACGAGTCCAACGCCCTAACCACTAGACTACAGCGGCGGCTATATATATATATATATATATATATATATATATATATATATATATATATATATATATATATATATATTATGTGTGTGTGTGTGTGTGTGTGTGTGTGTGTGTGTGTGTGTGTGTGTGTGTGTGTGTGTGTGTGTGTGATGAGGATTAAAAATTCTCTCTCTCTCTCCTCTCTCTCTCTCTCTCTCTCTCTCTCTCTCTCTCTCTCTCTCTCTCTCTCTTTCTCTAGTGTGTCAGCCCTCATTGTTACCTTGAAAACATATATCATTATCCTCCTCATCCCCACCCCCCAACACATTCACACTTTAATTTTCCAGACAATATCCACCCTAGTTGCACTTTTATGACAGCCTGTCGGACTTGATTCATGTCTGAAGCGGCCCTCTAACGAGCCCCCGCACTGAAGACCAGACTGGCAGCTGATTGGTTTAAAATGGAAGGTGAAGAGACACTCCCTGCTAGGCAGATGGTCGATATAACGGAGAAAACTGACACTGCCTTCCATGAAAATTCCATCACACGCCTGACAGCTTGTCGGTTTTATGATGATCTTCACATGCTGAAGAACTGTCGGTAGTTTTGACAATATCAATCATAGGAGCAGATGGTTTCAGTTTCAATCCTTTTTTTCTGTGTATTTGTTATTTTGCCTGTTTGTTTGTTTTGTTCAGTGCAGACAGGGGGGGGTGGTGAAAGCTTTAGATGCTCTCTGTCTATGTTTATAGAGGTAGTTTTGGAGGACTTGTAACGTTTTGAAATTATTATTATTATTATTATTATTATTATTATTATTATTACTATTATTATTATTATCATTACTACTACTACTACTACTACTACTACTACTACTACTACTACTACTACTACTACTACTACTTCTACTACTACTACTACTACGATCATTATTATTATGTGAGCACACAGATTTGGTCTCAGTCATTTTTGGTTTGTTTAGTGTATTTGTTTGGCACACAAGGGCAAAGTGTTGGTACTCAAGAATTTATTGTCTTTTCACAACCATCCATATTAGACTCAAAACGAAAGTAGGAAACTATTTAAATGCTGCTGTTTAATATTTAAAAAAATCGACTTAAAAAGTTTAAAGATAAGAACAATTCACACACACACACACACACACACACACACACACAGGTGCGCATGTGCGCGCACACACACACACACACACACTGCGCACGCACGCACACACACACACACACACACACACACACACACACACACACACACACACACACACACACACACAACCTCAAGAGATGCACCTTTGTTTCTCTCACAATGGACAATAGGGGCATCATTTCGAGCCAGACATACTGGCTCTATCCAGACACAGCAGTGTTCAAGTATAGATGAGAGACAGGGGAAAAAAGAAAAAGACCAGGCATGTCCACCATACACTGGATACTTTTCAGAGGGATTCTTTCGTGTCCACCCCCCCTTCCCCTGTATTCTTCTTGATTTACTGTCTGTTTACTACCATGAGGGGACGGGAGAGCTCAGTGGTCAAAGCATTCCTTTCCCCCAAGATAAGGTTAAGCAGCATCGAGTGTGGTTGCCAAGTGGATGGGTGACCGTTTACGCGGCTTGGTTTCAGTACAGTCTCCCCAAGTTCACCCAGCTGTTAATGGGTACCTGGCCTCTTTAGGGTCAGGGAAGGTGAAGCAGCGAGGGAGAGGAGATGGGCACTGCCCTCGATATGCTGGCCCCTAGAGAAGCTGAGGTCTCTGATGCCTCGCTCACCTACGACCACACAGGTTATGGGACACCTTTACCTTTACCTTTGTACTACTATAGCCTTTTCTTGCTGGTGCATGCGTGCTGCTGCTAAAGGATTCATTTCAGTTTCAGTTTCCTCTGTTTCTCAGTCTTTCTCTTATTAACAGTAGTGGAGGAAATAAAAACAAGGGCAAGTAATTTTTTTGTATTTTTGTATTTTGTACCACTGTATGTCACAGCAGATTTCTCTGCGTGAAATTCGGGTTGCTCTCCCCGGGGAGAGCGCGTCGCCACATGTGCAGCGCCTACCCATCATTTTTCTTTTTCCTGCATGCAACTGTACTTGTTTCCCTATCAGAGTGGCTTTTTTCTACATAATTTTGCCAGGGTCAACCCCCTTGTTGCCGTGGGTTCTCTTACGTGCGCTAAATAGTGATGTGTAACACACGGGACCTCGGTTTATCATCTTATCCGAAAGACTAGCGCCCAGACCACCACTCAGGGTCTAATGGATGGGGAAAAAGTTTGGGGTCCAAACGGGGTACAAACCACAGCACACTCCAACAAGGCTTTTTGCTTTCTAGGCAAGGCACATTACCACCTAGACCACCGATCCACTTACAACTCTATTTTCTCTTGTTATTTATATTTTGTTGTTGACAGTTTTACTTTTTTTTTGGGGGGGGGGGACTGTTTTGATGAAAACTTTCTTCATCAAAAAGAAATGGACAAAAAATAGTCAAGAACGTAAAGTAGTCCTGTGCAATGTATTCCTGCGCACTACCCTGCAGTCAGTGTGCCGTTTTAAAATTCCTTCAGATGTCATATAATCTTTAGATATTTCTGCTTGTTTCCTCTATATCTTATTCTATTCATCCATTCTCTCTCTCTCTCTCTCTCTCTCTCTCTCTCTCTCTCTCTCTCTCTCTCTCTCTCTCTCAGTAATTATTTACAAACATTTTTTTGGCCTCAGTTGCTTTTTTATGAAAGCTTATGCGACTTTATTCACGTGGAAGCGGCCCACTAACTAGCCCCGCACTGAAGACCAGACTAGAAACTGATTGGTTTAAAGTGGAAGCTGACGCTTAGAAGAGACACATACCCTCCCCTTTTTTTATTATTGAGAGGAAGGGGGGGGAAGCAGATGATCGATAGAGCAGAGAAAACCGACGCTACTTCGGATGAAAATTCCATCACACGCCTGACAGATTGTCGGTTTTATGATGATCTCTCCATGCTGAAGTGAATTCGCAGGAAATGTGGATTATTGAAAACACCATGTAAACAGGCGGTTTTGGTTTCCCTACTTTTTTTTAATACCTGTTTGTTTATTTGTTTGTTTATCAATTTGTAGTGTTTTTCTTTTCCCCTTAGCCTTGGGATTTTTTGTTGGTGTTTTTTTTTGGGGGGGTGATCCTTTTTCCACTCTGTAACATGGCTGATTCAAGTTTCTACTCTGTAACATGGCTGATTCAAGTTTCTACTCTGTAACATGGCTGATTCAAGTTTAAACGAAAAAAAATGCGTTAAAAAATTATAAACACAGAAAACTCTATTAATGTTCTTCAGATTTTGAACTGGGCTGCCAGTGAATCAGAGGCCTAGCGGTAACACAGCATGTCTGGAATACAACAAGTCACGGGTTTCGATCTCCATAGGAATCAGACCTCCTCACCCATCCACAAGACTTAAGTGAAGGTCTGGGTGCTAGTTTTTCAGTTAGTCCTTTTTTGTGCATGACATAACAAACTAAGGTCCCAAGCGCAACATACATTTAGCGCACGTAGAAGAAACTATGGAACTCATTTTTTTCCGCTTTTTTTCCATTTTCTTTCAATCGTCTCTCGGCTTCGTTTGTTGGCCTTACCAGTCTCAATCAAACAAAAAGTCTGCCCAACCTAAAACCCACATCAGATTTGTACATTATATTCCTGTGGGCCGCCCTAAAATCAGTGCGTCAGTTCAGTCCCTTCTTTCATCTCTGATCCCCGAAGTCAGAATGGGGCTACATTACTGGTAGGTAAAGGGTTCGAATTAGCTTACCTGGGTTCGAATCCCGTTCGAGAGGATTTTTCCTCTGGAGTTAACATCAGTGCTGACTCCACTCCCCCCAAAGTCCTTCGGATGAGACTATAAATCGAGGCCCCGTGTGCGAACGCACGCAGAATATCTTGCGTACACGTTAAATCCTGTTCCGCTTTCCGGCAGAATAGGCCATCGTGTGCCGGTGGGAACAATGACATTATTTACAAAAACTGCATACACACGGGGACTGGATGTAAAAAAAAGCACATGAGTGCTTATTCCGTTATCCTGGAAATAAAAGAAAAGAAATAAAGAAGCTAACATATGGTCATAAACGTGTTTCAGAGATGATACAGATAGGTGCGTTCTCTTTGCTTTTTCACTGATACGAAAGTTTCCACTTTCTCCTATCGGCTATTATCGTCTGCTTTTTACCTCTTCCATGTTGAACGTCTTTCATCCGGAGAGAGAGAGAGACACCAGAGAGAGAGAGAGAGAGAGAGAGAGAGAGAGAGAGAGAGAGAGAGAGAGAGAGAGAGAGAGAAGACAGACAGACAGACAGACAGACAGACAGACAGACAGACAGACAGAGAGCAGAGAGAGAGACAGAGAGAGATAGACAGACAGACAGAGAGAGACAGAGAGAGACATAGAGACAGAGAGGAGAGAGAGAGAAAGAGACAGAGACAGAGCACAGAGAGAGACAGAGAGAGATAGACAGACAGACAGAGAAAAGGAGACAGAGACAGACAGACAGAGACAGAGACACAAGAGAGAGACAGAGACAGAGAGACAGAGACACATAGAGAATGAGAGAGAGACACAGAGAGACAGAGACAGAGATAGAGAGAGAGACCGAGACAGACAGACAGACAGTCAGACTGTCACACAGACAGACAGACAGACGGAGAAAGGGCAATAACCCGGGCTGTTTTCTGAAACGGCTCGTGGCTATTTGTGTAAAGTCCATGTTGTTGTGTTTGGTTTCTCTGCCCCCATAGAACGATGATCTCGGATTCTGAGAAACAGGTGTCCACAGAGAGAGAGAGAGAGAGGAGAGAGAGAGAGAGAGAGAGAGAGAGAGAGAGAGAGAGAGAGAGAGAGAGAGAGAGAGAGAGAGAGACAGAGACAGAGACAGAGAAGGGGAGATGCAGAGATATACAGAGACAGACAGACAGAATACAGACAGAGAGGAAAGAGAGAGAAGAGAGAAGAGAGAGAAGAGAGAGAGAAGAGAGACAGAGACAGAGACAGAGAGACAGAGAGAGAGAGATGCAGAGATATACAGAGAGAGACAGACAGACAGACATACAGACAGAGAGGAAAGAGAGAGAGAGAGACAGATAGACAAGACAGAGACAGAGAGACACAGACAGACAGACAGACAGACAGACAGACAGAAGAAAAAGAGAGATGGGGAGAGAGGGAGAGAAATACAGTCAGAGACAGATAGACAGAGAAACAGACAAATAAAGACAGTGAGAGAGAGAGAGACAGATACAGAGAGAGACAGAGACAGAGAGAAGACAGAGGTTGAGAGAGAGATAGGCAGACAGACAAACAGGCAGACAGACAGACAGACAGACAGAGGGTGGGGTGGGGAGGGAGTGAGGTAAGAGACAAAGAGAAAGAGAGACCGTACACAGGAACGGAGAGAAACAGAGAGGGAGGGAGGAAGAATATGAAAGACACTGGGAGAGAGAGAGAGAGAGAGAGAAGAGAGAGAGAGAGAGAGAGAGAGAGAGAGAGAGAGAGAGAGAAGAGAGAGAGAGAGAGAGAGAGAGAGAGAACAATACTGATATATATATATACATATATACATATATACATATATACATATATATATATCTCTCTCTGTGTGTGTGTGTGTGTGTGTGTGTGTGTGTGTGTGTGTGTGTGTTGTGTGTGTGTGTGTGTGTGTGTGTGTGGAGAGAAGAGAGAGAACAATACTGATATATATACATATAGATATATATAATATATATATATCATATAATTATATATTATATGTGTGTGTGTGTATGTGTGTGTGTGTGTATGTGTGTGTGTGTGTGTGTGTGTGGAGAGAGAGAGAGAGAGAGAGAGAGAGAGAGAGAGAGAGAGAGAGAGAGAGAGAGAGAGAGAGAGAGAGAGAGAGAGAGAGAGAGAGAGAGAGACAAACAGACCGCCAGCCTGAGACAGAGACAGTGACAGAGATGAATGCAGAGACTGGGAAAGAGACAGTAGCATCATTATCTGTCCATCGCTGTGTCACAATAGCTTCTAGTCTGTATGTGCTTGAGTTCAGTCATGAGTATAAAAAAAACTCTATTCATGAACCTTTCACTTAGTCCCTCCCTGAACTCTTTAGTGATTTTAACCAGAAGCAGCAGTGACCACCCCTTATGCCCCCATCCCCACACCCACCCCACCCCCCCCCAAAAAAAATCCCAGAAAAAAACCTTAGTCTGCTTCTGATATCAGAGAGAAGAAAAAGTCCTAGATATACATGTCAGAGCGGAAAAGGTCACCACAGGAACCGGAAATGAAAGGCTGGGTAATCTGAGTGAGATCAAAACGAGATGTCTGATTCCTGAGACACGTTTTTCTTCTTTTTTTTTTGTAAAGAGGATAATGAGGCCCTGATAGGGGGTGTCTGAGTTCCTACGTCAGAACTGAAGCTGGAATCTGATTGGTTAAAAATGTGTGTGGGATTTTTTTTTTTAGCGAATGATGGGAAGAGATGTCCTGGTGTCTTTTTCAATCAAAGTGGTGGTGAAATCCGATTGGGTTCAGATGAGGGAAGAAGAATAATGAAGTCTTTTCGGATTTGTCGGATTTTCTTTGACGAGTTAAATGGGTATAGCATAGTGCTGAAAGGTGGATGGATCGCGGGTGGTCTACTAGATGAAGACGGGTGGGATCATTAACCGGTCTATTCAGTCAGTACCCACAGATGGTGAGATTGATTTATGTTTATGCTCTCCATCTAGTTTGCTTTGATTGTAGTAACTAGCTCTATGTCTGTCTATTTACGTATGTATACTATGTATAGTATAGCCGCCGCTGTAGTCTAGTGGTTAGGGCGTTGGACTCGTAATCTAAAGGTTGCGGGTTCGATCCCAGCTTTCGGCTATGGCGTTGTGCCCTTGGAAAAGGCACTTTACGGCTATTTTCTCACCCCACCCAGGTGTAAAAGGGGTACCAACCTTGTGTTGGGGGTTACCCTGCGATAGACTGGCGTCCTATCCAGGGGGGAGTCTATGACTCTCAGTCGCTTAACGCCACAGAAACCGGGATAAGCACCGGCCTGATGAGCCTTAGGCTCAGGACAGACTTTAACTTTTTTTATGTATGTATGTATGTATGTATGTATGTATGTATGTTATGTAAGATTGTATGTATGTAAGTATGTAATGTATGTATGTATTGACACAATGTATATATAAAAAAATGTATATATATGTCTGTCTATCAGTCATATATATATATATATATGATATATATATGTATATATATATTTATAATATATACAGTATTTATATATAATTATATATCAATATATCATCTGTTTATTTTTGCAGAAACATCTCTCTCCATTGCCTGTATCCTTCTTTCAATGTCTGCTGTTATGGTCCATGTTTCACATGCACACAAAAATAATTATGGACATGACTAGGGAACTGCACCAGTCTGATCTAGAAGCTGATGGCGATAGTCTTGTTGTTTCAGAGGACCTTCAGTTTGGTCATTGCAGCTAACCTGGCTAACCAGGAGATAATGCTAGGGTTTGATACTTTCAGATATTTAAATCTGAAGATGGTCTCAATTTTCTTGTCTATGATAATGTCAGTGCTGATGCCATCGGCGCTATTTGTCAGAGTTTTCTCTATGCTGATCTGCATGCCATGTGCTGAAGAGGTTTCATCATGGTGATTTACTATGGTGACCAGTTCTTGCTCTTTTCTAGCTGTTGATGTCATACAGAGATACCCATAACTAATGCGAAAGTAAAATCCAGAATTGGAAATGCCATCGAGCCACGTAAAGAACTCCTATCTTTGGTGAAAAAACGGGAAACAAAGTGGTACGAGCACGTCACATGAACATCTGGACTGACCAAGACTGCCCTACAGGGAACAGTACAAGGAGGAAGACGAAGACGTAGACAGAAAGGATGGAAAGACAACATCAGAGAGTGGACTGGCCTCAAGTGGAACAACGTACTACTGAAAGCTGAAAACCCCCAGGAAGGAGGAAGCTGTCTGCAAAATCTTCAGTGATGCCCCAACGTCTAGCTAGACTTAGGAACAGGTGAGACGAAAGTGAGGAATAATGATTTTAGGAAAGTTTCTTGCAAATTCATTAATGTAACATGCAAACACTGGGAATTCCTTATTTGTGAAAATAATCCAGTCTAATTCCGCACCATCTTCCAGTCATTCATTCATTGACTCATTCTTCCTCCTTCCTTCCTTTCTTTCTCACGTTACCTGTGTGTTGATGATGTTACCACACGGGCGTAGCAGACACACCCGTCGCTCCTGTCGGGTGGCACACGTGACCTTGTCTGTGACGATACGTACCGACACCCCCGCGTCACACGGTAACGGAGCAGGGGGACCATTGCGTGGTGGTGCCCTGACAATAGGGCCGTGCCGTCGATGTAGTTGTCGTCGTCGTCGCTTTCGTCGTGGTAAGATCTGTAAACAGGGGATACAGGATAATGTGAAGAAGAATTGCAACTGATAAGTTCGTGAGGGGGGGTGGTGGGGTGGTATGGTGTGTGTGTGTGTGTGTGTGTGTGTGTGTGTGTGTGTGTGTGTGTGTGTGTGTGTTGTGTTGTGTTGTGTGTGTGTAGTGTGTGTGTGTGTGTGTGTGTGTGTGTGTATGTGTGTGTGTGTGTGTTTTGATGGTGTTGTGGGATGGTTTTTTGATTTTGGTTGCTTGTTGTTGTTGTTGTTGTTGTTGTTCATTAGCTAGAGCTCCGAGATTCGGCACTGGTCAGTATTGTGCGTTTGTGGCTGATTTTGTCCACCATCACAGTAGCCGCATTCTGACTTCGGGGATCATGTCTCAACACGACACCTGTGTGCACGAGTTTTGTTTTTCCATTTTTGTCGGGTTTTGTTGTTGTCTGTTTGTCAAATGCTCTTACGTGTGCTCAAGATGTTTTGCATGCGTTCGCACATGGGGACTCGCTTTAGAATCTCATCCAAAGGACTTCGGGGGGAGTGGAGTCAG
>CM060345.1:26624475-26629475 GCA_030674155.1 Stramonita haemastoma
TGCACAGGTCTCCCTGCTGTCGCCCGCACATGTAGCAGCAGCCACAGCCGTCCTTCACCACCCCACCCCCTCCTTGCAGTTGAGCTCCTCCACGGGGCACTGGCAGGGGTAGTGGCACCACACCGTGTCCTGGTGAACAGCAGACGACAATGTTGTATGCCACTTTCGGTCACGGCAGATTAAACAACAAAAAAGTTAACATATTGTAGTGTGTAAAAGGTGTGGTATGAAGTAAAGATGTTGTAGCGTATTGATTGTGTGGTGCCTTGATGTGGTGTGTTGATGAGTTTTAAAATGTGACGAGGTGATAGCCCTGATATGGCCTATGTGGTCGGCGGGGCTATAAGCAACATTATTGGATTGGATTAGATTGGTGTGAAGTGAAGATGTAGTGCATTGATGGTGTGGTGTCTTGGTGTTGTGCGTTGATGGTGTTGTGTGTTGTAAAGATGTTGTAGTGTATTGATGGTGTGGTATGAAGTACATTGATGCTATGGTATGAAGTAAAGATGGTGTAGTGTATTAAGTGGTATGAAGTAAAGGTGGTGTAGTGTATTAAGTGGTATGAAGTAAAGATGGTGTAGTGTATTAAGTGGTATGAAGTAAAGATGGTGTAGTGTATTAAGTGGTATGAAGTAAAGATGGTGTAGTGTATTAAGTGGTATGAAGTAAATTGATGTAGTGTATTGATGGTCTGGTGTGAAGTAAAGATGTGAGAAAGAGAAATAAAAAAAAAAAAATTGAATATCATCTCTCTCTCTCTCTCTCTCTCTCTCTCTCTCTCTCTCTCTCTCTCTCTCTCTCTCTCTCTCTCTCTCTCTCTCTGTGTGTGTGTGTGTGTGTGTGTGTGTGTGTGTGTGTGTGTGTGTGTGTGTGTGTGGTGTGTGTGTTCCATCCGCCTTTCTTTCTTTCTTTCTTCTTCTTCCTTCTCCTCCTCCTCCTTTTCATCATCATCATCATCATCATCATCATCATCATCATCATCATCATCATCATCATCACGATCATCATCATCATGCTCCTCTTCGTCTTCTTCTTCTTCCTCTGCTCTCTCTCTCTCTCTCTCTCTCTCTCTCTCTCTCTCTCTCTCTCTCTCTCTCTCTCTCTCTCTCTCTCTCTCTATCTCTCTCTCTCTCCCCCCCTCCCTCCCTCCCTCTCTCTCTCCCTCCCCCCCTCTCCCTCCCTCCCTCCCTCCCTCCCTCCCTCCCTCTCTCTCTCTCTCTCTCTCTCTCCTCTCTCTCTCTCTCTCTCTCTCTCTCTCTCTCTCTCTCTCTCTCTCTGTGGATCAGAGCAGTCAGTCATCCCTGACCCGGAGAGCTGACATGTCCGGGGTGAAGTTTATCTGGCAGAAAGCCTTTCCCTGTTTGTTCACTGTTACACCGCCACTCCATCACACATACAAGCCAGGGTAAACACTGCACTCGTGAAAGAAAGACAGAATGAAAGAAAGAAAAGAAAGAAAAACAGAAGAAAGAAAGAAAGAAAGAAAAGAAAGAAAGAAAGAAAAGAAAGAAAGAATGAAAGAAAGAAAAGAAGGAAAGAAAGAAATGGAAGAAAGAAAGAAAAATGAAAGAAAGAAAAGAAGAAGGAAAAAAAGAATGGAAGAAAGAAGGAAAGAAAGAAAGGAAGGAAGGAAGGGAAAAAAAGAAAGAAAGAAAAAAAGAAAGAAAGAAAGAAAGAAAGAAAGAAATGGAAGAAAGAAAGAAAAAATGAAAGAAAGAAAAGAAGGTGAAAAAAAAGAAGGAAAGAAAGAAGGAAAGAAAGGAAGGAAGGAAGGAAAAAGAAGAAAGAAGATGAAAGAAAGAAAGAAATGGAAGAAAGAAAGAAAAAATGAAAGAAAGAAAAGAAGAAAAAAAAAGAATGGAAGAAAGAAGGAAAGAAAGGAAGGAAGGAAGGAAGGAAAAAAGAAAGAAAGAAAGAAAGAAAAAAGAAGAATAAAAAAAAAAGAGAAAGAGAGAGACAGAGAGAGACAGAGAGAGAGAGAGAGACAGAGAGATAGAGAGAGAGGGAGAGGTAGAGGGTAAGAAAAAAAGAAAAGAAAAAAGAAAAGAAAGACTCAATGAAAGAAAGAAAGAAAGAAAGAAAGCAAAAGAAAGAAAGAGAGAAAAAAAGAAAGCTATAGAGAGAAAGAAAGGAAAAAAGGAAGAAAGAATGAATGAAAGAAGGAAAGAAAGTAAGAAAGACAGAAAGGAAGAAAGAAAGAAAATTAGAAAGACAGAAAGAAAGACAGAAAATAAGAAAAATTGAAGAAGAAAGAAAGAAAATAAGAAAGAAAGAAATGTAAGAAAGAACAAAAATAATAAGTAAGAAAGCACGAGACATGAAGGAAGAAAGAAAGAAAGAAAAAAGAAAAGAAAGACAAGCAGAGATAAAAAGAATCTTTTTCTAAATGGTTTCTTAACTTTAAAAGCACTTCTCGGCTGAAAACACACCGAGGCAAATACGAAATAAATAAATGAATTTTTTTAAAAAGTTAGAAAGAAAAAAATTATAAAGAAAGAAAGACATAAAAAGTTTTTCTTGCTAAGTGTGATGTCATGATTAAGAAAGAAAGAAAGAAAAAAGAAAGAAAGAAAAGAAAGAAAGAAAGAAAGAAAGAAGGAAAGAAAGAAGAAGAAAAGAAAAGAAAGAGAAAGAAGAAAGAAAGAAAGAAAGAAAGAAAGAAAGAAAGAAGAAGAAAGAAAGAAAGAAAGAAGAAATATAAAGAAAGAAAGACACAGAAAGTTATTCTTTGCTAAGAAAGTGCTCACGTCATGATTAAAAAAAAGAAAGAAAGAAAGAAAGAAAAGAAAGAAAGAAAAAAGAAAGAAAGAAAGAAAGAAACAAACAAACAAACAAACAAACAAACAAAGAAATGTAAAGAGAGAAAGACATAAAAAGTCATTCTTTGCTTAAAAAAAAAAGTGTGACATGAGATCAAGAAAGAAAGAAAGAAAGAAAGAAAGAAAGAAAGAAGAAAGAAAGAAAGAAAGAAAGAAAGAAAGAAGAAGAAAGAAAGAAAGAAAGAAAGAAAGAAGAAAGAAAGAAAAGAAAGAAAGAAAAGAAAGAAAGAAAGAAAGAACGAAAGAAAGAAGAAAGAAAGAAAGAAAGAAAGAAGAAAGAAAGAAAGAAAGAAAGAAAGAAAGAAAAAAGAAAGAAAAAAAAGAAAGAAAGAAAGAAAGAAAAAAACTAGGATGAATCAGTAAATTAAAAGGGAGCACCAAAGAGGGAGCTAAAATATATCTTTAAAAAAAAGGGGGGGGGGGGGGGGGGAGGAAGCGAAAATAAAAACAGACAGATAGAAAAAAAGAATGAATGGATAAATGAACGAATGAGTGAATGAAAGAAAGAATGAATGAAAAAGGAAGTAAACAAAATAAAACGAAAAACTAGGAAGAGTGGAGAAATAAAAGAAGAATAAATCATGCTTATATTAAACATGTAAAAAAGAAAAACAAAAAAAATGTGTTTTTGATACTGTAAAAAATAAATGCAACCAAGCGAGGGAAAAGCCTTAATTTTACCTATCCCCCCTACTCGTCACACGTGCGTGCGTGCGTACGTGCGCGTGCCCGCACGCACGCACGCACGCACCACACACGCACGCACGCACGCACGCACACACACACACACACACACACACACTTTCTTCATTTTTCTTTTTGTTCTTTTTTTCTTCGTTTTTTCTTTTTTCTTTTCTTCCTTTTCTTCCTTTTTGCTAGATAGATGGCTTGATGCAAAAAAAAAGCAAATTTATTGCTTACTCAATGTACCATCTGAAAATAAAAATTTGACTTGACTTGACTTGACTTGACTTGACCACACACACACACACACACACACACACACACACACACACACACACACACACACACACACACACACCTGAAAAGGCAAAGAACGGGTAAAAAAAAACAAAAAACACACCACAAAAACATATAAACGGAAGCTAGCCAGCAATCCCACAATACCATTCGCTGACTTCACCATGGCGGGAAATCTGACCTTAGTCTGACATGAGCAAACATCACACCTAGACACTCAGACGGTGCTCTATCTGATTATTACACCCCTCTTTGATTTTTGACCCCCTGGAATTAAACCTGGCATGGCTTTAAGACGGGGAAAAAAATCTAAGATTGTAAATGTAAACTGTACATCTTTGGCATTTAAACACACACATACACAGACCGCACACGCACTGACGACGCCGGTCTAGAGGTCAACGCACTTGCCTTGAAAACAACAAAAAAGTGCGGGTTCGCTCCCCTTTTTTTGTGCCGGAAACTTTTCCCACCATCCTCTAAGACCGTGAGTAGATGGTGGTCTGGGTGCTAGTCTTTCGGAGAAGACGATAAGATGAGGCCCCGTCTGCCGCTTGTATTCAGCGCGCGTGCAAAAGAATCCATGGCAACAAGAGAGTTGTTTGTCTCTGGAAAAATTCTAAAGAAAAGAAAAAGCTACTCTTAACAGGGAAATAAACACACTTGCAAACAATAAATCAACCCCCCCTACCAAAAAAATCGGTGGCGCTGCTCTTGTGGCGACGCCCCCCACCCCCCCACCCCCATCTTTAGCGACAGCAGCCTGAATCTGCCATGACTGAAAATAGTATTTGATTTAAAATTCAATTTACCCTGCTCAAAATCTCCGGGGGGTACAAACACCAAGGGGGGGGGGGAGGTAAATTCCGATACTTCACACTGCGCCAAAGTCTTCTTGAGAAAGATGGAGATCAGAAGACGGACATAAGAAAATATTAGGTGCTGTCAGGAAGAGGCGACGTCGAAATAGAGAACCCGTCGGAAAGAGAGAAAAAAAAATTGTAAGGAATCGGAGAGATGAAAGGAGGGGGGAGAGAGGGGGGGGGGTGATGAGATGGTAGGGGGTGAGGATAGGGGGTAGAGCTGGAATGGAGCCAAAATAGATCCAAGAAAATGACTGGGAGGGGTTCAATAGTTGCTGGACAACTTTGGTAGATGGACTATCCCTCCCAACCCCCATCCACCCCCTACCAAAGA
>CM060345.1:26641975-26644475 GCA_030674155.1 Stramonita haemastoma
TTTATTGCTTACTCAATGCACCATCTGGAAATGAAATTTTGACTTTGACTTTGTGTGTGTGTGTGTGTGTGCGTGTGGTGTGTGCGTGCATGCGTGCGTGCGTGCGTGCGTGTGTGTGTTGTGTGTGTGACTGACCATGTCATTTGGCTGAACTGGGTGGGTGGGTGGGTGGGTAGGCGAGAGGATAGCAACATTTATTGGTTAGAAGAACAACCAAAGATAGAGAGATAACAAAGGGAACGAACGAATGAAAAAAGAAAGGTAAACAAAAAACCCGTTCCGCTATTCCAAAGAGTGCTGATGGGAACGGATAACAATATTTACAAAACTGCAAAAGCAGGGGGACTGGATGGTAAAAAAAAAAGTACAAGAGTGCTTATTCCATGATCCTCGAAATATAACAATAACAAAAGAATAAATCAATAAATAAATAACGAGCGAACAAAACACACAAAAGAACAAACGAACAAGGGAAAAGAAGGGCAAAAGATAGGAACGGTAGAAAGAGAACGTATGACCAAACAAATAAAAGAGTTAGAAAGGAAAAACGGAAGGAAGGAAGGCATGAATGAAGAAATAAAAAGGTAAAGGTGTCCCATTACATATGTGGTCGTAGGGGAGCGAGGCGTCAGAGACCTCAGCTTCTCTAGGGGCCAGCATGTTGAGGGCGGCGCCCATCTCCTCTCCCTCGCTGCTTTGCCTTCCCTGACCCTAAAGATGGAAGGTACCCATTTACAGCTGGGTGAACTGGGGGAACTGTACTGTAGCCAAGGCGCGCAAACGGTCACCCATCCAGTTGGCAACAACGCTCGACGCTGCTTAACATTGGCTGGGGGAAAGCGAGCGCTCTGATCACTGAGCTACCCCGTCCCCTGAATGAAGAAATAGATGTTTTAAAAAAAAAAAAAAAAAAAAAAAAAAAAGAGGAGAGAGGGGGACAGGAGGAAAATGTTGTTATCTGTATCCAATCAGTCCGGACAACAAGCGGTGATCTTTTCCAGAGGTCTGTCTATCGTCCTCTGGTCAACTGCCACCGTGTGGGGGGGGGGGTGTCTGGAGAGTGTTACCAGAGAGAGAGAGAGAGAGAGAGCAGACAGACAGAGACAGAGAGACAGACAGACAGACAGACAGACAGACAGGCAGGCAGGCAGACAGACAGACAGAGAGAAAGAGGGAGAGAGAAAGAGATAAAGACGGAGAGAGACACAGAAACAGAGACAGAGAAAGAGACAGGGAGACAGAGAGACAGAGAGAGGGGGGGTGGGCCAGAGAGAGAGAGAGAGAGAGAAGAGAGAGAGAGAGAGAGAGAGAGAGAAGAGAGAGAAGAAGAGAGAGAAGAGAGAGAGAGAGATTTGACACTGGCACTGACACTGACGTTGACACTATTATGATTTCTTGTTCATTTAATATCAAACCCACGTAGACAGGAGGGAGAGGGTAAGGGTAGGGGAGGGGGGGGAGAACGATTTTAGTCCTGCAGTATATCTACCTCATGGCTACATCTACAGTCGGGTGGTTTTACTACATGAAATCATTCCAACCAGCTTTTATTGTGCCAATAAGAGGTGGTGGACAGACAGGCAGACAAAAAGGTAGACAAAACGATAGAATGACAGAACGATAGATAGACAGACAGCAGACAGACAGATAGATAGAACGATAGACAGATGGATAGACAGACAGACAGACAGATAGATAGATAGATAGATAGATAGATAGATAGATAGATAGATAGATAGAATAGATAGATAGATAGATAGATAGATAGATAGATACATACATTACATACATACATACATACATACATACATACATACATACATACATAACATACATACATTATTACATACATACATACATACATTAACTTTTCTTCTTCTTTGTTTTCTTCTGTTTGTCTTTTTCTTTGTCTTCCCTTTCTAAATTCTTCTTTTCTTGTTGTTGATGTGTTTTGTTGCTGTTGTTGTTGTTTGCTTCTTCTTCTTCTTCTTCTTCTTCTTCTTCTTCTTCTCTTCTTTTCTTCTTCTTTTCCTCTTCCTCCTCCTCCTTCTTCTTCTCTTTCTCCTCCTTCGTCTCCCCTCCTTCTTTCTCACCCAGCTTAGTTTAGAGTTTTTAGCCGTTTTTTTTTCTCAATTTCGTTTCTTTCCTTTTCATCTTTTGGGAACCAACCCCCACAGGACGTGAAACTGGCAGAAACCATTCACATTAATCCCTGTATGATTAGTCCAGCCAACTGGGAAGACCCGTTTCGAGAAGTGACGTCTGCTACAACGGCATAATTCTGACCAATGGCAAGACCCGTCTTCAGCAAGTGACGTTCTGCTACAACGGCATATTCTGACCAATGGGAAGATCTTTCTTCAGCAAGTGATGTCTGCTACAATGGCGGATTCTGACCAATGGGAAAACCTGTATTCAGCAAGTGACGTCTGCTACAATGGCGAATTCTGGCCGTTGTTAAATACCTGTATTCCGGAAGTGACGTCTGTCACAACGGCAT
>CM060345.1:26649475-26651975 GCA_030674155.1 Stramonita haemastoma
AACGCCGCCACCCAAAAACTGATATTAAGAATAGAAAGAATATATACTGTAAAATATTGCTGCCTCAGAAAAGTGGAATAATTTAATCTCTCTGCTATGATTTTTTTTTTACGCCCATTATACTCGGGGAGGATCGAGAAGATCATTTTAATATACAGCGCGGGTGGGAGGGGGGGGTGTGAAGGGGGGGGGGGGGTCAGATCGTTTAGACCTGACAAGGTTAAAGAAGTAGTTAAAATCGCCCACACTTGGGATCTCGAGAGATATATGGTGGACATATATCAAGAAATATATAAATATAATATATATAATATATGATGTTTGTTTCTCTATTTGTATACGTGTGTGTGTGTGTATGTGTGTGTGTGTGGCGCGGGTGCGCGGCTGTGCGCGCGGGTGTGTGTGTGTTTGTGCGTGCGCGCGAGCTTTCTTGCATGCTTGCATGTTTGCATGTGTTCCTACCTGCATTCATGCATGCCCGCATGCATTCATGCACATGCATGCATGTACGTGCATGTCTTCCTGTGCGATATACACGCATGCACGCGCGTGCCCACACCTGCACACACAAGCTGCAAAGAGGAAAGAACAACAACAAAAAAGCAAACCCTCCAAACGCAAAACCTCCCTCATCAAACCACTCTACCTCATACAAACTTGTTGTGTATGACATGAAGTGTGTCGTCTTCATAAGCTTTCAGAGAATCCGTGATGTATCGGGAAAACCCAAACAAGTGACCCCCCCCCCCCCCCCCCCCACCCCCCCCCACCCCTCCCCATTTCCTTTACAATTAAAAAAAAAACCTAAAGAACTCTACATCACAACAAACTTGTTGAGTTATGACATGAAGTGTCTCATTCTTCACAAGCTTTCAGAACATGAGTGATTGATCGGGGGAAAACCCAAACATGTAACTTTTTTTTTAACAACAACTACAATATCAAGCGCTTTGATCTGTTGTTTTTTTTTACAAGATATAGCGCTATATAAATTCCATGTATTATTATTATTATTATTATTATTATTATTATTATTATTATTATTTTATTATCATTATCAACAAACTGCTACTTAACACATAAAGTGTAGTAGTAGTATAGTAGTAGTAGTAGTAGTAGTAGTAGTAGTAGTAGTAGTAGCGACAGCAGCAGCAGCAGCAGCAGTAGTAGTAGTAGTAGTTGTAGTTTTTTCTGTTTTCTATAATCAAATTTACCATTATACCAAACTGTTATTCAGCTGTAAATGGGTACCTGCCCTCGTTAGGGTCAGGGGAGGTAAAGCAGCGAGGGAGAGGAGATGGGCACCGCCCTCAATATGCTGGCCCCTAGAGAAGCTAAGGTCTCTGATGCCTTGCTCCCCTACGACCGCCTAGGTTATGGGACACCTTTACCTTACCTTTACCTTACCTACCATTGTTACCATTATCCTCATCATCATTAGTTTTGTTATTATAACAACACAAGGTAACATAGAAACACGATACACGAACAGAAAGAGAGGGGTAGATTAATAGACAGATAGACAGATTGACAAACAGACAGACAGACGGACACAGACTGATAGACACGCAGGCAAATAAGTAGATAAGTTCCTGTACTGGCAGGCACAGAGAGAGAGAGAGAGAGAGAGAGAGAGGAGAGAGAGACAGACAGACAGACAGACAGACAGACAGACAGACAGACAGACAGACAGACAGACAGACAGAGACAGACAGAGACAGACAGAGAAAGATAGAGAGAAAGAGAGAGAGACGGGGGGGGGGAGAGGGAGATGGAGGAGGAGGGGAGAAGGAGACAGAGGGAGGAGGGAGAGAGAGGGGGGAGGGGGGGTAGCGAGGGAGGGAAGGAAGAAAAGAGAGAGAGAAGAGAGAGACAGAGAAGAGACAGAGACAGACAGACAGACAGACAGACAGACAGACAGACAGACAGACAGACAGATAGACAGACAGACAGATTAGAGGCAGAAATAGAAAGAAAGAGAGAGGCACAGACGTGACACAGACGTGTCACACACACTACACACACACACACACACACACAACACACACACACACACACACACACACACACACACACACACACACTCACACACACACTCACACACCACACACACAACCACACACACACACACAACACACACACAAACCGCTTCAATCTCCACCACCCACCCCCTCTCTTACTTCCCCACCCCCCTCCCCAATCGTGACCAAAGAGACAGTTACTTTCAATCAGGAGGCTGAAGCAGAGGGCAGAGTGCTTGTCTCTTCATGTCACTGTTACGTCAGTTCTGACTGATTGCATCCCTCTTATTCTGACAGAGAAAAAGAAGTGGGGGGGGGGGGGGGAACAGAGAGAGATGGAGAGAGAGAGAGAGGGGGGGGAGAGAGACAGTTCTGATTGCATCCCCTTTTTCTGAGAGAGAGGGGGGAAGAGGGAGGAAGAGAGAGGGAGAGACAAGGGGGGAGAGGGAGAGAGAGAGAGGGAGAGAGAGAGAGGGTGA
>CM060345.1:26661975-26671975 GCA_030674155.1 Stramonita haemastoma
GTGCTCTGACCACTGAGCTATCCCATCCCCAATTGATTATACTTTTTTCTTATATTCAGGGTTTTTTTTTCTCTTTTAATCAGGAAATGGTAGAAAAAACCATACTTTACCCCTGGTTTGACCTCTTGACCTTTTCCCCCAGCCAATCGTTTAACTAATGACAGACACATGTACTGCTCCATTTCTGCCAATCTTTGCCTCTATAAGTATGGTGTATCAAAAGTTGTCAAAAGAAAGGAATTTCAAAGTTTCGAGATTTTCTTTTTAACGTAAAAAAGCTTGAATGTTCCAGTCGGTTTTGACTTAAATTGGAATTATTAAAAGTTTAATTTAGAATGACTCCCCCCCCCCACTCCCCCACACACCTCCATTCCTAAGCAAGGGGTCCAAGGTTCAAAATGGTGAGGTTTTGGATTTGGAAAATTCTACATTTATTCTATTATTCATTTTTTTGTTAACGATCAGCCATTGATTCTTAAGTTAACTGATTTGGATTCCTCTACTTTTTCTTCATCTATTTTTCACTACTTTCAAATACTCATTTCAATTTCGTTTCTTTCTCTGAAACCCCTACCCCAAAAGGAAAAAATCAAACAATCAAATACAACAACAACACACACACAACAACACAAACACACACACACACACACAACACCACACACACACACACACACACACACACACACACACACACACACACACACACACACACACACAACATGCTTGATCTAATTATTTTAAGCAAATCAATGTACAATCTGGAAATATGTTTTTTTTTAAATATAAAAAAAAAAAATAAAAATGACACACACAGACACAGATATAAACACACAGACACAGAGGAGAGAGAGGAGAGAGGGGGGGGAGAGAGAGAGAGAGAGAGAGAGAGAGAGAGAGAGAGAGAGAGAGAGAGAGAGAGAGAGAGAGACAGAAGACAGACAGACAGACAGACAGACAGACAGACGACAGACAGACAGACAGAGACAGAGACAGACAGAGACAGAGAAGACAGAGACAGAAGACAAGAGAGACAGACAGAGACAGAGAGAATCAAATCCAAATCTCACACCTTTCAAAGCAAGCTTACACCATACTCTTCACAAAACCCTGTGTCGAATCACGAAAGGGTCATGCACCATTGACGGCGGAAGTCAGCCGACCGGTAAATGACGTAGTTTCCGGGAGTGTGAAGACATGGAGATGCGCAACTGCACACTTCCTGTTTCTCTGCTCTTCTATCGGTCTTCTGAAACTATCTCCTGTGTGCCCCAGCTGGGTGGGGTTCTTTTTCTTTTTTCTTTCTTTTTCTTTTTTTTCTTTTTTTGCTTTCTTTTTTTTTCTGTTTCTTTGGGGGGGATTGTTTTTGGTATTGTTTTACTTTTCTTCATGCAAATCAATGAGCAAGTCAGAGGGAAAGTGGTGGTGGTGGGGAGAGAGAGGGGGGAGGGAGGAGAGAGAGAGAGAGAGGAGAGAGAGAGAGGAGAGAGGGAGAGAGAGAGAGAGAGAGAGAGAGAGAGAGAGAGAGAGAGAGAGAGAGAAGAGAGAGAGAGAGAGAGAGAGAGAGAGAGAGAGAGAGGAGAGAGAATGAATGAACGAATGAACGAATGAATGAGAGAGAGAGAGAGACAGAGACAGAGACAGAGAGACAGAGAGACAAGAGAGAAACAGAAAGAGAAACAGAAAGAGAGAGAGATCAAAGTAGATCAAACCAAATCAAATCAAATTCTTTTATTCCGAGGATAATGAATAAGCACCCATGTGCTCTTTTACGTCCAGTCCCAGAGAGAGAGAGAGAGAGAGAGAGAGAGAGAGAGAGAGAGAGAGAGAGAGAGAGAGAGAGAGAGAGAGAGAGGAGAGAGAGAGAGAGACGAGAGAAGAGACAGAGGACAGAGAGACAGAGACAGAGAGCAGAGAGACGAGAGAGAACAGGAGGACAGAGAGACAGAGAGACAGAGACAGACAGAGACAGAGAGCGACGGACAGACAAATAAACAGACAGGAAGACACAGAGCGAGAGCGAGAGAGAAGAGAGAGAGGAGAGAGAGAGAGAGAGAGAGAGAGAGAGAGAGAGAGAGAGATAGGGGGACAGAAAAAGAGGGGGAGAGAGAGATGGGGTAGACACAGATAGAGCAGATAGGAAAAACACGTACACAGCACGCGCACGCACACACACAACACACACACACACACACACACACATACACACACACACACACACACACACGCACACTTATACACACGCACAAACAAACACACACACACACACACACACACACACACACACACACACACACACACACACCACACACACCACCACCACCACCGCACCGCCGCCGCCGCCGCGCGTCGCCGCCGCCGCCGCCATGAATATAGCTTTCACATTTTTTTTCATATCTTTCATCTTACTGCACGCATCATTATCATAATACATCTAGATAACTAGAATCAAGCTGTGTTTAAAAAAAAAAAAAAAAAAAAAGAAGCTTGAATGTTCTACGAAACAGTATCTTCATTTACAACATCTTGAACGAGAAAAGAAAATGGACGAGCGGGAGGAAATGGGGAGAGGGGGTTCCAGCTTTGAAGTAAATCAAATAAAATTCATTCACGTTTATAGCTGGGTAGACAGAGCACGTGACTTCCTTCCCAGGGGGTCCACGAAGACCTGGGTTCGAATCTCGGCGGTGCCTGGTAAATTTAAGGGTAGGGATGGTTACGATCTCCCAGGTCAACTTCAAGTGCAGACCTGCCGTGTGCCTTAATTCCCTTCGTGTATATAAATATACATGGATAAAATTAATATGCACGTAAACTATCCCGTAGTTCATGTCAGCTTTCGGTGGGTGATGGAAACAAGGTACCTAGCATGCATCCTCGAAATCGGAATGCGGCTACCTCCATGGTGGGAGAAACGGTCGCATACGCAAAATCTTGAGCATCATTAGTGAACCTCGGACCTGCACTAAAGGTAAAGGTAAGGTAAGGTGTCCCATAACCTGTGTGGTCATTGGGGAGTGAGGCGTCAGAGACCTCAGCTTCTCTAGGGGCCAGCATATTGAGGGCGTGTGCCCATCTCCTCTCCCTCGCTGCTTTACCTTCCCTGACCCTAAAGAGGGCAGGTACCCATTTACAGCTGGGTGAACTGGGGGAACTGCACTGTAGCCAGGGCGCGGAAACAGGTCACCATCAATTGGCAACACCTCGACGCTGCTTAACTTGCTGTGGAAGCAACGCACGCTCTGACGACTGGCTTATCTTGGAGCTGGGGAAAGCAAGCGCTCTGACCACTGAGCTATTCCTCCCTGTAGCTAAGGATGAAAACAAATCAATTTACCACATTCCTTCCTCATTCCCCTCAGCCTATTTTCCACCCCTTCCATTCCCGTGGATGGAAGATAATAGGGGAAAGGGATGTTGGAAGAAAGGGGAAGGGTGGGTGGAAGAGAGGGGAAAGAGAGGGGTGGAAGATGATATGGGGAAGGGAGGGTGGAAGAAAGGAGTAAGGGTGGGGAAGATAGGGGGAAGGGTGGGTGGAAGATAGGGGGAAGGAGGGGGGAAGAAGATAGGGGAAGGAGCAGGGATGGATTGTGGGGGAAAGTGGAAGAGAAGGGGAAGAGAAGGGAAGGATGGGGAAGGAGAGTGGGAAGATAGGGGGAAGGAGGGTGGAAAATAGGGGGAAGGAGGGTGGAAGACAGGGTGAATGGGTGGGTGGGTGAGAGAGGGGAAGGAAGAGTGGAAGCAGGAAGGGAGTGTGGAAGAGGGGGGAGGGGGTGGGAAATATAGGGAGGAGGGTGGAAGATAGGGGGAGGGAAGGTGGGAGATAGGGGGATTTCAGATGGAGAAGATAGGGGAAGGATGGGTGGAAGATAGAGGGGAAGGAAGGTGGATGAATAGGGGGATTTCAGAGGAAGATAGGGAAGAGGGTGGAAGATGATGGAAAAGGTGAGCTGAAAGATAGGGTTGGAAGGAGGGGGGAAGATTAGAGGGGGAGGAGATTGGAAGAAGGGGTAAGGAGGATGAAAGTTGGGGGAAGGGTGGTGGAAGAGAGGGGAAGAGGGTGGAGAAGATAGAGGGAAGGGAAAGTGAAAGATGAGAGAGGGGAAGGAGGGTGAAAGATAGGGTGTAAGGGGAAAGGAGGGTGAGAAGGGTGTAGGGGGAAGGAGGGGGGAAGATAAGGTGTAGGGGGAAGGAGGGGTGGATGATAGGGTGGTAGGGGGAAGGAGGGTGGAAGATAGGTGTAGGGGAGGAATGGAGGGGTGGAGGAATAGGGTGTAGGGGGAAGGAGGGTGGAGATTGGGTGTAGGGGGAAGGAGGGTGGATGGGTGATGGGGGAAGGAGGGGGTGGAAGATAGAGTGTAGGGGGAAGGGGGGTGGGAGGAATAGGGTGTAGGGGGAAGGAGGGGTGGATGGGTGATGGGGGAAGGAGGGTGGAAGATAGAGTGTAGGGGGAAGGGGGTGGATGGTAAAGATTAGGGTGTAGAGGAGGGGAGGGAGAGCCAATGATGAAAAGCGGTGGAGGGAAAGGTGGCTGTAATCTTGTCGCAACGGAGGGTGGGGGGCCCTGCTGTGTGTACAACGGCGAGCGGTGTATTGTGGGAAGTGTCGGCTGTCTGGGATAAGAGTCTGACTAGATATTGAATGGTAGGGGTGGGGGGGGGGGCGGGGTAGGGGGCTAAACACGACAGCTCACAAGGAGACAAGGCAAGGGCAAGGCAAAATTCTTTTATTCGAGGATAATATATAAGCACTCGTGTGCTTTTTTACATCAGTCCCCGCCCTTTTCAGGGATAACATCAAGATAAAAAGATAGCCTCAACTAAAACAACAACAATTATAAAGGTCCAAATACCAAGAGCAAGAAACCATACCAGTATCAAACAACGGAGAAAATAAAACAGAGATAAAAATGGTAATGTTTTTAAAAAAAAAAAAAAGGCACTCAATCAGAAACGAAGATAAGAAATGAGAATCAATGATGATTTTGATTTGAATAATAAAAAAAAAAAAAAATACAAAAAAGCCAAACAAAACAAACTAAAACAGAACAAAATAAACAACAACAACAACAACAAAAAAGACGAAATAATTAAAGATCAAACATGAGAAAATGATGAGGTTAATGACTGAAAACATCAATCGCCACCATCTATCATCAAAATAAATCCCATAAAAAGTAAGATTTTGATATAAGGGGAGAAAGAATAACAACAACAGGTAAGAAGTAAGACAGAGATAATAGATAGATAGAAAAGAAGACAGAGGAGGAGACAAGAGAGAGACACAGAGAGAGACAGAGAGAGAGACAGAGAGAAGAAGAGAGGAGAGAGAGAGAGAGACGAGAGAAGACAGAGAGAGAGAAAAGAGAAAAGAGAAGAGAGAGAGAGAGAGACGAGAGAGAAGAGAGGAAAGAGAGAAGAGAGAGAGAGAGAGAGAGAGAGAGAGAGAGAGAGAGAGAAAGAGAAAAGAGAATAGACAGACAGAAAAAGACAGAGCAGACATAGAAAGTTTGTTGGGGATAGAGTCTGACTAGACATTGAATGGTAGGGGTAGGGGATAAACACACAGCTAACAGAGAGAGACAGAGACAGAGACAGAGAGACAGACAGACAAAGACAGAGCAAGAAGAGATGAGAACAAGAGAGACATAGAGAGAGGAATGGAGGAGGGGGGGGGACACAGCAACAGAGAGGACAGACACACAGATACGAACAAGACACGGATAGAAGACAGAGACAGAGAGAGACAGACAGACATGGAGAGAGAGAGGGGAGAGGAGGGGAGGAAGCACAGCAGACAGTATTGTGTAGGCTTCCAGCCCATTGACACACAGGACATTCCCCGTCACCTGTCCGTGAACAATAGACCCGCGGGATTGGAGAAGAGGCAGACATGTCAGAGAGACAGACAAGCACGTGATGCTGTTAGATAGACAACAACAGACACAAACAGAACAACAACAACAACACCACGACAAACACAAAAGTTAAACAAAAAAAAACAGAAATCGGATAAACAACACTTGTGAAAATCTGCAAACATTAATCATCATTTTCTGACAAGCACTTTATAAAAGTACTACATGACCCGGAGATAACGGTGGAGTGTAGCCATCACAGCTGTCATGGCCGACCCATCTCCAGCGCTCGGCTGACAGGAAAACCACCACAGACTTTCCAGGAGAAGAACGCGCCATGCTAAAGGAATCCTGTGGCACTTCCGGCATGATCAAAGGGACTGTATGTCGATTTTTGTTTTGCTTTTGTTTTTTTTAAGCAGAGTAGCCTACCATCGTTAAGTAGTTGGACTGGCGGCAAGTGTCAAGGTGTACGTGAGGGGAGGGGGATTGTGTGAGTGTGTGAGGGGGGGGGGGGGGGAGGCACATAATAATGATAGTAGAAAAAGAGAGGTTAGAAGGTACGGGGTAATGGCCGTGTCAACACATCTGTGATAGTGAATGTTATTTTTTTTTTTTTTTTTTCCTTTTTTTCTCTCTTCTTTTTCTCTCTTTTTCCCCCCTTCTTTTCTTCAGTCCTTGGCTTGAGCCCCAAGGTTCACCACCGATGGTGAGATTTTGCCTATGCAACCGTTGCTCCTCCCCTCCCCTCCCCCTCACCAACCATGAAGGTAGCCGCATTCCGACTTCAAGGATGTCTGATGGTTATGTTCCTGCTTCCACGTAACCCACCGCCGAACGCTGACATGAATTGTGGGATCTTTAACGTGCATATCTGATCTTCTGCATGTGTGTATATATATGTTATATATTATATATATTTATATATATATATATATATATATATTATATATATATATATATATATATAAAATATAATATTATTAATATACACGAAGGGAATTAAGGCACTGGCGGGTCTGCACTTGAAGCTGACCTGGGGGATCGTAAAAAAAAAACCCCAACCTTAAGTCACCAGAAGCTGACGCCGAGATTTGAACCCACCACTTCATGAACTCATGGGATTGAAGTCGAACGGTCTTAACCACTGGGCCCTAACGTCTGTCTGTTAATAAATGACGTCCAGTCTGACGCTTCAGGGATAGAGGTGATAGGCGGATATAGAAAAGGCCCAGAGAGAGAGATAGGGGATCATGAGAGACAGAGAGACAGACAGGTGGGGAGAAATCAAGAACTCTTTGACAAAGAGATTATGGTAGAAGAAGAAGAATGAATGATGAATGATGAATGAATAATGAATGAAGAATAAGAATGAAGATGAATGATAAATAACTTTATTTTTTAAGGGTTGCAGTCTGAGTATTACATACTTTTTTTTCATCCAGCCCTTGCCCTGACCAGGAATATAGCTAAGAAAAAGGAGTATAAGAGAGGAAGAAGTAAGAGAGAGAGGATTTTACAGAGAGAGAGAAGAAGAGAGAGAAGAGAGAGAGAGAGAGAGAAGAGAGAGAAGAGAGAGAGCCAGACAGACAGACAGACAGACAAACAAGACAGACAGGGACAGACAGAGACAGACAGAGACAGAGAGAGACAAAGAGAGACAGAGAGAAAAGGGAGGGAGGGAGGGATAGAGAGAGAGACAGAGAAAGAGAGCACTCTGAACTCTGACATTACTAAATGCACGTCAGCCTTTGGCCAAATACATTTCATTGTACAAGAGAGGAAAGAGAGGAAACAGATTCAACACAATTTCACAAGCTTTGCTTATTTAGACCTTCGCAAAACACACCCAAAAAATGTACATCCATACATGCATATTATTTTCATAAACACAAATAACATGCTGACTTAGATTAAACACCCAAAAAATGCGTACAAAACACAGTTTAGATGTCGTCATTGAAATGAACGTTCAACGTCCTCATAGCTGAAATGCTTTTAGGGACAAATTATTTCTCGCATGGTAGACTAGATTAAGTTGTTCTCATTTACTCTGCTTCATATAGCTTAGCAGACCACCTGTAATAAACATTAATACGCCCCATCCCCTTCCTGCAAAGGCTACATAATAACAACAGCACAATGATCAATATGGCTACTATCTTTTTTTTTCCAACGCTTTCCATCTGTACGATCACAGCAGCAGCAAGAAAACCGACCACGTCATAGTTTTCACAAGTGGAATTTATCTGGCCAGCCCCTGTCCGATTGAAGGGGCACCACTCTTGATCCATCAGGCAGAGTATCTACCCTCTCTTCATGGCGGCAGAGAACTATGTGTGTCAAGGGGAGAGCATCTGCGAAGAGGGAGGGAGTGCGCGGGTTAGCTCTTGCAAGCCATCTTCTGGAGTTGTTTACATCGTAAATTCGGTTGACTTGATCAGAAATTCAATG
Organism: Stramonita haemastoma; assembly: GCA_030674155.1. Taxonomy (NCBI): domain Eukaryota; kingdom Metazoa; phylum Mollusca; class Gastropoda; order Neogastropoda; family Muricidae; genus Stramonita; species Stramonita haemastoma. The sequence continues at coordinate 26,670,284 of CM060345.1, forward strand.
AGAGAGAGTGATAAGGGGGGGAGGGAGGGAGGGAGAGGGGAGGGACAGAGAGAGAGAGAGAGAGAAGAGACAGAGAGAGAAGAGAGAGAGAAGGAGATGAGAGAAAGGGAGAAGAAGAAGAGAGAAGAGAAAAGAGAGAAAGAGAGAAACAGACAGAAGACAACAGACAGACAGACAGACAGACAAACAGAAGACCAAGACTGACAGACAGAGAGTGGACACATAACGGCACAGAAGCATCGACAGAAAATGATTTTGCAACCTTCAACACACCTGCCACCCCCTTTCTCTTTCTTAATTAACTCCTCCACCCCCACCCCCCCACCCCACCCACCTACCTCTCCCTATCATTACAAACTTTCTCGTGACTACATGATTTTGACCTTATGTGCTCGATCCCAAACACACGTACACAGTCATTTTTTCATACTTTAAAAACACATTTGTGAAAATCCGCATAGACTTTTTCCAAATAGCTTTGTCACTATTTCTTCTATTTTCTAAAATTTAAATCACTCATTCATTCAAACTGCACGTACTAAGGCATCCATGGAAATCTAAAGAAAACCTACATTTATTTGTGAAAGACTGTCTGTCTCTTTCTGTATCTCTGCCTGTCTCTGTCTGTCTCTGTCTGTCTGTCTCTGTTTCTGTCTGTCTGTCTACCTCGTTTCTATCTCTATGTCTCCCTTTGTCTTCCTGTCTCTCTCTCTGTGTGTCTCTGTCTCTGTCTGTCCGAAAAATCAAATCGAATAAGGATTGCTTGTTTTCCCCTACAGTGTTGAGCCCACCCATGCATATAGACAGACAGACAGACAGAGACATAGACACAGAGAGAGACAAAAAGACATAGAGAGGCACAGAGATAGGTGATACTACATGACCCGGAAGCTGAAGGTGGAGTGTTTGCCTTCAATGGAAGGATGGGTGCAGTGGGGACAATGGGGGAGGTGGGGGGTGGAGGAGAGGAAGGAGAGAGTTCAGGTCACCTTTTAGAAAGTTTCTCAATTTTGAAAAGTCTTTTAAGTTTCTTTTTTTTAAGTATCGCCATTAAGTTTGTTACCTTTTAAGATTGTATTGGAAAAAGGAGGAGAGAAGGAATGATAGGGGAGAGAGAGAGACAGAGAGAGAGAGAGAGACAGACAGAACAGACAGACAGACAGAGAGACAGAGAGACAGAGACAGAGACAGAGAGAGACAGAGAGAGAGAGACAGAAAGACAGACAGAGAGAGAGGAGAGAGAGAGAGAGAGAGAGAGAGAGAGAGAGAGAGAAGAGAGAGAGACAGAGACAGAGACAGACAGACAGACAGACAGACAGACAGACAGACAAAGACAGAGACACAGAGAGAGACACTGAAACACCGAGACAGACATAGAGAGACAAAGAGACAGAGACAGAAACCGAGACAGACTGACACAGACACAGACAGAAACAGACAGACAGAGACAGGCAGAGATACAGAAAGAGACAGGATGACAAAGACAGAGAGAGTCACAGAGAGAGAGAGAGAGAGAGAGAGAAAAGAGAGAGAGAGAGAGAGAGAGAGAGAGAGAGAGAGAGAGAGAGAGAGAGAGAGAGAGAGAGAGAGAGAGATGAATGGGGGTGCAGAAGAGAGACAGACAGACAGAGACCAGAGAGAGACAGAGATAGAGATACAGAGAGACACAGAGAGAGAAATAAGAGAGTGAGA
>CM060345.1:26692255-26704755 GCA_030674155.1 Stramonita haemastoma
TAAGAATATGAACATTTTGATAATTATAGCCCTTGATGTTATGCTTGCATCAACAACTGATACAGATTTTAACCAGGGCCAATACACTGAATAAGCTACAGCAGCCAACAGTTGCTTTCTTTTTCTCAAATGAGCCATCCATAAAAACAATCTGCAGCGTAACAAAGAAAAAAAAACATCAACAAAACAGATGATAGATCTATATTTAAACACACACACGCGCGCGCGCGAAACACACACACACATCACACACACACACACACACACACACACACACACACAACACACACACACACACACACACACACACACACACACACACACACACACACACACACACACACACGTCATTAATTTTAATTCCACCCGTGGGGATACCGGAGACCTGTCAGTATAAACGCATCCCCACCTTCTGGAAACTCTGTGCTACGAATTCCCTCTTTTCTATCCCTCTCTTTCTTTCTGCTCGTTCCCTTTTCTTCCTACCACCTCCTTCTTGTCTATTTTTTACCTTCTTGGTCCATTCTCCTGCTTTTTTCCAGAATTTAAAAAATAACAATTCTCTCCCACGCCAAGTCGGATTGCTGGGCTGACTTGTCAGGCGCTTAATGGCTGCGCAACGCATTTCCACTCATACGACAGACACAGTAGTTGCTGTCTGAGTTTTGAGAACGAAGTTAATTTAAGATCAATTGTCCCTACAAATGCATTGTGAAGTCTCATCAAAATTGTGGCAACTGTCAAAGCTAAACCGAACATGGCAGCGTTATGCACCTGTGGAATTAAGAGTACTGGCAGGTGACAACCTAAAACTAGGTATGCCACTGCAAGTTTTGAGAGACTTGCAACAGTGTTCAGCCTCGGAACGCCAAATAGCCACATCATCATCATCACACAACAACAACAACAACAACAAACAACAACAACAACAACAACACGCAAGTGCATGAATGTGAAAAAAGGATGAAAAAAAACACATTATCAAATTACTATTTACTCGCAGCAGTTGATGTGTTACAATCCAAAACTTGAAAAAATAACGACGAATTTCAGAATTATATCAACACAATGACAGCTTTATGTCAGTTCAGACGACATTTACTTTTTCAATCTTGTCCACTCCTGTGTCCTGAACAGACAGAGATCATATTCCACTTTCAATTGACAAGGCTCATTCTCAACATGCAACCGCCAACTTTTTTTTCAATTTTATTTTTCCCAATTCATGAACTGGGGTTAAGAAAAACAGAAGTGAAAAAAGGGTGACTGTGAAGGAAAGAATGAAAGGGAGAGGGATGTATTTTATTTTTATTTCTTTTTTTATTTTACACCACTTTATGTCACAGCAGATTTCTCTGCGTGAAATTCGGGCTGCTCTCGCCCGGGGAGAGCGCGTTCGCCACAAGTGTAGCGCCTACCTTTATTATTTTTCTTTTCCTGTCTGCAGTTGTATGTTTTCCCTATCAGGGTGGCTTTTTTCTACAGAATTTTGCCAGGGACAACCCCCATGTTGTCGTGGGTTCTTTTACGTGCGCTAAATATGATGTGTAACACACGGGACCTCGGTTTATCATTTCATCTGAAAGATAGGTGAAAAAGAAAGACTGATAAGACAGACAACAGTCTGGGAGACAGACAGACATATAGGCAGGCAGACAGACATATGGACAGAAAATACAGAAACAGAGACAGTTCCTTAAACTGCTGGGTTTTGTGTCATTATTTCAACCATATGAATGTGCTTACGGGGGCGGGGGGAGGGGGGGAGAGAGAGAGAGAGGAGAGAGAGAGAGAGGAGAGGAGAGAGAGAGAGAGAGAGAGAGAGAGAGAGAGAGAGAGAGAGAGAGAGAGACAGAAAGAGACAGACAGACAGACAGACAGACAGACAGACAGACAGACAGACAAGACAGACAGAGAGAGAGAGTGAAGACAGAAAAGAGAGAGAGAGAGAGAGAGAAGAGAAAGACAGACAAAGAGAGAGGGAGACAGAGACAGACAAATACAAAGAGAGATTAGACGGACAGAGGCACAAATACAAACATAATATACAGATACACAGAATAACAAACATAACTACAAACACACAGACTGACTGACTGACAGAAACCTGTTTACACTGCAGACAACACCTCCCCCCCCCCTCTCTCCCATCCACCCCCAACCTCAGCTGCCAGTGTTCATATATACCTCATTCTCAACATTTCTTAGCGACAGAAAAAATGACGTACCACCAGACATGTGCACGTGCCCCAAGTGATCACTCATCACATGGCAACAGGCAAGATTCATCACTCCGTCTCTATGTAGGAGCTTTTAATGAGGTGCTTGTTCTGAAAGCTGGCTGAGAAAAGTGATAATGCCATGGGGACTGGATGTAAAAAAAAAAATTTAATATATATATAATAAACGCATAAGGATCATTCCATTATCCTCGATATAAAAGAATAAATAAATAAATAAATAAATAAATAAATAAATAAATAAATAAGGGATCAGTGGTTTAGAGGTAAGCACCTGCCTACAAAGCCGAAAGTCCAGGTCTGATCCCCATTCGTACCCAAAACTCTCCCCCTCCCCCTTTCTCTGACTCTGAATGGTGGTCTGGGTACTAGTCTTTTGGATGAGACGGTAAACCGAGGTCTCCTGTGCAACAGGTTTTCAGCACAAGTAAAGATCTTACTCACGGCAACAAGGGAGTTGTCCAAGGCAAAATTCTGTAGGAAAAAACCCTCTAATAGGAAAAATATTCATATGCAGCTAGTTAAAGAAGAAAAAAGGATGGTGATGCACTTGCAGTAACACACTCTCCCTGAGTAAAGCAGCCTGGATTTCACCTAGAATAATCTGCGGTGACTTCAAGTCGTGTACAAATGGGTTTCTACTTTCTGTGAGAAAGGTTACAGGATGTTTCAGTTTTGGATGTTTCTAATGAAAAGGTAGTTTCTGTGTAAAAGCAGGTGTACCAAACCTTCCTCTTTTTCTTATGTTTCTAATTGCTTTTCTTCTTCCCGTTTTTCTCTTCTTTTTTTCATGTCATCATAATTTCACTTGTTGCCATTATCATTACAATAATCTCTTCTTTTCACATGCCCTTTCCCTTTTTTCTTCTTCTTCATTGTCTACATGCTCATCTTCTGATTTCTTCTTTTTTTTCAAAAAGTAAAAAAGGTAAAGGTGTCTGGGTGTCCCATAAGCTATGTGGTTGATGGGGAGCAATATGTCAGAGATATCAACTTTTCCAGGGGCCAGTATATTGAGGGTGCACCAATCTCCTCTCCCTCGCTGTTTTACCTTCACTGACCCTAAAGAGGGCAGGTACCCATTTACAGCTGAGTGAATTGGAGGTCTGTACTGAAACCAAGGCACGCGAACGGTCACCCATCTACTTGGTAACCAAGCTGGATGCTGCTTAACCTTAACTTGGGAGAAAGCAAATGCTCTGACCACTGACCTATCCGGTCCCCAGTCTTTTTGCTTATACGACTCAAAAATCCTGCATCTGTCAATATGTATCACGGTGGAGATAAATCACTGCCTATCTTTGTAACAGTCTCAGAGCCACGAAGCAAGATATGTAATAAATAGCTAGAAATGTGGCCTCTGTAAAGCAGCTATGGAGATTCTACATTTAACCATAAAGGCAAAGTATCTTCGGAGGAATCAGAACTACCATCCACGAAAACAGAGCAATGCATAATTTCCTGGTGTCTCCGTTTCAGCAACACACCACATTGCACTCTTCTTTCTTCTGTAAGGAAGGATCCCCCACCCCCACCCCATCACAATAATTGTTCTTATTGCTTCCATCACTACCGTCAGTTTCTTCACCATCATCTTCATCATCATCACCATCATTAACATCGGCATCGCTCTCATCAAGACGTGCGCAAACAGTCAAGAAAAGAATTCCCTTACTAACAGGAACAATAAAGTCAACCTCATATTACTTTTCACCCGGTGAATCCAATTTTCTGCCAATCAGCACCTCGACGGACCCTCCACAAAATGGCCTTCCTGGCAGCAATAAAAGGATTGATACCCTCAGGCTGTGTACCCCACAGCGCACTTTTAACCCTACAAGAACGATTAAGGGGGGTTAGGCGGGTTTCCTGCACAGACGGGTTTAACGGCCGTGATGTCTGTGGTATCTAACACTCCTTAAGCTCAGGTCTTGGGCAGAGAATGGCAGAAAGGGAGACAGTGCCGGAAAACTCCATACATGTCTGACGCTGTGCACGAGAGGAGCTGACCTTTCTCTGACCCCTGGACATGCAGGGTGTTGGGGATGTTGACCCTGCCTGGTCACTGCTGCTGGACACGTCTGGTGTGTTGACCGCTTCAGTGGTCTGTTTTTTGTGTGTCCCTGGTTGTTTTTCAGTGTCTGTCTGTCTGTCTGTCTGGTCTGTCTGGTCTGTCTGTCTGTCTGGTCTGTCTGTCTGTCTGTCTGTCTGTCTGTCTGTCTGTCTCTCTCTCTCTCTCTCTCTCTCTCTCTCTCTCTCTCTCTCTCTCTCTCTCTCTCTCTGTTTATTTTTATTTATTTATTGTTTTATATCGAGGATAATGGAATAAGCACTCATATGCTTTTTTACATCCATTCCCCGTGTGTATACAGTTTTGTAAATATTGTCATCTATTCCCACCGGCACACAATGGCCTACTCTTACGAAAAGCGGAACAGGATTTTACGTGTTCGCAAGATGTTCTGCGTGCGTTCGTGTTCTCTGTGTGTGTGTGTGTGTTGTGTGTGTGTGTGTGTGTGTGTGTGTGTGTGTGTGTGTGTGTGTGTGTGTAAATCCTACACATATTTACCAACAGACAAATACACACTGACAAAAACAGACATACACAAAAGGAGATCAGGAACAGAAAAAAGGAGGGGTGAGGGGGGAACAGACCTACCTCCTAAACAAGAGATCAATGAGACACCTACTGAAAGACAGAAAAAAAACCAAACAGAAAGGTGTTTATATTTCCAGACATACCCAACCATAATCTCAGCTGCCAATTTTCGGAACCCCATTTTAAAAAAATATATATGAAACAACACATCTATGGCAGCTGGCTTCTGGCTGGGAATAAAATGGCGTTGTGGTAAATCATAGTGTGCACGTGCTACCTGATGGTCACAGACATGGGGGGGGGAGGGAGGCAGGTAAAGATGAGCTTGTATACAAAGATAGTGATGATGATGTGTTTTTAAAACTGTCCAAGCACAAAGTGAGTGATACTGTTTGATAACACGATGGGGAATACTGCTTGATGATATGAAAGGGAGTATGATTCTTTATTATTTGTCAACCCTGTGGTATGGCATACAGCATTACTTGTTGTTGTTGCTGTCGTTGTGAGTGTAGATGTCATCATTCATAGGAGGAACAAGAGTCAGAAATGTTCTTGTTGGTTGTAATCAATCTCTCTCTCTCTCTCTCTCTCTCTCTCTCTCTCTCTCTCTCTCTCTCTCTCTCTCTCTCTCTCTCTCTCTCTCTTCTCTCTCTCTCTCTCTCTCTCTCTCTATCTATCTATCTATCTATCTCTATCTAGCTATCTAGCTATCTAGCTATCTATCTATCTATCTACCTATCTATCTATCTCTATCTCTCTCTCTCTCTATCTACCTATCTATCTATCTATCTATCTCTATCTATTTATCTATCTATCTATCTATCTATCTACCTATCTATCTATCTATCTATCTATCTATCTATCTATCTATCTATCTATCTATCTATCTATCTATCTTATCTATCTATCTCCTTTCTGTTGACTTCTTCTTCTTCTTCTTCTTCTTCTTCTTCTTCTTCTCCTCCTCCTTCTTTTCTCCTTTTTTTTCTCCTCCACTTTCTTCTCCTGGCTTTCTTCTTATTCTATTCCTTCCTTCCTATTCTTCCCCTTCCCTCCCATCTCCTCACTTTTTCTCTTCTTCTTTCTTCTTCCTCTTTGTTTCGTTCTTTCTTGACAACAGTCTGCAACTATCAGAAAAGCATAGAACAGCCTGGTGATTACAAGCATCACGTTTGTTCCATGATGGTAGCTTTTAAGTGCGTGGTTGGACTACCATCACAGTGTCTATTTCATGGGGGGATTCTTTCCGTTACCCCTGGAGTTAAAATAAGTTTCAACTCCTATTTCTCGCAAATCCTTCATACAAGACTGCAAAAACAAAATACCATACGCAGCTACAAGTTTCGTTTTTCCTTTTTTTTTGTTCTTTTTTGTTTGTTTTTTATTCCTTGGCTACAGCTCCGAAATGCGACCAGTGCCGAAGTCGGATTCACTTGGGCCTGACTTGTCAGATGCTTAACCTCAGCTCAATGCATTTTCGCTCATATGACAAGACAAACAATAGCTGCTATCTGAGCGTGTAATGACGAAGAAGAAGAAGAAGATCATCAACACCACTGTAAAAGAAAGCTTACGCGCTTCAAAAAATTAGCCTTCAACCCTTTTCATCCCTCTAAAATTCGATTTCTATATAAGTTGGTAGCTCTCGACTAACCCTCCACACAAAAAAACACCATTGCAGCACTAAAAAAGGGTTTATGTCCTTAGGTTTGAGACCCCACAGACCACTTTCCCTACCAAAGGAGGATTACAAGGGAGAGGGGACTATGCCGGTTTCCTGCGCAGACAGGTTTTAGTGAAGTGTCTGTGGTGTCCTTAAGAACCCCTAAGGTCCAGTGTTGGCGGAGAAGCAATAAACTAGATAGTCCCTAAGGGGATCACTGCTCTCCTGAAAGACTGGATCAACCCGGCTAATCTTCAGGTGATCTCACAACGGTCAATACGCTGGGGCTCCTGGCTGTTGTCCTGTCTGAGCTGAGGTTGCTGGTGGAGGGGGGGGGGGGGGGAGTCTACATCTAGTCTGTGGCTTGAGTTATCTGTCTGTCTGTCTGTGTGTCTGTCTGGATGTCTGTCTGAATGTTTGTCTGAATGTCTGTCTGTCTGAATATCTGTCTGAATCTCTGTCTGTCTGTCTGTCTGTCTGTCTGTCTGCCTGTATGTATGTATGTATGTATGTATGTATGTATGTATGTATGTATGTATGTCTGTCTGTCTGTCTGTCTGTCTGTCTGTCTATCTGTCTGTTGGTCTGAATGTCTGTCTGTCTGATGAAGCTGGGGTTTTCTTTACCCTGCCTTCCTCTGTGTGTATGTGTGTGTGTGTGTGTGTGTGTGTGTGTGTGTGTGTGTGTGTGTGTGTGTGTGTGTGTGTGTGTGTGTGTGTGTTGTGTGGTGTGTTGTTGTTGTTCTTCAGTTTTACGTCCTTCCACTAAATAGTGATATCAGACAGGCAAGTGTGTGTGAGTGTGTGTGTGTGTGTGTGTGCGTGTGTACGCGCACACGCGCGCGTGCGCGCGTGCGTGTGTCTGTGTCTGTGTGTGCGTGCGTGATATGCGTGCGTGAGTGTGAGTGTATGTGTGTGTGTGAGTATGTGCGCGCGCGTGTGCGTGTGTGATTACGCTTTGACAGTCTATATTACAAAGTATTAAAGAGAATGTGTGTGTGTGTGTGTGTGTGTGTGTGTGTGTGTGTGTGTGTGTGTGTGTGTGTGTGTGTGTGTGTGTTGTGTGTGTGTATGTGTGTGTGTGCGCGTGCGTGAGTGCGTGAGTGCGTGTGTAGTAGTCTTCAATTTTACGTCCTTCCACATAAAGTGATACGGTCGTGCGTGCGTGCGTGCGTGCGTGCGTGTTGTGTGTGTGTGTGTGTGTGTGTGTGTGTGTGTGTCTGTCTGTCTGTCTGTCTGTCTGTCTGTCTGTCTGTCTGTCAAAGCACATTGCTCAAACTGGGAGCAACAAGAAAACTTCTAACAATAAATAAAAGGAAATTAAGATATGCGAGCCATATGCTACAAAACCAAGATACGGACCTCATGAAGACTGTCTGTCTTTCAAGGCAAGACCGAGGCTAAAAAGAGCAAAAAGGCAGACCACCAGCTTCTCTCATTGATAACATCACCGAATTCTGTGGTGTGAGAATTCAAGATGTCAACAGGGCCAGCAAAAACCGGAGCAAATGAAGAAGGAGGATCATGTCGAAAAAAATAATGGGTGGTGCTGCACTTGTGGCGACGTGCTCTACCCCGGGGGAGAGCAGCCCGAATTTCACGCAGAGAAATCTTCTATGACATAAAGTGGTATAAAACATGTCGGTGTCATTATGTGCGGCAGCTTACGCCGTACCCGGTGATGCCGATAGATGAAGACAGGTGAAACTAATAATAAGAAATACGACGCTATATGACAAAGATTCATAAAATATTACAGAATCACACATGAACCATCAAAAAGCTGTGTTATCTCAGCCATGCTATCTATCCCATGCCCCCTGCAGCTTTCAAAGAAGGCAATAACGTAAGCACACGTCTCTTCAGTCACCATGGCAAAAAATCATTACGATGGCACGTGCACATGTGGTCTGGAGCAGGCTACGTCATCATGTTCAAAGACTTGAGTGACCTTCTGCATAATGTCACAAATAAATACTGAAAATTGGCGGACACGATTCGGTTTATTTGTGAAAAATTAAAATAAAATAAAATAAACACATGTCTGTCACTCAAAGTCTTTTCATCTGTCTGTCTGTTTTTTCTACGTGTCTGTATGTTTCTGACTTCCTATCTGCTTCTTTGTATTTCTGTCAGTCTCTTTGTATCTCTGTCTGTGTCTCTGTCTGCTTCTTTGTCTATATCTCTGTCTGTGTCTCTGTCTGCTTCTTTGTCTATATCTCTGTCTGTATCTCTGTAAATCTGACTGCTTCTTTGTATATCTGCTTCTTTGTTTCCCTGTCTGCATCTCATTCTGTATCTCTGTCTACTCCTTTGTATCTCTGTATCTGTCTGTATCTCCTTTCTTTGTCTCTCTTTCTGTATCTCTGCTTCTTTGTATCTCTGTATCTGTATCTCTGTCTGTATATCTATCTCTATCTCTGACTGTATCTCTCTCTCTAAGCAGGATATTTTCTGTCTGTCTCTTCTATTCTTTTACTCAATGTCTCCTTTCTGTCTGCCTTTCAACGCCTGTCCCTCTGGGGGCATTTTCCATCTGCCAGTTAGACAATTTCTCTCTCTCTCTCTCTCTCTCTCTCTCTCTCTCTCTCTCTCTCTCTCTCTCTCTCTCTCTCTCTTCTCTCTCTCTCTCTCTCTCTCTATCTATCTATCTATCTATCTATCTATCTCTGTCTCTCTGTCTCTCTCTGTATCCATCTGTCTACCTGCCTGCCTGCCTGCCTGCCTGCCTGCCTGCCCTCTCTCTCTCTCTCTCTCTCTCTCTCTCTCTCTCTCTCTCTCTCTCTCTCTCTCTCTCTCTCTCTCTCTCTCTCTCCAAATATATGTTTCTGATATCACGAAATCTACATCAATTTTAATGAGGTTCCTCTGTATCATCCCCCCTCACCCCCCCCCCCCCTTTTATCTTTATGCTTCAATTTCTTTGTGTGTGTGTGTGTGTGTGTGTGTGTGTGTGTGTGTGTGTGTGTGTGTGTGTGTGTGTGTGGTATCCCCTTTTCTCTCCTTCCTCCTTATCTCTCGCTCCCCCTTCTTTCCTTCCCAACTGTCCTCCTTCCTTTTTTTCTCTTTGTCTTTCTCTTCTTTCTCCTCTGTCGTCTCCTTAACCCACATTTCTGAATAGGGACGAAGATGATGACACAGAAAACTGAGTTTGCACACTGTGGTTGAACTTGGGAAAATGTGATAAGAGTACTGTGTCTATTCATCCATACAAGGAAAAGGGTTTTAAAAAGCAAATAATGTTTTTTTCATGCCTTTTGAAAATACCGTGGAGACACCATGTTGATTAAAATCTTGTTATTGTATAGATAAGCTTGAATAGGGATGCGGTTTTTTTTGCTGAGGATTTTTAGTTGGGTGGGGTTGTTTTTTTTTGGAAGGGGGGGGGGGGGAATAGAATGTGTAAAATGGTATTAGTTTTCGTGTCATTTGGAAAAAAGATTTAGGCTTTATTTTCTTTGTCACTGATCTACATGTACAGATGTATATTACTTTAAATCATAGCAGATTTGTCTGCTGAAGGTCTGGCTACTCTCTTCTGGGACAGCACGTCGCCACAAGAGCAGCGCCACCCTTTTTTTCTTTTCCTGTCTGCACGTGTATTTATTTTCAGAAAAGAGAAGTTTATTCAAAAGAATTTTGCCCGGGACAACTTTCTTTTTAAAACTGCACTTCCTCGAAAACCTCGATTTATGAATTTATGCAAAATTGATGAATGAGAAAATGGAGTGTACATGTGAAGTGTGACGAACCCTAACAGGCAAAAGGGCTCTACGATATTCCTCTTCAACTGTAAGTGAGAAGAGTGGGGAAAAAAGCAAACAGGCTGGCTGTGTCTTGACATGAAACGACACAGGCGAAGTGCTGATTTAATATTGATGACAGGCAGTTGTGGCCTGTTAGGGTCTGACAGTTTGGCAGGCTATCTGTTGTAATTGAATTTATAATGGGATATTGGTTGGACTCGATTTTATTTCTGCCTACGCCCGTTTCTTTTTTCTTTTTTTAAAATTTATTTATTTATTTATTTATTTATTTATTCTTTTATATCAAGGATAATGGAATAAAGACTCGTGTGCTTTATTTTACATTCAGCCCCCGTGTGTATGTTGTTATGTCAATTTTGTCATCTGTTCCCAACCGGCACACAATGGCCTACTCTTCCGAAAAGCGGAACAGGTTTTAACGTGTGCTCATAATGTTCTGCGTGTGTTCGGTTTATAGTCTCATCCGAAGGACTTTCGGGAGAAGAGTGGAGTCAGCACTTATGTTAACTCCAGGGGAAAATATCCCCTTAAGAGAGAATCGAATCCGGGGTCGTCAGATTGCGAGCGCAATGTTCTAACCACTAGGCTATCCTGTCCCGCCCCCCCCCCCCCTCCCAACATGCTGAAAATGTCCAAGGGTCAAAGACAGGTCACTTTCTCCAGTCCACCTCTTCAGACACATGGACTATAGTGGCACTGTCTTAGTGAACGGACGTAAAATCAAAGACACACACACACACACACACACACCACACACACACACACACACACACACACACACACACACACACACACACAACACACACACAGAGCGTCTCCTTTCTGGAATCCTTCTCCAGACACTAGATACAGCCTAGGGGTGGGTATTCCACACCACAGATGGGAATAGTGAAGTGATCAGGGCATCGAACTTGCCATCTGGTGGCAAATGAGTGCAGTGTCTTTCAAAATCCCAGGTATCCTATTCAAGGTGATTTTCAAGAGGGAAGGTAGCAGGAGGGCTAAGATGTACACACGCCAAACAAGTAAACTGTGAGGTTCTGGGTTCAATTCCCAGCCTTGCGCTTTCTTCGCAAATCGACAAGAAAATTACACTGAATGAAGATGGTGATGAAGAAGAAGAGAGAGGAACAAACATAACAACAGCAACAACAAACAACAACATGATTGCGACGATGATGGTGCCAATGATGTAGAAGAAGAAAAAGTCTGACAACAACAGCAAACACCCAGTGATAATAATGATATTGATTATGTCAATGTCTAACACACACACACAGGCGCACACGCACGCACGCACGCACACACGCACACAAACACACACACACACACACACACACACACACACACACACACACATTCTCCCTAACGAGCAACATGAAACAGAATACGGCCATCCCCTTTTCTCCCACCACACACTAAAAAAACCCAATAAACCCTCACACGTGCCATGGACATCAATCAATTCAAAATACTTCATCATCTCTAAAACAGAGAAATTGGAGTGGGTTACATGCCATATATAAGAAACGATAACCAGGCAAAAATAATATTAATACAGCAACAACACAGGTGACCACTTCCCTCACCACCTAGCCTGGAGAAGAAAGCTGTTTTCCCCATAACCTAGGCGGTTGTAGGGGAGCGAGGCGTCAGAGACCTCACCTTCTCTAGGGGGCCAGCATATTGAGGGCGGCGCCCATCTCCTCTCCCTCGCTGTTTTACCTTCCCTGACCCTAAAGAGGGCAGGTACCCATTTACAGCTGGGTGAAATGAGGGGAATGTACTGAAGCCAAGGCGCGCAAACGGTCACCCATCCAACTGGTAACCACACTCAACGCTGCTTAACTTGACTGGGGGAAAGCGAGCGCTCTGACCACTGAGCTACCCACCCACCCCAAGAAGAAAACACCTCATTAAAACCTCCTCCATACAGGCCTAGTGATGAATCTTAGCTGTTGCCATAGCGATGAATGATCACTTGTGGCGCGTGCATCTATGTGACGTAGCTGTCTTGGTGGTGGTACCTCATTTTTTTTTATCATGTCCCTAATAAGTGTTGAAAATGAGGTATGAACACTGGCAGCTGAGGTCAGTGGGGGGAGGGGGAGGAGAGGGGGAGGGGATGGGAGGGGGAGGAGGGGAGGGGGGTTGCCTGCAGTGTAAACAAGAATTTTTGTTAGTCGGTATGTGTGTTTGAGGTTATGTTTAGTGTGTGTGTGTGTGTGT
>CM060345.1:26719755-26722255 GCA_030674155.1 Stramonita haemastoma
AAGCATTAACCCTATCTCTTCTCAATTTTTTTTCACTCACACAAGACTCATTTTACTATCATTGTCACAACCCTTCCTCTCTTACTCTCTTTACGTCACACACGCAATCACAGAAGGAACCAGTCAGGTCTTTTGCCTAAGGTAAAAAAAAAGGTAAAGGTGTCCCATAACCTAGGCGATCGTAGGGGAGCGAGGCATCAGAGACCCAGCTTCTCTAGGGGACAGCATATTGAGGGTAGCGCCCATCTCCTCTCCCTCGCGCTGTTTTACCTTCCCTGACCCTAAAGAGAGCAGGTACCCTTTTATAGCCGGGTGAACTGGGGGGATGACTGTACTGAAGCCAAGGCGCGCAAACGGTCACCCATCCAACTAGTAACCACACTCCACGCTGCTTAACTTGACTTGGGGAAATTTAAAGCCAGTGCTCTGACCACATAGCGATCCCGCCCTTTTTTTACGTCATTTTTTTTGCCCAAGACTTTCTGTAAAACTCCCCTGTGGGGATATCAGGGGCCAGTCAGTATGAATGGCACCCCCCACCTCCTGCAAAGTCTGTGCTAGGAATTCCCTCTTTTCTATCCCTCTCTTTGTTTCTGCCTTGTTCCCTTTTTTTCCCTGTCACCTCCCTCTTGTCTTTACAACCTTCTTGATCCATTCTCCTGCCTTTTTTTTCCAGAAAAAAAACTTTCAAAGATAACATTTTCTCCCAAACACGCCGAGGCCTGACTTATCAGGCAGTTAACAGGAGCGCTTGCATTTTTGTTCAAATGATGGACAACAAATAGTTACTGTCTGAGTGTTGAGTGAAAGAGAAGAGCCTTTCTTCTTGCTCTTTATACGTGACATGTACAATCACACATGAGTGCTATTTCTATATCCTCGAAATATAAAAGAACACATATCTATATCTATCTATCTATCTATCTATCTATCTATCTATCTATCTATCTATCTATATATATATATATATATATATATATATATAAATACAGATAGATAGAGATATAGTGTATTACATATATATCATACCAGCCATGTTTTCTGCCCTAAAGACAGGGAAACCCACGCACGTGATAACCTACACGTGCGCGTCCCTCCAGTTGCCATGGTGACGGATAATTGCTGCTGCGCGTGCATGCTGTGGCGGTGTGGCTGGGCACTACGTCATCATTTTTTTCACAGCCAGGAGCCATCTGCCTGCCTGCCTGGCCCCTGTGTGGTTAATCAGCATGGATGGGGGTGTGGAAGGAAATTGCGGAGTGAAGGAAGACCACATTGCTGTCAGGTCTTTGCTGGTCTGTATGAGACTAGACCTGATCCCTGTCATTGTGATGTTTAGTTCACTGACCAGTCTCCGTTGTACTCTCCTCTCTGTCTCTCTCTGTCTCGTCTCTGTCTCTTGTCTCTGTCTCTTCTCTCTCTCTCTCTCTCTCTCTCTCTCTCTCTCTCTCTCTCTCTCTCTCTCTCTCTCTCTCTCTCTGTATGTATGTATGTATGTATGTATGTATGTATGTATGTATGTATGTATGTATGTATGTGTGTGTGTGTGTGTGTAAATATATATATATATATATATACATGTATATATACATGATATATATATATATATACATACACATATATATAACTATATATAACTATATATTATATATATATATATATATATATATATATATGATGTATGTATATATGTATGTATGTATGTATGTATGTATGTATGTATGTATGTGTGTATGTATGTGTATGTATGTGTATGTATGTATGTGTGTTGTTGTGTTGTGTGTTGTGTGTGTGTCTATGCATGTATGTATGTATCTGGTTTTTGTCTCCTTTTAAAACTATTTAAAAAATTTGAAACATAAAACTTGTCCTGTAGAGTTAACTTAGGCGTTACAGTTCTGGGAGTTTTTTTGTTTTGTTTTGTTTTGGGGTTGTTGGGGGGTTGGGAGGAGGGGGGGATAAGGTTTCCTTTCAAATATAGTGCTTGTGCTTTGGTGCTGAATTTCTTTTTAAAAGATATATAAATTTGTGTGCGCGCGCACGCGCGCGTGCGCGTTGTGTAAGAGCGGGAGGGAGGTCATTGTACTCAATCGTTTATCCCCAGTTAATAGAATTTCAATATTGTATAATAATAATAATAATCATGGGCCAAGGCCAGGAATCGAACCCAGAACTTCACAATTTCCTTGTCAGGCAGGTGCTATGTCTAAACCACCCTGCCACCTTTCTTTCTGGAAAAGGAAATGAAGGAGAGATACTTCAATCATCTCTCACATTCCACCAGACTGACACATAGCAGCAGCCTTCATAGTGTCAACGACCACAGACCAATTCTGGCTGTCTGCAGAGGACAGAAAGGTGAAGGTCGCCCTGTAGCTAGCTGTTGGTAATGAGGAAGGGGCTTTAGGGGCTGGCTTTGATTTCACCTTTACTTTTCTGTGGGCACATCAGCAGGCGGGGGCTATGTCCCGTACTATTCTTAATCCTAGTGTCCTGAATG
>CM060345.1:26747255-26749755 GCA_030674155.1 Stramonita haemastoma
TCTCTACTGTTACTGCTCATCAAGGAAGACTGCTGACTCCTCCTCGTCCTTCTCGTCACTATCCAAGGAACTAACTACTCTTCGTTCAATTAGCGATGAGCAAGCATCTGCCGAAAAAATGGGTAGCCGCTTTTAGAAAGCGTGTACAGAAAAAGAAGAAAACCTGTCAGAGCCCCATGTTCATGACAGCATTTTTTTTTTTTAGCATAGACTAACAGTGGAAGTAGCTTGCAGCAGACGGGAAATATGGAGGTATAGAAGTAAAAAAAAAAAAAAAAAAAGTCAGTAGCAGGATGATGAAGAAGGCTAAGTCGAATGAATGGAATCATTAATAGGTACCAAATTAAGCAGAACAGTGAGAAGCAAGGTAGCTGGGTGGTTTAGACGTTCACTTGCAAAACAAGCAAACTGTGAGGTTCTGGGTTCGATTCCTGGCCTTGTCCGTTCTTCCAATTTTGACCCCCCCCCCTCAAAAAAATTGAACTGAATGTAAAAGTACTTTGTATGAGACTATGCACTACACGCCCAGTGTTCGCAAATGTGTGTGTGTCGTGTGCGTGCGTGCGTGTGTGGTGTGTGTGTGTGTGTGTGTGTGTGTGTGTGTGTGTGTGTGTGTGTGTGTGTGCGTGCGTGCGTGTGTCCGAGCACGTGCAAATGCATGCAGAATATCTTGTGCACACGTTAGAATCCCCTTTCACCTTTGGAAAGAGTATGCCATTTCGTGCCTGGTAGGAATGAATGAGAAAAACAAAAATTTTAAACCAGCATGCATACAGGTGTCTTGTTCAGACACCGTTCCCGAAGACGAAATGCACCTCCTTATAATGGTGGTGCAAAGAATGGTTGCGTACGCAAAAATCTCACCTTTGGTGCACAAAAAATCTCACCTTTGGTACGCAAAAATCTCACCTTTGGTGCGCAAAATCTCACCTTTGGTACACAAAAATCTCACCTTTGGTACGCAAAAATCTCACCTTTGGTGCGCAAAAATCTCACCTTTGGTGCGGTGATGGTGGAAAAAGCAGAATAAACTCATCCTTACATACATACCTACCACCAACAAACACGATCGTCCTTCTCCTCTGATAAAAATAGGCAGACGATACCCATCAGATGGAGAGGCCCGTTACAGAGAAAGATAACACCCCGGGGAGATAGAAAACGGGTACAGAAAAAGGAGAAAGGGATGATTATTTTTTAAATGCAGAAATATGGAGGAATGGAAAAATAAGAAAAGCAAGGAGAAAGAATAACAGCAGTAGCAGCAGCAGCAGCAGCAGCAGCGGCACAAGAAGAAGAAGAAGAAGAAGAAGAAGAAGAAGAAGAAGAAGAAGAAGAAGAAGAAGAAAAGAACAAAGAACAAGAAGAAGATGATTGATGAGATGATTGAATTGATTGATTGATTGGATGATTGATTGATTGATTGATTGAATCTTTAATGGGTAAAGGAATTAGGCACAGATTGATTGATGAATCTAAAATGGGTAAAAGAATAAAGGCACAGTAAAGGCCTTTTACAAGTCTGCCCTAAAAAACAAAGCCAAGGCTAATCAGAAACAAGAGAAAAAAATAATAAAAAGAAGATAAACATCAAAATTAAATAGTAACTCTAAATGGAACAAATCAAACAAACATGAGAGAAAACTTCATGAAGATAAAAAAAAGGCATTAAGCTTAATGAACATCAAAAACATCCAAAGTTATTACATTCACTTATAGAAAAAAAAAGAAGAAAGAAAGAAGAAAGAAGAAAAAGAATAAAAGAAGAAGAAGAAGAAAGAAAAAGGAAGAAAAAAAAAGAAGAAAAGAAGAATGAAGAAGAAGAAGAAGAAGAAGAAATAAGAAGAATGCAGAGAGATATAAGAAGAAGAAGAAGAAGAAGAAGAAGAAGAAGAAGAAGAAGAAGAAGAAGAAGAAGAAGAAGAAGAAGAGAAGGAGAGGAGGAGAGAGAGAGAGGAGGAGGAGGAGGAGGAGGAGGAGAGGAGGAAGGATGGAGAAGATGAAGATGAAGAAGAAGAAGAAGAAGAAAGAAGAAGAAGAAGAAGAAGAAGAAGAAGGAGGAGGAGGAGGAGGAGGAGGAGGAGGAGAGAGAAGAGAGAAGAAGAAGAGAAGAGAAGAAGAAGAAGAAGGGAAGAAGAAGAAGAAGAAAACAACAACAACAACAACAAACAACAACAACAAAAAACAAAAGAAGAAGAAAAACAGAAGAGAATAAAATTCCGTTTCTTGGCTAGAGCTCCAAAGTTCCCAAATGGAAAGATTTTGCGTGTGGAACCGTTTTTACCCTCCATTCTGACAATTGATAAAGAAGACAACGCCAACAACAACAACGATGATGATGAGATGATGATGATGATGATGATGATGATGATGATGATGATGATGATGATGATGATGATGATGATGATAAGAAGAGATAGAAGAAGAAGAAGAAGAGAGAAGAAGAAGAAGAAGAAGAAGAAGAAGAAGAAGAAGAAGAAGAATTGAAGGAAGAAGAAGA
>CM060345.1:26769755-26772255 GCA_030674155.1 Stramonita haemastoma
GGAGCGGGTTTTAACGTGTATATATGTGTGTGGTGTTCTGCACACAGGACCTCGGTTTACAGTCTCATCCGATGGACTTTTGGGGAGAGTGGAGTCGGCACTCATGTTAACTCCAAAGGAAAAATCCTCTTGTGCAAGATTCGAACCTGGGTCAGCAGATCACGAGTGTATCACTCTGACCACTAGGCTATTCCTCCGCCCCCGTAGAGACCAGGAGCCATATTGCTAAGGCTACACTCCTGCTTTAGTTTGCAGGTCATGTAGTATCTTCTATAGAGTGCTAGTCGGGGAAAAAATTCACACTGAGGACATAGACCAATACCAGTAGTTACGAGAAAGTTGGAAATGATCATCAAATGAGGATTGCTTGTGTTCCTACAGCGTTGACCCCGCGCATGTAAATTGCGGTTAGAAAGCTAGCAGACGACAAAGAATTGAGGGGGGTACATTGTTAGCTGATTTATTTTTTTTAGGGGAAATGTTCAAACCTAACAAATTTGTGCAAAATCACAAGTTTTTGAGTCAGAGGCTAGTCTTTCACCCCACCCCGCTCCCAAATTATTTATATATATATATATATATATATATATATATATATATATATATATATATATATATATATATATATATATATATATATATATATATAGTGACGCTCCATCACATAATGAGACGGAGTGCACATGAGGTCAATTTTTAGTTATTGACATGTTATTAATATGCAATAAAGTGGCTATCAAATACAAAAACAGATTGAAAATCGGACAATTCTGTGCAACATCATTACAAATTGAAATGATAGACTGCAGGATGTGACAAAATGAGAAACGGGCAAGTTTATTTTAGTAACAGGTTGTCAGAATGAGTGCTTTGGTATTTTCAAAACACATTTAAAAGCAAAAGGAATAAAAATGATACCTTGATATTTCATTATAAGATAAATAAACAGATCTAGTTTAATAATCAATCAAAATCACAAAATTGACAACTTGACCCCCACCTGCCTTTAAAGGCTCCTAGCGCAAAATTGGGTAATGTGCTAAGCGACTCATTTCGTGGCGGAGCGTCATATATATATATGTGTGTGTGTGTGTGTGTGTGTGTGTGTGTGTGTGTGTGTGTGTGTGTGTGTGTGTGTGTGTGTGTGTGTGTGTGTGTACACTTCTGTGGATGCCTTAGTACAAAAGGTATAAAAGCAAGAATAATACAGGAAAACAAAAGAAAAAGTGCCCCAAAAAGTAAAGGTGGTGTGTATATATAGCCTAACATGTGTTTCGACCTGATGTCGAGACGTGACGAGGGAGATGATTTTTCACCCAGACACCAACCAACCAACCAACCAAACAAACAAACAAACAAACACACTGGCAGAGCCCCAAGGACACACTGGCAGGCACAAGGACTGATCATCGAGCAGCAGACAACACTAGCTACCTAGAGACAAGCCGATGACACCAGGCATCTGTTTGGTAGGTACTGAACTAACAGGGTCGATTCGTGGCGGGTTTGTTTCTTGTTGTTTGTTGTGGGGGGTTTATCTCTTTGTCTCATATTCATATCATATGACCAAAATCACAAAAAATGGAGAGAGAGAAAAAGAAAGGGAAAATGTTGCTGGTTTTTTTGTTGTTGTTGTTTTTTTTACGTTTTGGTTTTGGTTTTGTTCTTTGTTTGCTTTTTCGCTGTTCTTGCTTTTTTGTCTTTGGTGTGGGTTTTTTGTCTTTTTTGTTGGATTTTGTTGGGCGGGGGGGTTAGGGGGGTTGTTTGTTGGTTTGTTTTTTGTGGGGGTGGGGGGTATGTATCTCTAACGTATTGTCTGTTTACCAAGGTTGTTTGGGGGTTAGGGTTTTGTTTTTTGTTGTTGTTTTTTTTACCTTCCTGGACTAAAGCCCCACGGTTCACCAAGAGCAATTTTTCTGTGTATGTATGTACACAACCGTTCTTATCCCAACATGAAGGTAGCTTTTATGTTCGGGGACCCTATTGAAAGGACATAAAAAGGAAAGTCATAATTTTGTATCAAGTCAAGTGGTCAGTCTTAGCTAGATAATAACCCAAACATTGCCATACACTTACAGTGACAAGCACTGATAAGAGAAGTTAGAAAAAAAACCCACAATAAACCTGGACCTACAAGAGATGCAATTCCCCACTTGACCACACAAAGTATTCAATAAGGAAAATAGTGGAGGGGACGGGATAGCTCAGTGATCAGAGCACTCGCTTTCCCCAAGCTAAGGTTAAGCAGCAGCAAGCGTGGTTACCAAGTCGATGGGTGACCGTTTGCGCGCCTTGGTTTCAGTACAGTCCCCCTAGTTCACCCAGCTGTAAATGGGTACCTGCCCTCTTTAGGGTCAGGGAAGGTAAAACCAGCGAGGGAGAGGAGATGGGCGCCTCCCTCAACATGCTGGCCCCTAGAGGAGCTGAGGTCTCTGATGACGCCTCGCTGCCCTACGGCCACATAGGTTATGGGACACCTTTACCTTTACCTAGTGGAGGA
>CM060345.1:26777255-26784221 GCA_030674155.1 Stramonita haemastoma
TGTACATGGTCGTGCGTGTGTGTGTGTGTGTGTTGTGCGTGGTGTTATGCGTGTGTGTGTGTGCGGTGTGTGTCTGGTGTGTGTGTTGTGTCGCGTCGACGCGTGTGTTTCTGCTGGCGTGTGTGTGTGTGTGTGTGTTGTGTGTGTGTGTGTGTGTACGGATGGACGGGCAGGAAAAAGAGTGGAAAGAGATGATAGGTGCATCCGAAAGATCTGAGTCTCACTACCAACACAACTACACACACACACACACACACACACACACAACACACATACATACATACCAAAAAACAACCACACACACACACACACACACACACACACACACACACACACACACACACACACACACACACACACACAGAGAGAGAGGAGAGAGAGAGAGAGAGAGGAGAGAGAGAGAGAGAGAGAGAGGAGAGAGAGAGAGAGAGAGGAGAGAGAGAGAGAGAGAGAGAGAGAGAAAATGAAGGAATAAGTGTAGGAATGAATGATCTTTATCTTTCAAGGGTGACAGATAAGCATTCACATACTTTTTTTCTTCCGGCCCTTGCCCTGATCAGGGACTATTAGGTGAGAGAGAGGAGACAGAGAGAGAGAGAGAGAGAGAGAGAGAGAGAGAGAGAGAGAGAGAAGAGAGGAGAAGAAGACAGAGAGACGAACAGAACAGACACAGACAGACAGACAGACAGACAGAAGACAGAGAGAAAGACAGACAGACAGACAGAAGAGAAGAGAGAGAGAGAGAGAGAGAGAGAGAGAGAGAGAGGAGAGAGAGAGAGAGAGGAGAGAGAGAGAGAGAGAGAGAGAGAGAGTTTTATCAAACAAAGGTGACCGACAAGCTAATTCCGTGTCAATAACCCCGAGGTGCCCAGTTTGTCTCTTTCCCGGTAAAAAGTCCTTGTGGTTTTCAGTTTGTCTGCGTCTGGGTAAAAAAAACAAAGTTGACTCCTGTCTATTTGCCGGATCGAACAAGGGGGTGGTGGTGGTGGAGACAGAGAAGAGAGAGAGAGAGAGAGAGAGAGAGAGAGGGAGAGAGAGAGAGAGAGAGAGAGAGAGAGAGAGGTTACACTCTGGCTTTAGCTTTCAGGTCAAGTGACGGTATCTTGTAGACAATGCTATTCAGAATTATTCTTTTGTTGTTGCTCATATAATTTTTTTTTAAGTAAGGGAAAGTGCCCTGACCTGTGTAGTTTGTTGTTTTGTTTGCTTTGTTGGGGTGGGGGGTGGGTTTGTTGTTTGTTTTTTGTTTTGGGGTTGTTGCTGTTTTTTGGTTGGTTTGCTGAGGTCTCTGATTCCTGGCTCCCCTACGACCACAAAGATTATGGGACACCTTTACCTTACCTTTTTTTTTCGTTTTGTTGTGTGTGTGTGTGTGTGTGTGTGGTGTGTGTTGTGTGTGTGTGTGTGTGTGTGTGTGTGTGTGTGTGTGGTTGTGTGTGTGTGTGTGTGTGTGTGTGTTGTGTGTGTTGCGTGCGTGTGTTTTGTTTTTTTTTTTGTTGTTGTTTGTTGGATTTGTTTTGTTTGTTTTGTTGTTGTTGTTGTTTTTGGGGGGTGGTGATTGGGGTTATAGAGTAGTACCAGATGGTCATAAGAAAGAGGCAAGCGATCATCAAACGAGATTTGCTTGTCTTCCTACAATGTTGACCTGCACAATCATTTATACTGTGGCTACGAAACCTATCAGACGATAAAGGTCTAAGTGTGGTACAGCGTTGGTCGATTTTTTTTTTTCTTTTTCAATTTTCAAATCTACCGTTTTTTGTGCCAAGTCAAATGAGTTGCAAGTCAGGAGGAGTCTTGCACAGAAAATGCTTTTAATTTGGGGAATGAGGGGGGGAGTGGACTGGGATGCGGAATAGCCTATAGGTTAGAGCCTTGCGTTCGTGATCTATTTATTCTTTTATATCGAGGATAATGCCGCCGCTGTAGCCTAGTGGTTAGGGCGTTGGACTCGTAATCTAAAGATTGCGGGTTCGATCCCAGCTTTCGGCTATAGGCGTTGTGCCCTTGGAAAAGGCACTTTACGGCTATTTTCTCACCCCACCCAGGTGTAAAAGGGGTACCAACCTTGTGTTGGGGGTTAACCCTGCGATAGACTGGCGTCCTATCCAGGGGGGGAGTCTATGACTCTCAGTCGCTTAACGCCACAGAAACCGGGATAAGCACCGGCCTGATGAGCCTTAGGCTCGGGACAGACTTTAACTATCGAGGATAATGGAATAAGCACCCATATGGTTTTTTTACATCCAGTCCCCGTGTGTAGGCAGTTTTGTAAATCTTGTCATCTGTTCCTACCTGCATACAATGGCCTACTCTTACGAAAAGCGGAACAGGATTTAACGTGTGCGCAAGATGTTCTGCGTGCGTTGGCACACGGGGCCTCGGTTTAAAGTCTCATCCGAAAGACTTTTGGGGGGGAGTGGAGTCACTACTGATGTTAAGAGGAATATTCCCCTCGAACGGGAATCGAACCCGGGTCGTCAAATTGCGAGCGCAATGTTCTGACCACTAGGCTATCCTGTCCTTACGTGTCTGACAGCCCGAGTTCAATCACCACCACCAAGGCACCCATTCGAAGGGATCACCCCCCTGAAGTTTGAATCAGTACCGACTCCACTCCACAAAAGTCCTTCAGATGAGACTAAAAACCGAGGCCCCGTGTGCGAACGCGCGCAGAACATTTTGCGCACACGTTAATTAAAAACCGTTCCCCCTTTTGAAAGAGTAGGCCAGGTTTTTTGTCGGTAAGGGAGGATGACAAATTCCAAAAACTGCATGGGCACTGACGTCGTGTTTAGACACCGTCCCCGAAGTCGAAATAATAATAATAATAATAATAATAAATTATTATTATATTATATAATTATAATTATAATTAAATAATAATAATAATAATAATAATAATGATAATAATAATAATACATGGAATTTCTATAGCGCTATATCTTGCAAAAACAAATCAAAGCGCTTGCATTCGACCTATACAACACACAATCAATCAATAACCATTTATAGCTTTAATAAATTCGAATGTACACACACATGCACACGCACGCACGACGCGCACACACACCACCGCACCACGCACGCACGCACGCACGCACACACCACACACACACACACACACACACACACACACACACACACACACACACACACAGCAGAATGTGAAAAATGTCAACACTGTTGAACCTCAGAGCTCTTGAAAAGGATCTCTATTAGGGGGGACGGGGTGGAAACAAATTGGGGAATAATTATGACGAGAAATGTTGTGATTAAAGCTTATTAAAGAAAACAAAAGAAAATGAGCAAAACAAAAAAAAAACCTTGGAGTGTGGCCAAAGACGTACAATGGAAGAGCGAGGGGGAAGGGGGGCAGAGGAGATCATGATTTCAATATGGCTGATCGGATTCCATTACTGGACCCTGCGAAAAGTGACAGATTGCGTGGCGTGATGGCTGAACGATTTTTTTTTTTTTTTTGCTCTGCCGGCTGAAGAAGCGAGACGTGGCAGATTTCAGTTTACTTTACCGATATTATTGTTGTTGCAACAGTTGTACCAGACGGTGTCAATGCCAGAAAAATATGAATCCATGATAGGTCTACGTGCCGCGCGCTGAGCAAGCACGAGTGTGTGGTTGTGTGCGTGTGTGCGTTGGTGTGTGTTTGTGTGTTTGTGTGTTGGTTTTGTGGTATTTGGTGTGTGTATGTGTTGTGTGTATGTATGTATGATGATGAATGTATGTATGTAGATGTTTGATGTTTTATGTAGGGTAGTATGTATGTATGTATTATGTATGTAGTATTTACGTACGACGTACGTACGTATGTTGCATGTATTGTTTGTTAGTCCGGCGGTGTGGTTTGGTTGTGTTTTGTATGTGTGTGGTCTGTCTGTCTGTTGTTTGTGTAAAAGTGTGTATATGTTATTCACATGGTTTTTTACCATGTTTTAAAAGAAGCGGGAAAATGTGGTAACTATAAAAACCCACCATAAAACTATCCAATTTTTTTTTTCTCTTCAAAGCATGAGATATTACATGGCCCGTAAATGTTTTTTACTTAATAATATGTTTATTGACCGGGTTTGGCAGGGGGGGGGGGGTTAATGCAAACTGGCAAAAGGTGTGTGTGGGGGGGGGTCCTCTTTACTCGTTTTTTTTGTATGTGGTTTTTTTCTGAAGATCGAGGAGGAATGGGGCCCCTACCAAAGGTTCAACTTGCCTATGATAAGAAGATTGTTTATTGTTTTTAATCATCAAAATCATCATCATCAAACATCATCAAAATTCATTCTTATTCATTATCATCCATCTCATCTCATCATTTCCTTGTTTTTTATTAATAAGAATTGATATTATTATCATTTATCATCATCGTCATCCCCTATCGTCATCATCATCCATCACACCACCCCATTATCGACATCATCACACATTTAGTATTATTTGGTTTGTTAGATCATTAGTTCGTTCTTGTTGTTTTTTTGTCGTTTATTATTATTATTATTTTTTTATTATTATTATTATTATTATTTTTCATCACATCATTACTAACTACTACTACTACTAACTACTACACTAACACTACTACTACTACTACTTTTTCACATTATCATTATTGTTGTTGTTTGTTGTTGTTGTTGTTTTAATCTTAAAACCACTTTATGTCACAGCAGATTTTCTGCGGAAATTCGGGATGCTCTCCCCGAGGAGGAGCGCGCCGCTACAAGAGCAGCGCACCCATTATTATTATTTTTCCTGTCTGCAGTTGTATTTGTTTCCCTACAGAGTGATATTTTCTACTAATTTTGCCAGGGACAACCCTCTTTGTTGCCTTGGGTTCTCTAAAGGGGCCTATAAAATTGATGTAAACACAAGGACCTTAGTTTTTCGCTCATCCGAAAGACGAAATACTAGCACACAACCACCACTCATGGTCTAATGGATGATTGAAAAGTTTTGGGCCAAACAGGATTTGAACCACCGCATACTCTGCCCCGGGTTTTTTCGCTTTATAAAAAGCAGGCGTATTCCTCTAATCACGATTCATCGCCTTATTATTATCACGTCTATTATTGTCATTATCAATATCATCTCATACCATTATCGATGTTATCGTGTTGTTGTAGTTGTTCACGTTTCGCTGCTGTTAACGTTGTTCCCGTTTTTAAAGTCTTTGTTGTTGTTTCTGATGTTTACTATTGGCCTATTATCCTGTTATCATCTTTTATCAGAACCACGTCGTCACACAAGGCGTGTTCAACATCTTTCCGTAAACTGATCCATCTTCTTCTTCTTTTTTCTTCTTTTTCTTTTTTCTTCTTCTTTTCTTTTCGTATTCTTCTTCGTATTCTTCTTCTTCGTTTCTTCTCTTCTTTTTGCATTTTTCTTTCCCTTTCATTTTCTTCTCCCGCATTCTTCTTCTTTCTTCTTCTTCTTCTTCTTTCTTCTTTTCTTCTTCTTCTTCCGCATTCTTCTCCGCATTCTTTTCTTTTTTTCCGCATTCTTCTTCTTTTTTCTTCTTCTTCCCATTCCTTTCTTCTTTTTCTTTTCCCATTCTTCTTCTTCTTTTTTTTCTTTTCTTCTTCTTTTTTCTTCTTCTTTTCTTCTTTTTTTCTCCCATTCTTCTTCTTCTTTTCTTCTTCTTTTTTTCTTCTCCGCATTCTTCTTCTTTCCCCTTCTTCTTCTTCTTTTTTTTCTTCTTTTTCTTCTTTCTCCGCATTCTTCTTCTTTTCTTCTTTTCGCGCATCCCTTTTTGGGGTGGGTAATCCCAAAAAATTATCTGCTGCAAAAGTCGTATTTTCCTCCTGTCTCTCCAAAAAAATTTAAGATTTGCAGGTATTTTTGAAATCTTTTTTATCCTTAAGAGAGAGATTGAGTCTTTTACAGAAATTGACATACTTTTTTTTTAAAGCAGACTTTAATATTTTGTTTTGTCATTTTGCGATGAATTTTTTGCTTTTTTGTTCCCCTTTGGAGATAAAACTTTTGGTGTTTTGCTGAAGGGGTTTCTTTCTCCTGTTGAACTTGTTTGTTATCCTCCATGCCCAAAAAAAGGGGTGAAAGGAATTAAAGCTCCTCTTCATTTTATCAAGCTTTAAAAAAAATTAAAAAGACCAAAAAAAAAAAACCTCCCCCAAAAAAAAATTTTCAAAAAAACGGCCACGGGGGCGAGACAAAATTTTTTTTAAAAGAAATTTGTCGAAGCGTTTCGGTTCCCCTGGTTCTCGTACGGTAAAAGATAGACCGCCGACAAACAACGATATGCAAAAAAAACCCGAGGAATCATATATGAATGAGATCGGGGTGGGGGTTTAAAGGGTTGTAAAAGTATTAGGGTTGGGGCGGCGGGGGTAGAGGTTTTAAGCGCCTGTCTAGAAAAACGAAAAAACCAAAAGGCAAAAATGTGCCCCGGTTTGAATCCCGTTTGGGGCCCCCCAAATGTTTCCCCCCCCATTAGACCAAAAAGTGGTGGCTTGGGTGCTAGTCTTTCGGATGAGACGATAACCCCCCGGTCCCCCGGGGGGTACCCCTTTTTTTTGCGCACGTAAAAAAAAACCCCCTGGAACAAGAAGTTGTCCTTGGCAAAATTTTGTAGAAAAAAGCCACTCTGCAGGGAAACCAAAAAATTTTTAGACAGACAAAAAAAAAAAAAATAAAAAAGGGGAAGTCGCTGCAAATTTTTTGCGACCGCCCCCCAAAGTAGTGTATACGGCTTTAGGGGGGGGGGAGCCTAGTTGGTTTTGAGAGAAAACTGGGGAGCAGAAAATTAGAGAGGAAATCCAAGCAATTTTTGGGAAAAAATGCCCCCGAAAAAATCCCAAAATTCATACAAAAACCAAAACCAATACTATGTTAAAAAGAAATTTTTAAAACGGGTGGGCCCCCCGGGGGCCTTTTTTTCCCCACCATAAAGAGGAAAAAGCTGATGTGGTTTGGTCAAAAACCCCAAAAACCCAAAAC
>CM060345.1:26784321-26789321 GCA_030674155.1 Stramonita haemastoma
GAGTTGCAAGTCAGGAGACTTGCACAGAAAATGCTTTTAATTTGGGGAAATGGGGGGGGGGGGGGAAAGATTGGGATGCGGAACAGCCTATAGGTTAGAGCCTTGCGTTCGTGATCTATTTATTCTTTTACATCGAGGATAATGCCGCCGCTGTAGCCTAGTGGTTAGGGCGTTGGACTCGTCATCTAAAGGTTGCGGGTTCGATCCCAGCTTTCGGCTATGGCGTTGTGCCCTTGGAAAAGGCACTTTATGGCTATTTTCTCACCCCACCCAGGTGTAAAAGGGGTACCAACCTTGTGTTGGGGGTTAACCCTGCGATAGACTGGCGTCCTATCCAGGGGGGGAGTCTATGACTCTCAGTCGCTTAACGCCACAGAAACCGGGATAAGCACTGGCCTGATGAGCCCTAGGCTCGGGACAGACTTTAACTATCGAGGATAATGGAATAAGCACCCATATGGGGTTTTTTTACATCTAGTCCCCATGTGTAGGCAGTTTTGTAAATCTTGACATCTATTCCCACCTGCATACAATGGCCTACTCTTACGAAAAGCGGAACAGGATTTAACGTGTGCGCAAGATGTTCTGCGCGCGTTGGCATACGGGGCCTCGGTTTAGTCTCATCCGAAAGACTTTGGGGGGGAGTGGAGTCACTACTGATGTTAAGAGGAATATTCCCCTCGAACGGGAATCGAACCCGGGTCGTCAAATTGCCAGCGCAATGTTCTGACCACTAGGCTATCCTGTCCTGACGTGTCTGACAGCCCGGGTTCAATCCATCACCAAGGCACCCATCCGAAGGGATCACCCCCTTGAAGTTTGTATCAGTGCCGACTCCACTCCCACAAAAGTCCTTCAGATGAGACTAAAAACCGAGGCCCCGTGTGCGAACGCGCGCAGAACATTTTGCGCACACGTTAATTAAAAACCGTTCCCCCTTTTGGAAGAGTAGGCCAGGTTTTTTGTCGGTAAGGGAGGATGACAAATTCCAAAAACTGCATGGGCACTGACGTCGTGTTTAGACACCGTCCCCGAAATCGAAATATAATAATAATAATAATAATAATAATAATAATAATAATAATAATAATATAATAATAATAATAATAATAATAATAATAATACATGGAATTTATATAGCGCTATATCTTGTTTTAAAAAAAATCAAAGCTCTTGCATTCGACCTATACAACACACAATCAATCAATAACCATTTATAGCTTTAATAAATTCGAATGTACACACACATGCACACGCACGCACGCACACACACACACACACACACACACACACACACACACACCACACACACGCACACACACAAACACACACACACACACACACACACACACACACACACACACACACACACACACACACACACACACACAGCAGAATGTGAAAAATGTCAACACTGTTGAACCTCAGAGCTCTTGAAAAGGATCTCTATTAGGGGGAGGGGGTGGAAACATATTGGGGAATAATTATGACGAGAATTGTTGTGATTAAAGCTTATTATAAGAAAAACAAAAGAAAATAAGCAAAACAAACAAACTTTGGAGTGTGGCCAAAGACGTACAATGGAAGAGCGAGGGGGAAGGGGGGCAGAGGAGATCATGATTTCAATATGGCTGATCGGATTCCATTACTGGACCCTGCGAAAAGTGACAGATTGCGTGGCGTGATGGCTGAATGATTTTTTTTTTTTTTTTTGCTCTGCCGGCTGAAGAAGCGAGACGTGGCAGATTTCGGTTTACTTTACCGATATTATTGTTGTTGCAACAGTTGTACCAGACGGTGTCAATGCCAGAAAAATATCAATCCATGATAGGTCTACGTGCCGCGCGCTGAGCAAGCACGAGTGTGTGTGTGTGTGTGTGTGCGTGTGTGTGTATGTGTGTGTGTGTGTGTGTGTGTGTGTGTGTGTGTGTGTGTGTGTGTGTGTGTTGTGTGTGTGTGTGTGTGTGTGTGTATTTATGTGTGTTTATGTGTGTATTTGTGTGTGTGTATGTGTATGTACGTATGTATGTATGTATGTATGTATGTATGTATGTATGTATGTATGTATGTATGTATGTATGTATGTATGTATGTATGTATGTATGTATGTATGTATGTATGCATGTATGTATGTATGTATATGTGTATGTGTGTATGTATGCGTGCGTGTGTGTGTGTTTGTGGATGTGTGTGTGTGTGTCTGTGTGTTTGTGTATATAATGTGTGTATGTGTTATCTACATGGTTTATTATCATGTTTTAAAGAGCGGGAAACATGTGATAACTATAAACACCTACCATAAAATTGTCCTTCTAATTTTTTTATGTCTTCAACGCATGAGATATTACATGCCCCGTAAATGTAATTTATTACTTTATATGTTCATGACTCGGGTTTGCAGGAGGGGGGGGGGGTGGTTAATGCAAACTGGCTGAGAAGGTGGGGGGGTCTCTCTTTACTCGTTGTTTTTGTACTGTGTGTCTTTTCTGTAGATCAAGGAGGAATGGGCCCCTACCAGGTTCAACTTGCCTATGATACAGACAGTATTGTTATGTGTTTTATCATCAAAATCATCATCATCATCAAAATTATCATTCTTACCATTATCATCATCATCATCATCATCATCATTGTTATTATTAATATGATTGATATTATTATCATTATCATCATCGTCACCATCCCTATCGTCATCATCATCATCATCATCATCATCACCATCATCATCGACATCATCATCATCATATTAGTATTATTATGGTTGTTAGTATCATTAGAATCGTTCTTGTTGTTTTTTCATCGTATTGTTATTGTTGTTTTACTACTACTACTACTACTACTACTACTACTACTACTACTACTACTACTACTATACTACTATTACTACTACTACTACTACTACCACTACCACTACTACACTACTACTACTACTACTACTACTACTACTTTTTCATTATTATTATTATTGTTGTTGTTGTTGTTGTTTTAATCTTATACCACTTTATGTCACAGCAGATTTCTCTGCGTGAAATTCGGGATGCTCTCCACGAGGAGAGCGCGCCGCGACAAGAGCAGCGCCACCCATTATTATATTTTTCCTGTCTGCAGTTGTATTTGTTTCCCTACAGAGTGATATTTTCTACATAATTTTGCCAGGGACAACCCTCTTTGTTGCCTTGGGTTCTCTAACGTGCGCTATATAATGATGTATAACACACAGGACCTTAGTTTATCGTCTCATCCGAAAGACGAAATACTAGCACACAGACCACCACTCATGGTCTAATGGATGATGGAAAAGTTTTGGGCCCAAACGGGATTTGAACCACCGCGTACTTCGACCCGGTTTTTTCGCTTTATTGGAAGGTGTGTTACCTCTAGACCACCGATTCATCGCCATCATTATTATCATCATCATGTTTATAGTCATTATCAATATCATCATCACTACCATTATCGATGTTATGGCTATTGTTGTAGTTGTTCACGTTTCGCTGCTGTTAACGTTGTTTCCGATGTGAACGTCTTTGTTGTTGTTTCTGTTGTTACTATTATTATCACTGTTATCATCATCATTATGAACATCGTCGTCACCACAAGGCGTGTTCAACATCTCTTCCCGTAAACTGATCCATGCTCCTTCTTCTTCTCCTTCTTCTTCTTCTTCTTCTTCTTCTTCTTCTTCTTCTTCTTTCTTCTTCTTCTTCTTCTTCGCAATTCTTCTTCGCAATTCTTCTTCGCAATTCTTCTTCTTCTTCCTTGCAATTCTTCTTCTTCTTCCTTGCAATTCTTCTTCTTCTTCGCATTCTTCTTTTTCTTCTTCTTCTTCTTCTCCACTTTATTCTTCTTGTTCTTGTTCTTGTCTCGTTGTTGTTGTTCTTCTTCTTCTTTTTCGCATCCTTCGCATTCTTCTTCTTCTCCACATTCTTCTTCTTCTTCTCCACATTCTTCTTCTTCTTGTTCTTCTTCTTCTTCTTCTTCTTCTTCTTCTTCTTCATCATCATTATCTTCTTTTTCTTCTTCGCATTTTTCTTCTTCGCATTCTTCGTATTCTTCTTCTTCGCATTCTTCTTCTTCTTCGCATTCTTCTTCTTCGCATTCTTTTTTGTTTGTTTGTTGTTGTTTTGTTTTTTCTTCTTCTTCTTCTTGTTCTTCTTCTTCTTCTTCTTCTTCTTCTTCTTCTTCTTCGCATTCTTCTTATTCGCATTCTTCTTCTCCTTCTTCGCATTGTTCTTCGTCTTCTCCACATTCTTCACTTCTTCTCCGCATTCTTCTTCTCCGCATTCTTCTTCTTCTTCTTCTTCTTCTTCTTCTTCTTCTTCTTCACATTCTTCTTCTTCTTCTCAGTATTCTTCTTCTTCTCCACATTCTTGTTGTTGTTGTTGTTGTTGTTGTTGTTGTTGTTTGTTGTTGTTGTTGTGTTGTTGTTGTTGTTGTTGTTCTTCTTCTTCTTCTTCTTCTTCTTCTTCTCTTCTTCTTCTTCTTCTTCTTCTTCTTCTTCTTCTCAGTATTCTTCTTCTTCTCCACATTCTTGTTGTTGTTGTTGTTGTTTGTTGTTGTTGTGTTGTTGTTGGTGTTGTTGGTGTTGTTGTTGTTGTTCTTCTTCTTCTTCTTCTTCGTCTTCTCCGCATTTTTCTTCTTCTTTTTCTTCTTCTTCTTCTTCCAGCGCATCCGATTTAGGCGTGGACTGATCCATAAAAGTTATCTGCTGTACAAAAGTCGTATTTTCCTCCTGTCTCTCTCAAAATTTATAAGATTTGCAGGTATTTCTTGAAATCTTATTTTATGCCTTTCACGAGTAGAGATTGTGTCTTTTACCGAAATTGACATACTATTTTTTTTTTAATGCACTGAGTCTTTAATATTGTTTGTTTGTCATTTTGCGATGAATTCTTTGCTTTTCAGTTCCTGTTGGTATTGATAATAACTTTTGGATGTTTTGCTGTAAGGTTTCTTTTCTCCTGTTGAACTTGTTTGTTATCCTCCATGCCCCAAAAAGG
>CM060345.1:26794321-26796821 GCA_030674155.1 Stramonita haemastoma
ACCGTTTTACCCACATTAAGGTAGCCGCATCCGACTTCGGGAGTATAAATTGTCCTGCCACACAACATATTTGTTTGGTTTTAATCAGCTTTTAACCAGAGGTAGGTGTTATCTTCTTATCGTTTTGGGCAGAAGCTCGTCTCTGAGAGGAGGAATCTTTATCATATATCAACTTGACTTCGTCTCTGAAATCGGATACGGCTACCGAAAATGGTGGGCAAAAACCGTCGCATACGCATAAATAAATGACCATCGGGGAACCTCAGAGCTTCCAGCCCAGGAAGGGGAAAAAAGTGAGTTCTTGCTTAATTCCTTGAGGAACAGTTGGGGAACTGT
Source organism: Stramonita haemastoma (assembly GCA_030674155.1). NCBI lineage: Eukaryota > Metazoa > Mollusca > Gastropoda > Neogastropoda > Muricidae > Stramonita > Stramonita haemastoma. The sequence goes on from CM060345.1 coordinate 26,794,658, forward strand.
ACTGACCTTTTTTTCTGGCCGTGTGTCGCGGAGAAGAGAAGAAGAAGAAGAAAAAGAAGAAGAAAGAAGATGAAGAAGAAGAAGAAGAAGAAGAAGAGAAGAAGAAGAAGAAAGAAGAACAAGAAGAACAAGAAGAACAAGAAGAAGAAACAAGAACAAGAACAAGAAACAAGAAGAACAAGAACAAGAACAAGAAGAAAAAGAACAAGAAAAAGAAGAACAAGAAGAAGAAGAAGAAGAAAGAAGAAGAAGAAGAAGAAGAAGAAGAAGAACAAGAAAAGAAAAAGAAGAACAAGAAAGAACAAGAAGAACAAGAACAAGAAGAAGAAGAAGAAATTGCACAAGAAGAAAGAAGAAGAAGAGAAGGAGAAGGAGAAGAAGAAGAAGAAGAAGAAGAAGAAGAAGAAGAAGAAGAAGAAGAAGAAGAAGAAGAAGAAGAAGAAGAAGAAGAACAAACAACAACAACAACAACAACAACAACAACAACAACAGCAACAACAACAACAAGAAATAAAAACAAAAGAAAGAAAAAGTAGAAGTAGAAATGTTTGTCATTTTTCGTCTTAAGCAGCTTTGCAAATATCTAATCTGCGTCTGTCGTGGTGAAAAAGTTAAATTTCGAAAGAACACACACACACACACACACACACACACACACACACACACACACACACACACACACACACACACACACACACACACACACAACACACACACACAACACACTACACAACACACACACACACACACACACACCCCACACACACACACACACACACGAATATTGACCATAATTTTGCTATCAGTTTAATGTCCCCCATAATTTTTTTTTCTTGTGCGTTTCCAAAATCATGTAAGATCATCACTGATTGAAAGTTAAAACAAATTTATTGAAATCCATTCCCACAACACGTTTTCCTCTTCTAATGTTTATCGATTTAAGAGTTTGGTTTTCCCAAAAAATTATTAATGTTGTTTAATCTTTGTAGGGGACAGGATAGCCTAGTGGTCAGAACATTGCGCTCGCAATTTGACGACCCGGGTTCGATTCCCGTTCGAGGGGATTTTTCCCCTAGAGTTAACATCAGTGCGACTCCACTCTCCCCACTAGCCCTGGATAAGATTGTAAACCAAGGCCCCGTGTGCGAACGCACACAGAACCCCCGTTAAATCCTGCTCCGCTTTTCGTAAGAGTAGGCCATCGTGTGCCAGTGGGAACATATGACAAAATTTTGCAAAAACTGCATATACACGGGGACTGGATGTAAAAAAAAAAGCTCATGCGTGCTTATTCATTATCCTCGACATAAAAGAAAAGATAAAAAATAGAAAATAAAATAATCTGATTTCGTCGCAATCTGCCGGCTACGTTTTGTCCAGATTACTTTTCTTGGATTTAAGGAATAATCTCTGAAATATTTCTCATATCATTTTCGATTTTTTTTTTCAGAAAGGAAAAAAAAACGTAAGAATTTTTCTTTACGTACTTGTTTTGTCACGGTGTCTCGGTGTGTGTGTGGTGTGTGTGTGTGTGTGTGTGTGTGTGTGTGTGTGTTGTGTGTGTGTGTGTATGTGTGTGTGTATGTGTGTGTGTCTGTGTGTGTCTGTGTGTGTCTGTGTGTGTGTGTGTTTTGTCTGTGTCTGTCTGTCGTCTGTCTGTGTCTGTGCTATGTCTGTGTGTCTGTGTGTGTCTTGTGTCTGTGTCTGTGTCTGTGTCTGTGTGTTTTCCGAAACCTTTTATTTCTTAAATTGTTAAATAATGATGGCAACAATATGAAGAGGAGATAAATCATCACAACAGAATTTACACAGATATCAAACACACATCATACACTTTCCTTTGTGTGTCTGTGTGTCTTTTGTTATTTTCGTTTTAATAAGAGAGATTTTTTTTTTCACTTTCGTCCAAAAGATTTGGTTGATTCGCTTATGATAGGCAAGCGCTGTTATTTATCCATTATGTACTGGAGGGTGGTTTGTTCCGTTTGTTTATTTGGTTTGGTTTGGTTTGGGGATTTTTGTTTTCTTTGTTTTGTTTTTAGTTTGTTTCGATTTGTATTAAGGCTGGATTGGGGGTTTTGGTTTGGGTGGTTATCTAATCTTATAGAGGTTAGGCGGGAGAATTATTTTTTGTTTTTTGTTGTTTTTTTTTTTGGGGGGTAGT
>CM060345.1:26801821-26807639 GCA_030674155.1 Stramonita haemastoma
GTTCGAATCCTGCTGGCGTCTGACGAACTAAAGGTGAGGGTTTTTACCACATCCCAGGTCAACTTCAAGTGCAGACTTCCCAGTGTTATCCACGTACAGAAGATCCCAACTATGCACGTCAAAGATCCCGTAAGTCATGTCAGCGTTCGATGGGTTACGGAAACACCAGCATACCCAGCATAAGGTAACGGTGTCCCATAACCTGTGTGGTGGTAAGGGAGCGAGGCATCACAGACCTCAGCTTCTCTAGGGGCCAGCATATTGAGGGCGGCGCCCATCTCCTCTCCCTCGCTGCTTTACCTTCCCTGACTCTTAAGAGGGCACGTACCCATTTATAGCTGGGGAACTGTACTGAAGCCAAGGCGCGCAAACGGTCACCCATCCAACCGGTAACCACGCTTTACCGTAGCTTGACTTGGGGAAAGCGAGCGCTCTGACTATTATATACCGCCCCCTATACCCAGCATACACCCTCCAAAGTCGGAATGCAGCTACCTTCATGGGAAGAAAAGCAATAGTAGAATCGAACCCAGAACTTCAGGATTTACTTGTTACACAAGTGAACGTCTTAACCGTCCTTCCATCTCCCTTCTTGGAAATTCATTTTATAATCATGTTTAAATGAAAGTTTTAAAAAAAAAAAAAAAAAAAAAAAAAAGCAACAGAAAACAATGCGCTACAGTACAGAAAGAAAAGTACGTGATGTACAGCTTGCTTGTGTGTGTTGGTGCAATGTGTTGGAAAGTTTTGTTGTTGTTGGGGAGGGGGGGAGGAGGGGAGAGGGGAGGGGCTGGTTTTCTTCTCTCTCTTCTTTTCTACAGAATTTAGGAGCTACGGTAAAATAAAACCTGCAAGAGTTGGTTGGTCCGTATTCTGGGTCTTTGTTTTTTTTTTCTGAAGTTCCTGATGTGTTTTAGGGAGCCTTGAGGTAGGTGTGTGTGTGTGTGTGTGTGTGTGTGTGTGTGTGTGTGTGTGTGTGTGTGTGTGTGTGTGTGTGTGTGTGTGTGTGTGTGTGTGTGTGTGTGTTCCTGTGTGTGTGTGTGTGTCTGTGTGTGTCTGTGTGTGTCTCTGTGTCTGTGTGTCTGTGTGTGTCTGTGTGTGTCTGTATGTTATTCTTTTATTTCGCGTTTTTATATCCAGTGCGTGTGTGTAGCTGTTTCGTACATTTTGTCATCCCTTCCCACCGACACACGATGGCCTACTCTTCCGAAAAGCGGAACAGGTTTTAAAGTGTGCGCAAGCTGATCTGCGTGCGTTCGCACATGGACCTCGGTTTATAGTCTCATTCGAAGGACTTTTGGGAGGGGAGTGGAGTCGGCACTGATCTTAACTCCAGAGGAAAAAATCCTCTTGGACACGATTCGACCTCAGGTCAGCAGATTATGAGCGCAATGCGCATCATTCTAACCACCAGGCTATTCGCCCCCATGCGCGCGCGCGCATGTGTGTGTGTGTGTGTGTGTGTGTGTGTGTGTGTGTGTGTGTGTGTGTGTGTGTGTGTGTGTGTGTGTGTGTGTTAGCAAGCGCGTACGCTCGTACATATGTCTAAACTCGTTGACAGAAACGTCTGCTAACTTGTGAGTTTATTTTTACATAGAAGAATCTCTCTCTCTCCTCTCTCTCTCCCTCTCTCTCTCTCGCTCTCTCTCTCTCTCTCTCTCTCCTCTCTCCTCTCTCTCCTCTCTCTCTCTCTCCTCTCCTCTCTCTCTCCTCTCCTCTCTCCCCTCTCTCATCTCTCTCTTCCCTCCTCTTCTTCTTTTCCCTCAATGTACGTGGTCCACAGGCCCAATCGTCACATTAACATCATTTCAGTCTTCTCAGTGTTTCTCTCCTCACTCCCCCTCTCTCTCTCTTCTCTCATCTCACTCTCTCATCTCTCTCTCTCTCTCTCCACTCTCCTCTCTCTCTCTCTCTCTCTCTCTCTTGTCTCCCCCCCTCTCTCTCTCTCTCTTTTGTTTTTGAGGGATGGGTTCCCGTGTGTTTCCCATCACCATTAACAATGATCATCATCATCATTATCATCAACCGTTTGTCATAATTTTATTGAACACACACACACACAAAACCCCGTGCACGTGCACACACACACACCCACACACACAACACACACACACACACACACACACCACGCACGCACGCACACACACACACACACACATAAAAGCCCAATCATCATCATCATCATTTGTCATCATTATCATCACCATCACCATCACCATCATCATCATCATCATCATCATCATCAGTTATGGTCGTAGAATTATTAGCAGCACTATATAATTATTTTTTTCATTGTTGTTATTATCATTGTTGTTATCATCATTATAATTATCAGTATTTTATGGTATCATGATTATCATTATCATCATCATTAGCATCGCTGTCATTCCCATCACCACCATCGTCATCATCACCACCACCATCACCTTCATCAACCAAAAACTAAAAATTAAAATATCACACACAAAACACAACACACACACACACACACACACACACACACACACACACACACACACACACACACACACACACACACACACACACACACATCCTTCGGATGAGACTTTAAACTGAGGCCCCGTGTGCGAACGCACGCAGAGCGTCTTGCGCACAAAAAACCTGTTCCGCTTTTCGAAAGAGTAGGCCAAGATGCACTGGTGGCAACAGACAACAAAACTTACAAAACTGCAAAGACACCCGGACTGGATGTAAAAATAAAACATATTATCCTCGCGATAAAAGAATGTAACAAAATAAACACACACACACACACACACACACACACACACACAACACACACACACACACACACACACACACACACACACCACACACACACAGAGAGAACATCTTGCGCACACGTTAAATCCTGTTCCGCTTTTCGTAAGAGCAGGCCATTGTGTGCCGGTGGGAACAGATGACAATATTTACAAAACTGCATACACACGGGGACCGGATGAAAAAAAAGCACACGATTGCTTATTCTGTTATCCTCGATATAAAAAAAAAATTTTAAATAGATAAATAAATACACATACACACTGCAGGTCTACTCACCTCCAAAAGAAGAATTTTTTTTCCAAAAGATGGAGGGGGTTTTCACATATATATACACTCACACAAAAATATATACACATAAAACTTTTGGAGCTTTCGAGCGTAAAATTCACTACTTTCACCACCACTGCATAAATCCACCGCTGTACACCTTTCAAATCAAACAAACCACCAATAAAACTTTACTACAAAAAAAAAAAAAAAAAAAAAATTGATAACAAAAAAAGCAAACCACCAAACCACAGAAGAAAAAAAAAACGTTAGATAAATAATTTTCTTAACCTAAGTTCATCCACTAAACGTCGTAGACCCGCGCGCACTCGACTTAGCAAAGACAGAGAGAGAGAGAGAGAGCAAAAGAATAAGACGTGCGTCACATATGACTGAACTTCGATCTTATTACTGAATCCCCCTCCCCCCCCCCCCCCCTCTCTCTCCTCTCTCTCTCTCTCTCTCTCTCTCTCTCTCTCTCTCAAAATCTCTCTCTCTCTCAAAATCTCTTTCACTCACTCTCACTCTCTCTCTCTCTCCCTCTGGCGCGGCAAGCAAGAAATCCAGGCACGTTGAGTGTTTAGTTCTGTTCGCTGAATGGTCTGGAACCAAGTGAACTGAGAAAAGAGAGAGCGCGGCATTGCTAGATCTCTCCTCCTCCTCCTCCTCCTCCTCGTCCTCCTCTTCCTCCTCTTTCCTACCTTACAGCCTACCAGCTCTCTATAGGCTAGGCTATCCCCCCCCAGAACTCGCTTTGTAGGCCTTGTGGCTGAGTTACCGTGCCGCTTCCTTCTTCTTTCTGTATGGTTGTAGTAGTAGGAATATTAGTAGTGGTAGCGAGCCGAGTAGTAGAGAGCTAGGCTAGGTATAGAAAGAAGCATGCTTGCATGCGGCGCGCGGTATAATAACAGAGCAAGAACGCAATAGGGCGTGTGTGTGGTGTGTGTGTGTGTGAATGTGTGTGTGTGTGTGTGTGTGTGTGTACGTGTGTGTACGTGTGTGTCGTGTGTGTGTGTGTGTGTGTGTGTGTGTGTGTGTGTGTGTGTGTGTGTGTACGTGTGTGTGTGTGTGTGTGTGTGTGTGTGTGTGTGTGTGGTGTGCGTGCGTGCGTCGTGTGTGTGTGTGAGTGTGGTGTGTGTGTGTGTGTGTGTGTGTGTGTGTGTGTGGTGTTGTGTGTGTGTGTGTGTGTTGTGTGTGTGTGGTGTGTACGTGTATGTGTGTAGTGTGTGTGTGTGTATTGTATGTGCCTGTGTACTGTGTGTGAGTGTGTGCGTGCGTGTGTTGTGTGTTGTGTGTGTGTGTGTGTGTGTGTGTGTGTGTGTGTGTGTGTGGTAGTGTGTGTGTGTGTGTGTGTTTAATATGCTGCATACAACTTTCTTTTAAAATAAAAGTGTGGAAGAGGGGTAAGGGAGTAAGAGGGGGTAGGATGGGATAGGAGAGGGGGGTAGAGAAGATGGGGGTAAATGAGAGAGAGGTGGGGGAGAGAGGGGGGGAGAGAGGGGGGGGGGGGGGGAAGAGGTTAAAGATTTTTGTGCCTCGTCTCTTCTCTTCTTGTATTGAACAGTTTTGCAAGACGGGGTGTTGTGTGTATAACTTAGTGCACTGGGGTTGGGGGGGGGTGAGAGGAAAATTGGGACGGGGGTAGGGGGGATTAGCAGGAAGGAGGTGGGGTGGACAGGTATTGGGGAAGGGGGGGGGTGAAAGTAGGGGAAGGGTTGGGGTGTGGGTAAAGGGGGTGGGGGGGGGGGGGGGGGTGTGTGACAAAAGCGTCCGGGGTTTTGTTTTTTTTAGCTGGTTTGTGTATAGACTGTCGGGACAATTAAGTTTGGGGTAGGGGGGAGTCATGCGGGGGGGCTCAAAACCTTAAAGGGTACTCTATTTAAAAAAGGAAAAAAGGGAGGAAAGGAGAGGGAGGGGGGGAGAGAGGGGGTGGGAAGAGGGGGAGAAGGGGAGGAAAGAAAAAGAAAAGGGGAAAAAAAAAAAAAGAGAAAAAAAAACAAAAAAAAAAAAACAGACCGGGGCGAAACAAATTTAAAAGAAAACAAAACAACGAACAGAGGGAAGAAAATGCCGGAAGAGACAAAAACAGGGAAAAAGGGAAAAAGGAAGAGAAGGACAAGGGGAAGAAAAGAGACCGAGAGAGAAAGACAACAGACAGAAGGCAGAAGGGCAGAAAGAGACAAAAGGGGACAAAAGGGCGACCAGAGAAGACAGACAGAAGACAGAAGCAGACAGACGACAGACAGACAGACAGACGAAAAAGACGATAAAAAAAAGAGCAGACAGAGAACAGACAGAAAAGAAGAGAGAGAATGAACATTTTTTAGGGGGAAAAGAAAAGCACAAAAATTGGGGTTTTTTTTACACAGGGCCAGTCCAAAAAAAAAAAAAGTAAATGCATCAAACAATAATTCAATTAATGAAGGAAACAAGGAAAGTCCCCAGGAAAAAGGAGGAAGCGGTAAAAACTGTAGTAAACAAAACAAAAAAGAGGTCACGGAGAGAGAGAGAGAGACAGAGAGAAAGACAGGGGCAGCCAGACAGCCAGCCCAAGACGCAAGAAGAGAGAGGGTGTGTGGTGCGCGCGGCGTTTTTTTTTTGTGTGTGTGAGTGTGTGCGTGCCCTGTGTGGTGTGTATGTAGTTGAAAATTGTGTTTGGGGAAAGGGGCGCGGGGGTGTTTGGGTTTGTTTGGTGGTTTCTCTTGTTGTTTGGGGGTTGTTTTCGTGTGTGTTGGGTGCCGGTTTGTGGGGTGTTTTGGGGGTTTTG
>CM060345.1:26820239-26832739 GCA_030674155.1 Stramonita haemastoma
TCTGGTGTTGTCTTCCCATCGCTTCCTCTGTCTGCCTCTTCGTCTTCCTCCCCTTACTCCCTCCCCTGTTAAATAGCCTTGGCCAGTCCAGATGATATGTGACGTGCCTGTACCACTTTAGCTTGCGTTTTTTTCACTGTAGTTAGGAGCTCTTCACATGAACCGATGGCATTCTTTATTCTAGTTTTCGCTTCTTCATTAGTGATGTGATCTCTGTATGAAATGCCGAGGAGTTTGCGAAAGCATCTCATCTCCAGTTAAGATCAGACTGATGCGTTCCCTGAACATGTCCATATTTTTTTTGTACGCATGTGAAACATGGACCATAACAGCAGACATTGAAAAAGGATACAGGCAATGGAGATGAAATACTTTTTCTTCTTACTCTCTCTGGGTCTGCAGGAAAGAGTTTTCAAGCAGCGAAAGTAGAAGGGTATGGCGAGGATGGGTGAATACTTTGAGAAGGTCAAATGAACAATTTGATAGCCGGTGAGTGTTGGACTGAACAAAGAATTAGTGTCAGTTTACCAGAAGCTACCCTCGTAGTTAAGTTTTACAAAGTCGTATGATATTTAGAGCGCGCGCGCACGCGCGCACGCGTGTGTGTGTGTGTGTGTGTGTGGTGTGTGTGTTGTGTGTGTGTGTGTGTGTGTGTGTGTGTGTGTGCGCGCGCGAGCGTGCGTGCGTGCGTGCGTGCATGCGTGCGTACATACATGCGTGCATACATTCATGTTAGCACGCGTACATGCTTGCTAAATGCAAGTGGATTTCGTGTGTGTGTGTGTGTGTGTGTGTGTGTGTGTGTGTGTGTGTGTGTGTGTGTGTGTGTGTGTGTGTGTGTGTGTTGTGTTGTGTTGTGTTGTGTTGTGTTGTGTTGTGTTGTGTTGTGTTGTGTGTGTGTGTGTTGTGTTGTGTTGTGTTGCGGTGTGTGTGTGTGTGTGTGTGTGTGTGGTGTGTGTGTGTGTGTGTGTGTGTGTGTGTGTGTGTGTGTGGGGTTTCCCTGCTATTATTCTATTGTGGTGATGTATAGTCAATGATGGGAAACACATGGCTATAAATGAAAAGTTTGAGAATAGTTAATCGAGAAAGTCCTTTGTTTTTGGATAACTGATGAAACCTATTGGAAAGCCGTTTTCAAAGGGACATCACGTGATCAGATCAAGCAAATTATTGTTTAATTATGACACTTAAGATTTCACAAGAGTCAACTTCTTCAAGTAATCCTTTATCAATAAACAGGGGTTTACAATCGGATATTTATTTTCAGCCTTTTCTGTTGCACTGAAACATGTATGCACTTTGTATTCTGTGTGTGTTTAAAGATATACGGTTGAACTGTGTGTTTCAGCTAATTAATCTATCAGTATCATCTAGTAATTTGTTAGTCGACCTATAATGATCTGAATCACTGCAGAACAAATAAGTATCCTCAGCAAACATTTACAGTTGCAATTAAAAAACAAGGTAAGTTATTTACATAGATCTAAAAAAAAGAGAAAAAATGGTCCTGAAACTGAATCGTGGTATCAATCTGTCTTTCTATTTATTCCATAGTCTGGTGACCATGGGGGCACCCCCGAAGACTTGAAAACCAGTTTCCTCCATTGATCTCTCTGTTCTGCCTTTCTCAGGGTTTTGTTGAGTTCTAGGCCTGTCCAGTCACTGATGTTGTTCTCCCATCTCTTCCTTGGTCTGCCTTTTTTTCTTCCTCCATGGACAGTGCCTTGCAGTATTGTTTTTGCACGCACTTTTGCTCTTGTGACATGCCCATACAATTTTATGTTAACGCTTCTTTACGATGTTAGAAGGTTTTCGTTGGGTCGAATAGTTTTTTGGATTCTGTTATGCATGTCTTCGTTGCTTATTCGTTCTTTGTAGAAGATGCCAGGGAGTCTCTGGAAGCATCTCATCTCTACTACCTGTACTTTTCTCTCCAAATCTGCAGTAACGGTCCACGATTCACAGGCATACAGGAATATGGATATGACAAGGGAGTGCATTAGTCTGATGTTGGAGTTGAGTGAGATACTTTTATATCTACAAATGGTGTTCAGTTTTGACGGTGCTGTTATTGCCTGTGCAATCTTGTATACAATCTTTGGCTTGGAACCCTTATCTGATACAATGGCTCCCAAATACTTGAAGCTTTGAACTGTTTCCAGCTTCTGGTCATTCACCCTGATATCAGAGCTGATGCTCTTGGCGTTATTGGTCATCAGTTTAGTCTTTCCTGCACTGATTTCCATGCCGTGTATTTTGAAGGCCTTATTCAGGTATTCTGTTAGGCAGGCAAGCTCCTTTTCTGATTCTGCTTGTTCATCAATGTCATCTACAAAGCAGAGATTTTTGATTGTTCTGCCACCAATGCTGACTGATCCCTCATGATATTACAGTGCATCAGCCATGATTCTCTCAAGGAGTATATTTTAAAGAGTGGGTGAGTGTAGAAAGCCCTGCCTTACTCCAAAACTCCAAACACCTCTCCAATGTTGCTGATGTAGTACACTGCACTGGTGGCCTTGTTGTACAGCTCTTTGATGACTCTGATCAGATTTGCATTGATGCTGTACAAATTCATGGTTCCCCACAAAACTGCATGCCACATCGCTGTCACATGCCTTCTTAAAATCAGTAAATACATGGTAGAGGTCTCGTTGGTGTTCACAGAGTATTCTAAGGTTGAATATCTGTTCTGTTGGGCTGTGCCCTGCTCTGTGGTATGCCACGTGTTAACTGTCAGTAACTGCTTTCTATAAGGCTACGGCCATAGTAAACCTGGCTGTCCGGAATTTTGACGGTCTTCATCCGGTAGAACAGATCCGTTAAAGTAGCCATAGTAGATCCGGCTTTCTGGAGTTTGACAGACATCTCTTTCTGAGAATGTGGTCAAGTGAAATAAGGAGTAGTCGCCCTGAAACTGCGAGTGACGTGAAAACGAGGCTGAGGCGGCAACTGAAACTCCACCAGAAAATAGTTCAACATAAAAAGTGTTTTTACATAAAATCCCCCCCACAAAACTTTTATTAAAATCGCTGGAATGTAATTGGAAAGGGTCAATTTACTAGTTTGTGTAGTCAAAAATTTTGAAGCATTTACTTTGTACCGTAAATGTTTTTCTTGACTATTTTCCTATTCGTCAGCCCGGCAAACAGACGTTTTGCTCGAAAGTCGAAATGATGGGTTAAAAATACTGGACCGGGCGGCTCTACTATGGCCACGCACAGCCATAATCAGTGACACCACAGAGTAATTCAGCTGGGCAGGATTTTTCACTGGGGGCGGCAAAATTGACCGCGGCAAAAAGCCCGGTTTACTATGGCCGTAGCCTAAGGCAAAAACCTTGCTAGAAGGTTTTGGTTTCAGCTTGGACACGTATGATTTACACAGTAACGAAGAGTGCTTGATGACATCAAAAGCCATTGTAAAGTCAACAGAAAGAAGACCTGTGAATATATGTTCATTTACGTTATACAAGAGACTATCTGTGAGTTTTATAAGAGCTGTATGACAGGAAACACTTTTATGACTGACTTTCTTTCATTAGCTGTTTTTATTATTTTAGTAGGATAAGGATATAAGGATTTTTGTATGTGTTTTTCTTTGGTTTTTTGCTGCCTCATTGTCTGTGACTTACCTGTTCCTGCCTTCCCACGTCGCTCGTTTCAATCTCCCAGCCACAGCCATACCCAGGTTCGTTATGTCTTATCGGCATAGTCAGAAGTCCACAGGGAGCTCATCAATATTAGGCTGTCATGGGCCACCAGCCATAGGGTCCCTGCACTTCTGCTGGGTCACTTTGGTGGTGTTCAGTGGTGCCTGTTGTGAGCTTAACATACGCAGGACACCACCTACTAAGCCCCATTCAAGTGACAGTATTAGCTCAATCATGGAGCCAGACTGAGTGAGATGCCCACCTGAGGTGGCGACTGCCACAACATTCCTCCAACCACTGCCTCCAACCCCAAAGGCTTTGACACAAACTCACCACAGGCACAGAAGCGTATGGGGAAACAGAACCTGAGGTCACCATGAGACCAGAGCAGCCAGGGCCAAGGAATCAGAGGCAAATTTTTCATTGCATGATGATCGCTAAAAATGAGGATGATGTAATGCTGCTGCTATGGAAGTGCATGTGCTTGAAGACTACTTGACAGGGTTGTACTCTATGCTTACTATCATAATATATCCCAGCATCAACCAGGCCTGAGAGAAACAGACACCTGCAGTGCTTGTCAGGTAATTTGAACAACACTCTCAAATTCGCATCCGTAAAGTGGATGAAACTCGACTGTGTGGTCCCAGTCTCCCCTTGAGCACACAGCACACTTACTCTGGGTAGGAGCCTGTCCGAGCCAAAACAATTCCCTATGACTGTTATAGGATATTAACCTGCTACCTTCCAGTCCAAAATCCAAGGCGTTAACCACTGTGCCATGGCAACTGGTTTGTATGTGTTTTTCAGTTGGGTTTTATAGGATGGGCAAACCAGAAATTGGTGGACAAGAAGGACAAGATGAACCATCTAGTTTGTTAACAAGTACGACTTTTGTTAGCTTAAATATTTTTGCATGATTTGCCCATTCAAATTCAGATACTTTATTTTCTCAAAAACAGATAACTTCACGCGGTTACGAGCCACATATAAAAAAAAGAAAACATGCAAACATAATATCATGAAAAATACTATGACACAATATTCAAACATCAGCTCCCGTCCATCACAATATAAAAGTACCCACAAATCAGCAATACCTCAGCCAGTCATAAAGTCATAAAGCCTATGCCTGTAAGTGTAAAAAATCAGTGGGTTTGAAAGTCTTCTCATTCTATATCATGTTTGTAACGTGTTCTTTAACGCCCCCCCCCCCCCCCTCTTATTTTTTTAATTATTTTTTAAAGAGCCAGGCTTTCAACAACATCTAGTGTCGTCATTGGTGGTAGATAGAAAAAAAACATTCATTGAAATTTGCCCCACATCTTGTTTTAGATAATGAAAATCGTTTTTTTTTCTTAATCAGCAATATTTGAAAAAGGGCTTAGTTCATCTAGACTATGGCTTTCCAGACCTGGTGAGAATGGTTTGTTGAAACTAATAATCTTTTGAGTAATTATGTTTAGATCTGTACTAAATTGAGTTTGGTTTGTTTCTTTGCCTTTTCTATTGTTCTTTTGTTCCAAATCTTCAAATAGTTTCCAAAATATATTTTAGTTTTAATACAATCACTATCCAGTGTGGTTGGATGACTTCCCTTACTCTTTTTCCTATTAACGGGGCATGTTTGTTGTATACTGAAGTTAAAATGGTAATCGAAAATTTGCCACCTTCTTTGGAATCTCTTTTTTGACATATATTGTTCAGTGGCAAATTAAACAGATCTACAATTGTGAATATTTTTAAAGCTCTTGTAACATATTGCTTTATGTCCTACCATTAAAATTTTGGTTCCATTGTTTTTTTGTCCCATGGCTAGAGCTCCTAGGTTCGCCAATGATCAGATTTTGCTTTTGCAACCGTTTTCACCCACCATTAAGGTAGCTGCATTCCAGCTTTGGGCATATTTCACTTTTCAATACAGTAAAACAAGTAGGATTATGATCATTACTTGCATATAACTGACCTATGTGTTGTATCATAATATTAGTAAAATTATGTATGACATGTCAAAGTTGCAGTGTCATCAGTAACGCGTTTTATTTTGTCTGTTATCTGATCTAGTACATGCATTGTGTAGTTTTGATGCCATTTGTATTAAGATTTAAAAAAAACCCACATCTATGTTAAAATATCTAAGTATAACAGTCTTGTGTAATTTTGGAAGTTGATAGAGATGTAATGGAGTGCTTGTCGACAGTCTGTGTTGTTAAAATAAGACATGTAACAGTTATGTACAGGGTGATCCCTGTCCTCTTTGGACTAACACACTGCATTCTGCTGGTTTCTGCTGACATGGCCATACATCAATGGGGTACAAACAACAGGTACACCAACACCACTGCTGATCTGTCCAAGATAACTGACTACTGTCCAGGTGTGCAGTACCTCATAAACCATCACTACACAAAAAACATCTTTCTGCAGGTAAACGTGTCAGATTGTGAGAACAATAACATAGAGCCTACAGCCCGCCAGGGTGTGGTCTATGGGTGTGTGAAGACCTCACTTCTTTCTGCAAACTGCACATTAAAACACGCAGGATCAAGTATGTGCAAGTTTTTGTGCAGAGGTTTGCCTATTGGTGTGATCTGAAGCACTGGGCAACTGTGGTAACCAATCATCCTGAGAGAATCTTAGTACAATGCAATGTTCATTCCCTGGAGAAAATATTTGTTAAATGCAAGACCCGTATCTTTATAGAAAACATAAACAGTCCATTGGTTAGCATCTCAATCAAAACAAGGATAAAGGAAAAGGTTATTTGTAAGCAAATAGAGAACTTTTCCGGATATCTAATAACACCATATGACTTGACAAGGAAGAAAATTTGGCCACTCAGTGTTGAATGGACAGTGTCTTCCAGATACGTTATGATGATCAGTGTTAAACAAACCAACACCATTATGTACTCTTGCACCACTGATAACCCAATAAACGATTTCAAAGTTGTCCAAATCATATATATAGAACCAGGCAAAAGTGAACAGAACTTCAAACAATTATGCTGTTCATGTCCCACAGTCACTGTTGATATTATTCATGCATGGTATCTAAAATTTGTATTTTTTGATGAGAGTGGTAGGAAATATCCCCCTTTTTCGACGATATGTATATCGGCAATTTCTATAGAAAACAAGCACATAAAATTGCCAAATGGTCTAATCAACTGCTCTGTCAATGACTACTCGAATTTTAAGGAACACGTGGACTGTAACCTGAAGACAGAGTGTGAAGATGGACGGGATGAAACAGAACACTGTGCCTTCAGCAGTCCCCACTGCCAGGGCTGGTGGCTTCAGGACACAGTTGTTTTCAAATTGTCTTCTCGATGACACAAATCTTTGAAACTTTAATCCCGTTTGAATGTCAGAAAATAGGGGGACAGTTAACATCAATAAAAACAAGAAGGAAACAGGCTGATTTTGTTCAGTTATTCACAAACCAGTTTGAATTTACAGTTGTTATAGGTCTTATGTTCTTTGAGAAATCTGTGCCATATATTTACAACCAGTTTCATAAATGGTATGACAACACCTTCATTTACAATCTGAATCATTTTGCTATAGACCCTAATTTTGATCCTTGGTGGGATTATGAGCATTTGTTTATTTATTCCATGAAAGTTACCGAATTTTTTAGAGAATGTACAATAGTGTGTGAGGTTAGATTACAAGATGACAGTGCTGTTCTTCCTTATGTGTCATTGGCTCCCTTACAGCCCCTTTTCCGTGGTCACACCCACCAGTCTTTGTCTGTCTGCCAAGATGGACACCTCACACACCTGTTTCTGTCATGTGATTCTGTTTGCACACAGGCAACAGCTTCAAGATCCTGCACATATGTGAACGTCACTGGTGCTCAAGGTTCCGCCAACTTTGTTTTGGACAGAAAATACCAACATCCTGATGTCATGTTTAAGTGTGATGATGATACATCCACGGTATACTATGGCTTTCTCTGTGACTTCAGAAAGGACTGTCCAGATGGAAGTGACGAGTCATTCTGTGAACATCCTTCATATCCTGGGTTTTTCTGCTCTGACAGTCAGTGTGTGTTGTCCAGTCAACATTGTAATTTATACTCTGATCTTCTAGATGACTATGATGAAGCTGAGTGTTCTTCTGAAAAATATGATCCGGGTGAGATCGATTATTCTGTGGACTTTGAATACCATCACAGACTCCCAATTGAGTACAGAAAACAGTGGCTGTATCTGAATCTGGACGGAGCTGGCTACTTCACTCAGCAGGTGATGTCAGCTGACCACTCCTGCCCTGACAGTCATTATCAGTGTAAAGTGGAGTCCCTGTACTGTCTGCCTGTGTACACACTGTGTAACGGATTTTCTGACTGTATCTATGGAGAAGATGAGCACGGTTGTGACACAATGATGTGCCATGGTTTCTACCGATGTCGGTCTTCCAGAGTGTGTGTGCATGGAGATCATCTGTGTGATGGGTGGGGTCAGTGTCCACATCGAGATGATGAACTGATGTGTGACTTTGCATGTCCTGAGGGTTGTCTGTGTCAAGGCTATGCTTTCCATTGTAGTTCACATTTCACTGCTGACTTGTATCCCCATCTGCGTTACCTTGATGCATCAGATTCAAACATGTCACTGGCTGATTTTGATAGAAACATCTATCTTGTTTACTTAAAACTATCTCGATGTTATCTTTATAACATTTCCCACAGCAAGCTTTCCAATCTAAAACTCCTTGATCTTGCTGCTAACCACATAGAAAGTTTTAATCTAACTGTTCTTCTGGAATTAACCCACTTAAGAACACTTCGTTTAGAAAACAACCCTCTTAGTACACTAGTAAGTGAGATGACAAATCAGATTCACTACACACTAAGACAACTCCATGTATCCCAAACTTACCTTAATATTCTTTATTACAACCTGTATTTACACTTGCCCCAAGGAAAGGTTTTGAATGTTTCCTTTTGTGATATTAAAACAATTGGACAGGTAGGATTAAAAATCATCCCACACCTCAAACAACTGGACATATCAGGGAACCCCATCACCAGCTTTCCTTTTGATTTGTTGTCAGGGCTTAACCAGATAGAACACGTTGAGTCCTCCAACTTCAGACTCTGCTGCAAGAACTTGCTTCCTCGACATTCAAGCCACATACATTGTGTTACGCCTCCAGTTGTTCTCCATTCATGTACAAGGTTGCTCCCAACAGAGCTGCACAGAGTGTTCTTTGGGGTCATTGGTGTTTTGGCAATAATAGGAAACTCAGTTTGCTTGATCATTTTTTCTACAATCACAAAACTATTTGGCGTAAGATTTGTGAAATTGATAAGCTATTTGCAATATGCTTACATTTGTATGGGCAGTCACGTGAGTATTGTTGTGTTGGCAAATCACATACTTTATGGAGACTACATTCATGCTGAAAAAGCCTGGACCAACAGTGTCATTTGTAAGCTGGCTGGGTTTCTTTCTTTTCTCGCTGGTGTCATGTCTGTGTTGATCATCTGGTTCATCACTATGTATCACGTCACCATCTTCTGTTTTCCTGGTCAGTCATGGAGATTCAGCAAATGGGTGACAGCTACAGCTTGTGCTGTCATGTGGGCCATTGGATTCTTGATGGCAGCAGTTCCATTTCTGCCTGGATTAGCTCACTGGGGTCTGCAGGGTCAGTCTGGTCTGTGTCGTCTGGCTTTGTTTGACAGTGATCCTTCTGGACAGCACTTCCGATGGTTTACAGTCACAGAAATAGTCAACTGTAGTTGCTGTGTGGTGATGCTAGTTGGCCAAGCTGCCATCTACAGACGAACTCCCAAGTACAGATTAACCCTCAATCCTGAGCAGAGATCCGTGTTTCCCTCAGTCCATGTGGTGAGGAAACTTGCTGTGACGGAGGCTGCTTTCTGGATTGCACTTGCACTGGCTGCCCTGATACGTTCACGTGGCGTGGCCATTTTTGATCAGATGCATGACACCATGGTGGTGTTTGCTTTACCGCTCAACTCTGCTCTTCATCCACTTCTCTATCTGTGGACGGCAAGAGCACAGTGGCAACATCAGCAGCTGGAGGAGAAAATGATTGAAGTGTTGAAGTTACGAGTTGCAAAGGCTGGGAAACGTTGATTTAGTGAAAAGACATCCTGTAAGGGACGCCAATCAATCCATCTATCAGGGAACATCAACAGGAACAACCATTAGCCGCGACACATATGTTGATGTTGTACTTCAGCACAATATAAGTTATTAGCTTTTTGTTGCTGTATTGATTATGTTCATCATGTTATATTTGTTCCATGGTTGTTGTTGAGTGGATAAACCCTATTTAAACCACCAACAAAACCAATAAAAATGATTCAGTGATTATCAAATATCAGTCTGTTTACCAAAAAGCTCACCATCAGTGTATCTATTTGTGTTTTCTAACATCTCTCTCTCTCTCTCTCTCTCTCTCTCTCTCTCTCTCTCTCTCTCTCTCTCTCTCTCTCTCTCTCTCTCTCTCTCTCTCTCTCTCTCTCTCTCTCTCTCTCTCCTTCACCCCCCTCTCTCTCTCTGTCTGTCTCTCTCTCGTGTCTGTCTGTCTCTCTCTCTCTGTGTGTCTTTCTCTTTGTGGTATATTATATATATATATATATATATATATATATATATATAATTTATATATATATACACTCACGCACGCACGCACACCACAGACAGAACATCTTGCACACACTTAAGTTCTGTTCCGCTTTCGCAAAGTAGGCCATCGTGTGCCGGTGGAACAGATGACAAGATTTACAAAAAAATGCACACACACGGGGCTGGGTGTATATAAAAAAAAAAGCACATGAGTGCTTATTCTATTATCCTCGATATAAAATTTTAAAATGAAAATACAAACTAGAAAATGCACACACACACACACACACACACACACACACACACACACACACACACACACACACACTACATCACACACACACACAATATATATATATATATATGCATATATATATATATATATATATACATGCGCATGTATCAGATGTACGCTAAGACTTTTTGTTAAGAGTTTCGTTTCCATGTGTACATGTGAAAGATTTGCTTCCATTATTGTTGTTCTTCGTAACACATACATTCCTCACTGTTCTTTCTATTCTGAGTGATTCACTCTCACTCACTCAGTTCCATGTCCCAAAGGACGTAGGAGGGACATGAGAGAAGACGCAACAGAGATCTTTTTCCATGCTTCACGATCCTGTGTGGCTAGTAGGAGGTGTTGCAGGGGTTGGGCGGTCCAGTCTTTGATGTTGTCAACCCATGATTTCTTTTGGCGGCCTCTTCTTCTCTTGTCCTTGACTGTTCCTTGCAAGATGTTTTTTGCTAGGGTGTTGTGTCTTGTGGTGTGACCAAACCACATCAGCTTTCTCCTCTTTATGGTGGAGAGCAAAGGCTCTTGGGGGCCCACACGCTTTTTGATTTCTTCTTTCACATAGTTATTGGTCTTGTGTTCTTTGTATGATATTTTCAGGAGTCTCCTGTGGCACTTGTTCTCGAATGCTTGGATTCTTCTCTCTAACTCTGCTGTCAGAGTCCATGATTCACAGCCATATAGGAGGATAGATATCACGAGGGATTTGTAGAGGTGGTATTTGGTGCAGAAGCTGATGTTGTTGCTTCTGATGATCCTGTCGAGTCTGACTAGAGCAGATGTTGCTGTTGCAATGCGAGCTTTCACTTCATTGTTTGATGTGCCATCTTTTGTTAGGATGGAGCATAAGCATTTGAATTGGCTCACCTCTTCCAGTATTTCTCCATTCATCTTTATTTTCGTGATGTCATTACTCACGCTGTTGACCATGATCTTTGATTTCTCTGTACTGAACTCCATGCCAAATGCGCTTGCTCGATCTGTTAGACTGTCTGTGAGGATTTGCAGTTCTTGTTTGCTGCTGCCCATGAGGTCAATGTCATCTGCAAATCTGAGGTTGCAAAGGGGTCTTCCACCAATGGAGATGGAAGTGTGGTGGTTTTGCAGTGTCTCTGTCATGATGTTTTCGAGGAAGAGGTTGAAGAGTACAGGTGAGAGAAGGCAGCCCTGGCGGACCCCAATTGTGGTCTTGAAGAACTCGCCCACGTGATTGTTCATGAAAACTGCACTTCTTGCGTTCTCGTACAGAGCCTTGATGACTTCAATTAGGCAGTTGTCAATGTTGAAGTGCCTGAGTACTTGCCAGAGGCCGTCATGCCATACCCTGTCAAAGGCCTTTTTGAAGTCTATGAAATTGTGGTACAAGTCTTTTTGGTGTTGGAGATGCTTCTCTATTAAAATTCTCAGATTGAACATTTGTTCCATTGTGCTGCGTTTTGGTCTAAAGTCTGCTTGTTTTTCTGCCAGGAGTTTTTCCGCTTGTTTTTTCAGTCTGTTGAGGACTACCTGCAGCATGATCTTGCTTGGATGACTTATGAGACTGATGGTTTCTGTAGTTCTGGCATTGCTTGAGGTTTCCTTTCTTTGGCAGGGGTATTACAAGAGATTGTGTCCATTCTTTTGGCCATTCTTTGGTGTCGTGGATCTTCTGACAAAGTTCTGTGAATTGCCTTGCTGTTTCATTCCCTCCATTTTTTTTATGAGTTCAGCTGGGATGTTATCGATTCCAGGGGACTTCCCCTTCTTCAATTGTTTAATAGCTGTGTCTACTTCACACCTTAGTATTGGTGGGTCTTTATCTTGGTGTTCAGGGGGTTTGTCAGAAACTATGTTGGTATCTGGGCATAGTGGGTAGTTATACAATCCCTCACAGTATTCTGTCCAGCGTTGGAGGATGGCATTGTTTTCCGTTAAAAGATTTCCTTCTTTGTCTTCAATGACAGAGG
>CM060345.1:26837739-26855357 GCA_030674155.1 Stramonita haemastoma
AAGATCCCAAGGCACCAAGACAATATGGTACTGTATGCATACACCCACTCCTACCATCTTTGATGTGTGTGGCGCCGGACTTGTGGCGACACCGCAGCCCTCAAGAGTTGAGAAAGCTAGTTTGTCGGGAGGAAATCTGGCAGAGTGTACGCAACAAAAACCAAGGATTGCACACAATAATAATGACAATATACAGCAATATGATGCACCACAGCAAAGTGTGGGGTCCCTGCAACATGCACGCAAACAAACACACTGACAAACACTAGCGCGCGCACGCGGTCTCGAACCCATACGCATTTCCATCCAGAAAAAGCTGCCGTTTTGCTCAAAGATGCCACCGAAAGAGCCCTTTTCAGGCCCGTCCAATCCCCACTTTTGCACGGTAAAAGATCCCAAGGCACCAAAACAATATGGCACTGTGTGCATACACCCTCTCCTACCATCTTTGATGTGTGTGGCACCGGACTTGTGGCAACACCGCAGCCCTCAAGAACTGAGAAAGCTAGTTTGTCGGAAGGAAAGCTGGTAAGTGTACGCAACAAAAACCAAGGATTGCACACAATATAATGACAATATACAGCAATATGATGCACCACAACAAAGTGCAGGATCCCGGCCACATGTGCGCACACAAACAGACACACTGACAAACACCAGCGCGCGCGCGCGTGCGAGCACGCATACCCACCCCCCTCCAGAAAAAGCTGCCGTTTTGCGCAAAGATGCCACCGAAAAAGACATTTTCAGCCCCGTCCAACCCCCACTTTTGCACCGTAAAAGATCCCACGGCACCGACAGAATATGGCAATGTATGCATACACTCTCTGCCACCATCTTGGATATGTGTGGCGCCGGATTTGTGGGGACGCCACAGCCCCCAAGAGCTAAGAAAGCTAGTTTGTCGGAAGGAAAGCTGGTAAATGGACGCGACAAAAAACAAGCAGTGCGCACAAGAATAATGACAAAATACAGCAATATGATGTACCACAGCAAAGTGCAGGGTCCCTGCAACATGCACGCACACAAACAAACACACTGACAAACACCAGCGCGCGCGCGCGCGCGTGCACGCACGCATACCCAATCCCTTCCAGAAAAAGCTGCCGTTTTGCGCAAAGATGCCACCGAAAAAGACATTTTCAGCCTCGTCCAACCCCCACTTTTGCACGGTAAAAGATCCCACGGCACCAACAGAATCTGGCACTGTATGCATACACTCTCTCCAACCATCTTGGATATGTGTGGCGCCGGATTTGTGGCGATGCCACAGCCCCCAAGAGCTAAGAAAGCTAGTTTGTCGGAAGGAAAGCTGGTAAGTGGACGCGACAAAAAACAAGCAGTGCGCACAAGAATAATGACAATATACAGCAATATGATTCACCACAGCAAAGTGCAGGGCCCCCACCACATGAGCGGACACAAACAGACACACTGACAAACACTAGCGCGCTCGCGCGTGCGAGCACGCATACCCACCCCCCTCGAGAAAAAGCTGCCGTTTTGCGCAAAGATGCCACCGAAAGAGCCGTTTTCAACCCCGTCCAATCCCCACTTTGCACGGTAAAAGATCCCACGGCACCAAGACAGTATCCCACTGTAAACATACACTCTCTCCTACCATCTTGGATATGTGTGGCGCCGGATTTGTGGCGACGCCACAGCCCCCAAGAGCTAAGAAAGCTTGTTTGTCGGAAGGAAAGCTGCTAAGTGGACGCGATAAAAAACAAGTATTGCGCACAAGAATAATGACAATACACAGCAATGTGATGCACCACAGCAAAGTGCAGGGCCCCCACCACATGCACGCACACAAACACACTGACAAACACCGGCGCGAGCGCGCGTGCGCGTATGGATACCCACCCCCCTCCAGAAAAATTCGCCGTTTTCCGCAAAAATGCCACCGAATAAGCCGTTTTCATCCCGTTCATCCCCCCACACTTTTGCACGGTAAAAGAATTTTTTTTTTTTTTTTATAGATGATAAAGTTTGCAGATTTAAAAAAACTGTTTTGTAACTAGATGATTTAAAATTTATATATATATATATATATATATATATATATATATATATATATATATATATATATATATATATATATATATATATATATATGTGTGTGTGTGTGTGTGTGTGTATGTGTGTGTGTATTCACCACCTTCAGGTTGTTTAAACTGACAAATTCTAAGAGCCTCAATCCTCATGTTTTGGTCTCAGAGTCGCAATATTTTCAACATATCGTCTTCCAATTCCTGCTCAACTCTGCTTTTTTGTTTGCTTTTACATTCCAGTCACCTGAAGTACAATGATGTCTTTCTTTGACGTCTGGTCTATGACCTCTTGCAGTTGATCGTAGAAGTCTTCAACGTCCTCGTCATCATAGTCTGTTGTTGGAGCATAAGCTTGTATGATAGTGATGTTAAAACGATGCAGCTCTCGATGGATGGTTATGAGTCAACTAGAGACTTGTCCACACCAGTTGATTGTATTTGCAGTTTTTGTGGATGCAGAGTCCAACTCCTTGTTCATGTTGTCCATCACTTTCAAAACTCATTGACACTGTGTGACAGTTCGCGCTACAGCAGTTACTTTACACCTCAAAAACGCTCTGTACAACAGGATTTTTCTTTCAATATTAAATCGAGTTCAATCTAAGGGAAACTACAGTGGAAAATCAGTCTCCGTTTAAATGAGTTCCTTCCCTTTAACTGTCAATTGCTTGTGCATGTCTAGATTTGTACCTTTTTTTTGGCATCACTATGAGTCCACAATTTTTCCTGATGAAAATGGCGACAAAAAATACAGTTGGAGACAGACAGGAAAAACACAGTTGCAGACAAGATGAGGTACACGATAAAGAGGAGTACTGGTAAATTTGACTTCAAAATGATTCCTGAGCATGAGGAAATTTTACCCTGTTCAAAATGAACGTGATTTTTTACTTGTGGATTAGTCGATGGATACTGACACCTTGCTGGGATTTATTCTATCTCATTCTATTTAATGCAGCTGGCTCCTACCCATAATGAGTCCGCTATGGGCTCAAAGGGAAGACTGGGACCACACATTCAAGCTTCATCCACTTCACAGTTGCCATTTTTAAGTGTTGCTGGAACTATTTAACCAATACTACAAGTGCGTTTTTGGGAGGAAGAGGAGGGGGTAGCGGGAATGAGGAGGGGGGGGGGGGAGATCCTCAGCTAGAGCTCCAGATTCAGCAATGGTGAGAGTTTATGGATGTGACCGTTTTTGTCCACCTTGAGGGTAGCTGGATTCCGACTTCAGATGTATGCTGGGTATGCTCGTGTTTCTGTAACCCACCAAGCGCTGACATGAATTCCGGGATCTTTAGCATGCATGATTATTGTGATCTTCTGCATAATGTCTGTTTCTGTCTGTCTATCTATCTATCTATCTATCTATCTATCTTATCTATCTATCTTTCTATCTATCTATCTATCTATCTATCTGTCTATCTATCTCTTAGTCCTCGGCGACTGGGGCACCTGAGACACTTGATTATCTGTTCCCTCCATTCCTCTCCCTGTTCTGCCTTTCTCAGGATTTTGTTGTGTTCTAGGCTTGTCCATGGACAGGCATAATGTATATACACGAATTGAATTAAGGCACTAGCTGGTCTGCACTTAAAGTTGGCCTGGGAGATGGTATAAAATCCCCAGCCTGAATTGGCGAGACACCGCCGAGATTCAAACCCATGACTTCATGGAACCAGGCCAACTTTCAACTTTACTGCCTTTAATCCTGAAACACACGGCATGGAAATCAGTGCAGAGAAGACCAAACTGATGACCATTAATGCCAAGAAGAAGAAGAAGAAGAAGAAGAAGAAGAAGAAGAAGAAAAGAAGAAGAAGAAGAAGAAGAAGGATTTTAAGAGTTTGAAGAAAAAGAAACTAAAGAAGAAGAAGAGTGCAAAGAAGAAGAATGCAAAGAAGAAGAGTGCAAAGAAGAAGAGTGCAAAGAAGAAGAATGCAAAGAAGAAGAATGCAAAGAAGAAGAATGCAAAGAAGAAGAGTGCAAAGAAGAAGAGTGCAAAGAAGAAAGAAGAAGAATGCAGAGAAGAAGAATGCAAAGAAGAAGAAGAATGCAAAGAAGAAGAAGAATGCAAAGAAGAAGAAGAATGCAAAGAAGAAGAAAGAATGCGAAGAAGAAGAAGAAAGGATTATAATAGTTTGAAGAAAAAGAAATTAAAGAATTTGAAGAAGAATTTGATGGTTTTGAAGAATTTGACAAATTTGAAGAGGAAGAATTAATTTGAAGAATTTGAAGAAGATGATGATGATGATGCTGATGATGATGATGATGAAGATGAACAACAACAACAAAACAACAACTGCAAAGAAGTATTGCAAAGAGAGAGAGAGAGAGAGAGAGAGAGAGAGAGAGAGAGAGAGAGGAGAGAGAGAGAGAGAGAGAGAGAGAGAGAGAGAGAGAGAGAGTTAGTTGAAGGCTTGTATGATAACATTATATCCCTGTCAATGCTGCTGCTGATCCGTGAATCACGTGCAACATGACAGTGTTCACGCCTAGAGGAGAATGCTGGGAACTGAGTCGCCCTGTAGCCTAAGCCCTCTCACTTTCCTGACCATTTGACAAACTGAAGGCCACCAGTGCACAAGAATCTGTGTGGGCATTGTGACTGCTCCGCCACTTCGACCAGAGCTTACAGGTCAGTTTGCTTGTTTTGTTGTTGTTGTTGTTATTGTTTTGAACTGTTTGTGGTGCTGGTTTATTTTTCAAGGTTATTATTTCAAGTAAAGCACAAGAAAATATTGACACACACGTAGAATAGCAAAATTTTGTGAGTACCAGCCATATAGTGGCACAGATAATGGTCATACTGGGGCAGTTTTTTTTTCTAGTTCCTCATCCAACACTCGGCAAGTATTGTTGTTTGTCATATGAGCAAAATGCACGCTTCCCTTAAGCACCTGATAAGTCGGGCCTTGCCATTCAACTTCAGGGTGGGAGAGTGGTTATATATAACGTCTTTCTGGATAAAATATCAGAAGAATGGACAAGGAAGGCAGGAAACAAAGGAGAAAGGGGTAACGGGAAGAAAAGGAACAAGGCAGAGACGGATATGAATAGAAATGGAATTCTTCGCACACAATTTTCAGAAGGTTCGGCTGCTGTTTATACTGACAGCCCCCCTCCCCCCCCCTCTATATCCCCATGGCTGGAAGTGTTTCCATTTGTTCCTCTACAGTGATTGTTAGTTTATGTAGGATAGGAATTTACTTGACCACTTTCTTTTGTTGGTTTACCGCCTAGTGCTCTGAAGTTTACCAAGGGTGAGATTTTTGCATGTGACCCTCTTTAGCCCACCATGAAGGTAGCTAGTTGCATTGGGACTTTCAGGATATTGAATCACACCAGTGTGCCTTAATTGTGTTAGTTTTTGTCTTTGTGGCTGCTTTTGTTTTCTCCAGAATTTTATTTCTTGTTTTTTTTTTCTCAATCTGCCTTTCTTCTTTAGTTCTTTTTTTTTCTTCCATTTTTCTGCTTTTTATTTAATTTTACTCCACCCTTTTCCCTTGCTTTTTACTTTTTTTCTTTGTGTGCTTTGCTTTGTCACTTTCTCCTCTTTGTCCCCCTATGTCTCTTCAATTTTTTTTCTCTCTCTCTCTCTCCAATTCTCTCTCTTTCTATCTCTCTCTTCAATTTTCTCTCTCTCTCTCTCTCCAATTCTCTCTCCAATTCTCTCTCTCTTCAATTTTCTCTCTCCAATTCTCTTCTCTCTCTCTCTCTCTCCCTCCTCTTCTCTCTTCTCTCTCTCTCCTCTCAATTCTCTCTCTCTCTCTCTCATGTCCTCTCCTCTCCTCTCTCTCTCCTCTTCCTCTCTCTCTCTCTCTCTCTCTTCCAATTCTCTCTCTCTTTCTATCTCTCTCTCTCCAATTCTCTCTCTTTCTCTGTCTGTCTGTCTGTGTCTGTCTGTCTGTCTCTGTCTCTCTCTTGGGGACGGGATATCCATGAGATAGCCTGGTGGTCAGAGTGATGTGCCGTGATGTGCTGACCTGGGTTCGAATCCCGTTCAGGAGGATTTTTTCTCTCGAGTTAGCATCAGTGCAGATTCCACTGCCCCCCCCCCCCCCCAATTCCTTCGGACTATAAACCGAAGTCCCATGTGCAAACACGTGCAGAACATCTTGCGAACGCGTTAAACCATGTTCCACTTTTCAGAAGAGTGGGCCATTGTGTGTCGGTGGGAACAAGGACAAAATTTACAAATTTGCATACACACAGGGATTGGTTGTAAAAAAAAAAAGAAGAAAAAGCACACTAGTTCTTATTCCACTATCCTCATTCTGTTATCCTCCAAATAATTTGTTTTTAACTCTCTCTCTCTCTCTCTCTCTCTCTCTCTCTCCTCTCTCTTCTCTCTCTCTCTCTCTCTCTCTCTCTCTCTCTCTCTCCCTCGGGGGGCGGATAGCCTAGTGGTCAGAACATTGCGCTCGCAATTTGAAGACCCGGGTTCGAGTCCGGTCGAGGAAATTTTCTTCCTGGAGTTAACATCAGTGCTGACTCCACTTTCCCCAAAAGTCCTTCGGATGAGACTTTAAACCGAGGCCCCGTGTGCGAACGCACGCAGAACATCTTGCGCACACGTTAAATCCTGTTCCGCTTTTCGTAAGAGTAGGCCATCGTGTGCCGGTGGGAACAGATGACAATACAAAACTGCATACACACGGGGACCGGATGAAAAAAAGCACATGATTGCTTATTCTGTTATCCTCGATATAAAAGAATAAATTAATTAATTAAATCTCTCTCCCGTCTCTTTTCTATCACTGCTCTCTCTCTATCTTTATATCACTCTTCTTTTCCTGTGTCTCTCCTCCATCCGTCTCTCTCCCATTTCCTCTCTCTCCTCCTCTCTCTCTCTCTCTCTCTCTCTCTCTCTCTCTCTCTTTCAATTAGACGCTGTACGCTACTTACCACACACGTTTGTTTGTCTGTTTTTCAGAGACTTTACAGCAATCTTCAACATACTAACACCAGTACCTGGATGCCAGACTGTGTATGATTCACAATGATTTTGCCTTGTTAAGCCCATATTTGGTAATACAGGCAAGGGAAAGTATAACAAAAAGAAAATTCCAACAACCTTTCATCAGAGTTTTGCATTCTTGGGGTCAATCCTTCATCTTCAGAATAGGAATATTGTGTTTTCGCCAATTCTTCAGTTTTTTTCTTTGTGGACTCCAGTTTACAGCAGTTTAGCTAGGCGTTCCATCATTGAGGTTATCATGAATGCAAAGCTTGCCAGTTGTCAGGCAGTTAGCTGCTTCCTTGCTCAGCTGATTGGCATGTTTTACTTGTATATTATTTTCCCTTTGCTGTAGTCAGATTTTGCCCCTTTAAAATTCTGTGTCCTGGGTTTGGTTCCATTATTTTTTTTGTCTGGCTTAGGTGTCATCTTTTCGTATCCAACTTCGTCTTTTCAGTCTTTGGGTCTATCTTTGGTTTCAGTCTTTGTGTCCAGGTTCCAGCGTTTGTGTCCAGGTTTTGAATATTTGTGTGTCAAGGTTCCAGTCTTTGTGTCCAGGTTTGAAGTCTTTGTGTCTATGTATAGCTTGTATTTGTGTCGAGGCTTCAGTCTTTGTGTCTATGTATAGCTTGTATTTGTGTCGAGCTTCAGTCTTTGTGTCTATGTATAGCTTGTATTTGTGTCGAGGCTTCAGTCTTTGTGTCTATGTATAGCTTGTATTTGTGTCGAGGCTTCAGTCTTTGTGTGCAGTTTCTGGTCTTTGTGTATGGCTTTGATTTCTTGTGTATGCTGTGGTTGTCTTTTTGTCTATGTGTAGTTTGTCTTTGTGTTCAGTGTCCAGTCTTTGTGTCCAGCTATGGTTTGTCTTTATCAGAGCTTCCCTGTCAGCTGTTAATGGGTACCTGCCCGCTTTAGGGTCAGGGAAGGTAAAGCAGCGAGGGAGAGGAAATGGGCACCGCCCTCAATATGCTGGCCCCAAGAGAAGCTGAGCGCTTTGATGCCTCGCTCCCCTACGACCACACAGGTTATGGAACACCTTTACCTTACCTTTTTACCTGTCTTCAAATGATCACTGGGCGCCTACCGATTGCAATCAGTATTTCTTGCTCAAATAAATATAGTATCGACTAAAATTAGTTTCATTAAAATAAAATGAGATAAAATCATAAACCTAAAATAAAATCCAACAAAAATAAAATGAAATAAACATTCGGAGATAAAACAAAAAGTAGGGTTTACTTTAAACGTTCTGAAATAAAATGCAATAAACCAAAATAAAATGAATTAAATGTAAGCATAATGGAAAATAAAAGATAAAACAAATCAAAATAAAACAAAATGAAATCAATAAAATAACATAAAATAAAAACTAAAATAAATTGATATAAAATAATGCAGAAAATGTGCAAGAAATCTGAAAGCAATCGGGTGACAGTGATCTATCTTGTCATCCGAAAACACCACCACCTCCCACAATAGCTTGGAGACTTAAAGGTCGTGAGACATTGTGACTTGGTCATTTCCCTAACATTACTGATAGGTTTCATTGGGACTGAAAATGTTACCACCCACAACAGTTTTCATGGGGTATTCTGACTCGGTCATTCCCTTCCAGTTCTGAAAATTTTTTTTTTTATCTGAAAATATCCTACTAACGACTTTGAGACGGTTTTCATGAGGTCTTGTGACTTGGTTATTTCCTTCCAGTTCTGAAAGTTTTTTTATATCTGAAAATATCCTACTAGCGACTTTGAGACGGTTTTCATGAGGTATTGTGACTTGGTTATTTCCTTCCGTTCGGTTTTTTCTTTGTCTGAAAATAACAGCGGTTTTGAGACGGATTTCATGAGGTATTGTGAGCTGGTCATTGCCTTTCCATTTCTATGGCATTTCCTTGTCCTTCCCATCCTAACAAAAATGGGTCCTAACCTGGCGGTCAGTTATGTGGATCATCCTGAAGACTCTTCAAAAGTGGGGCCAGGTTCTGTTGATCATCACCTTGGAGTCATCTGCTGCATGAGATCCTGGCATCTGTCTGTAAGTACTGTGCAGCTAGAGTTGGGATTTTATCATACACGATTCTGGTATCGTCTTTTTCTGATTTTTTGTGATTTTTTTCTGTATCATTTTTTTACAGGTAGTATTTCCTTTTTGATCAGACTGTTATGCTTAGGAAAATCAAGTTCACATTCTTTTAGAAAACGAGTTATTAAGATGTTTTGGTTATAAAGATCTTGTGGTGTGTGTTGCTGTAGACATGGTAGCTTCTAACTCTGGAACAGAGAGTTGTTTGATTGTGTCGACAGTAAAGCCTCCTTATTTGAAAATTAGTTGAAAAACATTATCGTTTATTCGATAATAACGTGTTCTATTGTAGTTTTTCATTTTTAATATCTAGCTCCATAAACTATCTGGACTCGAATTTGACTATTATTTGATGGTGAAGAAGCATGGTGAAATCTGTCGGATTAAATCAAATCTTATCGGAGCCAATGAAACTAGAATTTTCAGTCTACTGATGATGACTTGCTGCTTTCAGGGGCTCTGGGTCTGGAATCAAGTCCAGTGACCTGAGATGTGTGAGGGCAGCCATCATGAACTGACTTTTCTGAAAAATATATATGGTATTTATATTTGTTTCTACATTTTTCTGAACTTTCTGATCTGATACTTTTTGTCTGAATTTCGTTGTTGTTGCTATCTTCTGTTGTTCCTGCCTATGTTTTTGCCATTCCTCAGCTAGAGCTCTGAGGTTCTTCAGCAGTGGTGAAATTTTTTGTGTATTCGACCAATTTTCGGTCATAATTTAGTGTTCGTGCAGTATTGGTGTAGTTTAAACATTTCTCAGTGTTGCATCTGTACAGTGGTTCATGCTCTAGTTTGTGGCCCAGTCTTACTATCAGCCTGTAGGTTTTTCTTAAGTTAGAAGTGGGATATAGTTTTTAAAAAAGCGATTAAAAAAAAAACATGCTTTTCATGAGATTTGAACTCCTAAACTACCAAGTTCAGTGTGTTAGCCACTGCACCATTGCTGTCGGTCAACCTTTTTTCTTTATTAATAGACAAATAGTGTACTGCCATTGTTAGATTTTTCCGCTTCAATTAAAAAAAAAATTCTGTTCAACCAGGTACCGTATAAGCCACAACAGTTCCAGTGAAATCCAAAGTAGATGGGACTGCTAAACCAGGCCATCAACTCGCCATCCAATGTTGTCTGCTACAACTGCACCAGAGGCTTCTATACTGCAAATGTCCGTGTATGTACCTGCGTCAAATGGAGTCAAGATGCTGTACATTTCGACAAAAGCCAGGTTAGAAAATTTGTGATATAATTTTTGTGTAACCAAAGCGTTTTTTTCCCTTTAAATAAATAGTGTCCCTATTTGCTGGCGGAAATCATGTGTAAAATGTTTTGATTCGAAAACCGAACTTTTTGTGTTTTGTATGGTCTTATTGTCAGACTAAGGGAGGGATGAGATGGATGGATAGATAGATAGAAGATAAATAGACATATAGAAAGATAGATAGATAGATAGTGTGCATTATCTTTTGCTGAATGTCAGCAGTAAAAATTGACTGTCCAAATAAAGGTTGAAGATAAGCTTTAAACAAGTAGTGTAGTAGTTATAAAATAAATCTCTTAAAGGGTTACAAAAAAATTAAATAAATCGATGTTTGTTTTTTAAAAAAAATGTGATTTAGTTTTTTTCTTCCTTAGTGGTAGGGTAAAATCATCGTAGCACATGAGCTAACTTTCAACATTTTCCCTGTCACTGATGACTTCCTAAAAGTGCTTACAGGAACAAATGGACCGGAATCAAGTGCCGAAGAACAGACACGCCCTCCAGCGCCACTTGTCAGTTACCAGCACATGATCAGGTAACAGGTTTGAGTTAACCTCCACCCCCCAACCCCCAATCCACTATGCCGTGAGTGGTGATCTGGGTGCTATTATTTTGAAAGAGGCGATAAACAGAGGTCATGTGTGCAGCACGCTTATAGCCCACATAAACGAACCCACGGCATCGAGAGAGTTGTCACTGGCCACATTCTGTAGAAAAAAGCCACCGATAAGGAAACAAATACACATGCAGACGGGGGAAAAATGGGTGGCGCTGCACTTGTGGTGACATGCTGTCCCCAGGGAGAGCAGCCCGAATCTCACGCAGAGAAATCTGCCATGACTTAAAAGTGGTACAGAACTACAAATACAAAACGTAGTGACTATTCCCTCTGTCTTAGCATTTGTTGTGTGTGTGTGTCTTGTGTTTGTGATTGCATTGTTCTAGCCTTATAGAAGATTCATGCTGCACCCAACGCTATATTTTTTAAAGCTATTGTTCATGAATATTTCTAGGATAGAAAAAAAAATCAAAACCACAGACGTTACATCGAGCTGTTTAACACCCCTGCAAAAAGGTCATATCCGAGAGCATCTATGCAAATTTCATAGTTTAAATTCACAATTATTATTAATACACAGCAGGAGCTTTTCTAAATAATTCAGTTTTGACATGGACTATTCACCTTCACCTATCCCATAGTCATGTTTGCTGTTGTGCAAAACTGAAGATATTGCAGCCAGCTTCCTCTATTCCTTGTGGTTCTTAACTTTCATCAGTATGTCATTCCACTCAAGGCCAGTTCACTCTCTGATGTTGTCTTCCCATTGTTTTTACTGCCTCGAATTTGTCAAGTCAAAAATATTTTAATCATTCCATGGACAATTGCAACACCGATAAGCACACACCTGATAGGAATTATAATATAGAAAAAAAATTTCAAATTTGTTTATAATACTCTAAAGTATGTTCAAATAAAGAGTACCCCCTACACACACACACACTGGCTCTCTCTCTCTCTAATTTACTCTATCACTCACTCATTCCAACATGCACTTGCGCGCGCATGTGCGTGCACACACACATTCTCTCTCTCTCTCTCTCTCTCTCTCTCTCTCTCTCTCTCTCCCTTTCACTTTCTTCTCTCTTCTCTTCTCTCTATCCCTTTCTCTCTCACTTAACTCACTCTCACCCGTGTGCGAAGGCACGCAGACCATCTTGCGCACACGTTGATTTCTGTTCCGCTTTTCGTAAGAGTAGGGCCATTATGTGCTGGTAGGTACAGATGACAAGATTTACAAAACTGCATACACACTGGGACTGGATGTAAAAAAGCACATGAGTGCTTATTCCATTATCCTCGAATATAAAGAATAACTAAAATAAAATAAAAAAGAATAAACTCACTCATTTACTTACGGGCACACGCGCGAGCGCACACACATAAACACACACACACACACTCTCACTCACTCACTCACTCACTCACACACACACACACACACAACACACACACACACACACACACACACACACACACACACACACACACACACACACACCACACACACACACAGTCTAAAGTATCCACTATCTTGCTGGAATGATAAATTTTCCCCTTTTCTCTCACTCGGTTTCTATCTTTTCCCTTAACCACAATCCACTCTCCCTTTTTTCTGATCATATTTTTTTTTCAACTTCCCTGTCCATTCTCTTGCCTATTTTCTCCCCAAAGCAAATCTGACAAATATTTTTTTTTCCGTTTCAGATGTGATATTTTGAGGACATCTCTTTCAAGGACAACACTACAGTCGAGGTAGAGGACTTTCCAGTAACCAACAAAAACTGTCACCAACTGGTTACGCCAAGCGCCTCTCCAAGATTTGTATGACTGTCCTGGGTTGACCCTTACGGTTTGCGGGGGCGTTAATACAAGGAATATCAGTAGAGTTGGTTTTAAAACCTAGTTTTAATCTGTATAGCGTTGCACTTATTTTTCATTTGAGATAAATTGTCAAGGTGACAGCTCCGATATGGTATCTGTGGTCGGCGGGGCTATAAACAAGATTAGGTTGGATTGGATTTTATGATTATTTACTGCTGGTTTTGTCTTTATTGAAACTGGTTAAAAAGACACCCCCTCACCCCCCCCTAATTTCCTCAGCGAGAGCTCCAAGGTTTACCAACAGATTTTTTCATATGTGACTGTTCTTGCCCACCATTAAGGTAGCCGCAATCCGAATTCAGGGTTGATGTTAAAATTTCATAAGTGAGTTTATTTTACAAAATATTAGTGCTAGATAACTTTTTAGGGAGATGAGTGTTGTGCTGTGCTGTGTTGTGTGTGTGCGTGTGCGTGTGCGTGTGTGTGTGTGTGTGTGTGCGCACGTATATATATATATATATATATATATATATATATATATATATATATATATATTATATCTGTGTGTGTGTGTGTGTGTTTGTGCAAGTTTGTGTGTGTTTGTGCTTTGATGTGTGTGTTGGTGTGTGTTTGTGTTTTGATGTGTGTGTGTTGTTGTTGTTTTTGTTTTTTGCGGTGTTTGTGGTGTTGTGTGTGTGGGGGGGGGGGGGGGGGGTAGGGAATAGATGTCGGGAGAAGACAGGTTGGAAGGAGAGGGAAGGGGAAAATGTTGTTTAGGAGGGGTGTGGATGCACATTTAGAGTAGTGGGGATAGAAACAAATAGGGCTGGCTTAGATAATTGTTTCTTTTTTTAAGTCATAGGCTACAGCTCCGAGGTTAACCAACAGTAAGAGTGGTGCACACGCAACCGTTTTTGCCAACCATTAAGGTAGCTGCATTCCGACTTCGAGGATCTTACATGGTTTGATTTTTTTTTTTTTTGTAAATTCATGCAACTTGTACAAAAGTATTTTTGATATTTTTCTTTTTAAATATAGCAGAACTGCAATTTTCGTGGACACGTAAGTCTAATGCATGGCCTCAGCTTTTTGATGGAACAGGTGACTCTGACTTAAAGCCACACACCATTGCAAAATACTTATAACTGTTGAGGTCGGTAGGATAATAAATATGAAATAAATACCATTGTGTCTATAGCTACATACCATTTGTCCATGTGCTATTGTGTCCACATGCGTTCTAACATTCAGACCGACCATCTGACAGACAACCCTTCCCTGTTGTTAACTAACACTAACTCTAACTCTAACCTCAACTCTTAACCCTGGCCCTGCATGTGGACACAAAAGGCAGGTAGACAACATGGTGTATGCTGACACACTGGTTAAACACCTTTTTTTTTTGGTTGAATAGAGTTGAATCAATTTATTTCCTGAAAATATATGGATAAGCACAGACCTGCTTTACACCGTGCTTTAAAAAAACAAAACGAAACAAAAAGAAAACTTACGCGGACTGTAATGATTAACGATGTTTTAAAGGCTATAAATCATTTTAAAATGATAAATACAATATCTGAAAAAAATTGTACCTTCGCTAGAGCTCTAACTTTCATCGGTGGTAAGATTTTTTCGCGTACGCAGCCGTTTTTGCCCAGTAATGCAGCCACATACTGACTTTGGGGATAGAAGATAAAATATCGTAGATACTACTGCTAGGGTTGGTAGGGGAAGGGGTGCTAGATTTTAAATGAAAGAAATGCTAGGGAGCTTGTGGGGTTGGGGGGGGGGGGGGTCAGATGTTCTGGTACACATCATAAGGACGGGGAAAGGTGTAGTGACTGAGGATAGGGATGAATTTCTCCTGTTATGAGATAATAAAGTGTTCATATTTTAAAGATAAATCCTGGTCCGTTTTTCGTAAGACTAGGCCATTGTGTGCCGGTGGGAACAGATATTTACAAAACTGTATACACACGGTGACTATAAATAAAAAAGAACATTAGTGCTTATAGCATTATCTTCGATATAAAAGATGAAATAAAGAAATAGATAAATAAGCAAGTACATATATAAATAAATAAGCTACTAAAATTTAAATTGAAAAAAAGTAATCGTATTAGCTTGTTTGCGCGCTTCTATTTTTAGACAATAAAAGTATTAATACTCATATTTTATTGTATGGAAGTAGGGGCAGGCAGTGGAACATTGTGATTAGGTTCAGTGGTAGGTGGAAGGGGGGGGGGGGGGGGGTAGAAAAAAGTTGAAAACAGAAGTAGAGGTACCTCGTTTTTAGAAAGCATGCTTGATCAGATTTTAAGGGATAGCATTTTAGAAATAAATTTAGTCAAACCAGAAGTTGGAGGTGCTAGTTTCAGAATGAACAAGGTGTGTGTGTGTGTGTGTGTGTGTGTGTGTGTGTGTGTGTTGTGTGAGTGTGAGTGTGTGTGTGTGTGTTAGTGTGTGTGTTAGTGTGTGTGTTAGTGTGTGTGTATGTGTGTGTCATTATATTATTATTATTATTATTATTATTATTATTACATCACCATCCATCCATCCATCACTACACCATCCATCATCCTCATCAATCCATTCATCCTTATTCATTCATCCTCATCCATCCATCCTCATCAATCCATCCATCCATCATCATCCATCCATCCATCCTCATCAGTCCATTCATCCTTATTCATTCATCCTCATCCATCCATCCTCATCCATCCATCCATCCTCATCAATCCATCCATCCTCATCAATCCATTCATCCTCATCCATCCATCTTCATCAATCCATCCATCCTCATTAATCCATTCATCCAACCTCATCCATCCTCATCCATCCGTCCAGTACCATCCATCCATTCATCCTCATTCATCCATCCATCCATCACCATCCATCCACAATCCATCCATCCTTATCCATCCATCCTCATTCATCCATCCATTACCATCCATCCATTACCATCCATCCACAATCTATCCATCCACAATCCATCCATCCTCATCCATTCATCCTCATTCATCCATCCTCATTCATCCATCCCCCCCTCCATCCATCCCCCACTGTCCATCCATCCATCCATCCATCCATCCATCCATCCATCCATCCATCCTCCTCCTCCTCCTCATCATCATTATCATCTTTATCATTAGCATCATCTGTATCATCATCATCATGATACATTATCATTATCATTTTTTCATCATCATCATCATTTTATATCATTAATAATAATAATAATAATAATAATAATAATAATAATATTATTATTATTATCATTAAAAAACAGGGGTAGGCTGCTCAAGTCAGAGAGAGAGAGAGAGAGAGAGAGAGAGAGAGAGAGAGAGAAATTGAAAATAGTACATAGTGAAAATCATTGATTTTAATTTTCTGTCTGTATTGTTTAAAGATATGTGTTAAATTGCTGGATGGCAGCCGTAAGCAGCATTGACTTAATTTGTCATGCTTTTGGAAAGGATGGAGGTGAAAGGTTTCAATATAAACAAGTTGTGTTTATCTTCCATAACAGCCTCGCATAAGAACATATTTTAAAAATCTTTATTTAAAAAATGTGATATAAGAAAAAAATGTAGCGTTTCATTCTATGTGTAAAATAGAGTAGGGATGTTGACTTTGTGTATTCTGTTACCTTTATTTCCTTGTCTTTTGCTTTGCTGTAGGTCAGAGATATGCCCATTACCCAGGTTATAGCACTCCCAGCCCATTGATAGACTACTCCATCTGCATCTCTCCCAGCAGTCTGCTTTGATTTCTGTTGTCGGCACACAATTAATGTATTTTGTGGCTTTTTTTTGGGGGGTGGGGGGTAAAATCCAAAAAGGGAAAAGTGCCATAATGTAACCCCCTCCCCCTCCCCCGAAAATAACACACACACACACCACACACACACCACCACACCACCACACCACACCACACCACACCAAAGTGACCCTATACCCCAAAAGAATGCTGGAAAGAGACGGAAAAAGGAATGAAAATGGAAAAAGTTGATCCCCCATAGGTAAAATCCTTTTGTGTTGGCAAGACTGAAGTGAAAGATGCTACATTGATCAGTGATCATTGCTGCATGATTTATTCTCAACCTTTCCCTCATTTATCCAACCTTTGTACTGTATCTGTTATATCCAATCGTGCTAATTTTTGTGTGCAAAATATGGACCTTTATTTTAGATGTGTGTATTCCAAAATGTCAGTGTAGCAAATGTGAAATGATGTATTCTAGCAGATGGTTTGGATAATATAGTTTTGTACAGGTTATGCTTTCTTTGTTCAGCCTTTCTTCTTGCTGTTACCTTTGTGCTCTTATGAAACCTGTCTCGTATAAAAATAGAAAACGGTTTAGCATATGTGTGGTTTTGTTGGGGTTTTTTAATTGTTTTTGTAAACATTTTACGAGCATTTTTACGAAACACTTGACTACTGATTTTTTGGGTTGTGGGTGTTTTAAAAAAAAATGCATTAAATGATTTGTTCAAGTAGAAGAAAAAGTATACGTTTCAGCAAGGATTGCTGATGAACAGCTTGTCTTGTATTTAAAGGGCTTTCTTTTTCCACTTTTTTCCCCGTCGACCAGAATTATCTTTATTTTGTTTTGGAACAGTCAGTGTCGTTTTCTTGGATTTTATTAAAAAGGCAATGCTCTTTTTGAAGAACTGAGCGCAGAATGAAGCAGTTTACTGCTAATACCCTTTGTCTTTTCAATTTTTTTTAAACGAAAATTGTTCGTGACACGATGCTTTTCGAATTACATGTTCAGTAACAGTGGTTGGTATTTGAGGATTCACTATTCATTCTGGAGGCTTGAATTTTTGTGTGCTTTATCTGGGCAATTGTGTGATTGGTTTACATGCACGTTA
>CM060345.1:26855457-26865457 GCA_030674155.1 Stramonita haemastoma
GCCAAGGACTGTGGAAAAAACTAGTGGATATATACTCTTGCCAAGGACACTAGGCCTAGTACAGCAGCAGCTTGTTCACACAGCACACAGGCAGGGGTCATAGATCTCTGTCTCTCTCTGGGGTTTCCATTGTCTGTTTTCCGTTGGTTTGGGGGTGGAGGGAGGGGGGGAGGGAGAGAGGGGGGAGGGAGGGGGAGGGAGAGAGGGGGGAGGGAGAGGGAGGGGGGGAAAGAGAGAGGGAGGGAGGGGGGAAAGAGAGAGGGAGGGAGATATATTATGTATATGGAGAGAGAGAGAGATATGGAGAGAGATATGGAGAGAGAGAGAGAGAGATGGAGAGAGAGAGAGAGATATGGAGAGAGAGAGAGAGTGAGAGAGAGAGAGAGAGAGAGAGAGAGAGAGGAGAGAGAGAGAGAGAGAGAGAGGAGAGAGAGAGAGGAGAGAGAGAGAGAGAAACATTTTTTTTTTAAGAATATGAACATTTTGATAATTATAGCCCTTGATGTTATGCTTGCATCAACAACTGATACAGATTTTAACCAGGGCCAATACACTGAATAAGCTACAGCAGCCAACAGTTGCTTTCTTTTTCTCAAATGAGCCATCCATAAAAACAATCTGCAGCGTGAACAAAGAAAAAAAACATCAACAAAACAGATGATAGATCTATATTTAAACACACACACGCGCGCGCGCACACACACACATACACACACACACAC
The DNA here is from genome assembly GCA_030674155.1 of Stramonita haemastoma. Classification (NCBI taxonomy): domain Eukaryota; kingdom Metazoa; phylum Mollusca; class Gastropoda; order Neogastropoda; family Muricidae; genus Stramonita; species Stramonita haemastoma. The sequence continues at coordinate 26,856,180 of CM060345.1, forward strand.
ACACACACACACAGACACAGACACACACACACACACACACACACACACACACACACACACACACACACACACACGTCATTAATTTTAATTCCACCCGTGGGGATACCGGAGACCTGTCAGTATAAACGGCATCCCCACCTTCTGGAAACTCTGTGCTACGAATTCCCTCTTTTCTATCCCTCTCTTTCTTTCTGTCTTGTTCCCTTTTCTTCCTACCACCCCCTTCTTGTCTATTTTCTGCCTTCTTGGTCCATTCTCCTGACTTTTTTTCCAGGAAGATTTTTTAAAAATCAACAATTCTCTCCCACGCCGAAGTCGGATTTGCTGGGGCTGACTTGTCAGGCGCTTAATGGCTGCGCAAAGCATTTCCACTCATATGACAGACGACAGTAGTTGCTGTCTGAGTTTTTGAGAACGATGGTTAATTCTAACGATCAACTCGTCCATACAAATGCATTGTGAAGTCTCATCAAAATTGTGGCAACTGTCAAAGCTAAACCGAACATGGCAGCGTTATGCACCTGTGGAATTAAGAGTACTGGCAGGTGACAACCTAAAGCTAGGTATGCCACTGCAAGTTCTGAGAGACTTGCAACATGTTCAGCCTCGGAACGCCAAATAGCCATCATCATCATCATCATCATCAACAACAACAACAACAACAACAACAACAACAACAACAACAACAACAACAACAACAACAACAACAACAACAACAACAACAACAACAACAACAACAACAACAACAACAACAACAAACAACAACAACAACAACAACAACAACAACAACAACAACAACAACAACAACAACAACAACAACAACAACAACAACAACAACAACAACATGCAAGCGCATGGATGTGAAAAAAGGAAAAAACACATTATCAAATTACTATTTACTCGCAGCAGTTGATGTGTTACAATCCAAAACTTGAAAAAATAACGACGAATTTCAGAATTATATCAACACAATGACAGCTTTATGTCAGTTCAGACGACATTTACTTTTTCAATCTTGTCCACTCCTGTGCCTGAACAGACAGAGATCATATTCCGTTTTCAATTGACAAGGCTCATTCTCAACATGCAACCGCCAACTTTTTTTTTTCAATTTTATTTTTCCCAATTCATGAACTGGGGTTAAGGAGAAACAGAAGAGAAAAAAAGGGTGACTGTGGAGGCAAGAATGAAAAGGAGAGGGAGGTATTTTATTTTTATTTATTTATTATTTTACACCACTTTATGTCACAGCAGATTCCTCTGCGTGAAATTCGGGCTGCTCTCACCCGGGGAGAGCGCGTCGCCACAAGTGTAGCGCCTACCCTTTATTTTTTTTTCCTGTCTGCAATTGTATTTCTTTCCCTATCAGAGTGGCTTTTTTCTACAGAATTTTGCCAGGGACAACCCCCATGTTGTCGTGGGTTCTTTTACGTGCGCTAAATATGATGTGTAACACACGGGACCTCGGTTTATCATTTCATCTGAAAGATAGGTGAAAAAGAAAGACTGATAAGGCAGACAAGAGTCTGGGAGGCAGACAGACGGACATATGGACATTCATAGAAACAGACATATGGACAGACAATAAACAGAAACAGACAGTACCTTACACTGCTGGGTATTGTATCAATTTCAACCATATGAAATATGCTTGCAAGAGAGAGAGAGGGAGAGAGAGGGGGGGGGGGAGAGAGAGAGAGAGAGAGAGAGAGAGAGAGGAGAGACAGAGACAGAGACAGAGACAGAGACAGAGACAGACAGACAGACAGACAGACAGACAGACAGACAGACAGAAAAAGACAGAGAGAGAGGGAGGGAGGGGACAGACAGAAACAGGGGAGAGAGAGAGAGAGAGAGAGAGAGAGAGAGAGAGAGAGAGAGAGAGAGAGAGAGAGAGAGAGAGAGAGAGAGAGAGAGAGAGAGTAGACAGACAGACAGAGGCACAAATACAAACATAATAGACAGATACACAGAATAACAAACATAACTACAAACACACAGAATGACAGAAACCTGTTTACACTGCAGACAACACCCCCTCCCCCACACCCCCATCCACCCCCAACCTCAGCTGCCAGTGTTCATATATATACCTCATTCTCAACATTTCTTAGCGACAGAAAAAATGACGTACCACCAGACATGTGCACGTGCCCCAAGCGATCACTCATCACCATGGCAACAGGCAAGATTCATCACTACGTCTGTATGTAGGAGCTTTTTAATGAGGTGCTTGTTCTGAAAGCTGGCAGAGAAAAGTGATAATGCCATGGATGGAGTATGTTAAGGGATCAGTGGTCTGAAGGTAACGCACCTGCCTGGAAAGCCAAAAGTCCAGGTCTGATCCCCATTCGTACCCAAAACTCTCCCCCTCCCCCTTTCCCTGACTCTGAATGGTGGTCTGGGTACTAGTCTTTTGGATGAGACGGTAAACCGAGGTCTCCTGTGCAACAGGTTTTCAGCACAAGTAAGAGATCTTACTCACGGCAACAAGGGAGTTGTCCAAGGCAAAATTATGTAGAAAAAAGCCCCTCTGATGGGAAAAATATTCACATGCAGCTAGTTTAAAGAAGAAAAAATGGATGGTGCTGCACTTGCAGCAACACATTCTCCCTAAGTAAAGCAGCCTGAATTTCACCTAGAATAATCTGTGGTGACTTCAAGTCATATACAAATGGGTTTCTACTTTCTGTGAGAAAGGTTACAGGATGTGTCAGTTTGGTTGTTTCTAATGAAAAGGTAGTTTCTGTGTAAAAGCAGGTGTACCAAACCTTCCTCTTTTTCTTATGTTTCTAATTGCTTTTCTTCTGCCCGTTTTTCTCTTCTTTTTTTCCATATCATCATCATTTTACTTGTTGCCATTATCATTACAATAACCTCTTCTTTTCACATGCCCTTTCCCTTTTTTCTTCTTCTTAATCGTCTACATGCTCATCTTCTAATTTCTTCTTCTTTTTTTTCAAAAAGTAAAAAGGTAAAGGTGTCTAGGTGTCCCATAAGCTATGTGGTTGATGGGGAGCAATATGTCAGAGATATCAACTTTTCCAGGGGTCAGTATATTGAGGGTGCACCAATCTCCTCTCCCTCGCTGCTTTACTTTCCCTGACCCTAAAGAGGACAGGTACCCATTTACAGCTGTGTGAATTGGGGGGACTGTACTAAAGCCAAGGCACGCGAACGGTCACCCATCCACTTGGTAACCACGCTGGATGCTGCTTAACCTTAGCTTGGGGGAAAACGAGTGCTCTGACCTCTGAGCTATCCTGTCCCCGGTCTTTTTTTTTTGATACGACTCAAAAATCCTGCATCTGTCAATATGTATCACGGTGGAGAGAAATCACTGCCTATCTTTGTAACAGTCTCAGAGCCACGAAGTAAGACATAAATAGCTGGAAATGTGGCCTCTGTAAAGCAGCTATGGAGATTCTGCATTTAACCATAAAGGCAAAGTATCTTCGGAGGAATCAGAACTACCATCCACGAAAACAGCAATGCATTATTTCCTGGTGCCTCCGTTTCAGCAACACACGACATTGCACTCTTCTTTCTTCTTCAAGGAAATTAGGATCCCCCACCCCCACCCCATCACAATAATTGTTCGTATTGCTTCCATCACTACCGTCAGTTTCTTCACCACCATCATCTTCATCACCATCATCACCATCATTAACATCGGCATCGCTCTCATCAAGACCTGCTCAAACAGTCAAGAAAAGAATTCACTTACTAACAGGAACAATAAAGTCAACCTCATATTACTTTTCACCCGCTGAATCCAATTTTCTGCCAATCAGCACCTCGACGGACCCTCCACAAAATGGCCTTCCTGGCAGCAATAAAAGGATTGATACCCTCAGGCTATGTACCCACACAGCGCACTTTTAACCCTACAAGAACGATTAAGGGGGGTTAGGCTTGTTTCCTGCACAGACGGGTTTAACGGCCGTGATGTCTGTGGTATCTAACACTCCTTAAGCTCAGGTCTTGGGCGGAGAATGCGCAGAAAGGGAGACTGTGCCGGAAAGCTCCATGTCTGACGCTGTGCACGAGAGGAGCTGACCTTTCTCTGACCCCTGGACATGCAGGGTGTTGGGGATGTTGACCCTGCCTAGTCACTGCTGCTGGACACGTCTGGTGTGTTGACCGCTTCAGTGGTCTGTTTTTTTGTGTCTCTGGTTGTTTTTCAGTGTCTGTCTGTCTGTCTGTCTGTGTGGTCTGTCTGTCTGATCTGTCTGTCTGTCTGTCTGTCTGTCTGTCTGTCTGTCTGTCTGTCTCTCTCTCTCTCTCTCTCTCTCTCTCTCTCTCTCTCTCTCTCTCTCTCTGTTTATTTTTTTTTATTTATTTATTGTTTTATATCGAGGATAATGGAATAAGCACTCATATGCTTTTTTACATCCATTCCCCGTGTGTATACAGTTTTGTAAATATTGCCATCTATTCCCACCGGCACACAATGGCCTACTCTTACGAAAAGCGGAACAGGATTTTACGTGTGCGCAAGATGTTCTGCGTGCGTTCGTGTTCTGTGTGTGTGTGTGTGTGTGTGTGTGTGTGTGTGTGTGTGTGTGTGTGTGTGTGTGTGTGTGTGTGTGTGTGTGTGTGTGTGTGTGTGTGTAAATCCTACACATATTTACCAACAGACAAATACACACTGACAAAAACAGAGACATACACAAAAGGAGATCAGGAATAGAAAAAAAGGAGGGGTGAGGGGGGAACAGACCTATCTCCTAAACAAGAGATCAATGAGACACCTACTGAAAGATAGGAAAAAAAAACCAAACAGAAAGGTGTTTATATTTCAAGACATACCCAACCATAATCTCAGCTGCCAATTTTCGGCACCCCATTAAAAAAAAAAAAAAAAAATATATATATATATATATATATATATATATATATATATATATGAAACAACATCCATGGCAGCTGGCTACTGGCTGGGAATAAAATGGTGTTGTGGTAAATCACAGTGTGCACGTGCTACCTGATGGTCACAGATATGGGGGGGGGGGGGGAGAGACAGGTGGAGATGAGCTTGTATACAAAGATAGTGATGACGATGTGTTTTTAAAACTGTCAAAGCACAAAGTGAGTGATACTGTTTGATAACATGATGGGGGATACTGCTTGGTGATAGGAAAGAGAGCATGATTCTTTATTATTTGTCAACCCTGTGGTATGGCATACAGCATTACTTGTTGTTGTTGCTGTTGTTGTTGAGTGTTGATGTCATCATTCATAGGAGGAACAAGAGTCAGAAATGTTCTTGTTGGTTGTTGTTGATTTTTTTTTCTCTCTCTCTTGTTTTTTTTTTTTTGTTTGTGTTTGGGAGTGGGGGGGGGGGTTGCTTTTTTGTTGTTTTTAGTTTTGTCTTTTTTAGTTTTGTCTTTTCTTTTTTTGTTTGTTTTTCTTTTTCCTCTCTGTCTCTGTCTCTCTCTCCTTTCTGTTGACTTCTTCTAACTCCTCCTCCTTCTCTAATTCTTCTTCTTCTCCCTCTTCTTCTTCTTCTTCTTCTTCTTCTTCTTCTTCTCCTTCTTCTTCTTCTTCTTCTCCTTCTTCTTCTCCTTCTTCTTCTTCTTCTTCTTCTTCTCCTCCTCCTCCTCCTCCTCCTTCTTTTCTTCTTCTTCTTCTCCTTCTCCTCCTCCTCTTTCTTCTCCTGGCTTTCTTCTTATTCTATTCCTTCCTATTCTTCCCCTTCCCTTCCATCTCCTCACTTTTTCTCTTCTTCTTCCTCCTTCTTCTTCTTTGTTTCGTTCTTTCTTGACAACAGTCTGCAACTATCAGAAAAGTAGAGAACAGCCTGGTGATTACAAGCATCACGTTTGTTCCATGATGGTAGCTTTTAAGTGCGTGGTTGGACCACCATCACAGTGTCTATTTCATGGGGGGGTTCTTTCTGTTACCCTGGAGTTCAAATAAGTTTCAACTCCTATTTCTCGCAAATCCTTCATACAAGACTGCAAAAAACAAAATCCCATACGCAGCTACAAGTTTCGTTTTTTTCCTTCTTTTTTTTTGTTTGTTTGTTGTGTTTTGTTTTTTGTTCCTTGGCTAGAGCTCCGAAATGCGACCAGTGCCGAAGTCGGATTCACTGAGCCTGACTTGTCAGATGCTTAACCCCAGCTCAATGCATGTTCGCTCATATGACAAGACAACAATAGCTGCTATCTGAGCGTGTAATGACGAAGAAGAAGAAGAAGAAGATCATCAACACCACTGTAAAAGAAAGCTTATGCGCTTCAAAAAATCAGCCTTCAACCCTTTTCATCCATCTAAAATTCGATTTCTCTATGAGTTGGTAGCTCTCGACTAACCCTCCACACACACAAAAAAACACCATTGCAGCACTAAAAAGGGTTTATGTCCTCAGGTTTGAGACCTCACAGACCACTTTCCCTACCAAAGGAGGATTACAAGGAGAGGGCACTATGCTGGTTTCCTGCGCAGACAGGTTTTAGTGAAGTGTCTGTGGTGTCCTTAAGAACCCCTAAGGTCCAGTGTTGGCGGGAGAAGCAATAAACTAGATAGTCCCTAAGGGGATCACTGCTCTCCTGAAAGACTGGATCAACCCAGCTAATCTTCAGGTGATCTCACAACGGTCAATGTGCTGGGGCTCCTGCCTGTTGTCCTGTCTGTCTGAGTTGAGGTTGCTGGTGGAGGGGGTGGGTGGGGAGTCTATATCTAGTCTGTGGCTTGAGTTATCTGTCTGTCTGTCTGTCTGGATGTCTGTCTGAATGTTTCTCTGAATGTCTGTCTGTCTGTTTGAATGTCTGTCTGTGTGAATGTTTGTCTGTCTGAATGTTTGTCTGAATATCTGTCTGAATGTCTGTCTGATTGTCTCAATGTCTGTCTGAATGTTTGAATGGGTCTGTCTGAATGTCTGTCTGAATGTCTGTCTGAATGTCTGTCTGTCTGGATGTCTGTCTGAATGTCTGTCTGAATGTCTGTCTGGATGTCTCAATGTCTGTCTGAATGTCTGTCTGTCTGGATGGATGTCTGAATGTCTGTCTGAATGTCTGTCTGTCTGGATGTATGTCTGAATGTATGTCTGAATGTCTGTCTGAATGTATGTCTGTCTGGATGTATGTCTGAATGTATGTCTGAATGTCTGTCTGAATGTATGTCTGTCTGGATGTATGTCTGAATGTCTGTCTGTCTGAACAAGCTGGGGTTTTCTCTGCCCTGCCTTCCTCTGTGTGTGTGTGTGTGTGTGTGTGTGTGTGTGTGTGTGTGTGTGTGTGTGTGTGTGTGTGTGTGTGTGTGTGTGTGTCTGTCTGTCTGTCTGTCTGTCTGTCTGTCTGTCTGTCTGTCTGTCAAAGCACATTGCTCAAACTGGGAGCAACAAGAAAACTTCTAACAATAAATAAAAGGAAATAAAGATATGCGAGCCATATGCTACAAAACCAAGATACGGACCTCATGAAGACTGTCTGTCTTTCAAGGCAAGACCGAGGCTAAAAAGAGCAAAAAAGCAGACCACCAGCTTCTCTCATTGGCAACATCATCGAATTCTGTGGTGTGAGAATTGAAGAAGTCAACAGGGCCAGCAAAAACCGGAGCAAATGGAGAAGGAGGATCATGTCGAAAATAAAATAATGGGTGGCGCTGCACTTGTGGCGACGCGCTCTACCCCGGTGGAGAGCAGCCCGAATTTCACGCAGAGAAATCTTCTGTGACATAGAGTGGTATAAAACATGTCGGTGTCATTATATGCGGCAGCTTACGCCGTACCCGGTGATGCCGATAGATGAAGACAGGTGAAACTAATAATAAGAAATACGACGCTATATGACAAAGATTCATAAGATATTAGAGAATCACACATGAACCATCAAAAGCTGTGTTATCTCAGCCATGCTATCTATCCCATGCCCCCTGCAGCTTTCAAAGAGCGCAATAACGTAAGCACACGTCTCTTCAGTCGCCATGGCAAAAAATCATTACGATGGCACGTGCACATGTGGTCTGGCGCGCGCTACGTCATCATGTTCAAAGCCTCAAGCGACCTTCTGCGTATGTCACAAATAAATACTGAAAATTGGCGGACACGATTCGGTTTGTTTGTGAAAAATAATTTAAATAAATAAACACACGTCTGTCACTCAAAGTCTTTTCATCTGTCTGCCTGTTTTTTTCTACGTGTCTGTATGTTTCTGACTTCCTATCTGCTTCTTTGTATTTCTGTCAGTCTCTTTGTATCTCTGTCTGTATCTCTGTCTGCTTCTTTGTCTATATATCTGTCTGTATCTCTGTCTGTAAATCTGACTGCTTCTTTGTATATCTGCTTCTTTGTTTCCCTGTCTGCATCTCATTCTGTATCTCTATCTACTCCTTTGTATCTCTGTATCTCCTTTCTTTGTATCTCTCTCTGTATCTCTGCTTCTTTGTATCTCTGTATCTGTATCTCTGTCTGTATATCTATCTCTATCTCTGACTGTATCTCTCTCTCTAAGCAGTATATTTTTTGTCTGTCTCTTCTATTCTTTTACTCAATGTCTCTCCTTTCTGTCTGCCTTTCAACGCCTGTCCCTCTGGGGGCATTTTCCATCTGCCAGTTAGACAATTTCTCTCTCTCTCTTCTCTCTCTCTCTCTCTCTCTCCTCTCTCTCTCTCTCTCTCTCTCTCTCTCTCTCCTCTCTCTCTCTCTCTATCTATCTATCTATCTATCTATCTATCTATCTCTGTCTCTCTGTCTCTCTCTGTATCCATCTGTCTGCCTGCCTGCCTGCCTGCCTGCCTGCCTGCCTCTCTCTCTCTCTCTCTCTCTCTCTCTCTCTCTCTCTCTCTCTCTCTCTCTCTCTCTCTCTCTCTCTCTCTTCAAATATACGTTTCTGATATCACGAAATCTACATCAATTTTAATGAGGTTCCTCTGTATCATCCCCCCCCCCCCCCCCCCCCCCCCCCCCCACCCCCCCCCCCCCTTTTTTTTTAATCTTTGTACTTCTTTTTCTTTGTGTTTGTTCGTGTGTGTGTGTGTGTGCGTGTGTGTGTGTGTATGTGTGTGTGTGTGTGTGTGTGTGTGTGTGTGTGTGTGTGTGTGTGTGTGTGTGTGTGTGTGTGTATACATATCCTCTTTTCTCTCCTTCCTCCTTATCTCTCGCTCCCCTTCTTTCCTTCCAACTGTCCTCCTTCCTTTTTTCTCTCTCTGTCTTTCTCTTCTTTCTCCTCTGTCGTCTCCTTAACCCACATTTCTGAATAGGGACGAAGATGATGACACAGAAAATTGAGTTTGCACACTGTGGTTGAACTTGGAGAATGTGATAAGAATACTGT
>CM060345.1:26870457-26888280 GCA_030674155.1 Stramonita haemastoma
AACAAACCGGTTTAATGGCAGACTCCAGCAAGCAGCGTGCCCGTTGCTGGTGATTTATCACCATGGCAACTAACTGGGGGAGATGGGAGCTTTCCATTTTTATCAACCCTTATTTTGACAGCGGCGTGAGCCAGCTGATAGATAAATCGTGCTATTTTTTGATGAGACAGGTACAGTTCTCAGTGTTTTATTGAATCATGCTATTTTTTGATGAAGACATACAGTTCTCGATATTACTTTATGAATCGTGTAATACATCAAAAGAAATCCTCATAGCAGACAACTGCAGCATCCACACAGCTGGAGAAGTAAACTGGTATCATTTTCTATATTTTATTCATCTTATCATACATAATGTTTTATTTTTCTCGTTCATACTGGAAAAAAACAACTTTTTTTTCGTCAAACAAATGTTGAATCTTATTCGTAATCATGTTTCTCCTCCTCATCCTCTTAGTTCTCTCTGTCTCTGTCTGTCTGTCTGTCTGTCTGTCTGTCTGTCTGTCTGTCTGTCTGTTGTCTGTCTGTCTGTCTGTCTGTCTGTCTGTCTGTCTGTCTGTTCTCTCTCTCTCTCTCTCTCTCTCTCTCTCTCTCTCTCTCTCTCTCTCTCTCTCTCTCTCTCTCTCTCTCTCTCTCTCTCTCTCTCTCCATGTTTATTCAGGTTGGTTTTGTTATTAGCTTCGGCAAATGAGTGTATTGTAAAAGAACTGGCAATATATATATATATATATATATATACATATATAATATATATACATATATATATATGTGTGTGTGTGTGTGTGTGTGTGTGTGTGTGTGTGTGTGTGTGTGTGTGTGTGTGTGTGTGTATGTGTGTATACAGCATTTAAAAGGAGAAGTATCTATGTTACATAATGCCATCACATGTCCATCATATTATTTTATTGATTTATTTGTATTCCCCCTTCTAAGGGGCCATGGCCTTTATGAATAAACATTTCATTTCATTTCCTCTCTCTCTCTCTCTCTCTCTCTCTCTCTCTCTCTCTCTCTCTCTCTCTCTCTCTCTCTCTCTCTCTGTGATGTGATCCTTCAACGTTCTTTCTTTCCAAGTGACAGACATCTTTCCCGCCTCCTTGGCCTCCTGCCGGATTCTTTGAGAGTTACCGCCCTTGCTTCCACTTGAGTTGCAGTTGTTCCCCCTTGAGCCTCTGTTTCTCCGTGTCCTGCGGGAAATGTTCGATTTTCTTTCTGTGTTTGAAGGCCCGTGGTGTAAAACTTAGCAGAAAATCTTTACTTCGAGTGTGGTTTCGAGATGTGCCAAAGAGGATTGTTGTTGTGGTGGTGTTGTTGTTGTTGTTGTTGTTGTTGTTGTCGTCGTCGTTGTTGTTGTTGTCGTTGTTGCTGCTGCTGCTGTTGCTGCTGCTGCTGCTGCTCTTGCTGCTGTTGCCGCTGCTGCTGTTGTTGTTGCTGCTGCTGCTGCTATTGCTGTTACCGCTGCTGTTGCTGTTTCTGCTTTGGGGTTTTTGTTGTTGTTTCGTTGTTGCTATGTTGTTACTATTGTTGCTGCTGCTGCTAATGATGATGCTGATGATGACGATAATGATCACAGGGAAGATGATGACGATACTCCTTTTCTTTTTCGTTTCTCAACAAGAGCTCCAAGGCTGACCAATTGTGAAACTTTTGCGAACGCGATTGGGGGGGTTTGCCCACTATTAAAGTAACTGCATTCCGACTTCGGGGATGATGATGATGACGACGACGATGACGACTACAATGATGACGACGCCAACGACGACGACGATGATAATGACGACGACGACGACGATGATGATGTTTTTCTTCGGGCTAGTAGCAAAAAATGAATCTTGATTCATCTCTTTTGACTTCCGTGCCATGCCACTGTGACTCCGATCACTTCCATGCCGACCTAACCACACACACAGCATCGTTGGCCTTAGGCTACATACAGCAAGTGGTCATGTCATAGGACACTGTCGTATGATCTGTAGCCATGAGGTCTCTGGCTACAGGAGGCCCAGCCCTACTGCTCCACTACTTGACTACTGCTGTTTCATGAGGCCTGTTCGGATCACACGTGGGAAGGCAGACGGCAGGAGGGGTGGGTGGGGGGCGTTCCAGCCTGTACGAAGCCACCTGCTGACAATGCTGGTACTTTGAATCAGAGGGTTAGACTTTTAAAAAAGAAGAAAAACTTTGAATACTTTCGAATCGGAGGGTTAGACTAAAAAAAAACAACAACAACAAAAAAACAAAACAAACAAAAAACCACGCAGTCACCTGCTAACAAGGAGGTGGATCGGTGGTCTAGGTGGTCACGCGTCTTGCCTAGAAAGCAAAAAGTCCGGGTCGGAGTGTGCGGGGTTCGTAACCCCGTTTGGACCCAAAACTTTTTCCCCATCCATTAGACCCTGAGTGGTGGTCTGGGCGCTAGTCTTTCGGATGAGACGATAAACCGAGGTCCCGTGTGTTACACATCACTATTTAGCGCACGTAAAAGAACCCACGGCAACAAGGGGGTTGTCCCTGGCACATTTCTGTAGAAAGAAGCCACTCTGATAGGGAAACAAATACACTTGCATGCAGGAAAAAGAAAAAAAAATGGGTAGGCGCTGCACATGTGGCGACGTGCTCTCCCCAGGGAGAGCAGCCCGAATTTCACGCAGAGAAATCTGCTGTGACATAAAGTGGTACAGAATACAAAAAAATAATAATACAATGCGGATACTTTGAGTCGGAGGGTTAGACTTTTTTTCGGGGGGGGGGACAGTAGAGAAGGGGGTAATGGGGGGAGAGGGCGATGTTTTGTTGCCGGTTTAGGTATTTATTTAATGTCTTATTAAATATCTGCAAATTAGATCGATCATATCTCTAGATCTCTGTCTCTCTCTTTCTGTCTCTGTCTCTCTCTGGCGAGGCGAGGTGGTCAGACGTGCGAGAGTGCTCCGCAAAAAAATATAATATTTGTGACAGTTATCATCTATACACTGAAGTGAATTTTGGCAGGTGGGTGTACAACGTTACACTCATCACTAGTCTGACTTTGGTAATTGAAAATTTTGTGTAATTAGCCTGTAAATTACAAAACAATTTTTAATACTTAACAAAGAAGGTTTAATTTTCATCCCATTGCCGAGCAGAGATCAACTTTTTGTTTTCAAACTGCACGTGAAAAATCATCGCAACTTGTTCTGGGTACACCTGTACTCTTCCTTTCTGCTGCTGGCTGTTATGATGCTGCCTGCACGTGAAAACTCGACATGCCTTTGACACACTGATGTACTGGCCAACTGGAGATGGGAGCTACAACAGCATGTGAGTGTCAATAACTTTGTTTTGATTTGTTTTAAATATGACGGAAGATTCCACACGGAGTACGAAAAAACTGAAGTCTACCATGGATGAAATCCAGAAACGCTTTTCTTGTGGAACTGAGGAGCTAGCTGCATGGCGAAATTCCCTTATTTTTCGGTATGCAGCGATCAACGAAAAGTCAATTGTGGTGACAGTGGCTAATTTCAATCAAGATGATGAAATCATTTCTTCAATGCCCCAATATGTTCCACTGTCTCCACCTCCTGAACTTTCTAAAACAGTCATAAGAGTACTTCACAAATCTACCAAATCTGTCACTATTACTCTGTATTTTTCACAGCAAGGAGGGGGCACCCTGTTGTGTCAAGGTAGAGACTGTGTTCAATGGCGTGATCAAGAGTGTGAGAAAATCAAACATTTTATCTCACTTTTCCTGGAAACAAAAAACAACAAAGAACTTACTGAACATCTCCTCAAGACTCCCCTATTATTCATCAAAAACATGCCAGAAGTTGTTTTCCTGGAAGCCTCCCTCATCAATGAAGTCTGTCTGGATCCCGCCGCCATAACTCCAGGCCATCAGTCTCCTGATGCAGTGGTTTCAACCCCTTCTCCAGACTCCAACCTGTTGCTGTCCAGTGACGTCACTGACACTGCAATGTCTACCAGCCTAAAAACAGTGTTCCTTCCACCAAAACCATCCATTCAGCAAAAGGCAGAGTGCCCAAAGTCAGAAGAAAGTCCTCACCTGGATAGTACCCCCATTTGTAAAAGAACTCGTATTCAAAGAAAAAGAAATTTGTTCTCTTCTGGGTTGAAAGCCAACAAAAAACAACCTTCATCATTGTCACTGCTATCATGTAAACAAACACTCAAAGAAATTAAAAGTTCCATTGAGTCCTTAGGCTCAGCACAAGAGGAACATGAACTAAAAACAACCTCATTCATTGAAGATGTTAAAGTTTCGTTAAAAAATGAGCTGCGAATGCACATTTCTAAAAAACATGATACGCTACTTTTGGAATTAGACTCTTTGAGAAAGAAAATAAACTATCTGGAAGAAAAAAATGCAAAACTAGAGAAAGAAAATCATTCAATTAAAACTCAGATGGGAACATTACAGTCTCAGTTGAAAAGAATTAGCTCCAGACACACTGAGACAGCATCCACTCAGACTATCTCCCCTCCTCAACCAAAGAAACTTTCCACTGTTTTGCTTGAACAAATATCTGATTTTGCACAAAGTGGGTGTTTCAACCCTGAAGATTTGGAATCTTCAGTTACAGATGAAACCACCCAACCATCTCAGGCAGAGGACTCTGCCACCATGGCTGATACTGCTTTTCCTGTTACTCCAAAAGCAACAGAACAGGAAATCATTGAACCCAAATCTCAGTATACTATACCTGTCACAAATTCCTTTGAGGCACTGGCTGAGGTAGATCCTGGCCTTACAACCACACAGCAAAAAGAAAAACAGCTAGGTCCCACAGAAGAAAGCATCAGAGGCCAGCACAACAAAACCATGGACTCTGGAGTCCTTACTAAATTACAAACTTCCAAACCATCACCCTATGAAACACTGTCCAAAATTTCTGTTCCAGATACTACAACAATGCTATTGATAGGAGATTCTGTGATCAGAAATATCAATCCATACAGACTGGCCCCTCGGGGTGAGAATATGTTCAAGATCTGTGTGTCTGGAATGAAGGTATCTGACCTGTCAACATGGCTCTCTTCCCTTCCTGTCATGTTCAAAATAAAATGTGTAGTTGTCCATGTTGGCATCAACAGTTGTAAATCTGGCACCATTTCAGAAAAGGAATGGAGTGACCTTGTCAAACAATGCTTTTCCTCCTTCCCCCAGTCCACATTCACTATGAGTTCCATTATTCCAGCTAGAGGCCAACACCATCTAAACACCATCATAAATCCCTCCAACAAAAACCTTCAAACAGTCTGTCATCACTCAAACATCACATTCATTGACCACACAAGCACTTTCACCACTAGTTCTGGATCTCCTCGTTTAGTTCTCTACTTTAATCTTACTCACCCCAGTGAAAGAGGCACATCCAGAATAGCAAACAATCTTCGGTTTACCTTGAACAACATTGAACACCGTAGTTCTGAGGAGAATGATGCAAAGAACATGCTTGAAACTGATGGCCATCCTTATGAACTTAATAGTAGAAATTATCAACAAGGTCGATTTCAGGACAGTTATTCCTCAGTAAGCAGAGTATACAGGCCACCTACTTACTACAACAGACAAACAGGGCAGGATGTTTCCTCACTCCCGAATAGATCATCTACAGATACCAGGAATCCTAAGACTTTTTTCAGCAACTATAGATCACAGCAAAGCAGGACAAGTAGAAGCCCTAGGACCTACCCTAACCGGAGGTTTCCCCCTTCTCAGACAAGTAATTTTACAGAAGCTGTGTCTCATTCTCATGATAGTCATCATGATCAGCATGCATACAGTGTCAATTCAGCATGCCCTCCTCCTCCCTCCTCCCTTTTTCACTACCCACCTCTCAGGTCAAGGCCACGTGAAAATATAACTGATACTCCATTCTCAGTACCTTCTATCCAACAACCTTCTTTGTATTCAAACTACACGAATCTTGGAAGAAATTCCTTGTATTCTTTTCCACCTCCTCTATCATCCCAAGAAGCACATAATTTGCACCTTCCCTCAGACCAAGATGCTTCTATGACATCTGAACACTTTCCTAGTAACCGCCCTCCTTTCAGCAGACATATTCATCCATATGCTTTGGACTTGCTCTCCATGGCCTCTCAAATAATGGCAAATCAAGTCAGAGCCCCCTATCCCATGCACATATAGAAAGTGGATTATTTGTTGTTGTTTTTTTTTTTTTTTTTTTTTTTTTTTTTTTTTTTTTTTGTCTATAGTTTTGACCTCAATTTTGATGTGTGATTGTGTTTGAATGTTGTAGTTCCAGATGCTCCAATGGCTGTGTTATTGACCAGAAGAGTTATTTGTTCTGAATTTGATAACGGAAACAAGGCTTTGGCAATTTTGAGATCTCTTTTTGCATTTTGATCCTTTTTGCTTATAGAGATTTTTGGGACAATTTTTTGGCATTGTGTTCTTTGGTTAGCTAATATTTCATTGAGAGTGGGTTCATATTTCCTTGTGTGTATATTTTTGTGCTTTGTGATTTCTCATATATAGTTTCCTTGATCTTGTTTCAGTTTTCCTATTACTGCATTTGTTTTTTATTATCGGACTATAGCTTGATCTCATTAGGACTAATTGTATGAATTAGTGATCATACATGCATGATATAAACAATTTATACTGATTATGGATCATCAAAACAATTTATGGTTAACTAAAGATGGTCTTCAAATTGGTCATCTCAACATCAATCATGCAATACACAAAATGACGGAAATATCTTCTATATTATCTAATTCAGGCAAAAATTTCCATGTGTTTGGTTTTACAGAAACCCATTTATCCTCTCATATTTCAGACAATGACATCTCAATACCAGGCTACAATACAATCCGAAGAGACCCTCAAATTCATAAAGAAACTGGTATAGCTGTTTATGTTCATCAATCAATTCAGTTCAAAAGAGTTACAAGTTTAGAACAACTTTATGTAGAAACAATTTGGATTGAAATCAAACTAAGAAATTCCAGACCAATTCTTTTATGTTTTCTTTATAGAAATCCCAAAGAAAAAGCAGAATGGATTGATCACTATGTTTCTATGTTTGATAGTATAGATAAAGATTATGATGATATTATTATATTAGGTGATTTCAATATTGATTTATTAAAACCAAATAACCATTGGATACAGACATTCGAATCTTTCAACTTGAAACAATTGATAACTATGCCAACTCGTGTCACAGATATTTCAAAAACTTTGATTGACCATATATATGTTGTAAATAAAGAAACTATTGTAGAGGTAAATGTTCCAATTTCTGGCTGCAGTGATCACTTCCCTATATGCATTACATGGTCCAAGAAAGGAGTAAAAATTCCTAAGGTTAGCCACAAAACTATAACTTATAGAAATTTTTCACACTTTAACAGTAACATCTTTCTACAGGATCTTCTCAATTCACATCTAAACAATGTTTATCAAATTACTGATCCTAATCTAGCCATTGAATATTGGTATTCTATTTTTTATAATGTTTACAATAAACATGCTCCATTACAAACAAAAAGAGTTAAATACAAAACAAAACCACCTTGGCTTACTGACAAAATACAGAAACATGTACATCATAGGGATTATCTATTAAAGAAAGGTTTCCGAGACGATTATAAGAAACAAAGAAATTATGTAACTTCACTTTTACGTGCTGAAAAAAAAAAAGTATTTTGAAGAGCTTCTTAAAAACAACAGGACAATAGATGTATTTGGAAAACTATTAACCAGCTCACCAAAAAAAGTTTTAATAATAACTCAAACATTCACTGTGATATATCTGCTGATAAATTAAATCTTCATTTCACATCTGTTGTTGACCAACTAATCTTTAAGGACAAATCAAAAGAAAATGACTTGAAAAAATTGAAAGCTTTCTGCGACAGTAAGAATATTCAATCTAAAACTGAAATAAAACTTATTACAGTTAATGAAGTATTCACTGCTTTAAATCATCTGAAACAATCCTCAACACGTGGTCTCGATGGACTAGATGGGAAAATTCTTAAACTATCCGCATCAATTATAGCAGAAACACTTACATATGTCTACAATCTTTGCATAAGCAAAAACACCTTTCCTAAACTCTTAAAACAGGCAAAAATTATTCCTTTACACAAATCTGGCAATACCTCAGAACCATCAAACTATAGACCAATATCAATATTATCCACTCTTTCAAAACCATTAGAACAGCACATTTACAAATGTTTACTTGCACACTTAAACAAACATAATCTATTACACCCAAATCAATCTGGTTTCAGAGCAAACCATTCATGCCACACCACTCTTGTTAAACTGACAGATAAATTGCTGCTTAATATGAATAAAAAAGAATTTACAGGTATACTTTTTATTGATTTTGCTAAAGCTTTCGATGTTATTGACCACAAGCTACTACTACGGAAGCTTGCGGTCTACAAACTATCTCCTAGTATCCTCGAACTGATTTCATCTTTCCTATCTGAAAGACAGCAAAAAGTATATCTAAACAACACTTCTTCAAGTTTTCTTGTAAATAACTTTGGTGTGCCGCAAGGATCAGTGCTTGGTCCCTTGTTGTTTCTTCTCTATATAAATGACCTGCCATTAAGTATTAAAATACAAAATGAACTATTTGCAGATGATACAACTCTTCATACTAGCCACAAAAACCCTCTCCAAGTATGCCAAAGTTTACAAGAGAACATAAATATCATTGTCGAATGGACACAAAGTAACCATTTGGCCCTTCATCCAGGTAAAACGAAATTCATGCTGTTATCAACAAGACAAAAACGTCAAAATCTTAATATAAACTTACCTCCTATTTATATCAACAATGTCAGAATTGAAGAAGTTTCTAATCACAAAATTTTGGGAGTAACGATTGATAATAATTTGTCTTGGTCTGTACATATACGTAACATAACAAAGAAAATTGCCTCCAAAACATACCAGTTAAATAAGATCAAACACTGTCTTAATCTGAATGCAAGAAAAATATTTTTTTATTCATTTATTCAGTCTAGTGTGGATTATGCATCTACACTATGGGACCTAGCCAGTAATAACCTTTTCAAACCATTAATCAGTATTCATAAACGAGCTGTCAAAATAGTAATAGATAAGTCATCTTCACTGACATTTTCAGATTACAAAAATGTAAATATTCTGCCTCTCAAAACAAGATTGTTGTTCAATAAAGGTGTACTAATGCATAAAATCCTTCATGGTAATGCCCCATCTTCCTTAAGCAGCATGTTCAGTGTAAACGAATCTCGACATTCACATAAAATCAACCTTCCTTTACCAACCATTACTCTGTTTAAATCAAGTCTAATATATTCCGGGAGCTGGTTTTGGAATAGACTCCCAACCTTTCTAAAATATGAATCAAAGTTTTCAAGATTTAAGTTTTTGTTGTATGATTTTCTGATGACTCATGAAAATGTCACTCTGCTTTCACCACAAATGTTTTGATCAAACCACTAGAAGTCTTAATTACGTGAATTTTTTCCTCGGATAGTACAGTTAGTTTCTGTTGTTATGCATTTCTGTTATTTTTTGGTGTGTTTTTCATTGTCCATATATACATTTAATCTGTCTCTGTCTCTGTCTCTATGTCTCTCTCTGTTTGCCTGTCTGTCTGTCTGTCTGCCTTCCTGCCTGCCTGCCTGCCTGCCTGCCTGTCTGTCTGTCTGTCTGTCTGTCTGTCTCTCTGTCTCTGTCTCTGTCTCTCTCTCTGTCTCTCCTCCTCTCTCTCTCTCTCTCTCACTCTCTCTCTCATGTTTTTCTATTTCTTTCTTGCCTTTCGGTGTGTGTGTGTGTGGGGGGGGGGGGGGGGGGGGGGATCGGGAGAGAGAATGAGTACTACTTTCTATGGATTTTTGTAACTATGCATATTCTTCCCATGATTTTTTTCCCTCTTGTTATTAAGCTTTTTTATGCTCGTTTTCTATTTCTATTTCTTTATTCGTTTGTTGTTGTTTTTTCCCTCGAGGGCTGGATGTTAAAAAAGCTTGTAGTGCTTAATCTATTACCCTCTGAAAAATAAAATTTGTTCAAAAAATTTGTTCTCTTCTTTTATTTCTTTCTCTTTCATTTTTATACTCTCTCTCTCTCTCTCTCTCTCTCTCTCTCTCTCTCTCTCTCTCTCTCTCTCTCTCTCTCTCTCTCTCTCTCTCTTCCACCACTCCTCATTTCTGGAAGCAGTATCTTTGTTCTTCACAAAAGAACACACACACCTACACTCACACACACCTACACTCACACACACCTACATCTACACACACCTACACACACACATACACACACATCAACACACAGACACACCTACACACACACCGTCACACACACAGACACACACACACACACACACACCTACACACATCTACACACACACCTACACACACACACACACACACACACACACACACACACACACATCTACACACATCTACACAACACCTACACACATCTACACACACACCTACACACATCTACACACACACACACACACACACCTACACACATCTACACACACACACACACACAACACACACACACACACACACACACACACACACACACACACACACACACACACACACAACATATGAGAACACAAAACAAACAAAACAATCAATCAAACGAACAAACAAATAAGAGAAAAACAAGAAAGAAAGACATAAACAAACGAATCAAACTCCCGTTTTCTTTCCGTTCTTGGACTAAGGCTTTACGCCACATTTCCTTACGGATTTATCTTCCCTTTCTTTTAGAGGTGGGGGGGGGGGGGCTGTTGTTTGTTGTTTGTTGTTGTTTTGTTGTTATTTTTAAAAACTCCTTAATTTCTTTTTGTGCGTCGGTTCATTGCTTGGTGTCGTTTCACACGATTACATTTATTTTCGCGCGTTAAAGATTCTTGCCGAACCTAATAATTGTTCTCCTCTTTTTGTTTCTTCTCCTGTGGCAGTTACGAGGTTTCAATTCTCTCCTCCACCTACCCCCACCCACCTACATAACCGCTCTATTCGTTTCCTCTGTTTGAAAAATTGTCAGTGTGCGAAGTTGTCGATGTTGTTATTTGTATTGTTTTTGTTCTTCGTCATGTAATTACTTCATCCACTGCTTATTCGTCATTATCGTCATTGTCTTCTTCTTCCTTTTTGTCTCCTTCTTCTTCATCGTCTTCTTCTTCATCCTCTTCTTCTTCTCCTTCATATTTTTATACTTTGTCTTCTTCTTTCTTTTTTCTCCGTCATCATCATCTTCTTCTTCTTCATTCCCTTCTTCTTTTACTTTTTTTTTTAAATTCTTATTCTATTTTAAACGTTGTCTTCTTATTCTTCTTCCTTCTTCTTCTTCATTTTGTACTTTGTTTTCTTCATTTTGTACTTTGTCTACTTTGTCTTCTTCTTCATCTTCTTCTTCCTTTACATTTTGGCGACGATAAAGAATGATGATCGTCACCATTTTTTGTCATCATTATCGTCGTCATAATCATCATTGTCGTCATCATCATGATGTATCTTTTACAGCACTGGCGAAAATCTAACAAAAACAAAAATGCATAACATAAAGAAGAGAGTGAAGATAAATATAAAAAAAAAATAAAAGAACGAAAATAGCGCGCTCTCTCTCTTCTCTCTCTCTCTCTCTCTTCCCCTCTCTCTTCTCTCTCTCTCTCTCTTCTCTCTCTCTCTCTCTCTCTATTTCCGCACATGTAGGCGTGCGCGCGCGCACACACACACACACATGACACACACACACCACACACACACACACACAAACACACATACACGACACACACACACACACAAAACACACACACACACACACTCCCAAAACACACACACACACACACACACACACACAACACACACCACACACACACACACACACTCATACTCACTCACTCACTCACTCACTCATTCACTTCGAAAGCAAACACCATATCTTAGAGACACTAAGAGAGAAAGAAGCCCCATTGCAGTCAGTTTCAGCGCTTATGGGCCATTCATAAAGACCCCCCACCGCCACTTAGACACTGGGTGAGAAAGAACGAACCCACACAGCCCCGATAGCAAGTCATTCATTTACCTAGCTGACTGGCTGTTTAGAGTTCATTCATTTACCTGGCTGTTTAGTTCTTCATCTTCTTTTCACTTTTTATCTTCTTCGCTCGAGTAGGTAAAGGATTGCTAAGATGAAGGTATCGGGGAAAAGACACGCACGCACGCACGCACGCACGCACGCACGCGCGCGCGCACGCACGCACAATACACGCGCGCGCGCGCGCGCGCGACACACACACACACACACACACACACACACACACACACACACAACACACACACCCTGAAACAAACAGACCAATTTAAAAAATAAAAATAAAAAAACGTACCGGTGTAATGCTTTGAGTGAAACCCCTACTTTTATCACCCATGGGTATATTTGACGTACCATCAAAAAACATTCTCCCGAAGGAAAAACTTTTGCCTCGTTTTTGATGGAAGGAAGGAAGGAAGGAAGGAAAGATGGATGGATGGATGGATGGATGGATGGATGGATGGATGGATGGATGGATGGATGGATGGGAAAAGGATGGAAAAAAAGGATGGAAAAAAGGATGGAAAAAGAAAGAAAGAAAGAAAGAAAGAAAGGGAAAGAAAGAAAAAAAAGAAAGAAAAAAAAAGAAAGAAGAGAAGAAGAGAAAGAAAGAAAGAAAGAAAGAAAGAGAGAAAGAAAGAAAGAAAGAAAAGAAAGAAAGAAGAAAAAAAAAGAGGGGGGGGAAAAGGTGGAAAAAAAAAGGGGAAAATTTTAAAAATGGGGGTGAAAAGAACCCGGGGGAACCAAGAAAAAGGAAATTCCCAAAAAAAAACTAAAAAGAAAGGTTTGGGGAAAGGGGGGGAAAGGAAAGGGAAAAAAAGACCCAAAAAAGGTTTTATTTTTTAAAAGGGGAAAAAAAAAGGGGGAAAAAAAGGAAAAAAAAAAAAAAAAAGGGGTTGGGGGGGTTTTTTTAAAAAAAGAGGGGAAAAGGGGGGGGGGGGGGGGTTTTTGGGGTTGGGGTTTTGTTTGGTTTTTTTTTTTTTTACTCTTTAAAAAAAGAGGAAAAAGGGAAAAAATGTTTGGGGAAGGAAGGGGGGCCCCGGGCAAAAACCCCCAAAATTGGGGGAAACTAGAAAAAAAAAACAGAAAGAAAAGAATAAATCCCCAAGGGCATTTTTTTTTAAAAGAGAGAGAGAGGGAGAGAGGAGAGAGGAGAGGAGAGAAGGGGGGAGAGAGGAGGAGGAGGGTAGAAGGGGGGGAGGGGGAGAGGAGAAAAAGGGGAAAAAGGGAAACCCAAGGTTTTTTAAACGCCCCCGTTGTATGCAGTTTTGTAAATGTATCTGTTCCCCCGGCACCGAGGGCCCTTTCTTACGAAAAGCGGAACGGGGGGTTTAAAACCCGTGTGCCCAAAGTTTTTTTTGGGAAAAGGGGAGAGAGAGGAGAGAGAGGGAGGGGAGGGGGGGAGAGAGAGGGGAGAAGAGAGAGGAAGAAGACGACAGAAGACAGACAAAAAGACAGACAGACAGCAGCCGACAACAAAACAGACAGACAGCAGACAAAAGCCCAGAAAAAAGGGGGGGAAGGGAGAGGCAGGGGGTTTTTTTTTTGTTTTGGGTTTTGTTTTTATCTTTATTCGGGAAAAAGGGGTTAAGCATTTCTTGCGCTTTTTTACATCAGCCCGCTGTTTTGCGTTTTGAAAATGTCATTGCCCCCACCGGCACACGAGGGGCCCTTTACTTTTACGAAAAGGGGGAACGGGAAATTTAACTTTGTGCCAAGATTTTTGGGGAGGGGGGGAGAGGAGAGAAGAGAGAGAGAGAGGGGGAGGAGAGAGGGAAACGCAGACAGACAGACAGACAGAAGCCCAGAAAAAAGGGGCGGGAAGACGAAGAGACAGAGACGAGAGACAGGAGAACAGAGAAGAGACAGAGACAGAGACAGAGAGAAGAGAAGAGAAAACAAATTTTATTTGGCTTGAGAAAGAAAAAAGTTTTGGGACGCACCCATTAGATTTTATACTGATGATACTCATGGTCTTTATGCAAGTTCTGCGAAACTAAAATAAGAAGAGAGAACGGAATGGAGTTGGGCCTTCTTGGGATTTTTCTGAATTTCTCCAAAAAACGTCATGCAAAACGAATTTATCAAGAACTACACCTTTTTTGTCTTTCTCAACAGTAAAAGGGAGGTTCCGTGTGCAAACCCCACGAGATATTTGGCAAAAGTTTTAAAAAAAAAGGGGTTTCCCCCTTTTTTTAAGAGGAAAAGGGGCCCCCGTGTGCCGTGGGGGAAGGATAACTACATACACTCAGGGCTGGTGGAAAAAAAGGCCAAAAAATTTTTTGTTGGGGGAAATAAAAAAAATTTTCGTTAATGCTTAAAAACCCCTGGAAGTGACCCCCCAAAAAAAAAAAAAACAACAAAAACAAACAAAAACAAACAAACAAACAAAAAAAAACAAAAAAAACAAAAAAAAAACCCCCAAAAATCTTACCCCCCGGGGTTTTTTTTTGTTTTTTTAAAAAGGATTTTTTTTTTTCTTCTTCTTTTCTTCTTCTTCTTCTTTTCTTCTTCTCCCCCTCCTTTTCTTCTTTTTTTTTCTTTTTCCCTTTTTTTCTTCTTTTTCTTTTCTTTTTTTTCTTTTTCCCTTTTTTTTTTCTTCTTTTTTTTTCTTTTTTCTTTTTTTTCTTCTTTTCTTTACCCCTTTTTTTTTCTTTTCTTTTTTCTTCTTTTTTTTCTTCATTCTTTTCTTCTTTTTTTTTCTTCACCCCTTTTTTTTTTTTTTTTGTTCTTTTCTTTTTTTTTTCTTTTACCCCTTTTTTTTTTCTTTTTTTCTTTTTTTTCTTCTTCTTCTTTTCCCTTTTTTTTTCTCCCCCTCCTTTTCCCCCTCTATTCTTTTTTTTTAACCGTTATCTTTTTTCTTTTCGCTTCATTTCTTTTTTTTCTTCCCCTTCCCCCCCCGTCCCCTTTTTTTCTTCGTCTTTACCTTTTGGGGGGTTTGTTTGTTTCTTCTTTTTTCTTTTCTTTTCTTTTTTCTTCTTCTTTCCCCCCTTTTTTTTCCTTCCTTTTTTCTTTCCCCCCCATTTTCTTTTTTTTTTCTTTTTTTTTTTCTTCTTTTTTTCTTTTTTCTTTTTTTCTCCTTTTCTTCCTTTCCTCTTTTTTTTGTTTTTTCTCTTCTTTAACTTCTTTTTTTTTTCCCTTTTTTACCCTTTCTTTTTAAACATCCCCTTTTTGGGGGTTTTTTTTCTTCTTTTTTTCTTCTTCTCTTTCCTTTTTTTTTTCTTTTTTCTTCTTTTTTTTCTTCTTCTTCCCCTTTCCCTTTCCCTTTCCTTTCCCTTCCCCTTCCCTTTCCCCTTTCCTTCCCCTTTTTCTTTCTCCCTTTCCTCTTCGTCCCCCCTTTTACTTTTTTCGTCTTTCCCCTTTTGGGGTTTTTTCTCCCTCTTTTTCTTTTCCCTTTCCCCCTTCTTCTTCCTCCTTTTTTTTTAACCCCCCCCTTTCCCCCCCCCCCCCCCTTTTTCTCTTTTTCATTTTTATTTTGTTTTCTTCCGTTTTCTTTTCTTTTAATGTAAAGTTAAAAATTTTTTTATATTCAGATCCAATTTCAAGGAGTCAAGATTGTTCATTTCCAAATAAGCACCCCAAAAAAAAAATGCTTTTTTTTTAAAGAGAGAGAGAGGAGAGAGGGGAGAGGGGGAGAGGAGAGGAGGAGGAGAGGAGGGGGAGAGAGAGGAGGGGAGGAAGGAGAGAGAAAAAGAGAATTTAAACCCCCACCCCTTTTAAACTTTTTTTTTAAGAAAAAGTTTTTTTCTCTTGTTGACCACAGAGAGGGGGGGGGAGAAGGGGGGAGGGGGAGAGGGGAGAGAGGAGAGGGGGTTGGGGGGGGGAGGAGAGAGAGAGAAAGGGGAAAGGGGGAAAGAAGAAAAAATTTTTTTTTTTTTTAAAAAAATGATTCTTTTACATGGGGGGAAATTCCCCAAAGGCCCCAAATAATTGTAAAAAAAGAAAAAATTTTGCTTTGAATTTCGCCCCAAAATGGGAAGCCCCAAAGAGGGGAATGAACCCCTGGGGGATTAAAAAATTGGGGGGAAATTTGAGTAGACAGGATAAAACGCAGAAAACGGATTTTAAAATTCGGGCCTTACTGGGTTTCCACAAGAAAGAGGAAAAAGACCAGGCAAAAATCAATAAAAAGAGATTCCCCCCCATCCATCAAAAGAAAAAAAAATTCCCCCATCACAGAATCACCCCAAAAAAAAAAAAGTCGGAATTTTAATTTTTCTCCCAAATTTTGTGAGCAAGATTCAATTTTTTTAAAAAATTGTTTTTTGTTGTTGTTTGTGTTTGTTTGCTTGTTGTTGTTTGTTTTGGAGGGGGGGGGGAAAGGGAAGGGGTCGAAAAACCAAAAATTTTAAAATAAAAAAGCCTAACAATTTAACCCCCAAAAAAAAATGTAGTCACCCGGAACAAAAAAATGAAAATATTCGGATGATAGGAAAAACCCCCCGGTTTGCAAAAATAAACAAAAAAAAAAAAAACAAAAAGTTTTCCCTTTTTTTTTATATTCATTTTTCCGAAAAGCAAACTGAAAAAAAAAATAAAAAACCAATCGGTTGATTCCCCCAAGTAAATCACCCCAAAAATTTCCCTTTCCCAAAAAAAAAAAAAAAAAAAACTAAAAAACCAAAAAACCCTTTTTATTCCCTTTTTACAAACAAAAAATCCTCCATTTCACACAAAAAAAATTCATAAAAAACCCCCTTCATATTAAAAAAAAACCTTTTTCTCACAAGGGAAGAAAAAAATTCCACACCCTCCCTAAAACACCCAAAAAAACAAAAAAATTTAAAAAAAATTTTTTTTAAAAATTTTTTTTTTTAAAACACTCATACAAAACTTTTTAAAACTTTTAAAAAAAAAAAAAAAAACAAAACTAAACATTACCCCAAAAACAAACAAAAAAACCCCCCCTTGTAACAACAAAAATACCAGCAAAGATGAATTATTTGGGGTTTTCCAAACAAACCCCCCCAAAGAGATAAAAAAAGAAAATTTGGGGAGGGAAAAGGGAAAAACGAATTGAGAAACCCGAAAAATGGCAAAAGGGGGAAAAGAAAAAATTTAAGAAAAAAGATAAGGGAAAAAAATGGGGGAAAAAAACCCCCGAAGTCGGGGAAAAGGCTGCATATGGAGGGGTAATTGAAAACATCAAAAACCAAACTTCTTTCCCCCGGTTTTTGCTTTTTAATTCCCCATTTTTCCCGGGGTTTTTATACCCCAAATAAATTTTACCCCCAAAATTTATTAAAAAACAAAAAAAACAAAACCCCAAAAAAAGAATTTATTGGGGGAAAAAAATAAAAAATTTAAAGGGAAAAAAACCCCAAATAGGGGAAAAAAAACCCCCAAAATTCAGGGGAAAAAAAAAAAAACCCCGGGGGGGAAAAAAGGGAAAAAATTTTTTGGGGGAAAAGAAAAAAAAAAGGACATTTAGGGGGAAAAACCAGAAATTTTAAAAGGGAAAATTCAATGTAAAAAAAGGAAAGAAAAAATGGGAAAAAAAAACAAAACCCTTTGGGGAAAAAGGAGAAATAAAAAAAAAATTGAAGGGGGGGAGGACAGGAAATTTTTAGAAAATGAAAAAAGGGGGGAAAGAAAAAAAAATTGGGGGAAAAAGGGGGAAAAAGGGAAAAAAAAAAAAAAAGGGAAAAAAAGGGGAAAAAAATTTTTTGGGAAGAAAAAAAACAAAGGGAAAAAAAAAAAATTGGGGGAAAAAAAAA
>CM060345.1:26898380-26908380 GCA_030674155.1 Stramonita haemastoma
AACTGCAGCGCCCACTACCCAGTCTGTGCCACTTGGTCAAAAAAAGGAACAAAAATTCCCAAACCTGGCCATAAAACTATAACCTATCGTTCTTTTGCAAAGTTTAATGAACAACATTTTCTCCTAGAACTATGTAACTCCACGCTGTTGGAAACATTCAACATTGCTGATCCAGACTTAGCTATTGAGTTCTGGTTAAAGACATTCACTGAAATCTATAACAAACATGCCCCACTAAAAACCATTAGGATCAAACACGTCCCCAAACCACCTTGGCTCACAAAGGAACTAGAGGAAGCATGTTATCTAAGAGATTTTCTAAAAGAACACAAATATTATGAGGAGTAAAAAAAATTAAGAAACGCCATAATCTCACAAAAACGGCGTGAAAAAAAGAAATATTTTCAAGACTTACTATCTTCCAAACAAAATTCAAAGACTGTATGGCGAGCAATAAATCAAATAACAAACAATCAATCATCTTCCAAATCAAATATAATCAAAGACATCTCTGCTGAAAAACTTAACAACCACTTCATCAATGTTTCTTCTAACGTAATTAGCAATGATAACTCAGAATCCAATGACCTCAATAAATTAAAACAATACTGCCAAGAAAAGCATATACCTTCAAAACTTCACTTACCATTCATGTCTGTTTCAGAGGTCTATAACTATCTGACTCACCTCAAACAATCCAGAACGCGTGGTCTTGATGGAATAGACAGCAAAATATTAAAATTATAAGCTCCAGTTATCACAGACACCCTAACATATATATACAACCTTTGCCTTGATAAGAACTACTTCCCCAATGCCTTCAAATGTGCTAAAGTGATCCCCATCTACAAGTCAGGTGATACTTCAGATCCTTCAAACTATAGACCCATCTCTATTATACCTATCCTTTCAAAACCCCTGGAAAAACATATGAATAAACACTTAGTCCATCATATAGAAACCAATAACTTACTCCATCCTAATCAGTCTGGATTTAGACAAAAGCACTCGTGCCATACAGCACTAACCAGTCTTGTTGACAACTGGCTATCAAACATTAATGACAATAAATTTTGTGGAGTATTATTTGTTGATTTCAAAAAAGCATTTGATACAATTGACCACAAACTTCTCCTTAAAAAGCTAGAACTGTATAACATTTCTACAAAAACCCTAGGACTACTAGATTCCTATCTTACAAACAGGCAACAGTGTGTTTCAATAACTACATCAACATCCAAACTAAAAACCATTCATTATGGAATACCACAGGGATCCATATTGGGACCAATTCTCTTCTCATTATACATAAATGACCTTCCTCTACATATCAATTCCAAATGTGAACTATTTGCTGATGACACAACCATACATACGAGCCATAACAACATTGATTATCTTGCAACCATACTACAAAAAAGTGCTGACGAACTTGTCAAATGGACAGAACAAAACCACATGTCTATTCATCCCCAAAAAACAAAATGCATGCTTATCACCACCAGACAAAAAACGACAAAATTTATCACATAAACTGTTTAAAATTTACATAAAAAAGGAAGCAATTGAACAAACCTCTCACCACAAAGTCCTAGGAGTGACAATCGATGAAAATCTCAGCTGGTTCTACCACATATCTCATCTATGCAAATATTTGTCCCAAAAAGTCTACCAGTTAACTAAAATCAAACATTTTCTTGACTTCCATTCAAGGAAACTATTCTTTCAAGCTTATATACAATCCTCAATAGACTATGCAGCAACCCTGTGGGATTCTGCCAGTGCAAATACCATGAAACCGTTACTTAGTCTGTATAAACGTGGTCTTAAACTGGTCCTTTTGAAGAAAACAACCTTGCTAGAAGTAGACTATACTCAGTTAAATATTCTCCCCCTACACCAACGACTACAATATAACAAAGGCATCATGATGTTTAAGATAATGACAGGAAATGTCCCCACATCCTTAAAAGATAAATTCCCAATAAATCATTCCAGAAGTATGGAAAAGCCAAGTGTCCCAATCCCAAGAATAGACCTGTTTAAATCTAGTTTACTATACTCAGGCCCTACACTGTGGAACTCCCTTCCTGATTCAATTAAACAGCACCAATCATTAACAACCTTCAAAAATTACCTTCTAAACCACTTGATGCATTAAAAACAACAAACCACACTCCCCTCCTCCCCCCCTCTCTACCACTGTGTGTGTGCATGGGTGTGGATGTGTGTATGTGTGTAATTCTTATCTCTGTGTCTGTATGTCTGTATGTGAGAGTATGTGAGTATGTGGAAATCATTATCCAATTTCTAAAAATGTTTTGCTAATTCTATAAACATCTGGGATGTGTTGTTTTTATTTTATTATTATTATTATTATTATTATTTTTTATAGTATTCTCCCCCGCCCCCTTCAAATAAGAATATCATTTATTTTTTCCCCCTTTTATCCAAATGTATGATTTAAATGACTTGTATAACTTTAGACATATGGACGTAGACTGATGTTTCAGTTGTTTATTATAATGTTCTCCTGCTGGCTCCTGCTGGCTCTTTGTTTATTAGCGGTTTTTTGTTGTTGTTGTTGTTGTTGTTGGTTTTTTTTGTTTTGTTTTGTTTTGGGGGGGGTTGTTTGTTTGTTTGTTTGTTTCTTTGTTTGTTTGGGTTTTTTGTTTGTTTGTTTTGTTTGTTTGTTTGTTTTGTTTGTTTGTTTGTTTTGTTCTGTTTTTTATTTGCTTTTGTTTTTTTTTCGTTTCTTTTCTTCTTCTTTAATAATCAAAATTATTTTATTGTGACTTCTGATTTTCTCTTCTGAATGAATGCACCTTTCTCACCTTATTATATGTAGTGTACTGTCGCATTTCTCTTACCTTATTATAATTATGCAGTGTACTTATTTCCGTATGTTGTTTGGTACTGCGTATAGTTTTATTGTTTAATATCTTTTATTTTGATGTTATCTCTGAAAAGGGCGGGGACTGGATGTAAAAAAGCACATGTGTGCTTATCTATTATCCTCGAATAAAAGAATTTGCCTTTTTTTTGCCTTGCTCCTCTCTCTGCTCTCTCTCTCTCCTCTCTCTCTCTCTCTCTCTTCCTTCCTCTCTCTCTCTCTCTCTCTCTCTCTCTCTCTCTCTCTCTCTCTCTCTCTCTCTCTCTCTCTCTCTCTCCCCCCTCTCTCTTCTCTCTCTTCTCTCTCTCTCTCTCTTCTCTCTCTCTCTCTTCTCTTCTCTCTCTCTCTCCTCTCTCTCTCTCTCTCTCTCCTCTCTCTCCTCTCTCTCTCTCTCTCTCTCTCTCTTTTAATGATTATCAATGTATCTAGTGGGGATTATGCATCCGTTGAAAGTATACCTGTTGCTTCTCTGAAATCATAGGTTGAACTTTTATTGTTGGTGATGGTGGATTTTCTTTTGTTATATTTGTTGTTGTTGTTGGCTTTTTTTTGGTTTGTTTGTTTATTTGTTTGTTAGGGGAGGGGGGGGGGACTGCTTTTCCCTAATCAGGGCAAGGGCCGAATGAAAAAAAAGTATGCGGATGCCTGCTCTGTTACCCTTGGAAAATAAAGATCATTCATTCATTCATTCATTCATTCATTCATTCATTCATTCATTCACTCATTCATTCATTCACTCATTCACTCATTCATTCATTCATTCACTCATTCATTCATTCATTCATTCATTCATTCATTCTCTCTCTGTCTCTGTCTCTGTTTTTGTCTTTGTCTGTCGTCCGTCCGTCCGTCCGTCCGTCCGTCTCTCTCTCTCTCTCTCTCTCTCTCTCTCTCTCTCTCTCTCTCTCTCCTCTCTCTCTCTCTCTCTCTCTCTCTCTCTCTCTCTCTCTCTCTCTCTCTCTCCTCTCTCTCTCTCTCTCCTCTCTCTCTCTCTCTCTCTCTCTCTCTCTCTCTCTCTCTCTCCTCCTCTCTCTCTCTCTATCCTATCACTATAAATTTTGTTGTCAGTACTATACGCTATTGGTTAAAGCTAACAAGAATGGAACCAGAAAGGTTACCAAGGAAAGCGTATATGATGCTATGTGAGTTGGATGATCGAGGAAAAACAACATGGGTAACAAATGTAAGAAAGTGTCCTTTTCAGTATGGATTTGGTTTTGTTTGGTTTCATCAAGGTGTGGAAAGAGTGAATGAATTTTTGCGTGCATTCAAAAGTCGTTTAATTGATTGTAGGTGGCAAGAGTGGAACAATCATGTTCAAAATAGTGAGAGGTTCAGCATGTATCGTGCGTTCACTAGCCCTGTGCCTCGTATACAAAACTATTTGCTATTAGATATTGACAAACATTTGAAATTTATGATGACTAGATTTCGTTTTGGTATCTCTAGTATAACTGTTCATTCATTTCGATATAAACACCAAAGTGACAATGATTTGATATGTCCATTATGTAAAGAAGAAAACGAGGATGAAATTCATTTCCTTCTTTGTTGTCCATCTTTAGCAGAAATCAGGAAACAGTTTATTGCTATGAAGTTTTTCAGAGACCCAAATTTGTTCAGATTTAGATTACTAATGTCTGCAACAAACCCGGAAACTGTGAAAAATTTGTCCATATACCTGTATAAAGCATTTCAGATAAGAGAAATAGCAGTATCGTAATGTCATTACTATTTTTTTCTAAGAACTAAGAATGTTCAAATTGTGCATGTCTCCATATACACACAACACACACCCCTTCATATGGGGCGAAGGCCTTTCATGAATAAAATTTCGTATTCGTATTTCTCTCTCTCTCTCTCTCTCTCTCTCTCTCTCTCTCTCTCTCTTTCTCTTTTCTCTCTCTCTTTCCTTCTCTCTCTCTCTCTCTCTCTCTCTCTCTCTCTCTCTCTCTCTCTCTCTCTTTCTCTTCTCTCTCTCTCTCTCTCTCTCTCTCTCTCCTCTCTCTCTCTCTCTCTCTCTCTCTCTCTCTCTCTTTGCTGTCACATCTTCTTTGACCTTTCTGTCCTGCTGTTTCCATGCCGATCATCTCAATCTCCCTGCCAAAGCCATACCCAGGTTCGTTGTGTCTCATCCTCAGGGTCAGAAGTCCACAGGGAGCATACCACTGTCAGGCCGTCGTGGTGCCACCTGCTAGAGGAGCCCTGCACTTCTGCTGGGTCACTTTGGTGGTGTTCAGTGGTGCCTGTTCTGAGCTAACATAAGCAGGAAACCCACCTACTAGGCCCCCTTACTAATGACAGTATTAGCTCAGTCGTGGAGACAGACTGAGTGAGTACACCCACCCGAGATGGCGACCACCACAACGTCCGTCCAACAACCGTCCCCCCGTGAACGTCCAACCCCAAAGGCTTTGACACAAAGTCACCATAGGCACAGATGTGTGTATGGGGAAACCGAATCTGAGGTCACCATGAGACCAGAGCAAATGGGACCACCGAATCAGAGACCACATTTTTTGTTTTTAATTGCATGATAATCATGAACATGAGGATGATGTAATGCTGCTGTTATGGAGGTGCATGTGCTTTGAGACTTCTTGACAGGGCTGTACTCTACTCTTACTATCATTATATATCCCGGCGTCAACCAGGCCCGAGAGATACAGGCACCTGCAGTGTTGGTCGGGTAATTTGAGCAACGCTCTCAAACTCGCATCCGTAAAGTGGATGAAGCTCGACTGTGTGGTCTCTGTCTTCCCTAACGATCCCACAGCACACTGACTCTGGGTAGGAGCTAGCTGGAGTCTAAAAAAAAAAATCCCTAAGATTCTTATGGGTTCGAATCCGTGTCCTTCCAGGAGGTAAACTAAGGCCAATGTAGAAGGCTGACCAATGCGCCCAAATTTGATGACTCGGCACTTTAACTATTCTAATGTTTAAAGTAAACAAAACGAGGCCATGTTGAAGAAGGCAGCCATTTTGTTTTCATCCCTAAGTTACACAAAAAGCATAATTACTCTTCAAGCTAATACCAGAAAAAAAAACCATTTATGAAATGCCATGTGTGCAAAATGGAATAACACTGCAAAACAGATATCCTGTGCTCATCCCCGTCTTTACATTGTCACTACTTGGTCGCCAGAACAAACCGACACAGGTAAAATGTCAGGATGAAAAAATAACTAAGATTTTCTTGTAAAAAGGGCATAATGGAGGGAAATGTAGTAAACAAGCAAGGTGACAATGGATGTGAAACAACCCCTCCCCCCCAAAAAAAGAGGCCAAAAACACAAAAACAAAACAAAGAACATTAAAACGAAACAAAACGAAAGGAGAAGAAAAATGCAGAGAAGAATATTGAAGACTGCGAAAAGAAATTAATAATGTAAAGTAGAAGAATATGAAGAAGAATATAAAGCAGAAGAATGCAACGATGAAGAATCCGAAAAATGCGAAGAAGAATGCAAAGAATAATAATAATATTAATAATAATAATAATAATAATAATAATAATAATAATAATAATAATAATAATAATAATAATAATATAATAATAATAATAATAATGATGATGATGATGATGATGATAATATAACAACAACAACAACAACAACAACAACAACAATAATAATAATAATAATAATAATAATAATAATAATAATAATAATAATAATAATAATAATGATGATGATGATGATGATGATGATGATAAGGATAATAAGGATAATAAGGATGATAAAAATAAAAATAAAAATACTACTACTAATAAAAAATAATGATGATGATGATGATGATGATGATGATGATGATGATGATGATGATGATGAGAAGAAGAAGAAGAAGAAGAAGAAGAAGAAGAAGAAGAAGAAGAAGAAGAAAAACAACGCCTGTGCTACTGATGATATAGTCAACTGCTAAAATAAAACAAGATCTCTTAGGATGAATGCACCCCCCCCCCTCCCCCCAAACCCACACAAGTAAATTTTAATCCCGGGGGGGTTAAATCAGAAGGCGGAGGGTTAAACAGAATTCTTCGGCACCGGATGGGAAAGCCACGCGACAGAAACGATGTGCGGCTAACAACCTCCAAGGATTTTCCCCACTTTCCCTTTTCCCCGAAAAACAGAAGTAGTAGCCACAGTTAGCTAACCCAGAAACACACGTTCAGGACATTCCAGTAGGTATTTTTTTTATTCAGCCACCAGGATCCGTTTACTGCTGCCAGGGAAACATCCGTGAGTGAGTGAGTGAGTGAGGGAGTGAGTGAGTGAGTCAGCAGGCTAAGGGAGTGTGTGTGGAGGGAGAGAGAGAGAAAAGAAAAACAGTGGATGAATATATAAAGAGCACCACTAGTCTGGTCGGTGCCTTTTTAACCTCTCTCCACTGCTGCAGGAAATACCAGCAAGGTTGTGTGTGTGTGTGTGTGCTGGTACATTGTGAGAACAAAGCAGCCTGACTAGAAATTTACAACAAAAGTAAAAGTTAGAGAGAGAAGAGATTTTTGGGGAGGAATCAGAACCAAAAGCAAAGCTATAAGGAAAAAAAGAAAACAAACGAAAGAGAAAAGAAGGAATTTTGAAAACAGAACTAAAAAAACGACACTGTCATTTCTTGAGGTCAAGAATTTGTGACATCTACAGAAAGAAGAACCAAAAAAAAAATCCCTGCTGGAAAAAAAACAAACATTCACAGAGTATTAAAAAAACACGAAAACAACAGCTGTTAAGTGTGACTTTTATGTAGGAAAACAAATTACTCAATTATTTTTCTGCTTACGTTTTCCATAAGTGCTGACGTCGGAACTTAAAGATCGATTGACATTCAAGCACTAGACGAAGGCAAAGAAACAGATTGTGATTCCAAGAAGCAGACCTTGATTCAAAGAAGCAGACCTTGATTCAAAGAAGCAGACCTTGATTCCAAGAAGAAAGCAGACCTTGATCCCGTCCTCTCCTCTCCAGTGACCATGGCAGACGCTGTGTTGGGCAAATGGCAGGTTGACCTCTCCTCCATCACCGGACTGGACGACTTCGGAGCTGCCATGGGTGAGTACCATGCCACGCATACACGCTGACAAACACACTAATAAACAAACACAAAAAGTTTGATGTTTATGTTCATTGTTTTGGATGAAGGACCCCCCCCCCAAAAAAAAAAAAAAAAAAAAAAGGAAGAAAGAAAAAAGAAAAAAACAACAATATGCAAACAAACAACCCACCCAAAACAACAACAACAAACAAACAAAACAACCAAAACAACCAATACTGTATGTAGATTCTGTCCAACATTATTTTAATTTTTACTATCATGTAGATACAAATAGTTCACTTTTTTTGTTGTTTGGGATGTTGCTGGGCTAGTTGTAGTGTACTAATGAATGAACTGTTTGTACAAACCTGGATACATGTTTAGAAATATCAATCAGCCATTTCTTCAACCTGTCAACTTAGATAACCAAAATGTCTCATTCCTGGTCATTGAGGAGAGAGAGAGAGAGGAGAGAGAGAGAGAGAGAGAGAGAGAGAGAGAGAGAGAGAGAGAGAGAGAGAGAGAGAGAGAGAGAGAGAGAGAGAGAGACAGACAGACAGACAGACAGAGAGAGAGAGGAGAGAGAGAGAGAGAGGGGGGGGGGGGGGGGGGTGCATGCCAAATGTACAATGTCCGTCTGGCAACTTCCGGTAACTTTCGTTTTAGAGCTTTATCCAACTTGAATTTAAAGAGTGAAGTCAAAACTTTAATTTCCAACGTGATGAGTACGACTTGTTTACCCATGACATCATAATCTAATAGCTTTAAAAGATATTCAACTGTCAATTTACCTAGGAAGGCGTTCTTGACGTAAGTAGCTAACTAGAATTTCCCCTCGGAAAGCATTCCTGACGTCATAGTTTACGTGTCTTGAAATACCTAACTGGGAATTGTTCTGAAGAAGGAGCTATTAACGTCATAATTAAGCCATTTAAAAAGCAATCAACTGGAATTCCCCCCCCCCCCCCCCCCCCACTAGGCGTTCTTGACGTCATAATTTAGCAAATTTAAAAGAAACCAAATGGCTATTTCTGTAGTATGGCGTTCATGTAGCAATAATTAAAAAAAAAGGTAAAGGTAACCATTGGACATTTTCCTGAGGAGGGCATATCGATGTCATAATTCAGCAACTGTAAAGTAGTGAATTGGGTTGTTGTTTTTTTTTCCTAGGAAAGCTTTCTTGGCATTATAATTTAGCAGTTCTAAAATAGCAAGAAGAAAACGGTTAGTTGCATACGCAAAAATATCACCGTTGGTGAACATCGGAGCTCTAGCCCAGGAGCGAAAAATAAACCCATCAAAAAAACATTGACTGTATTAGCCTTAATAAAAAAAAAAAGCACTCTCCAACATTTGGGAATTTCTCCCCCCCCCCCTACACGCGCGCGCGCGCGCCGCGCGCGCGCACACACACACACACACACACACACACACACACACACACACACACACACACACACACAGAACATCTTGCATACACGTTAAATCCTGTTCGCTCTTCGTTAGAGTAGGCCATCGTGTGCCGGTGGGAACAGATGACATTTACAAAACTACATACACACGTGGACTGGATGTAAAAAAAAAGCACAAGAGTACTTATCTCATTATCCTCGATATAGAATAATAAAATAAAAAATAGAAACAAACCACACACACACACACACACACACACACACACACACACACACACACACACAACACAACACAACACAACACAACACAACACAACACAACACAACACAACACAACACAACACATAACACACACAACACAACACAACAACAACACACAACACACAGACAACCACACACACACACAACACACACACACACATACACACAAACACGCACGCACACGCACGCACCCACACAGTAGTCTGGAATAAAATATAAAAAAAACATCAGGGAAATGTTGCAGAAAAAAACTTCAGTATGTTGCTTCCATGTTATGTCATCACGGCAAAACTCTTCCGCCATGGATCAAGTTGTAGACATAAATTATTCCTGTGTGGAGTCAGGTCATACAGAACATCTCTTCAGTCTGCTTTTCATTAGTATGCGGTTCTTTTGGTGCTTG
>CM060345.1:26914806-26927306 GCA_030674155.1 Stramonita haemastoma
ATGTCAGTAAGTCAAGTGCCTGTGGTGTGTGCTCACCACTTATGTTTAAAAATTCTAATCTATACATTTTATCCATTCTATCCACAGCTGTTACGACATACAGTAAAAATTGAAGCAAAACTAGCAATAAACAACCTTTTTGTTGGTCCTCTAAAAGAACATGCATTACCTTCATCACAAAATAATAATTATAGGTAATCAAAATAGGTAACACACATTTTCTACACCGTAATAAGCTTAACTGGGTTAGAAGCAAAATAAAACAGTTTTTAACGAAGTGTACAAAAAAAGCAAGGAAATCATTGATAAAACTTGCAACCCCCAAAAGCAAAACGTCTAACATGCTACTGACCAATGGGGGTTTCAGTTCACGTTTTCAGAGGAGTAAAATTGTTTGAAAAACAGCTTCATGTTCCATAAAGTTTAAAAGAATGCACCGAACACTTGGCTTCAACAAAAAATATTCTGTAGTAAAACTCGTGCAACTCTACTGTTGACCCTGGGAGGATATAACATAGGGGGAAGGGGCAGCAAACAAAGCGGAGCGCATTAAGTGAACTTAAAAAAAATAGATACAGATCCCGTGAAGTACTGTCAGAATTCCATACAACATCTACAAAACTGCATACACACGGGAATTGGATGTAAAAAACAAAAAGCACACGAGTGCTTATTCCATTATCATCGATATAACAAAAATAAAAACAAGTAAATAAAATTAAATTCCTGTGCTAAAACGCACGATTATGTTTGCCAAATCGGTTTAAAGCACGCACGCACGCACACATGCACGCACACACACACACACACACACACACACACACACACACACACACACACACACACACACACACACACACACACGCACCCCCCCCCCCCCACACACACACACGTAGAATATCTTGCGCACACGTTAAATCCTGTTCCGCTTTTCGTAAGAGTAGGCTATTGTGTGCCGGTGGGAACAGATGACAATATTTTCACAAATGCATATACACGGGGACTGGATGAAAAGAAAGCACATGAGTGCTTATCCCATTATCCTCGATATAAAAGAATAAAATAAAAAAAATAAAAGACACACACACACACACACACACACACACACACACACACACACACACACACACACACACACACACACACAAAAAAAACAAACAAACAAACAAACTAATTTTGACTTGACTCGACTTGAAATAGAGCCAACTGTTTCGTACAACTGCTTGTAAACAGTTTACCATCACCCATTGATTTAACAAATCACACATGCTAAACCATTTTCTAATTTTACACAACCCAGGTATCGTTGGGACTAGAAAAGTAAGTAAGAAGACAGGCCGATTAAAAAACAAACAAAAAATCAAAAACTGTACTGCATTGTATTTTTGCAAGGCTACAGTATTTTACATTTCTAGATCCTGTATTGGAGTTTTGCTAAAGAAACTATTTATGCTTCAAAAAAATCAGAAATATATAACAGATAGCACAATACAAAGGTTGGACCAATGCCAGAAAACAACCAGAAATCACGCAGCAATGAGCACTGATCAAAGTAGTCTTTTACTCCAGTCTTACTACTAAAATAAAAACAAAAACAAACTTGCGTGGGGTCTCCAACCCCCCTTTGTCTTCAGTTATTTATTCTTTCGTTCTTTTTTTTATCGATTTATCTTTCCGTTATTTTTAGGTTTTTGTTTTTTTTAATCACAATATGAGAATCTCCAACCTGTTGGTCCTTTTTCATTTTGAGGGGGGGGGGGGGGGGGGGGGGGGAACATAAGAGGACTGTGATAGAGATAAAGTTATTTAAGTTGAAAATGGGAATAAAAAAACAGATGCAGATGGAGTAGTCTACTGATGGGCTGGGAGTGCTATGACCTGGGTAATGGACCTGTCCCTGACCTATGGCAAGGCAAAAGGCAAGAAGGAAATAAGGAACAGGACATACTAGGCCTAATACAAGTTGCCGGCTATCTTACACATAATTATTAGACTATGAAAGATTTGACATTTTTCTTGCACATTATCCAGTAAAACTAAAAAGGATAAACGGCACAATGCCTTTTCTAATTCACTAAAAAGTAAAGGTGTCCCATAGCCTATGTGGTCGTTGGGGAGCGAGTTATCAAAACCTCAGCTTCTCTAGGGGCCAGCACATTGAGGGCGGCGCCCATCTTTCCTCTTCCTCGCTGCTTTACCTTCCCTGACCCTAAAGAGGAGGGGTACCCATTTACAATGAGTCCTCTGACTGCTGAGCTATCCTGCCTGTTCTTATGCAAGTTAGTTAAACAAGATGTACACGTAATATTTTTTGAAAAAATACTGCAATTCTTTTAAATCCGACACTTCACTACTTCCTTCACTTCCACCTTTCCAAATTTACAGCGATTTTTTTAACGTCCAATATTTTTACAGCAGCAAATTCAGCAATTTAACCAATTTTCTTTAATAAAATCCCGCTACATGCAGGGATAACATATTCATGTTATTTCGCTAATGGCTATTTTTTTAACACCTTGACCCCAACACACACGCGCGCGCGCACGAAACACACACACGCGAAAACACACGCGCGAAAACACACGGCGCGAAAACACACACACACTAAAACACACGAACATACTTTCTACTCTTGACAACGCCTATTTGCTGCAGTGTAGTCTCACTGTGCATTCCTCCAATGATTATTCAATAATTCCTTATAACATCAATGCCCCACCCCTCCTCATTTCTGTTTTAAATCTTAAAAAAAATTAAATGCACCCACTTGCCAAATAGTTGGGCATTCTACAACCGGCACCCTCTACTTTTGTTTTTAAACAAACTTTTTTCTAAACAAAAACACTTTACTGCTCCCCCCTCCCCCCCCCCCCCCCCTTCCTCATAGCCTTTTCCCTAAAAATCTAGCATCCCTCCTCTCACTGACATGCATTGTGTCAACACACTCTCCCCCCCCCCCCCCATAAATCTGGGAGACTCTTTCAGTCTAAAGAGCTTTCCCACTTTCTGGAAATGCTCTGCGAGAAATTTCCTCTTTTCTATCCTTCGCTTATTTTCGACTTTCCCTTCGGCTCTTATTTCTCTTGCTTATTTCCTACCGACCCAATATATTCTTGTGCTTTTTTACTTGCATTGTCTTTTCTTGTTTAAAAACTTCTTAATAAACTGTACTGTAGTGGGAATGTGTCGGCTGAGGCCAGCAAGGTATAGACCTCCTGCAGAGGAGCAGCGTGGAAAAAGACCAGGCACTTTGCATTTTAGCCAATATGAGCGAGCAAAGAAAAGTGTCGTCAGCAAATACCATATATCTACCTGCCTTTTGTGTCCACATAGGGGGTCATGGTTAGAGTTGAGGTTAGTGTAAAGGTTAGTGTTAAAGAATTAATAGCGGGTAAAGGTTGTCTGTCAGATGGTCAGGTC
This sequence comes from Stramonita haemastoma, assembly GCA_030674155.1. Taxonomy (NCBI): domain Eukaryota; kingdom Metazoa; phylum Mollusca; class Gastropoda; order Neogastropoda; family Muricidae; genus Stramonita; species Stramonita haemastoma. Next base: position 26,918,227 of record CM060345.1, read on the forward strand.
TGACTGTTAGCAAAATGGACACAATAGGCACATAGACAAATAGTAAGTAGCTATAGACACAATGGCACGTAGCTCACAGTATTATTTTGGAGCTTTCAATCAGATCTCCAGTTCCAGCAACAGATGATTTTACTGTCCACTTTTGATTTACATCTTGGCTAGAGTTCCTGAGGTTTATCAATGGTGAATTCTGTGTAAGCGACTGATCAGATTGATTTCAAACCCAGGCATTTTTTTTAGGAGCTGCATTCCTTTAAAAAAAATATCCGAGCCCAATATAAACTATGTAAGAAAACTTAGACCAGCCAGATCTTTTTTCTCTCCCCACTGTTTTAAACATGCATCCATACCCTCCTAAACATCCTGTCCTTTCATTTCCTTGCCTCTCTTTCCAACCTAATGTTTCCCCCACACAACTACCCATTTTATACACAAACAGACAGACAGACAGACAGACAGACAGACAGACAGACACACACACACACACACATACACACACACAAAATACACACACACACAAGTGCGCACGCGCACGCGCCAACTGTGTGCATGTTGGGAAGCGGGTTTATCTGCTCCTACCAGCGCACTATGACCTACTTTTAAGAAAAGCAGAACGGGTTTTTAACTTGTGTGCAAGATGTTCTGCGTGCGTTCGCACACAGGGCCTCAGTTTATAGTCTCATCTGAAGGACTGTGACATTCAGATCTTTTTTTTTTCGTCGAGCTAGGCTGGGAATCGAACCCAGAGCCTCATGGTTTACTTGTTGGCAAGCAAACGTCTTAACCATCCCGCGACCCTTCTTAGGACTTTTTAGTACACATTTCTACTCCAGCCAAAAGTAATATCATTGCTTGTTTGCAATTTCTAAAAAAAAAGGAAAAAAAGTCGAGGTCTGACTCTTGCGCTGCCCAAGGGCTACATAGGTTATGGAACACATGGACCTATTTTCCAATAATGGTGAACAATTTGTTTCATGTCCCAAAAAATCAGAGCAATAATAGTGATTATCAAGGGGCAGATACTCTTAAAAACACTATTATTTCATTCAATTTCGTGTAAAAAAAAACACCATTTACCAGTCCCACAGGATATAATAGTAGAAACAGTTCTCTTACAACTAGCTATTTTATAAGATTCATTAAAAAAAATTAAATATATATCAGCAGGTGATTTTTTGGGTTGTGTTCCTGGGTTCGAGCTCTGAAGTTCTCCAATGGTTCAAATTCATTTAACGTCTTTTCACAAATTGTGATATTAGACGGGAAGGGGGGGTGGGGGTGGGGGGAGTAGGTGGGTGTATGAGTGTCAGAAAAAGAGGGTGTGGTTGGCAATGTATGGGATAAAGAATTTCAGGGAGTCAATACTTGCTAAGTAAATTTAAAACAAAACAAAAAAAAACAACAACAAAAAAAAAACACACCTTTTGTCACTAACCTATTGAACTACAGTAAGCAAAAACGGGAAATGCAGTTCTAACAAACTCTAACAAAATCAGTAATTCCAATGAAAAATATAAGTAAATAGTTACTTAATTTCACATAAGAAAACACAAAATACCCCTCCCAGAAAAATTTGGGGAAAAAAAAAAAAAAAATGTCTCCAATGGTGAAATTTGGTGAATGCGACCTTTCGCTCACCACTAAGGTAGCCACATTCCTACTTCGGGGATGATGTCTAAACACGGCACCTGTGTACATGCTTTTTCTAAAAAAATGTCATTCTGTCCCACTGGAATACAATGATGTATGCTTTCGAAACGGTTTGTTTAACGCGCGTGCAAGATGTTCTACATTTACGCAGGGTGGGGGAGGGGGGGGGGGGGAATGGGGGGGATTTAGTTTATAGTCTCATTTAAAGGACTTTTCGGGGAGTGGACTCGGCACTGATGTTGACTAGGGGAAACATCTCCTGAAGGGATGTCTGGGTGTTGGCAGCCCAAACCTGGGGCTGGGGGTGTTGTCCTCCTCCTCCTTGTTGATCCTTACCTGCAGTCTGGAACTGCTTCCAGACCCCTGGGATGCTTGGTACTTTGGTCTGGCGCCAGAACTCCTGAAAACAGCATCAACAAGCAGCTTGGGCAATCCGGACGGTTTACATGTTCAAACATATCAATCCAGTATCTGTTTAAAATAAATCAATTTTCCTTGGAAAAAAGTTCCAGCAGAGTGGGGATCGAATCCCGACTTTTCACTTTCTAGGCAGGTAGGTAACCACTAGACTACCTATCCACCAACAGCAAGATGACTATGGTGACATGTTTCTTCGTTACAACTAGTTCAGAATTCTTCGGTCACAGGATTAAATCTCTGCTATAACACTATCCCCATTGTCACAAAAGTTCTTTGGATGATACTATAAACTGAGGCCGCATGTGCGATAACACGCAGAACACCTTGCCCACACGTTAGAAACCCGTTCCGACTTTTGGAAGAGAAAAATTATTTCGTGCCGGTAGGAACTATGACATCTAAAAAAACAAAAACGTATGCACACGAGTTTGGTATTTAGACACCATCCCCGAAGTCGGAATGCTGCTACCTTAATGGTGAGTAAAATCGGTCGCATACACAGAATCTCACTATTGGCGAACCTCGGAGCTCTAACCGAGGAAGGTAAAACAAATACATATCAAAAGCGCTTGATGAATAAAGGGTGGACATTTTTTAACATTGTTCTATGACATATTAATATGCAGAATTGCCAATGCTTTAGATTTATTTGTGTAGATACGTGTATAAGATCAAATGTGCACCCTAAAGATCTGTAAATGTTGCCTGCTTATGGCGTAAAAAAAAACAGCCTTGTCAGCATCTATCTACAGCTTCACAGTAACACCGAGGCATTTAAAAACAAAACAAAACAAAAAAAAAGAATATGTGACGCTCCGCCACGAAATGAGTCGCTTAGCACATTACCCAATTTTGCTCTAGGAGCCATTAAAGGCAGGTAGGGGTCAAGTTGTCAATTTTGAGATTTTGATTAATTATTAAACTATATCCGTTTATCTACCTTATAATGAAATATCAAGGCATAATTTTTATCCCTTTTGCTTTTAAATGTGTTTTGAAAATACCCAAGCCCTCATTCTGACAACGTGTTACGAAAATAAACTTGTCCGTTTCTCATTTTGCCACTTCCTGTAGTCTATCATTTCAACCTGTAATAACTTTGCACAGAATTGTCCGATTTTCAATCTGTTTTTTGTATTTGATAGCCACTTTATTGCACATTAATAACATGTCAATAACTAAAATTTGACCTCATGTGCACTCCGTCTCATTATGTGGTGGAGCGTCACATATGGTTAGGGGTGGCGCGATAGCCTGGTGGTTAAACTGTTGTGCTTGTGATATGACGGCCTGGGGTTCCTGTTCAATGGCATTTTCTCCCTGAAGTTAACACAAGTACTGACTCTACTTCCCTGAAAGTTTGCGATTATAAACCGTAGTCACATGTGTGAACACGCGCAGAAAATCCTTCGAAAACGTTAAAACCCATTTAGACTTTTGGCAGAGTAGGCCATCACGTGCCAAAATAGATAATCTTCAAACAAAAAATAACGCATGCATAATGCTGTCTTTAGACATCCCCGAAGTCGAGATGCAGCTAAACGGATTGCAAAGGGTTTGCCTACACAAAATCTCACCATTGGTTTACCTTGGAGCTCTATCCAGGGAACGAAAAAAAAAACTTACGCTTGTGAGTTCTTGATGTAGTGCAGTCACCATAATTGTCTGGATACTTTCTGCAGCCACGGTGAAAGACACACGCCCAGAACTGTGATTCGATCCCCATGACAATTGTCGACACCTATGCCAGACTTCTGAGGCTTCAGAGCAAGAATGGAGTGACCCAGAAGGTCTGGGAAGTGCTTTAAGATAATGTTTGGGGGCTTGAGGTGTCCCTTCCCCTCGCGAGCACGGTATGCGAGGGTAGGCAGGCTGTGCCGTTTTAGGACACCCCAGTTTTTGTTCCACGCCACTCTAGGTGGGCTCCCTTTGTGTGACCACTGTGGAAAAGGTTGAACGGATACTGACGGGAGTACTCAACCCTGTGGTCAGTGAGCTTTGCAGAAAACTTCCTGGACAAAGTTTGATTCGAGCACAGAAACTAGGAAGGACTGGGTGACTGTGGACATTGAGCACACACGTTGACAGATCATACTCTGTATAGACACGCCAGGAAAGTGTGCAAGACAGGGGTTGCATGTTCGGATCCTCTGCAACCCTACCTCTTTCTACTGTCGGTTCTATGTCGACAAGCGGATGTCCACAAGGACCACAGCCCCTCCTGCTCTCATCGCCTTTGCTCCCTGAAGTGTTGCAGAGATGGGAGGTCATATAAACGCCATTCTGATACCAAAGCCCCCAAACTCCTACCTGCTTTGCTGCTCAACCCAGTGGAAGATGAAGACGGATGACATCTATGTCCCAGATCCCTGGGCAACGGAACCAGGCTGTGCACTAGTCTGCCCTTCAGGGATTTGATGCAGCACTTTCTCCTATCTCCTATTCTAAACCCTTCCTTCCCATAGATCTGACATCTGTCTACTTTAGTCATGGGAATCTTGGACAAGTTCAGGGTCATATGCTCCAACATCGTGGCGATGGCGTCTCCATGATCTCCGGTGAGAAGGATCACTATCACCAGCGAAGATCTGGTGACAAGACCATGAACACAGCTATTAATATATAGTCTATAATTATTAACCTTTTTACACACAAAAAGACTACGATAGGGGATGGGAGTGGTCTATTTGTTAAAGTGTTGCTCCCTTAATCTGCTCTCCACCATAATACGAAGTCCCATTTCTGAACACAAGTTGAACATCTTGTGAACAATCCCAAACCCGTTCCACAATTTGAAAGAGTAGGCCCCTTTGTGCCGGTAGGAACTACAGAAATATCTTTAAAAAAATCATACACACTGTTGTGTTTATCCTGAAAGTGGGAAGGCAGCTATCTGAATGGTTTTCGAGAACAGTCGTTTATGCAAAAATCCCACTAATAGCCAACCTGGGAGCTTTAGCTGAGAAATGGGGGAAGAAAACAAAGTATTGTAGAATACAGAATTCTGAAATGTACAAGACAACCAACTTCCTTTTCTGCCATAGGTTACGTAACAGCACTCAAATTGTATCAATGTTTTTGCTTTACCATTTAATAACTTTCCTTTGAAAGATATTGAGAGAGAGAGAGAGAGAGAGAGAGAGAGAGACAGACAGACAGACAGACAGACAGACAGACAGACAGACAGACAGACAGACAGACAGACAGACAGACAGACAGACAGACAGACAAAGACAGACAGGCAGACAGGCAGGCAGAGAGAGAGAGGGGAGAGAGAGAGAGAGAGAGAGAGGGGGAGAGAGAGAGAGAGGGGGGGAGGGAGAGAGAGAGAGAGAGGGGGGAGAGAGAGAGAGGGGGGAGAGAGAGAGAGGGGGGAGGAGAGAGAGAGAGAGAGAGGGGAGAGAGAGAGAGAGAGAGGGGGAGAGAGAGAGGAAAAGAGAGAGAGGGGGGAGGGAGGGAGGGAGGGAGGGAGGGAGGGAGAGAGATCAAATTAAAATCAAATCAAAAATTTTATTTCCAGATGGTATAATGAGTAAGCAATAAATCTGCTTATTTTCATCAAGCCATCTATCTAACAAAAAACAAAGAGTGAGAGAGAGAGAGAGGAGAGAGAGAGAGAGAGAGAGAGAGAGAGAGAGAGAGAGAGAGAGAGAGAGAGAGAGAGAGAGAGAGAGAGAGAGAGAGAGAGAGAGAGAAGAGAGAGAGAGAGAGAGAGAGAGGCAGGCAGGCAGGGAGAGACAGTAGTGTATGCCGGGCGCCCACAGGCGCGCGCATGCGCGCGTGTGCGCGTGCATGCGCGCGCGCGTGTGTATGTGTGCGCCCTCGCGCGAAAGCGTGTGTGCGTGTGTATCTTCATCTACCAACAAGTGAATAGTTTACTTAGAGGTTTGAGTTCAGACACCGTAAGTTCATCTATAACCCATAGACAACATTGAGATGCTTTTCCTCCTAGTTGACCGGCAGTGACTCACGTCACCACTGAATGCAAAGTAGTTGGAATAACGTGTGGGGCTTGGGGGGGGGGGGGGGTACTTAGTGGTTAGAGCGTTGCATTGGGCTGGCAGTTAGACGTTTCAGGACCAAGCCTGAGTGAGCTATTACAGAGACACCTGTTCAAGGGATCTTTTCCCCGTGGAATTCACATCAGCACTGACCTCAATCCTTCAATAGTTCTTGGCATAAGACTTAAAACAGGACACTTGTGCAAACACCAACAGAAAATTTTGTGTACGTACGCGTTGGAGCCTGTTTAGCCTTTTGAAAGAGTAAGCTATTTCTTAGGGTAAGAGTGGATGAGAACAAAATTCTTCGAAAGCTCAGACAGCACCTGTTGTCTGCCATATGAACGAAAATGCGTTGTGCTGCCGGAAAGGGCCTAACAAGTCAGGCCCAGCAAATCTGACCTTGGATTAGGAGAGACTTTGTTATAGTTTACGCCTTTCTTGGGAAAAAAAAGGCAGGAGAATGGACCAAGGATGTAGAAAAAAGACGAAGTGACAGGTGAAACAAAAACGGAACAAGGTAGACACAATGAAAGGAATAGAAAAGAGGGAAGTCCTAGCACAAATTTCCCCGAAGGTGTGATGCTATTCAAATTTTATACTGGCAGGCCCCGGTATACCTACGATACGGGAGAATATACAAATTAAAACCCAACTACTCTGGTGTGCTGTTTAGATAATTATCCATGAAGTCAGAATACCGCTACAATCATGATGGATAAAGGACAGTGGCGTATACACAAACCTCACCATCGACAAACCTCGGAGCTAAGGATGAGGAAACAGTTTTATGAGAAGATGTAATGCACTTGAATTGATAGAAAATTCTCTTACCCGTTCATCTTGTGAGAGGATGGAAGAACAAGGATATCAGCGCGAGTTACCAGGGATCTGCACATTCCCTGCCATGGGCATCATCAGGATGGAGGCTTTGTGTCGACGTCATCTTCAATGGGCATCATCAGGATGTCAGCTTGTGTCGATGCTGTCTGCTATGGGCATCATCAGGATGAGGATGGCAGCTTTGTGTCTGCTGGATTTGGCCAGCCTGAAACAAAACGCATGATACGTGTCTTCAGTTCTCTGGCACCGATTTCCAGCTTTTGTTTCATTTTATGTTGTTTAAAGCCCTGCTGACCACGAAAGCCATATCAGGGCTGTCAATTCATTTCTGTGGCTCTAGTAGTAACATTTGCTTTAAGTTCAAGACCAACACGACCTTATTCCCTCAACTATCCCCACCGTCAATTCTAAAAATAAATTAAATGTGGAGATATTTTAATGTTACATTCATTCCTTTAGGCCCCTAAAACCAGGCTGTGCTGAGGAGCACGCGCAGCCATTGTGCTTGATTTTAACATCCCCAAATTTACACAAAAGTAAAGAATAACCTCTAAAGTAGATTACTCCCCCCCACCCCCCCCCCCCAAAAAAAAAAAAAGGTTTAAATTGCCAATTGGGCATATAAAGCTCTGGAACGGACATATTGTGCTCATCCCCAAAGTTCTTTGGGTGAAACAATAAACTCGAGGTCCCGTGTGCGAGCACACGAGGAACCTCGTGCTCACGTTAAACGTTAAAACCTGTTCTATCTTTCGTAACAGGCCATTGCGGGCAAGAGGGAACAGAATTTATAGACCAGCATACACACGGGGACTGGATGAGTAGTCCACCTTTGCAATCCTTATCCCAGCACTCAAATCTGCAACAAATGTTAAAAATTCAGCTAGATAGGATACAAACCTCTCAAAATGTTTTGTTTTGAATTTGAGTAGTTTACTTCCCCCCCCCCCCCCCCCATCCCCCCTTCTTTAAATAGTTACGAAAAATCAAAGACGTAAAAAATGAGGAGACTGTCAATGTAAGAAAAATCCCATTTACTTATTCAATATTGGACCAACAGCAAAACTTGAAGTGTCGTCAGGCCTAGTGAGGTACCATTCGGTTTATCCAAGAATATATCTAGATCCAGATTTTGTTAAAAAAAAAACCCTCTCAGCTTATATCTACTGGTCTAACTATTATTCTTAGTTACAATAAAGTACAGGCCCCTAAACTTTTAATGACAGTGACAAAAATAAATACTGATACATACCGCTTCTTCAGTCTTCACCGACCAGTATGTTGAATGTCAAGTCTTCAGAGGTCTTTCTTTTTCCCCTCCCCAGCAGTGCCAGTGGTCTGCACTGCAGCTAGGGGGCTGTGTGAAATGACACCTTGCAAACTGCCCGGCACCCCCCAGTCCACACACATGAACACTTTTCACGCAGAAAGCGAAAGTGCTCATAGTTCAGTCCACAAGTTTTAAAAAAATAAAGAAACAAATGTCTATTAAAATGTGTGTCTATTTTTCTGTTTGTCTGTCTACCTGTTCATCTATCTATTGTTCTGTAGGTCTGTCTCTCTGTTCGTTTATCAGTTCCCCCTCACCTTTCTCTCTCTCTCTCTCTCTCTCTCCCTCTCTCTCTCTCTCTCTCTCTCTCTCTCTCTCTCTCTCTCTCTCTCTCTCTCTCTCTCTCTCTCTCTCTCTCTCTCTCTCTTCTCTGTGTTAAAGTCCCAAACTTCAGTTGAATAATAGAGCAAAAAAGTCTGAATTTCAGTATGCTTTGTTTTTAAAGAAAACGTTTGGTGTCATTTTCTTCACAATTATTGATTTCTTCTTTAAATTCTTTCTCTTTTTGTCTGTATTTGTGTCTCTGTGTGTCTGTGTGTTTGTGTGTCTGTGTGTCTTCTGTCTTTCTCTGTGTGTCTATCTCTGTTTGTCTGTCTGTCTGCCTGCTTATCTGTCTGTCTGTCTATCTGTCTGTCCGTCTTCTCTCTGTGTCTCTGTCCTTAATCTGTCTGTTCTTCTGTCTCTGTCTGTCTGCTCATCTGTCTTGTCTCTGTCTCTGTCTCTGTCTGTCTCTCTCTCTGCGTTGAAGCTGTCAACGCTAGATTCTCCTGCTTTTTGCTTAGTCTGCTAGCCCTCAGCGATATACAGCTAGATGAACCTGATGAGAGAGATTCCTG
>CM060345.1:26932306-26937306 GCA_030674155.1 Stramonita haemastoma
CCTCCCCATCTTGCACCCACCCTCACCTCTCCCCTCCCTCCCTCCCCCCTCCCTGTCTGTCTGTCTGTCTGTCTGTCTGTCTGTCTGTCTTGATTCTGTCTGTCGTCTGTGTGTGTGTGTGTGTGTGTGTGGTGTGTGTGTGTGTGTGTGTGTGTGTGTGTGTGTGTGTGTGTGTGTGTGTGTGTGTGTGTGTGTGTGTGTAAGTGTGTGTGTGTGTGTGTGTGTGTGTGTGTGTGTGTGTGTTGTCTGTCTGTCTGTCTCTCTCTCTTTTCTCTTCTCTTTCTTCTCTCCTCTCTCTCTCTTCTCTCTCTCTCTCTCTCTCTCTCTCTCTCTCTCTCTCTCTCTCTCTCTCTCTCTCTCTCTCTCTCTTCTCCTCTCCCTCTCTTCTCTCTCTCTCTCTTCTCTCCTCTCTCTCTCTCTCTCTCTCTCTCTCTCTCTCCTCTCCTCTCTCTCTCTCTTCTCTCTCTCTCTCTCCTCTCTCTCTCTCTCTCTCTCCTCTCAATAGAATAGAATAGAATAGAATAGAATAGAATAGGATAGGATAGGATAGGATAGGATAGGATAGGATATAATATGATATAATGTAATATAATATGATATAATATAATATAATATAATATAATATAATATAATATAATATAATATAATATAATATAATATAATATAATATAATATAATATAATATAATATAATATAATATAATATAATATAATATAATATAATATAATATAATATAATATCATATAATATAATATAATATAATATAATATAATATAACATAACATCACATCACATCACATCACATCACATCACATCATATGATATGATATGATATGATATGATATGATATGATATGATATAATATAATATAATATAATATAATATAATATAATATAATATAATATAATATAATATAATATAATATAATATAATATAATATAATATAATATAATATAATATAATATAATATAAGATGTGATGTGATGTGATGTGATGTGATGTGATGTGATGTGATGTGATGTGATGTGATGTGATGTGATGTGATGTGATGTGATGTGATGTGATGTGATGTGATGTGATGTGATGTGATGTGATGTGATGTGATATGATATGATATGATATGATATAATATAATATAATATAATATAATATAATATAATATAATATAATATAATATAATATAATATAATATAATATAATATAATATAATATAATATAATATAATATGATATGAAATTGTAAAAATCTCCACAGATGTGCGTGCGTGCCTGCCTGCACGCGCGCACGCACGCACACATGGCGCGTGCTTCTCCTTGTATGTTAGGGGCATGTTTGAAATCAGGGATGCAAGATGAGAAAAGGAGAACAATGGGAGGAAAAAAGAAAAAAAAAACAAAAACAAAGAAAAGATGAGGGGAGAATAACTGTCTGTCATAATCAGTATTTCCATTGTTCTCTGGCTGCTTGAATTATTCATAGGCATCCGAGAACATGATTATTCAGTGTGGTGGAGCCACCCTGTGGGGTTGTCGGGGGGGACGGGATAGCCTAGTGGTCAGAACATTGCGCTCGCAATTTGACGATCCGGGTTCGATTCCCGTTCGAGGGGATAATTTCCCTGGAGTTAACATCAGTGCTGACTCCACTCTCCTCAAAAAGTCCTTCGGATGAGACTATAAACCGAGGCCCCCCCCCCCCCTCCGTGTGCGAACGCACGAAGAACATCTTGCGCACACGCTAAAGCCTGTTTCGCTTTTCGTAAGAATAGGCCATCGCGCGCCGGTGGGAACAGATGACATGATTTACAAAAACTGCATACATACGGGGATTGGATGTAAAAAAAAAAAGAAGCACATTAATGTTTATTCCATTATCCTCGATATAAAAGAATAAATAAATAAATAAATTAAGACTGTAATTAGTCTTTCACACAGGTCCCTGAGAGCTAAGCACGCCGCATGCGTCAACCTCATTCGTATGTTGCTGTGCTGCATGCGAAAAGTCGAAGCAAACATCTACAACATAACTAAAAAGGAGCAAGGCGTCAGAGACCTCAGCTTCTCCAGGGGCCAGCATATTGAGGGCGGCGCCCATCTCCTCTCCCTTGCTGCTTTACCTTCCCTGACCCTAAAGAGGGTAGGTACCCATTTGCAATATAACTATGCATACAAAAAATGTAGATCGCACAGAAAAGATCTATCTTGCTATGCTGTAAAGATGACACAAAGCATATCAGTATTGATTCACCACAAGCATACAATATTCGTTAACGTTTATACCATAAAAAAGAGAAGCACACAGAAGATGGTAGGCCTGTATTCTGAGCAGTACTGTCTACATATGCGCATACGTGTATAATGTGCACATTTGCATTCACACATATGCACATACGCATGTGGGCAAACACACGCACACACACACACACACACACACACACACACACACCACACACACACACACACACACACACGCACGCTTACACACAAACACACACACACACACATTGTCCATTGCCAGACATTCTAACAGGTAGACTATATACATAAATCACGAGTAGAGCCCGAAAGGACAAGGGAGAGTACCCAGTAGTGGTCCCATGTACCAACAGTGACACAAATACCAGTATACATGTATATAATACATACACACTACACGCCCTTCACGCCCCAAACGGAAAGGTCACCCGAGGTCCACAAAGTCCCTAAAGGCTACACCCAGCTTGACTTTTTGCCACTTTTCCTGCTGTTTCCCCCCCCCACACACACACATGCACGCACGCACACACACACAGGCATGCATATTATATTATATATATATATGTACATATGTTCGCAATAAACACCCCCTGGAGAGGCGAAAGCCGAAATATTGGGGAACCATAATATGCTGGTTTTTACTTTCGCTATGTGTTATATATATATATATATATATATATATATATATATATATATATATATATATATATATATATATATATATATGTATTATATATATATATATATGTATATATGTATATATATATACATAACATATATATATGTATATATGTATAATATATATACATACATACATAATGTATATGTATATATATACATATATATATTATATATATATATATATTATGTATTATTATTATTATATGTATGTATGTATGTATGTATGTATGTATGTATGTATGTATGTATACACACACACACACACACACACACACACACACACACACACACACACACACACACATATATATAATATATTATGTATGTATACACACACACACACACACACACACACATATATATATATATATAACACTCTTGTATTGCTACGTACTATGGCGACAGCTGTCAGCTAACCCCTCTTTCAAGCTACTCTCAGCTGTTTATTTTTCCATCCTAACAGCCCAGCTGGGAGCTGATCCCACTTGGACTTGATAACAAGAAAGGGGGCTAGTTTTAACCCTGGGCCTTGGGACCCTGAGTTATAAAATATGCTGGAATTGTGTGCAGTGTGGCATCCACAGAAATTGGTTTAATTTTGAAAATCCAAGTTTTTTGTGAAAGACAAAGCCTCTGACTCAAAACTCATGTTAAAAGTTAAAGTCTGTCCCCAGCCTAAGGCTCATCAGGCCGGTGCTTATCCCGGTTTCTGTGGCGTTAAGTGACTGAGAGTCATAGAACGCCAGTCTATCACAGGGTTAACCCTAACACGAGGTTGGTACCCTTTTACACCTGGGTGGGGTGAGAAAATAGCCGTAAAGTGCCTTTTCCAAGGGCACAACGCCATAGCCGAAAGCTGGGATCGAACCCGCAACCTTTAGATTAGAGTCCAACGCCCTAACCACTAGACTACAGCGGCGGCTCAAAACTCATGTGATTTAGGACAAATTTGGTTCATTTGAATTAAAAAAAAAAAAAAAAGAACTCAACAAACACAACACTCTCTCAGTCTTTTGTTGTCTGCTAGCTTTTTAACTATTATATTGCGTGCTGGGGTCAACACTGTAGGAACACAAGCAATCCTCATTAATTTTGATGATTATGTCCAACTTTTCTCGTGTCTACCTGATATTGCTCTATGTCTTCAACCCCCCCCCAAAAAAAAAAAAAAGAAAAAAAGTACACATTACATTTTTTCATACTTAAAAAAAATCTATGAAAATCAGAATTTTTGTTGCTGCTGTTGTTGTTGTTGTTGAAGTCATATAAGAGTTCCAGCCGAAGTACTACTACTACTACTACTACTACTACTACTACTACTATACTACTACTACTACTACTACTACTATACTACTACTACTACTACTACTACTATACTACATGGAACTTATATAGCGCTATATCTTGTAAAACAAACCAAATCAAGTACTCCGATTTAGGGACTTGTAGACAGAAAGCCAGAAAGTCAGAAGATCCCCCAGCCAGGCGAACGAATGTCTCCCACCTCAGCGCCTCGAGTCACCCCAAAAATGAAACAGTTCTGAAGAAGCAACAAGAGAGAACGGCCCAGCACAAACACCGCAGTGCTGCAGGAGCCGAAGCACCATATGAGAGACCTGGTTTTTTTTTTTTTTTTTTTTTTTTTTAACAGACTAGCACTTTGTAGACCTACACCTAACGGTGGTGTGTAGCCTGTAGAAAATAGGCGGGTAACGTTTTTTCGTATTGGCGGTGTTTGCTTCCTAACAAATGTGTGAATGAGTCACTCTGCAAAAGGTTATCCCTCATCCTGAAAGGTCTACCCTGTTTTTCTTGATATGGTGTGTTTCTATACGCCCTACCCCCTCCTTCTTCTCTATCCTAGTTTATTCTTCTACCCCATTCCAATCCTTACATGGCTTCTTATATAATAAATATCTACTTTTTTTTTTTTTTTGGGGGGGGGGGAGCATGTACCTTAAAGAAAAGTTGTCCAACTTTTCTTGTGGGTCATCATTAATTTTCTTTTTTTTCTTCTAAGTAATGCATTTGAAGTGTTTTTGATTCTCTAGGGGTCTATGGAGA
>CM060345.1:26952306-26959806 GCA_030674155.1 Stramonita haemastoma
ACACTCATAACCTCATCATCCCCTTTTCCTCGTTTCTTTTAAGCGTCTGAGAAAATGCAAGAGATGTTCTGGCACATTCCTGGCACGCGCGCACACGAGGCTTGAGTCTTTGCAGATGTTGTCCATGTTTCTCAGGTACTGATCATTACGTGGGCTACATTTCGTGGGTAGGGTTTTCTCTGTGGATCAAAAGATGAAGAAAGAGAGAGAGAGAGAGAGAGAGAGAGAGAGAGAGAGAGAGAGAGAGAGAGAGAGAGAGAGAGAGAGAGAGAGAGAGAGAGAGAGGGGGCAGACAGTCAGACAGACAGAGACAGAGACAGAGATAGAGAGAGAGAGAGAGAGAGAGAGAGAGAGAGAGAGAGAGAGACAGACAGACAGAGACAGAGACAGAGACAGAGAGACAGAGACAGACAGAGACAGACAGAGACAGAGAGAAAGACAGAGACAGACAGACAGAGACAGAGACAGACAGACAGACAGACAATCAAACAAACAGACAGACAGACAGACAGAGAACTCTGAACTCTGAACACTGAACACTGAAATGAGAGAGAGAGAGACAGAGACAGAGAGGCAGAGACAGACAGACAGAGAGAGAGAGAGAGAGAGAGAGAGAGAGAGAGAGAGAGAGAGAGAGAGAGAGAGAGAGAGAGAGAGACAGACAGACAGACAGACAGACAGACAGACAGACAGACAGACAGACAGACAGACAGACAGACAGACAGACAGACAGACAGACAGACAAAATGAGACAGAAGCAGAGACACAGAGAGAGAGAGGGGGAGGGGGGGAGATCAAAAAGAATTTCTTATCTAATACTGAGTCTTTGCAGAGACGTGGCTTATCTTTGTGTGTGCGTTTCTACAGAAATAAATCATTCTGTTCAAAGTGTGATCAAAGCCTCGAACCGCCTCTTTGTTGTTTAGCGATGTAAGACCGCAGCAAAAAACAAAAAAAGAGGAGGAGGAGCCGAAGTAGAAAGAAAGGAAGAAACACAGTCAGACTGACAGAAAGACAGGAAGAAGAATGCGAAGAATGCGAAGAAGAATGCGAAGAATGCGAAGAAGAATGCGAAGAATGCGAAAGAAGAAGAAGAAGAAGAAGAAGAAGAAGAAGAAGAAGAAGAAGAAGAAGAAGAACAAGAAGAAGAAGAACAAGAAGAAGAAGAAGAAGAAGAAAGCAATCCAATCCAATCCAATCTTGTTGTTTATAGCCGCACCGACCACACAGGCCATATCGGGTCTGTCACCTTGTCAAATTTTAAAACTCCAGTTAAAACTGTGCAACTACATACAGATTAAAACGAGGTATAAAACCAACTTCACTGTCCTTGCTTGTATCGACGCCCTGGTCAACCATAAGGGTCAGCCCAGGATGGCCACCGCGTTGTGGGAAAGCCTACATCGATCATACATAAAATGAGATAAAACCAAAACCAGATTCCTTAAAACAACATTGTCCTTAGAGACCAACTAACTATACCACTTTCACTCATATCAGACGGAAAAAGCCCGATTCTCTCACGAAGTTAAAAATGGTGTCAGGGCAGAGCCCATCTCTCTCTCAGTCGTATCCATCCATCCATCCGTCCATCTGTCCGTCCATCCATCCATCCATCCATCCATCCATCCATCCATCCATCCATCCATCCATCCATCCATCCATCCATCCATCCACACACCCATCGACCCACCCATCCACACACCCATTCACCCACCCACCCACTCATTTATTCGTTCCTTCATTCCTTCGTTTATATTTCTTCAGGCTTCCCCCAGAGCGGATAGAAATGTTCCGTGCCCTATCCTATACCGTGGAGTTCAGCGTGTCCGGGGACACTTACACAGGGGTGGTCACTTTTGCCTCGGACGCCCTGCCTGTGCAGACCTACAACTTCAAGCTGGGAGAGACCTTTGACTACCACGCTGTGGACGGAACGGTTCCCAAGGTAAAAGAGGAACAGCGGGCAATTTTTTGTTTTTTGGTTGTTGGTGTTTTGTTTTGTTTTGGTATTGGTTCGTACTGGGGGCGGGGTAGCTCAGTGGTCAGAGCGCTCGCTTTCCCCTACCAGTCAAGTTAAGCAGCGTCGAGGGTGGTTACCAGTTGGATGGGTGACCGTTTGCGCCGCCTTGGTTTCAGTACAGTCCCCCAGTTTACTCAGCTGTAAATGGGTACCTGCCCTCTTTAGGGTGAGGGAAGGTAAAACAGCGAGGGAGAGGAGATGAGCGCCGCCCTCAATATGCTGGCCCTTAGAGAAGCTGAGGTCTCTGATGCCTCGATCCCCTACGACCGCCTAGGTTATGGGACACCTTTACCTTACCTTGCTGGTTACTGTTGTTTTTGTTTTTTGTTTTGGTTTATTTTGTTTCGAGGTCCACCAATGTTTTTGGTTTTGGTCCTTTTTGGTTTTGTTCCGAGGTCCAACAATAGTTGTAGAAGGCACCCATCAGTCTCGGAAGACTATGGAGTTGCGCTCTAGTCTTTAGAGCACAAAGCCTGGGTAGATAAGTAAGTATGGAGGGCAAACTGTTACCCATGCAGCAGACCCCCCTTCTCCGCGCCACTGGAATGATCCATTGGAAAGGCAATGACCGATACAAATGGTGAATAGTGAGATTTTATTAAGTATGTGACCATTTTATCCACTACTAAGGTAGCTGCATTCTAACTTCGTGGGATGATGGCTAAATACCTCACTAGTGTGCATACAGGTTTGGTTTTTTAAAAATGTGTTTATTTTTTTATTTTATTCTTTTATATCGAGAACAATGGAATAAGCACTCATGTGTTGTTTTATATTCCAGTCCCCGTGTGTATGCAGTTTTTGTAAATCGTTTGTTTGGGGTTTTTGTTTGCTTGTTTGTTAGTTGTTTATCCCCGTTCTTGTCAACACGCAATGGCTTACACTTCTAAAAAGAAATGCGGGTTTTAATGTGGGCGCAAGATGTTATGTGTGCGTTGGTTCGCAGGACTTTGCTTTATAGTCTCAACCGAAAGACTTTCCGGGCAGTGGAGTCGGAACTGATGTTACCTCCAGAGAGAAAATTCCCTCGAGCAAACATCTCCGTATTGATTAAAAAAAAATTCGTATTTGTATTTTTTCTATAATAATACAATAGTTGTTTTGAAAGTGTAGGGGTGTAAGAAACACATTTGGGGGGGGCATCAAAAAAGTCAAAATGCTTCAAACTGGCCCCCACCACAATTGTAGTTGTTGTTATTGTTGTTGTTGTTGTGTTGCAGCTGACCATAAGTATGGAGGGGGCGAAGTGTGTGGAGAAATACCAACTGGCCGACAAAGAGTGGCAGACGGTCCGAGAGGTGAATGGGAACGTCATGACTTCTGTGAGTAGAGTGTGAGGGGTTTGTGTCTTCGTTGTAATAATGTCTGTAGTGATGTAAGAATCCTCCTGAACAGACTACAGCTTCAAGCTCAGGAGATCCTCAAAGAAGAGCAAGCAGGGTTCAGAGCAGGACGGGAGCACAACCGAACAAGCTTTCAATCTTAGAATACTCTGTGATAAATACTTGCAACACCAACAAGATCTTTACCACGTCTTTGTGGACTTTAAGAGGGTGTTCGACAGAGTCTGGCATGCAGCTCTGTGGGCAACCATGAAGTTGTATAACCTGATCAGAGCCATAGGATGCCTGTATAACAAGGCAACCAGCGCAGTCTACTGTAACAACAACATAGAAGATTGGTTTCGAACTACAATTGGAGTACGCCAAGGATGCCTGCTCTGTCCCACCATCTTCGATATCTTCTTAGAAAGAATAATGGCTGATGCACTTGAAAATCATGAGGGAAAAGTCAGCATTGGAGGCAGGACAATCACAAACTTACGTTTTGCCGATGACATCGACGGCCTAGCTGAAGAAGAACAAGAGCTAGTCAGCCTGGTAAATCACCTTGATAAAGCCTCTTCGGCATAATCATGGCATGCAGATCAGTGCAGAGAAAACCCAGCTGATGACAAATAGTGCCAATGGCATCAGCAGTGACGTAATTATAGATGGTAAGAAAATCGGGACCGTCCATAGCTTTAAATATCTCGGAGCGAAAGTATCAGATGAAGGATCAAATCCTGAAATTCTCTCCAGGATAGCCCAGACCACAGCTGCGATGACCAAACTTAAAGTCCTCTGGAACGACAAAAACATCGCCATCAGCTTCAAGATGAGACCGATGTGTTCCCTGATCATGTCCATTATTTTGTATGCATGTGAAACATGGACCATAACAGCAGACATTGAAAGAAGGATACAGGCAATGGAGATAAGATGCTTCCTCAAACTCCTTGGCATTTCATACAGAGATCACATCACGAATGAAGAAGTGAAAACTAAAATAAAAAACGCCATTGTCCATATGAAGAGCTCCTAACCTCAGTGGAAAAAACACAAGCTAAAGTGGTAGGCACGTCACACGATCATATGGACTGGCCAAGATTGTCTTACAGGGAACAGTAAGGGGAGGGAGACGAAGAGGCAGACAGAGGAAACGATGGGAAGACAGCATCAGAGAGTGGACAGGCCTTGGGTGGAACGATCTATTACAGAAGGCGGAGGACCGTGGGGAGTGGAGGAAGCTGGTTGCAAAATCTTCAGTTGTGTCCCCACGGTCCACGGGACTACGGGACAGGTGAAGGTGAAAGGTGAAATGTAATGTCTATCCACTAGAAGACGATATTAGACAGGTAATGGGGAGGGGAAAGAGATGAGAAGTTAATGTCAGTGTGTTTGTTTTGACTTTTGATGACTTTGGTGTTGGAGACAATTGCTATGTTTGAAGTCTTTCTGGAAAAAAAAGAGACCGGAAAATGGACCAAGAAGGCAGAAAATAGACAAGAAGGAGGTGACAGGAAGAAAAGGAACAAGGCAGAAATAAAGCGAGGGATTGAAAAGAGGAAATTGCTAGCACAGAATTTCCAGAAAGCGGGGATGCTTTTTATACTGACAGGCCCCTGGCATCCCCAAAGGGGAGATGTGTTGTGTTCTGTGGCGATATTTTGTATTGTATTGTATTGTATTGTATTGTATTGTATTGTATTGTATTGTATTGTATTGCATTGTATTGTATTGTATTGTAGTAGTAGTAGTAGTAGTAGTAGTAGTAGTAGTAGTAGTAGTAGTAGTAGTAGTAGTATAGTAGTAGTAGTAGCCGCCGCTGTAGTCTAGTGGTTAGGGCGTTGGACTCGTAATCTAAAGGTTGCGGGTTCGATCCCAGCTTTCGGCTATGGCGTTGTGCCCTTGGAAAAGGCACTTTACGGCTAGTTTCTCACCCCACCCAGGTGTAAAAGGGGTACCAACCTTGTGTTGGGGGTTAACCCTGCGATAGACTGGCGTCCTATCCAGGGGGAGTCTATGACTTTCAGTCGCTTAACGCCACAGAAACCGGGATAAGCACCGGCCTGATGAACCTTAGGCTTGGGACAAACTTTAACTTTAGAAGTAGTAGTAGTAGCATTGACATTGTTATATTATTGTTTTTGTCCTCTTATTACTACTACTCCTACTACGTCTACTACTACTCCTGCTAGGCTACTACTACTACTACTGATGATGATGATTGATCGTAACAGTAATAGCAATAGGCCTAATAAAACAAAATGTAGAACAGGCTGTCTATAACGCCTGACCTCATACATACAATACAGAACCCCAAAGCGTGGACAGTATTCAAAACAAACAAAAATACATAAAAACTTCAAAAGCACGCGAAACAATACATATCATATGACTAATATCACACTTGAGATGACAACTCGTGTAAGTTTCACACTAGTATAAGTAAGCTATTAACTTGTTGCTGCTCCAAATAGATTTGTGTACATTGTGTTTCTTTTTTAATATAAATATTTCTTTAATTAAACCAACTTGCACATGACTTGAATCAGCCTATCTAGATGCTCACTCTCACTATTTTGTTTGATTTTTTTGGTGTGGTTTTTTTTTGTTTGTTTTTGTTTTCGGTTTGTTTGTTTTTTTACATTAATGTTTTGTGTCTTTGTTTCAGGTCACAACTTATGCTGGCAAATCTGTGACACAGAAACTGAACAAAGTGTGATTCAAGGGAGCAAACTCTGTTTCTACGTCTATTTTTGACAACATTATCGTTCTTGTTACAATCGGTGTTGTATCTTTGGGATTATGTGCAGTATTCATATAATTTATATACATAAATGGCTCTTGGTTCTGTGTTTTTTCCCCTTCTTCTTCATATTAAAGGGGAATATTAATCAGCATTAATGTGTACCAATCTCCGTTTTTATGACTGTAGGTATTTTTCTTCATAGATATTAGCATCTAGCCTACTATTTGGGCCCCTTTTTGTAACATTTTATTTCTTTTGAATAGTATTCCGTGTTTGGGTATATATTTGCTTGTTATTTGTAAAGTATTTTTGTTTGTCTGGGTTTTTTTTTGTTTTTTTTTACAATTTCGAATTTTGCGTTTTACAAGAAAAGCACCAGTTCATGACATTCAAGCAGCTTGACAAAAGAAGATTAATAAAATTGTTATTGTGATGACTGACCATGGTCTTCATGTTTTCGGTAATGTTTAAACATAAGAGCCTTAGCCTAGGCAAATACAAGGATATGATATGTGAAAAAAATATCTTCCACTGAAATTAGACTTGACGATTAATGTGAAGGATCATGGTTTCTTTAGGACAAAATTTTGTTTTTGTTATAATGACTTTAGAATGCCTATGGATCAAGACGTTAATCAGTTAGTTTTATTTAAAAAAACCCAAACTCTTCTACATCTTTATTTCAAACCACACATTCAATACTCTTCTACATCTTTACTTCATTTTTTTCTTGGTAAGACAGCTTTTTTTTTTTAACTGTCTTTTCATTTTCAGCATCACTCATTCTCTTAATTCAGAATGATCATGAACTAGTGGTACAAGGTAGATGATCGCTTTCACATACATTCTTGAGATGATGTAGTTAGTTAATTAATAATCAATCAATTAACTAATCAATTAATGAATTAATTCATTGGGATTCAGAAGTATCATGACATTTACCCTTTTGGGTATTTATGATCCGTCTGCATCTCACATTGTCAGTCTGTGTATCTCTTGTAAGCGAGCCCTAGAAACGTTGCTGATGTGTTTTTTGTTCTTCCTCTGATTAAGCGGGGTAATGTAGTTTAACTTGTAGCCCATTCTCTCCCCCCCCACACCCCTCCATTCCTCAGCTAGAGCTCCAAGATTCATCAATGGTATAGGGCAACCCCACCTCCCCCCACTCATCCCCCATTAAGACAACTGCATTCCGACTTCGGGAACACAATAAGGAATTAAACCCATCACCAATTTTGCCAGGACAATCTGAAGGTACCTCCCTGCTCTTTCCGACTTTCAACTGTCGTGGGTTCTTTTGACGAGCACAAGTCTCTAAGCACACGGGTCTGACGTGTTTAAAGTCTCCTCCTCCGAAAGACTTGACATTCACTTCGATTTCCCCGTCAAAGTGGGAAGAAATG
>CM060345.1:26982306-26989806 GCA_030674155.1 Stramonita haemastoma
TTATTTGCCTTTCACGCTGCAACAACGTTATAACAAAGAACAGCAAAGAATACCTTGTAATGAATATTTTCATCAAGTCAACAAAACATTAAATGTGCATGTCATTCAACCACATGAAAGACTATGATGAAAGAAATAAAAGAAAAAAAAAGAAGGAAAGTCAGCAACTATAGAGCAGAATTTAATACACCTCACCCTTCAAAAAGACCCCCCCCCCCAAAAAAAAAAAAAAAAAAAAAAGAGAGAGAGAGAGAGAGAGAGAGAGAGAGAGAGAGAGAGAGAGAGAGAGAGAGAGAGAGAGAGAGAAGAAGAGAGAAGAAGAAGAAGAAGAAGAAGAAGAAGAAGAAGAAGAAGAAGAAAAGAATCCCCCCTCAAAAACCAAATCTTATGGCATTTTTTTTTCCTTTTTCTTTTAAAGACAAATATTTTAGCTGTTCTTTAAATAGATGATCATACTGCTGATACAGAGATACTTCAAATACTACAATTCTATGCCGGGAGGGTGTGTGTGTGTGTGTGTGTGTGTGTGCACATACATAATACAAACTTTGCCATAAAATGAAGACAAAAATTGAGCAAATACATACACACACACACCTATCCACACATTTGACAAAGTGGCTAAGAGGTATAACACTACTCTCGGAAGCGAACAATCTGCAGTTTAATTCCTTCTGGAAGCTCCTAATTGTCCCCCCCCCCCCCCCTACACACACACACACATACACAACCTAGAATGGTGGTCTGGTTGCTAGACTTTCAGACGAGACAATATTAACTGATTCCCAAATATGCAGCATACATTCAGCACGGTAAAGTAACTACGGTAGCAAAAACACATTCACTGGCAAAATTATGTGGGAAAACATTCAGTACCAGAGACATACAAGTTGACTTGAGAGAGAGAGAGAGAGGGGGAGGAGAGAGAGAGAGAGAGAGAGAGAGAGAGAGAGAGAGAGAGAGAGAGAGAGAGAGAGAGAGAGAGAGAGAGAGAGAGAGAGAGAGTAGGTGCAAAAACAAAAAAAAGGGAGTGGGTAGGTGGTGTGGGGTGTGGTATTGTTGATGTGCTCTAGCCATGATGAAACAGCTCAAAATTCTTCACAGAGGAATCAACAGTGGTTGCAAAATCATACACATGACAAGGCAATACTATCAGCACTTTTATGAGTACACATACACATACACACACCCTGTAATACTCAACGCATGGAAAATAACACACACACATGCACACTGACACACATGCGCACACACAACACACACACACCACACACACACACGCACACACACACATGCACATATACACACACACACACATACACAAAAACACGTACACCCACCCACACTACCAAACCACTTCTAAATCATGCTTAACTGGCTTTTACATACATATGCATGAACCAAGAGATAGAAGAAGCAAGCAGAAATGTGTGACGAGAAAGACATCTGATACACTTTCCACAGGGAAAAACAGAACAAAGAACAGACGAGTGATGGGGCCCTGTTACGATTTGTAACAGTCCTCTGCTATATAATATATTAGGACATCCCAGAAGTCGGAATGCAGCTACCTTCATGGTGGGCAAAACAGTCCCATAAGCAAAAATCGCACGATTGATAAAAAACCTCAGAGCTCTAGCTGAGGATTGAAAAAAACAAAATGTAAATGATACATCAGGGTTGGAGAACGAGTGGAGGGGAGGTTTGGGGGAGGGGGGGGAGAGGATGATGCTCTCTAACACTCACGACAGAACAGCCCATGCAAACCCAGCCCCACCATCTGCTACCCACTCTCCCCTACCCTACCCATCTCCCTTCCTTGCAAAAAAAGAAAATTTATTAATTTTTTTATTTACTTATTTATTCTTTCATATCCAGGATAATGGAATAAGCATTCATGTACAATTTTTTTACATCCAGTCCCCGTGTGTATGCAGTTTTGTAAATCTTGTCATCTGTTCCCACCGGCACACACAACACACACACACAACAAAATAAAGCCCCTTCCAGCCTATTGACAACAACACTGTGCAGTAATCCCTTTCACTCCTTCAACGTTTCTTGTGTATGTGTTTTTTGTTGTTGTTGTTGTTGTTGATTTCTCAGTTGTTTTTTTAAGATAACCCATGTAATAAACTTGGATGATTTCCACTTTGCCTATGATTACTTCCACATATTTTTTTTTTAAAGAACTATTTGCCAAGAATTGTATTTCACCTTGGCTTCAATTTACGTCTCTCCAAAAAGTGATATTAGACAAGTGTGTCTGCATGTGTGTGTGTGTGTGGTGTGTGTGTGTGTGTGTGTGTGTGTGTGTGTGTGTGTGTGTGTGTGTGTGTGTGTTGTGTGTGTGTTTTCTCTCATCAACTTTTATCTGAAAGGGGGGTGGAGGGAAGGAAATTATTAATTTTATATTCTTCTTTCGTGTTCTGTAGTCAGTTTCTATCAGTTTTGAATTTGGGTTTCTCATCCATATGTATCGCTGAACTGAAACCATTTTTTCTGGATTTTCCTTTTTCTCTTTTTTTTCTGTCTCTCTCTTTCATATTCCTCTCTCTCTCTCGTTTTGATAGTGATAGTGTGTGCATGCATAATCACAAAGTCCAGGGTGACACTTACCAGGGTCTGTGCAAGCTGTGCATTACGATGCTTAGACAGTAAGTGTCGGTATGTGCCAGTGTGCACTGTGTATGTGCCTTTCCTCCTCTCACATGAAACTAAAAAGTACAATAAACAACCAAACAGACCCATGGTACGTGATTGCATTCTAGTAAATGCCTTGTATTATGCATTCACGTATAGTGTGTGAGTGAGTGACAGTGTGAATGTGCATATGTGTATTCCCTTTTACACAGAAAGTATTAGTTGGGAGAAAACGTAGATCCAAGATGGCTTCGATCAGGTACATGCCTATCACCCACGTTAGAGCTAAGACACTGCTGTGAAACACTTTATCACTGCCCAATTTCATGCAAATTCAGTCATACTTTAATGGAAGAACCTATTATGTATGCAGCAAAACATTCCATTCAAAAATACACCCATACAAACATGCGTGCGACTAAACAAACGCATTCATATACACAGCAATTGCAAAAATAACACAGCCCAAAATTCTTTCAGTAACTGTTGAATTTCACACATTGCTTGTTTCGTGACGAAAATGAATATAGATAAAAGTAAAAACATACATAGCAAATGTGCAGAAAAACATCCCCCCCCCCCCCAAAAAAAAGTTATGAATATTCACACGTGCACATAATATCGGGTGTGGTTATAGCGATAAGATGTAAAAGAAAAAAAAGGTGATACATTTCTAGTATCATATACTGCACCATAACGATTAGACAACTGCCGTTGTTTGATTTCATATGTATGCCAGCCACAGAATTGGAGTAAAAAAAACAAACAAACAAACATTTCTCCTCACACTACCATACCACTGCCACTATCGGACATGATAACAGCAACATTTTAGAGAAAAAAAAAAAAAAACCCACACATTTTTTTGGTTGCTTTTGTGCATATCAAAAATATTTTCTGTGACCTAAATATGAGAGTATAGAAAAATAAAACTAACTGAATCACAGCTTCAGTTTCCTCAGCACCTCAAATACAATGTTTGATTTTTGTCTCCACAAAAATCATCTTCAATCCACAGGCACCTGAAGTGCCGTTTTTTTCCCCCCCGTTTCTTGCAAGTTTCACCTTTCTCCAGGAATGTTCCTCTCCCCAATTTTCTGACCTCCAAACCAAAAACTGTTGCTGGCATTTTTCGTTCCTTGATCCCTCTAACACTTTCCAGACAACTTGCGTAATTTATAGTATGTACTGCAAAATTTTGTAGTAAAAAAAAAAACACCAAAAAAATCTTTCCTTATAAATTTTTGGTTCAGAAAAAATTTTTCATGGAAGTGGACATCATTCTCACTGCACCAACAGAAGATGGGGGAAAAAAAAGGTGATGAAGACTGCAGTATAAAAAAAAAGATTTAAACAAAGGAGAAAGCAACACTTTCAACCACGCATGACTGAAAAGAAATCCCCCCCCCCCCCCCCTTCCCTGAATAATAAAACAAAACTACGCCATTCTATCCAGGCTCAATATTTTCTTTCTTTATGTGGTGTTTCCCTGTTTCTGTTTTTTTTTTTTTTTTTTTTTAACAATCATTTTTGGGTTATTTCTAATGAAATATGCACGGGCATTTTAATTATTTGGTAGTTTACATTCTTTCATATATTTTTTTTCTTTAAAAAAAATGTACCACTGAATATCAACTCAGTCAGTCAGCCAGCTATCAAACTTACATAAAAACCTGATCCTTTAGCATCTCATTTACAAAAAACAAAAATCAACTCATTTTAATTCAATCACTATTGTAACCAGATACACCACACATACCCATACACACAAAATGATAAGTTTTCACCATTTCACAGATTCTCTCAACCCTTTTCCCACCCCCCACCTCCCCCCCTTTTTTTTTATCAGAACATCATGCACAATCCTAAAATTCATCTCGTCTCCTGTTTCTCCTGAAAGAAAAACCCTCACTTACTAACTAAAAAACTTTGACAACCAAAACCTGAACAAAACAATAACAACAAAAAACAGTCATATTGTGCCTTGAATTCTCCTGAGAATTATTTTTTTTCCCCAAGGGCATTTGCCACTGCGGCAACTGAAAAGACCAACCACCAGTGTAGCATGCAAAAACGGTAGCAAATGCAAAACTATCACCATTGGTGATCCTTGGAGATATAGACAAGGAACAGACCCCCTACGCTATGTATATATATATACATATATATATATATATATATATATATATATATATATATATATATATATATATATATATATATATTATATATATTACTCTCTCTCAAAGGTGGTCTCTCATACCCTCAACATGCTGGCCCCTAGAGAAGCTGAGGTCTCTGACGCCTCGCTCCCCTATGACCACACAGGTTATGGGACACCTTTACCTTTATAGGTGGTCTAGAAGTAACACATCCATCTAAAACAAGGAGGAAGTAGTAGGTGTGATCCCCATGGAAAATTTTACACATCAACTTAACCTCTTAAGTGATGGTCTGGGTGCTAGTCTTTTGGATGAGATGATAAAAACGAGGTCTCGTGTGCAGCATGAATTTAACACGCAGAAAAGAACCCACAGCAAGAAGAATGTTATCCCTCTTTAAATTCTGTAAGAAAACCCCACTTTCATAGGGAAAGAAATACACATGCACACAAAAAGGGGAAACCCCAAACAAAATGCATGCTGCTGCTGCTGCTCTTGTGGCAATGTGCGCTACGCAGGAAACAGCCTGAATTTTCCTGCAGAGAAATCTGGCATGATTGAAAATGGTATACAATATGATACAATACAATACAATACACCTCTCCCCTCTCCCTTGTCTGTGGGAATGCCAAGGGCCCTTTCTGTATAAACAGCATCCCCATCTTCTGTACTCGAAATTTCTTCCTTTCTCTTACTCTCTCTCTCTCTCTCTTGCAAACAGAATTATGCTATGTTTTTTGTGGGTTTTTTTTCCATTTTATTTTTGTTAGTTTGCTTTTACTAGTTTGTATCATTATAGAAGGCTGGATGTAAAAAAGCAATTGTCATGCTTACTCCTTTACCTTCTGAAAATATCAATCAATCAATCAATCAATCAATCAATCAATCAATCAAATCAAATCAAATCAAATCAAATCAAATCAATCTCTCTCTCTCTCTCTCTCTCTCTCTCTCTCATGCCTATTTTCTGCCTACCCAGCCCATTTTCCTGTCTTTTTTCACACAAATCTGAAATTATTTTTCTTATGAACTCCATGATGAGCTGCCCTGAAGTCATAATGTGTGGGCTGAGGCCAGCAAGGCAGACCTCCTGCAGAGTGACGAGCACAGGAGAAGACCTGGCACTACACATTCTACCTGATATGGCTGGCAATACTACACTTGAGGTAGGTATCAGTGCTTCTCTGCTCCATCAAGGGTGCTTATCAGAGTATAAAAATCTAAATCTATCATTCTTATTTCCTGCTACAATCCCTCTGTTGGACTTATCTCCCTTTCCAGTATCACATAAGATATTCACACACACACACACACATGCACTCACGCGCACACACACACATCCACGCACGCACGCACACACACACACACACACACACACGCACACACACATACACACACACACACACATGCACGCACACACAAACACAGAGTAGAAGAAGTCTTGATTCCAATCTTTTTTTTTTTTTTTTTTTTTTTTTTAGAGAACAATGAGATCCTCAGTGCAAGTAAAAGAATCTACAGCAACGAAAGGAGCTGGCTCTTGACAAAACTTTCACAGAAGGACCCACACCCCTCAGCAAAACAAATAGCAGAATGCGCACAGGGAAAAAGAAATGTTCAAAAATAAAACATAGTGCTGCACTACAGAAACACACCCACTACCCTAGAAAGAGCAGCACATTTTTTCTTGTATTTTGCTGCCTCATCTTTGTTTCCTGTCCTGCTGTTCCCATGCCGCTTACTTCAACCTCTCCGCCCCAGCAAAACCCAGATTCCTAGAGTCACATCGCTCAGGATTGGAAGTCCACAGGGAGCTCATCAATGTCAGGCTGCCATGGGGCCACCAGCCAGAGAGGCCCTGCACTGCTGCTGGGTCTGTTTGGTGGTGTTCAGTGGTGCCAGTTCTGAGCTAACTTACGCAGGACACCACCTACTTAGCTCCCTATTGACAAAAATAATTGCTCAGTTCTGGAGCCAGACTGAGTGAGGTGCATTTCTAGGGTGGCGACCACCACAGCCTCCCTCCAACGACCCTTTTTCATGAGCCTCCAACCAAACTCGCCATGGGTAAAGACATGTATGAAGAAACCAAAACTGAAGTCAGCACGAGACCAGAGCAACCAGGGCCATGAGACATTCTTCTTTTATGAGCAGCACAAAATTCCCACAGAGGAATCTGCTGTGCCTATGACTGCATGAAATACACTGTGCATCAGGGATCACACACATGCTCATTTCAAGCTTCTACTTCCATCCCACTTTCTTTTTTACAATGCTCCAGGAATGTTTCCAGTTTCCTTATGTAAGTTTTATGCATGGCATCACCTCATAGTATTTTAGCTGAAATTCTTCATATAAGGATCTAGGTAATATCACATTCGTTACACTTGCTGTGTACCATCATTATATCCTCATATTGCACATTCTCTGCAACAAACACAATCTACAACAAATCCTAACTCAAAAATGATAAGCCGAACAATGCACAGACACACACACACACACACAACCCTTATAACAACGATAAAAAACCCAGCACACACAAAAAACCCACACAAACCCCAATTATACAAAAAACTTGCTTCAAAGTCAAAACCTGAAACGAAACAGACAAGTTTTAACAGCAGAAGAGACACTTGTGTCGCAGTTTTTGGAGAGGATAAAAAAACAAAAAAAACGTTATTGAAAAGAAGAA
>CM060345.1:26994806-27009806 GCA_030674155.1 Stramonita haemastoma
TTTCTCTACGTGAAATTCTGGCTGCCCTCCTGGGGGTGCAAGCGTGTCACCACACAAGAGCAGCGCCTACCCATTATTTTTTTTTCCCATGTGTGGTCAGTCCTGCTATAAATAGCACCAGCTGGCCACAGCTGGGCTGGGCTGGGATAATTAGCAGCTGAGAGTAATGAATGAAAGAATAATGAATAATGAATGAATGAATGAATGAATAATCTTTATTTTTCAAGGGTTACAGAATAAGCATTACATACTTTTTTTCATCCGGTCCTTGCCCTGATCAGGGAATAAAGAGGAGCTGAAAGAAGGGGAAACTAACTGACAGCTGTGGTACAAGTTGTTGCCAATCTGCAAGCAGGATCAGGACCCACCTGGCAAGGGGAACTCCTGAGACAGCATCAGCGTCAGCCAGCGGAAGGCGAAGTACTGCGGCTTCAGCTCCAGTTCTTCCATGCGGTGCCACAGCGACACATCGTGCTCCCGCAGCTTCCGCATCAACTCCGCCATGTTAAACTCTGCAGGTGTAAGGTGAAAAAAAGGTAAAGGTAAGGTAAAGGTAAAGGTGTGTTAGTGTGTTAGTGTGTTAGTGTGTGTGTGTGTGTTAGTGTTAGTGTGTGTGTGTGTGTGTTTATGTGTGTCCGCGCCTAGGTGATCTGTGTGTGTGTGTGTGTGTGTGTGTGTGTGTGTGTGTGTGTGTGTGTGTGTGTGTGTGTGTGTGTATGTGTGTGCGCGCCTAGGTGGTCTGTGTGTGTGCTTTAGGGTCAGGGAAGGTAAAGCAGCAAGGGAGAGGAGATGAGCGCTGCCCTCAATACGCTGGCCCCTACAAAAGCTGAGGTCTCTGACGCCTCGCTCCCCTATGACCACCTAGGTTATGGGACACCTTTACCTTTTATTCAGGTAGCTGCATTCTGACTTTGGGGATATAGGTTGATATGGAAGCCATATGAAGTTTTACTGTGTGAGCAACCTTAGAGCATTTGCACCAGAATCTCAGTTCATAGAGTCTCACCCAAAAGACCTCCAGAAAGTGGAATCAGTACCAACACTAACTCCTAGGGGGAATTCCCTTCACACACACACGCACGCAAATACGCACGCACGCACACACCCACATGCATGCACACACACACACACACACACACACACACACACACACACACACACACACACACACACACACACATCAGCAGAGATTCAACCATGTATCTTTGGTTACTTGTCAGACCAGGAGTGCTGCCACACTCATCTTCCAGGGTACTACTCTGTCCCCATCTCTACTTACTACACAGACGATTTTTTTTTTAACCCTTTTGCTGCTATCATATTTTGTTCAAGCGCATACTGGACAAAACAGAGAGAGCGTTGAATCATAACAAACAGCGATCATCAACTGAACATTGCTGGTGACG
This sequence comes from Stramonita haemastoma, assembly GCA_030674155.1. Taxonomy (NCBI): domain Eukaryota; kingdom Metazoa; phylum Mollusca; class Gastropoda; order Neogastropoda; family Muricidae; genus Stramonita; species Stramonita haemastoma. Next base: position 26,996,213 of record CM060345.1, read on the forward strand.
GTTTCTATTGACCAACGCTGTTCATCAACAGCACAGTAAAGAGATAAAAATAAATAAATAAAAATAAAAAGCCGTACCAATGCCGCACTGGGTCTGATCCAGTGACTTGATGAAGCTGTCCCTGATCTCCGCCATGAGGTTGGTGAAGCAGAAAAAGGAGTCTGCCTCTGCATTCTCTGCAACATAGGTAAAGGTAAAGGTAAGGTAAAGGTAAAGGTGTGCTATAACCTAGGGGGTTGCAGGGGAGTGAGGCATCAGAGACCTCAGCTTCTCTTGGGAGCCAGCATGTTGAGGGCGGCACCCATCTCCTCTCCCTCACTGCTTTACCTTCCCTGACCCTAAAGAGGGCAGGTACCCATTGACAGCTGGGTGACTGTACTGAAGCCAAGGTGCGCAATCAACACCAATACCTCAGCAAACTTTGCAAGAATGAAAAAAAAGGCATAAAAAGGAAAACGGAATGATGAAAAGTCTCACCAACAAAGTAGCCTTGCTGCTGCTTGCTTACACAGGCTACCAAGCTGTTGGAGAGCCATTTCTACAGTGGAGGTAATTTGTGATATTATACATATTTACTCATTTATCTCTCTGGAAGAGGTTGTGATTTTCTTTATTTACTCATTTAGCTATCACCTGGAGATGATTTGTGATTTTATTTACTCATTTATCTACCACCTCATATGATACAGGTACTGTCCCGTCAATGCTGGAGAGCTCATGAACTGGATGCAGTAAAACGCCTCTATAGTGCAACAAGTTATGGGAAGAATGTGGACTTCTTTTCTGGAGAACTTCTGCTGTTCATTTTCACCTTGTTTCTTTCCTCTATTCAGAGATAGACCCCCCCCCCACCCCCGTCCTAAAACACTTCTTTTATCCATTACCTTTTTTTCCTTTCTAAAGCGTGTTCCAGATGTGTGTTCTGTATGGAGACCTTAAAGTCCAGGGGCTTTACAACGTTCCGCCCTACCTGTCAGGGAGGGTCAGTTGATGCTGACAAGTCCTACTCTAAAGCAGATCATGATACCTGATGCAAATATGATGGCACAGGGATGCACAAACACATACTGCACATTCTTCACCTCTCAGTCCTGACCCTGAGTTATAACAGGCCAAGACTGACCCTGGACCTGGAACTATTCAGGATGTGTATGGCAGCCTGTCCAATGTCAAATGAAAAGTCCACAGCATACAAATCCAACATCACTCAGTCCAGAGTGCTAAATTTAGCGCGCCCCTGCGATAAACAGCACCAGCTAGCCCCACATAGGCTGGGATGAAATGGGATGGATTAATTAGCAGCTGAGAGGAGCTGAAAGTGGGGGAAACTGACAACTGCGAGTCCTGTGATGAACTATAGGAAATTAGCATTTAGACGTGCGATACAGACTTCTGAACACAGACAACACAGATATTTTCTAGTTGTTCCTCACCTCGGCAATCCTGAGCATGGTCTGTGGCAAACGTGTAGTATATAGGTCCTATGATCTCGTTCATACCCTGCAGTGACACCATCACAGTCAAACTTTAAAAACCAGTTACACTTTGTAAACATCACCTTCAATTATACACAGGCAAACACATGGGTTCTTTTTTTCTGCATCGTTATGTACATGTCAGTGTGCTATTCACAAGTTCTGACGAAACATTCAAAACCATGTGCCAAGTCTTCGCCAGTTACTGCTTACATCCTAAATCACACAAAAAGAGGACCTGTAGTCACTGATTTTGTGTCAACAGGAGCAAATCAAGAGTCATTTTTATATGTTTCAGATATCACTCAAATATCGCACAGAAAGGTAACCATCATCATCCTCACAGGTAGCCTCTTCAATAAGTTTTTCACCTAGATCCTCTGTACATATATACATATTCTGGTTTGCAACCTAGGCAGTTCTGTGCAACAGATAGAAGCTCTGAACTATCCCCAAAAAAACCCTCCTTAAAAAAAACATATAAGCAACAAATGTATATCATCTGAAAAGCCCATAACAGGATTACATTTTTACATACAATACATAATCCACACCAGAATCTGTGTCCTGCCTTTAACAATAATGGCAACAATTTAGTAAGCAGACCAGATCTCTCTGACAGTCATTATTTACAGCTCGACAGGTGACACATTTCTGTCCCTACCAGATTTTTGTCCCCGATATATCAACAACTTACACAGCTGAAAAATGGTGACACATTTCTGTCCCTACCAGATTTTTGTCCCCGATATATCAACAACTTACACAGCTGAAAAATGGTGACACATTTCTGTCCCTACCAGATTTTTGTCCCCGATATATCAACAACTTACACAGCTGAAAAATGGTGACACATTTCTGTCCCTACCAGATTTTTGTCCTTGTTATATCAACAACTTACAAAGCTGAAAAATGGTGACACATTTCTGTCCCTACCAGATTTTTGTCCTTGTTATATCAACAACTTACACAGCTGAAAAATGGTGACACATTTCTGTCATTAACAGAATCTTGTCCCCAGGTTATATCAACAGCTTACACAGCTGAAAAATGGTGACACATTTCTGTCCCTACCAGATTTTTGTCCTTGTTATATCAACAACTTACACAGCTGAAAAATGGTGACACATTTCTGTCACTAACAGAATCTTGTCCCCAGGTTATATCAACAGCTTACACAGCTTTGAAAAGTGACACATTTCTGTCCCTGACAGATTCTTGTCCTTGTTATATCAACAACTGAAAGGTAAAAGGTAAAGGTGTACCATAACCTAGGCGGTCAAAGGGGAACAAGGCGTCAGAGACCTCAGCTTCTCTAGGGGCCAGCATGTTGAGGGCAGCGCACATCTCCTCTCTATCGCTGCTTTACCTTCTCTGACCCTAAAGAGGGCAGGTACCCATTTACAGCTGGGTGAACTGGGAGGGGGACTGTATTGAAGCCAAGGTGCGCAAACGGTCACCCATCCAACTGGTAACCACGCTTGACGCTGCTTAACTTGACTTGGGGAAGGCGAGCGCTCTGACCACCGAGCTATCCCGCCCCCCTGTCAACAACTTACACAGCTTAAAAAAAGGTGACCCATTTCTGTCCCTAACAGATGACTGTCCCCAAGGTTCTATATCTATCTATCCTCCCCTCCCTCCCTCCCTCACCTGCACATAGGCCAGGCCAGGGTTGAGTTTGGCGTAGATGAACAGGATGCGCTCCACCACCTCCCAGTGTGCCTCCTCCCCCTCCTTCAGAGTCATGTACTCTTCTGTCGACGTTCGCCGCGTGTTGGAGCGCTGGTGGTGAAATCACAGTCATGACTTATATACAACAGAGCTGAAAAGTCAGCGTATGTAAGACACACAAAAAGACACACAGAAAAAGACACACACATGCATGCACACACACACAAACACATGCGCTCACACACCACATACACACACACATACACACACACAATACACACACACACAACACAAACACACACACAGACAACACAACATACACCACGCACACACGTGCGCGCACACACACACACACACACAACACGCACACACGCACACAACGCACACACACACACACTCCAAATCGATCCCATCTCACACTGATTACACCCAGTCAGCAACACATACAAAGAAGAACTCTTTACATTCCCACATCTTTCCATTTGCAATACACCCCAAACACTTCATCTCTCATCCTTTCGCAATCTTCTCTCAAGTCAAAAACAATCTCTGTGTCCGATTCCCAGACCCGCCCTCTCTTCCCAATTTGACGAAAACAAATCAAACTGAATGTCTAAAGTCATTCAGATGAGACTATAAACTGAGGACCAGTGGGTGAATGCATGCAAAACATCTTCAGCACACATTAAAAACCTGAAAGAGTAGGTCACTGTGTGCCGGCAGGAACAAATAACAGAAAAAACCCAGCATGCACACACTGTGTTTAGACACCATCCCCAAAGTTGGAATGCAGCTACCTAAATGGTTGGAGTGGGGCGAGGGGGACATTCGCATATATATGCATTACAAATCTCACCATTAGTGAGCCTCAAAGCTCTAGCCATGGAAAAAAAACAACGCAATAACAACAAACAAAAAAAAACACCAAAACACACAAATGAAAAAAAACCAAAACAAAAAAACCACAAATGAAAAAACACCCCAGACAAATGAAAAAAACTCTAACGGAAAAAACCCAAATAAACAAAAAAACACCCAAACGAAGAAAAAAACCCATCCTCAAACAAACCAAAAAACCCCGTCCCTATACAAACCAAAAAACCCCATCCCTTAACAAACAAAAAAACCCCAAACAACCCCACCACCAAAAAACCTCCCTGCACCCCCCCCCCCCCCCCCCCCCCCCCGCCCGCCCCCCCCCCCCTCCCCGCAAGAAAACTGGTCCTCACGTTGAAAGTGATCCCGCTCCTGTTGCAGGAGACAGTTTCAAAACAAAACCCAAAACAAACAAACGAACAAAATAAAAACTTTCCTCCAAACCCCCCCAAGAAAATTCGTCCTCACATTGAAAGTGATTCCGCTCCTGTTGTGGGAGACAGTTTCCAAACAAAACCCAAAAAAACAAACGGAAAAACCCCTCCAACAACCCCCCTCCCCCACCAAAAACACCACCCTCCAAAACCTCCCCAAAGAAACAAACAAACAAAAAAAACCTCCCTCCAAAACCCCCACCAAACCCCCCCCCCCCTCCTCACGTTGAAAGTGATGCCGCTCCTGTTGCGGGAGACGGTCTCTGACTTGAGGACGCAGTGCTCCACCCTCTTCCTCAGGGTCTCCACGTTGGAGCTGGCCTTGGTGATCTCCTCACAGGGAAACTCCGTCGCTCGCTGGAAGAAAAACAGGTCTGGACACAGCCGCCTGGAAAACAAACAACAACAACAAACAAATCAAATCTAATTTTTATTTCCAGATGGTTTATTGAATAAGCATTGATTTGCTTTTTTTTTTTTATCAAGCCATCTATCTATATAATATAATAGACAAAATTATTTTTAAAAAACCAGAATGCACACAGGTGTCGTGTTTAGACACCATCCCTGAGGAAAAATCGGGGGGTTGGAGTTCCAGGGCGGCTTGGGGCTGTAGGTATATGGCAATGTTCTGGTGGCTCCTGCGACGGTGCTGGAATCATTCGTATCCGTCATTGCAACTCCATAGTCTTCCGAGACTGATGGGTGCCTACTACTACTATCTCTAAAAATGTTTGTTGTTTTTTTAAAGCAGAAAAAACCCTAACAAACAAGCACAAAAAAGGGACAAAAATAAAATTCAACAACATTAATCAACTAACATGATTTCAACTGCATTAAAAATAAAATATGCCTATAGATAATACAAGCAACAACAATAACAACAATACAAAAAAAAACCCACTCAAAAGTCACACAGTCACACACACACACACACACACACACACACACACACACACACACACACACACACACATGGTTCACACTCCGTCCACATGCAGAACACAGCATTGATTAACCCTTTCAATACAGCAATCCTGTTTTCCGGCTCAGCTTTCTGCTACCCTTCAGTCCTGAAACGGAGAAAAACTGGCGCAACCGATTTTTCCTTCAATTCCTGGGTTTCTGAGGTGCAGAAGAGTGCAAAATGGGTAATTAGGTAAAAGTTAAAACGGTAAAAAAAAAAAAAAAAAAAAAAAAGGTACCACCATATAACAAAATAATACACAACATACACAGCATTCACTGAGAGATGTACTTAACTGACCTGCAGTCCTTATCAATCTGCACCAGCATTTCATTGTCCTTGAAGTCTTCTTGCCACTGGCTGTCTGGGTTGGGGTTCAGGGGCTGTGGTAGGAACAGAAATCATTCATTGTCAGTTATTCATTTATCCCTGAGAATGTAGGGAAAAAAAACTGCCCCCCCAAAAAGACCAAAAAAACTAACAATCACAAAAAACCCCAAACAAATGATACTAAGTAAAGAAAACAACAACAAAAACAAAAACCCCCAATAAGTTTACTGGTTTCAAGAATTTGATGACAATCAGATTCTGGTATCTGAATTTGTATAGAACACAGTTAACCTATATTCACACTGAAAAAGATAAGGTAAACAATCAACTGCTCACAAAAAAGGACATAGTGTGTGGTTATGAAGCTAACAGATGTTGAATCCTGAAAGCAGAAAGTTTAGCCAGCCAAACATGACAAAGAAGATTGTCTATGACAATGAAGCAAACAGGCATGTGCACACACACAACACAACACACACACACACACACACACACACACACACACACACACACACACACACACACACACACACACACACACACACACACACACACACACACACCACACACACACACACCACACACACACACACACACACACACACACCACACACACACACACCACACACACACACCACCACACCACACACACACACACACACACACCACACACACACACACCACACACCACACACACACACACACCACACCACACACACACCCACCACCCACACACACACACACACACACCACACACACACACACACACACACACACACACACACACACACACACACACACACACACACACACACGCACACACACATCACAACAGTAGTGTTTATAATGACCTGCCAACCAACAGATTTCAAACCTGCATGAACAATCTCAACAATATAACAATCTCTGCAGAACAAAATGTCCATAACATTACTGAATTGAAGCCGCCGCTGTAGTCTAGTGGTTAGGGCATTGGACTCGTAATCTAAAGGTTGCGGGTTCGATCCCAGCTTTTGGCTATGGCGTTGTGCCCTTGGAAAAGGCACTTTACGGCTATTTTCTCACCCCACCCAGGTGTAAAAGGGGTACCAACCTTGTGTTGGAGGTTAACCCTGCGATAGACTGGTGTCCTATCCAGGGGAGAGTCTATGACTTTCAGTCGCTTAACGCCAAAGAAACCGGGATAAGCACCGGCCTGATGAGCCTTAAGGCTCGGACAGACTTTAACCCTTTAACTTACTGACTTGAGTAATAAAGTCCATGTTTGTGTTCCCATATTTAGCAAGTAATAGTGGACATTCATGGAATAAATGATGCATAGTCAAAAAGTGAATTAGAACATACGCACAGTCTAGATGTAATTAGAACATATGCACAGTGTAGATGTAAATTCTGTTTTCCATAAATTACGTCTCAATCTACATGTTTGTCAAACAAGCTACATTTCTTCAAACAGGGAAAAAGCTCCCTACTTGAAATAAAGGGAGTCAGTAGAAGACTTTTCTAGATATGAGGAAATAAAGTTCATGAGACAGTCGACAATTGAACATGAGAAGCATGATCTATAAGGATGATACCAGAGAACAGAAAGAAAGTTCAGACAGGCGCTAAACATAAAAAGTTCAGACAGACAGCTAAACATGAAACGAAGTATAAAGCCAACAGATGACAAACAGTAAGAAAGTTTAGTCAGTCAAGAATGGTGGATCGGTGGTCTAGAGGTAACGCGTCTGTCTAGAAAGCAAAAAGTCTGGGTCGAGGTGTGCCATGGTTTGAACCCTGTTTGGCCCAAAACTTTTCCCCCATCCATTAGAGTAGATCATGAGAGGTGGTCTGGGTGTTAGTCTTTCGGATGAGACGATAAACCCAAGTCCCGTGTGTTACACATTATTTAGTGCATGTTAAAGAACCCACTGCAACAAGAGTTGTCCCTGGCAAAATCTGTAGAAAAAACCACTCTGATAGGAAACAAATACAATTGCAGACAGAAAAAGAAAAAAAAAAAAAGGGTAGGTGCTGCATTTGTGGCCACGCGCTCTCTCTCCCCGGGAGAGAGAGCAGCCTGAATTTTGCGTAGACAAATCAGCTGTGACATAAGTGGTATAAATAAATAAATAAATAAATAATTAAATACATAAATAAACACATGTGCCTACTGACATGATCCTCCAGTGTTCCTTGGCACTGAGGTTGGACTTGGCCTTCTGTCCAGGTACGATGATCAGGTCCTGGATGAAATTCTTGTAGGCCTCTCTGTGACAGATCAGTTCATCCATCTATATTATATATTATGGGTAAACAATATAATCATGGAGACTGCGCTCATGGGATGTACAAACATAAAACATTATCCATTTATAAATACACAAGCGTGCATGCACAAAAATACACACGCATGCACTTACATGTATATGCTCTCTCCTCTCTCTCTCTCTCTCTCTCTCTCCTCTCTCTCTCTCTCTCTCCCTCTCTCTCTCTCTCTCTCTCTCTCACACACACACACACACACACACACACACACACACACACACACACACACACACACACACACACACACACACATGCATGCGCACGAAAGCACAGAGAGTGAACAAATCAGTCAAATGTAAAATCGAAGACAAACAATGCACGCACTCACACACACACCACACCCACACCCCCACATACACACACTCACAAAATTGATTCAATAAAAGCTAAGATGTTTGTAAATTGTATACATGTATAACACACACATCATCCATCTACACACACACAATGCTACATCAAAACATACACTGTAATTACAATCCCATAGCCCAACCACCCCCCACCCCCCAAAATACACATGAATCTGTCACACACACACACACACACACACACACACACACACACACACACACACACACACACTGCACATGGATCTCAGCGATCTGTCACACACAAAAACCCACACACACAAAATGCACATGGATCTGTCACTCACAACACACACACACACACACACACACACACACACACACACACACACACACACACACACACACACACACACACACACACACACACAACACACACCAACACACACACACAACACACACACACACACAACACACACACACACACACACACACACACACACACAACACACACACACACACACACACACACACACACACACACACACCAAACATAACTAACTAACACACATACTCAAAACATACATATCACATCACAACTCATTCAATCCACACCAACAACACACACAATCACAGATAAACTTGAACAAAAATGCAAACACATGTACATTACAACAATGTCTCTCTCACCAAACACCCCTACCACCCCCCCCCCCCCACCTATCCACCCCCCACACTATGAGCACCTATCCACCCCACTCTCGTCCAATTTAACCCTGCCCTACTGACCTCTGTCGTTTTTTCTCTTTTTCCCATTCTGCCTTCTCCAAGGGAAGAAAGTTCAGCAGCAACTGCAAACACATGACAGAAGGAAAAAAAAAATCAAGTGTAAATTGTGCACCACAGAAATAATGACTTTCTCATTGTCTTTCTTCCATTGTTTCCGAGTGTGTGTGTGTGTGTGTGTGTGTGTGTGTGTGTGTGTGTGTGTGTGTGTGTGTGTGTGTTGTGTGTGTCTGTGTCTGTGTGTCTGTGTCTGTGGGGGGGGGGGGGGGGAGGCGTGAGTGTGGGTGTGGGTGTAATTGTCTTTCTTCCATTGTTTTCTGGTTTCTCAGTAGTGTGTGTGTGTGTGTGTGTGTGTGTGTGTGGTGTGTGTGTGTGTGTGTGTGTGTGTGTGTGTGTGTGGTGTGTGTCACTGTGTGTGTGTGTCACTCTGTGTTGTGTGTGTGTGTGTGTGTGTGTGTGTGTGTGTGTGTGTGTGTGTGTGTGTGTGTGTGTGTGTGTCTGTGTGTGTGTGTGTGTGTGTGTTGTGTGTGTGTGTGTGTGTGTGTGTATGTGCGTGCATGTGTGCGTGCGTGTATGCGTGCGTGTGTGGCTGTGGATGTGGATGAGAGTAGGCATTTTATTTAGAATTGACAAGGAAATCATTCAATTCACATTACACACAGTCCACCAATTATCAATAATAATCAACAGTAAACTGAGTAGAGGATGCATTCTACAACTACAAGAGACGAGTGACCAAAGACGGGCAATAAAACTACAGAAAGAATGCTGACACACACACATTTAAAGGAGATAGAGGGGAGGGGGTGAGAACTTGATGGGAAAAAACACAGACTGAGAGGGAAAGAGGTGGAGAGAGAGGAGAGAGAGAGAGAGCAAGCAAGCAACAGAGAGAGAGGAGAGAGGAGGGGGGGGTGAAAGAGAAGAGAGAAAATGGGAACAATAATACTAATAAATATGTAACAGAGTGCAGATATTTGATCTGCCGCGACTCTGTACAAACTTCTCGGCGACGACAGCACGGTCAGACAGTGGGAATGTGGCCTCTAAAAAGAGGCTGCATAAATACTACATTTTACCGCTATGGGCAAAAGTGCATGCAGAGAACGGCTTTCGACCACCCCCCAACGATACAGAACTTCGCACAATTCACAGGTGTGGATCCAAACGTTTTACCCACGTCGCTGCGATTGGCAGTTCCGCTCGCAAGGGAAGTAATCTAATTACCGCCCTGCCACAATCCACCACCGCTGACTTTGTGCCGCGTCCCGAGGCACAGTGGTACTGACCAGCGTATTTGACGCTCAGATCAGTAGCCCTAAGTTCTTTCCATCCTGTCGGCGACGCCACTTTGTAACAGAGTGCAGATATTTGATCTGCCGCGACTCTGTACAACTTCTCGGCGACGACAGCACGGTCAGACAGTGGGAATGTGGCCTCTAAAAAGAGGCTGCATAAATACTACATTTTACCGCTATGGGCAAAGTGCATGCAGAGAACGGCTTTCGACCACCCCCCAACGATACAGAACTTCGCACAATTCACAGGTGTGGATCCAAACGTTTTAACCCACGTCGCTGCGATTGGCAGTTCCGCTCGCAAGGGAAGTAATCTAATTACCGCCCTGCCACAAATAATACTGCGCAGGTGACAGAAAGCAAGACTGGAAAAGCAACGAAAACACAGCAAGACCCGAAGCGCTCTAGACAAGAGACAGAGACAGGGAGAGACCTGAGACAAAGAGAAATAACGCTCATTAACTTGGGTGACTTTGTCTGCGTGAACAAGACAAATCATGACACTTAAGACTAAGAGCAAGAGACAAAGATCCAGACAGGATGCAGGGACCGGATGAAAGAGAGGGAGAAGAGAGAGAGAGAGAGAGAGAGAGAGAGAGAGAGAGAGAGAGAGAGAGAGAGAGAGAGAGAGAGAAACTCAAACTTGAACTAAAATGATTTATTCACAAAAAGACCATTGCCCCATACTGATACCTAAATGGGGTTGCTGAACTGCTTAGTATTTTGGTGCGGGATAAAAGGAACAGCTAGAACAACAAAATCATTGAATAACAAAAATGTGACGTCCACCACAAAATGAGTCGCTTAGCACATTACCCAATTTTGCGCTAGGAGCCATTAAAGGCAGGTGGGGGTAAAGTTGTCAATTTTGACATTTTGATTGATTATTAAACTATATCTGTTATTCTACATTGTTATGAAATATCAATCCATAATTTTATTTCTTTTGCTTTTAAATGTGTTTTGAAAATACCCAAGCCTTCATTCTAACAACCTGTTACGAAAATAAACTTGTCCGTTTCTCATTTTGTCACATCCTGCAGTGTATCATTTCAATTCGTAATAACTCTGCACAGAATTGTCCGATTTTCAATCTGTTTTTTGCATTGAATAGCCTTTTTATTGCATATTTATAACTTGTCAATAACTAAAAATTGACCTCTGGTGCAATGCGACTCCTTATGTGGTGGAGCGTCACAAATGTCAGTTACAAAAATAGGACTTAAGACAAAAATAAATCTCTTATTTTGAAAGCTTTACACAAACATAAAGTGAAGCTGCACACCTCAGGATGTCTTGACGCCATGAGTAAACAAGAGTCTAAAATAAATTAGGTTGTCTACCATATTTTACAGGGATGTACTTCTGCCCAACATCCTCTAACACTGGACAGCGTAACACAAAATGTACTTCATTCTCCGGTACTTGCTTACATAATGGGCATAGTAACCTGAGGTCATTAACATTATGCGGAGAGAGAGAGAGAGAGAGAGAGAGAGGAGAGAGAGAGAGAGAGAGAGAGAGAGAGAGAGAGAGAGAGAGATTGATTTGATTTATTCTTTTATATCGAGGATAATGGGATAAGCACTCTTGTGCTTTTTTACATCCAGTCCCCGTAGTGTATGCAGTTTGTAAATGTCATCTGTTCCCACCGGCACACGATGGCCTACTCTTACGAAAAGCGGAACAGGATTTAACGTGTGCGCAAGATGTTGCGTGCGTTCGCACACGGGGCCTCGGTTTAAAAGAGAGAGAGAGAGAGAGAGAGAGAGAGAGAGAGAGAGAGAGAGAGAGAGAGAGAGAGAGAAGAGAGACACAGAGACAGAGACAGAGACAGACAGACAAACAGACAGACAAAGGATGTATGCATACACACGTGTTAAGGAAGGAGAGACACAGGGTGCGAGAGACCTGGATTTACATAAATCTACACTGAACAGGTGTCACTGTGCCTTTTCCCACTTTATACAGTTTGATCAAATAAAGGTCTGAGCCCTTTATTTGACTAAGCACAGGTAGTGGACTATGCAAACCAAATTATCAGGATTATGCAGCTTTGTTTGATACTTAGTACTGAAGTAGTCATTGCAAACACTTCAAGGAAAGTTCTATCACTAGTATCACATTAGTATCACTATCAGTATCTTGATGTCACTCACACAAACTGTCTGTCTGTCTGTCTGTCTGTCTCTCGCTCTCTGTCATCTTTTTCTCATTCACTCAGTCACACAAGCACCCACATACATGATACACACACACACACTCACACACACACACACACACACACACACACACACACACACACACACACCACACACACATATACCGTAACACACACATAACGCAACACACACACACAACACAACACAACACACAACACACACACAACACAACACAACACAACACAACACAACACAACACAACACACACACACACACACACACACACACACCACGCTATGTTATTTTAATGTACTTCAACTAAATAAAATGCTGAACTGTACACAATGTATAATGCAAAAAAAAAAGAAGAAAAAACAGAAGAAAAAAAACCCAACCATGTGACAGTTATAAACCTACAATACAACAAACAATGTTGGGTTCACAGGCCTCACACTCCAACAGCATGAGAGAAAACCCCTGAAGGGAAGAGCTATCTTGCTCACCACAGAGGGTTATATTATGCATTCTGTCTACGATAACAGATAACCCTGCTTACCACTGAATAGATTGACAGATAGAATAAAATGTGGGAAAGAAAAAAAAAAGAGACAGAGAGATACCCTGATTCATATGATGCATTTGAGTTCATGTCCAATGACCTAGTAATCTACATGTATAAAAACTAAAAGCATGCATATAATTATTATATGTCACTATCTCACATGTGTGTGCCTGAATACATGCACGTGTGCACATAAACACATGTGTACACAGTACATACTCACTCTTTCTTCTTTCTCTCTCCCTTTGATCTTTCCCTTTCTTTCTCTCACACACACAAGAGTGTGCGCGCACCATACACGCGCGCGCACACACACGCACACACACACACACATTAACATACAATGAAGTGCATATATATAAGGATTATTGTATGTCATATGTTTCTTCACACACAGTGTGTCAAATCAAGC
>CM060345.1:27012306-27017306 GCA_030674155.1 Stramonita haemastoma
ACCCCTCCCTACCCCCCTCTGACATGTCTAGAAGATTTTTAGTTATCTAGGGAAAGAGTCAGTCAGTCCATCTCTATTCTAATCAAATCAACATCACTAACTGTGACAGTCTGTGTGGCACAGTAAGGAAGTCTCAAATAAAAAAAACCCAAAAAAATATTTTAAAAAATAATGAATAAATCTGAAGCAGACACACCAACAGCATGTTTTCTTTAAAATAATTGTATCTATAAAATTAAAACAGAAAAAGGGAAAACCCTCTGGATGCATGAAAAGGTCTTTAGAATAGGAAACAACCCTTTCTCCACTACCCATCCTCTCTCACTCCCTGCTTTGAAAAAAAGAAAAAAAGAAAGAGACGCACGAAGGGGGGAGGGAATATATGTGAGAGAGAGAGAGAGAGAGAGAGAGAGAGAGAGAGAGAGAGAGAGAGAGAGAGAGAGAGAGAGAGAAAGAGAGAGAGAGGGGGGGGGGGGAGACAGACAGACAGACAGACAGACAGACAGACAGAGACACAGAGAGACAGATGTCACAGAGAAACAGAGAGATAGACAAACAGAGAATGATTTTTTCTTCCTGATAATGAAATTTTCCGCAAAAACTTAATGTTCAAACAATCTGAAAACAAAAAAAACCCAACCATGGCTGCCTTATAAGTTATTGTTCTAGCTCAGACACAAGACATATCTATCATATGTCTTCACACATGCATCCCTTCAGATAATAAATAGAACCAGGAACTCAGGAAGTTCATACTTCCTTTCACAATCTGCGCTGGTCTTTGCCACAGTGCGTCACTATCCTCTCATCACCTTCTATACTAGTAAACACATTACATTATATGATATGATAAATTATCATTATGATGTTTATAAATATAATAGATATATTACATTTAACTTGTTTTCTTTCTTTTTTTAAAAATATATTCTACACCACTTTAAGTCACGGCAGATTTCTCTCAGTAAAATTCGGGCCGCTCTCCTCTGGGAGAGCATGTCGCCACAAGTGCAGCGCTACCCTTTTTTTTTTTTTTCCCCCCCCTTTTCCTGTCTGCAACTGTATTTGTTTCCCTATCAGAGTGGCTTTTTTTCTACAGAATTTTGCCAGGGACAACTCTTTTGTAGCCGTGGGTTCTTTTACATGTGCTAAATAATTTTGTGTAACACACGGGACCTCAGTTCATCATTTCATCCGAAAGACTAGCACCCAGACCACCACTCATGGTCTACTCTAATGGATGGAGGAAAAGTTTTGGGCCCAAACGGGGTTCAAACCATGGCACACTTCTGACCCAGACTTTTCACTTTCTAGGCAGGCGCATTATTACCCTCTAGACCACCAATCCACCTATACCCACTACAGAATATTTTATGCCAAACTACAAAAATTTCTGCAAGTTTACTTTTACTGTTTTAGTAAAGCTAAAATATTACATGCTTCTGCAGTAGGTACTTCCATTTCTTTTGTGAAAATTGTACGACATTTATGATGTTATTCTATGACATAAAATGATAAAT
The DNA here is from genome assembly GCA_030674155.1 of Stramonita haemastoma. Taxonomy (NCBI): domain Eukaryota; kingdom Metazoa; phylum Mollusca; class Gastropoda; order Neogastropoda; family Muricidae; genus Stramonita; species Stramonita haemastoma. Next base: position 27,013,827 of record CM060345.1, read on the forward strand.
CATGTTGTCTTTTATTGTGATGTGAAGATTAAAAAAAAAAAGTATTTCATAGCTTACTTACTCTTGAATACAAATCCAGGAATTCATCTCATCAGTACTCAGTCTCTAGAGGCTGAACTCAGCCAGCCTAAAATTTCTAGAGGGCATTTGACCCTCTACTCTGCATTATTCAAATGATCTCTTTAAAATGCATTATAACATCAGTAAAGTTCTACTTTTTGTTTGTTTGTTTTCCTTTTCATTATTTCTTTCAAACTTGACCAATGTAAACATTTAGACACACGAAACGCTTGACTGTAGTTTTTGTAAAATCTTCATTTGAGTTATATTTTAAAGCTCTCTCATCATAGATGTTATCAGCATGTTGTTTATTAATTATTTACTATCATTTAAACATTAGCTTATGAGTACTACCCAGCTTAATATCAACTGTAATTGTCAAGTAAATGCTGCAGTGATTTGATTTTTTTTTTTTAAAGGGGGGGGGGGGGGGGAGGGAGGGGAATACCAATAGCTCAACACAGACACTCAGACAGACAGACAGACAACACACACACACCCAATCCTTCAGATGAGACTATAAACCCAGGTCCCATGTGCGAATGCACGCAGAACATCTTGAGCACATGTTGAAATTTCAGAAAAGTACACACAGGAACTGGATGTAAAAAAGCACATGAGTGCTTATTCCTTGAAACACACACACACACACACACAACACACACACACACACACACACACACACACACACACAAACATAACACACTCTATGACCTACATCAGTGAGTAACACACACACACACACACACACACACAACACACACACACACACACACACACACACACACACACACACACACACACACACATTTTGCTGCATAATTCACAAATTTCAAACAGGTCTTCACTGTGCATACAGTTATCAACCAAGGATCTGCAAAACAACTAGGTTCAACTTAAAATACTTTATTAAAGCAGAAATCAAAACCATGTGATTCAAACTGAAACCATGCATTTCATCCCTTTCTGACAAAAAATTATATTTTGTTAGTGAACTTGTACTAGTTGAAGTTGAACAGTTATATATGTCAAAGCCTGTATTCTTTAAAAATATTAGTACAAAAGCAGTGAGTCAAATTGTGGACTCCGGTCAAATATTGAAATAATGTTGAGAACTCCTCCCACTTCCTGTCCCCAGTTTGATCAGTTTCAAGTATTTTGAAGCTGCTTGTGGGGATTTTGTCCATTAGTCAAACTGGCTATATATGTAGGCCTACAGAATGAAATTTAAATGCTAGTATAGACTTTCTGATTTCAAATAAAACAAACAGTACTTTCACTGAAAATAGGGCATTTTCAAGGCTGATGATTTCCTACAAGTCACATGCATGATGTATACACTCAGTGGAAAGTGTTCAAATTGTGTTACTGTTAAGTACTGAATTACATTCAGAGTATAGCTGCATTGGAAAAGCACTGACTGAGAAACAACATCAACAGTGTGTGATTAGCCTAGTCCAGAAGAAAACATCTTACAATCTGTAGAGTATAACTTAGGCTATAGGGCCCACTGTATCATTGATGATTGAATGATCTGATCTTACATCGAGCATGATCGATCAACAATCAGACAAGTGTACGGTCACTTTTAAACCCAAATGAATTAACTGACCGAGAAATTCCAAACAGGACTCGATAAACATCAACAGTACATGAAATCTAAAGGGCCCATTGTCACATGTCCTTACGAAGTAAACGTTAGACTCGTGACGAGGTAAGCTTCGATGCCAACTTTTACTTAGGCCTACCTTGGAAGCATTCTTTCCGAGTTCGGCAAAGTCGATCTTGTCCGCACTCAGCAGCTCCTCGAACTTTTTTAGTCTGCACAAAAGGAAAATTGAACATTATGGAAAATATCTGATGAGAAAGGAAACGATGAGCGAAAACAATATCACTTGAGGGGCGTTTGTCTGCCAGCCTACCTTGCTTTGAACCCCTTCAAGGCCGCCATCATGTGTTGACATTGACAGCGCATGCGCAGAGACTCATAATGTCTAACAATTTGGACCTCCGCTGCGAGAGTGATGGTGGTCGTGCCAAGGTAAAACACCCCCTCTCATGCGCAGTGTTGGGCGTGAAACTGATGAAAGATATGTTGCTAGGTTACATGGATCTTGTGAAACTCTGCTTCTTGGTTCCCCCCCCCCCCCCCCCCCCCCCTTAATTATTATTTTGTGTAAACAATCCGAAATGAATCTGATGAAACTTCTGTATTTTTCAGGGGCTTACATGAACCTTCTGGGACTCATCTATTTGCTTTCGGTAACATCGTAGGTCCTCTTTCATTTGTTTCTGTGTTGCAGTATGGTCCACAAATGCCCTCCCAGTCTTTGTAGGCATCTACTCCTATCCTGTCGTCCCAATCACCTTGTACAACAAGGTTGTCTTTCTTGGGAATATGATTTAGAATTCCTTGTAGGCCTACTTGGTCGTAGAATTCTTCTATGGCTTCATCCGTGCAGTCTGATGTGGGGGCGTATGCATGCATGCATGCATGCATGCATGTATGTATGTATGTATGTATGTATGTATGTATGTATGTATGTATGTATGTATGTATGTATGTATGTATGTATGTATGTATGTATGTATGTATGTATGTATGTATGTATGTATGTATGTATGTATGTATGTATGTATGTATGTATGTATGTATGTATGTATGTATGTATGTATGTATGTATGTATGTATGTATGTATGTATGTATGTATTTTGCTACAGGATCTCACAAACAGACTAACAGATAGAGCAAGAGCATACGGCATGGAAGCGAGCACTGAAAAGAGCAAAATCCTGGTCAACAGCACAAATAACATCCACGCTCAAATCTTCATGAATGGAGAACAATTAGAAGAAGTGGACACCTTCAAATACCTTGGTGCCACTCTCACCAAAGATGGCCGCTCTGCAACAGAGATCAAGACCAGACTAGCCATGGCAACATCGGCAATGGCAAAACTCAGCAAGATCTGGAAGAGTAAAGACATCAGTTTCCACACCAAGATGAAAATCTTCAAGTCCCTAATTATATCCATACTGCTCTACGGTTGTGAAAGTTGGACTCTGACAGCTGAAACCACCAAGAGAATTCAAGCATTCGAAACAAAATGCTTCAGACGTCTCCTTGGGATCTCGTGGAGGGATCACAAGACCAACGACTTTATGCGGGGCCAAGTTACACAGCTGGCAGGCCCCCAGGAACCCCTCCTGTCAATACTAAAAAGGAGGAAGATGTCTTGGTTTGGGCACGTCACCCGACACAACACGCTGCCCAAAACGGTTCTGCAAGGAAACTTGGAAGGGGAAAGTCGCAGAGGAAGACAGCCCAAGAACTGGATGGACAACATCAAGGAGTGGACCGGGATGGACAGCGCAACGCTGATCCGCAGGGCAGAGGACCGGTCTGGATGGAGGAGAAC
>CM060345.1:27022306-27026430 GCA_030674155.1 Stramonita haemastoma
CTCTGTCTCTCTCTCTCTGTCTGTCTGTCTGTCTGTCTGTCTGTCTGTCTGTCTGTCTCTCTCTCTCTCTCTCTCTCTCTCTCTCTCTCTCTCTCTCTCTCTCTCTCTCTCTCTCTCTCTCTCTCTCTCTCTCTCTCTCTCTCTCTCTCTCTCTCTCTCTCTCTCATCGGGGTCTGGATGTAAAAAAGCACATGAGTGCTTTGTTTTAACTGTTTTGACAGAGTTTTTTTTATACAGATCTTTTATGTGTACTACACCTTGATAGTCTTTCTCTTTTTCCTCTCTTTGTTTTTTCTCCTTTTTGTCCTTTTTTGGTTTTGCTCGAGTTTTTTTGTTTTATTTTACTTATTGATAGCAGTATAATGATGATAGGACATGTTTTGTGAGGGTGTTATACTAGATACCATTTCTTTGGATGATCGTACAACCTGGAGATACTCTCTGTCTCTCTCTGTCTCTGTCTCTCCATATATCTGTCTCTCCCTGTCTCTCTGTCTCTCTCTCTGTCTCTGTCTGACTGCCTTTCTGCCTGCCTGCCTGCCTGCCTGCCTGTCTGTCTGTCTGTCTCTATCTCTCTCTATCTCTCTCTGATGTTAAAATGTTTTTGAGATTATTTAATCATAGACTCATTAATATTTTCATCCAAGAATGGACAGGCACAGTAAGAGATCGCGAAAGGTATGACTGCTACCGGTCCTTTGAAATAACCTTCGAAAAATATGTTTGCAATGTTCATTCGTATTGCTTTAGGGTTGCTATAGCACAATTAAGATTTAATGTTCTCCCACTTAAGGCAAATGCACACCGCTTCAGTAGTTCAGTGCAGAAAAAAAGCTTGTCCATTTTGCAGGATAGCAAAGGAAGATGAACAGCATTTTCTGTTTGTTTGCCCAACATACTCCTATTACTGGACAAATTCCTGAAAGAATTAGTTAGAACCCGATCCACAGCATGCTACAGGTTATAGCTCATCATGGAATGCATAAATTGTCCAGGTATATTTTCCATTCAATAATTCTAAGGAAAAAAACGTTTCACTGTATTGTAAATTCTTTTCAAAATGAATGTGTTTACCATAATGATTACGAGGCAGGATTGCTTGGTGTGTGCTGCTACAATGTTTATTTGTTAGAACATATTGGTTGATGTGTGCTGCAGTTCAAACAATGGTTACCTGTTTAACCATATTACTTGAATGGTCATGTGTTTAAACATATTGCTTGATGTGAGCTTCAGTTTAAACAATGACCACCTCTTTAAACATATTGCTTGATGTGTGCTACAGTTAAAACAATGGTTATCTGTTAAAGTCACGGTATGTGAAGAAAACCTGAGAGGTTTGTACATGTGCTAACCAAAGTGAGGTATGAAGTCTATAGGCTAATATTATATGCATGTGTGTGTATGTGTGTGTGTGTATGTGTGCCTGCATGCTTGTGTGTGTGTATGTGTGTGTGTGTGTGTGTGTGTGTTGTGTGTGTGTGTGTGTGTGTGGTGTGTGTGTGTGTGTGTGTGTGGTGTGTGCGTGTGCAGCAGAATGCAGAGAACTACGGCGTACACCTTGTTGGCATTGGCCCTGATGGTGGTCCTGTTGACCCCTGACCCTGCTCAAGGCTTGTGGTGGGAAAGGAGGAGGTTCACAAATGGTGTACAAGTAAGTGTCAAGTGTAGTGCGAGTCCTTAAGTTGTTCTCCTGTCCCTAACAGGTACAAGCTCAGCTAACCCTGTCTATAAGTAACTAGAAACAAGGAAGGTGGCAGGCGTGGTTACCAGTTGGATGGGGGACCACTTGCACGCCTTGACTTCAGTACAGTCCCCCCAGTTCACCCAGATGTAAAAGGGTACTTGCCCTCTTTAGGGTCAGGGAAGGTAAAGCAGCGAGGGAGAGAATATGGGCGCCACCCTCAATATTCTGGTCCAGAGAAGCTGAGGTTACTGATGCTTCGCACCCCTACAACCGCCTAGGTTATGGGACACCCTTTACCTTTAAGAAATGAAACAATTATGGTATTTTGTCATGTCAATGGCGGTGTTTTGTGTTTTGGTTCCTTTTGGGTGTGTGTGTGGTGTGTGTGTGTGTGTGTGTGTGTGTGTGTGTGTGTGTGTGTGTGTGTGTGTGTGTGCGTGCGTGCATGCGTGCGCGTGTGTGTTTAGATTGACAGTGTTAGATATTTAAAGGGATTAGGTGGTGTTGATCCTGAACTGGAGATACATGTTACTGGAGTGACGTGGATACTGTATTCATGGGCATCAGGCCTGCAGACAACATGAAATGACGTTCTCTGTCTATAACTCTCAGAGGACGGCCCTCTGCTATAGCGAATCAGTGTAAAGCAACCGTTTTGGACAGCTGTCCGCTATAGCGGATTTGCTGTTTTGAAGATTGTTTACGCGGCAAGCCACGTGATACTATGACTTGTACATCCTAGCACAGCTTTGTGAGCCTGTTCAAGGTCGAATGCAGATCGTTGTGGGGGCGATTCCGTGTGTTCCGAACTCTTTGTTTGCAGTAGCAGAGAGTAGCTGACTGGAGTAGCAACACGGAATACGGAGTATTTTCTTCATGCTAGTCGAAGCTCAAAATTTAAAGTGAGAGTTTCAATCTTTTCATATGTAGTAACCTAGCATGTTGTTCATAAATTCAGAAAATTCCATGTGCTTACTATGTGTTTTGTATTTTTTATATATATATTTTTTATTTTTAAACTAATCATTACAAATGGGACCTCTGTGGGGGGGAAAGTAAGGGAGAGAACTGACCACCCTCGCTTTAAATTCTTGCGAATTTTAGTTCCATCTTTATTGTTACAGAAAGTCATTTACTCCTGCCACTCTCGCCGAACTTACAACGAGGGCAAGCGAGGGCTAGGGGTGACGCTGCCTGACCCCCTGACAGACTCGGACCTGCAGACACTGGCGGAGAAACTGACCAAGTCCTGCCCTCAGTCAGCGGCCCTGGCCACACTCAAGCTGGCCGCCAAGTTTGGGGAACTGGACGGTGAGTTTGACCTGTGGTGAAGCCTGAAAGAATGGGATAAGGGAAAATGAATGAATTGTTATTTATTTATATATTCTTTTATATCGAGAATAAGGGAATAAGCACTCATGTGCTTTTTTACATCTAGTCCCCCTGTGTATGAAGTTTTGTAAATCTTCTCATCTGTTCCCACCGTCACACACTGGCCTACTCTTACGAAAAGCGGAACAGGATTTAACGTGTGCGCAAGATGTTCTGCATGCGTTCACAACCAGGGCCTAGGTTTATAGTCTCATCCAAGGACTTTTGTGGAGAGTGGAGTCAGGACTGGTGTTAGCACATAGGCATCGGTTTATAGTCTCATCGGAAGGTGTTTGACCTCTGATGAAGCCTAAAAAAATGGGATAATGGAGAATGAATGAATGAATGAATGAATGAATGAATGAATGAATGAATGAATGATCTTTAGTTTTCAAGGGTTACAGATGAACATTCCCATACTATTTTTCCATCCGGCCCTTGCCCTGATTAGGGACTATCAGAAACAAACAACAAACACCCCCAAAACAGAACAAACAAAAAATAACAGCTCTCACCTCCTCTCACCTCCCCCCCACGAAAAACAACATCCACCCTCTTAACAATGCCTGATATCTTTTAACTGGAAACAGTGTTGTCAGTCAGCAGAGCAGTCAAGCTTTTCTGCACAATCACTGCAAGACCAGAAATTGTTTTGTTTTGCTTTTTGTTTTGTTTTGCCTATATATGTGCTTGTTTCCCTGTCAAAGTGTTGTTGTTTTTTCTAGAGTTTTGTCATAGGTTCTTTTATGTGCACTGAAAGCATTTTGAATGTAGGACCTTGGTTTATTGTCTCATCTGACAAAAAAAATACTAGCACCCAGGCCACCACCCTAGGTCTCATGGATGGGGAAAAAGATGGGGCACTGACAGGGATCAAACTCACACGTCTCGCTTTCGATATGGGTGTTTTACATCCAGACCACCAAAATCACCTCTCATGTCCTGTTTAATGATGACATGCCATACCATGTCATGCCTGCCATGCCACTTTGTGCCATTGTTGTTGTTACAGCTGACGAAGATATCAAGCTGACAGGGAAGGAGCTGACTAACTTCAACACCTACC
>CM060345.1:27039030-27043423 GCA_030674155.1 Stramonita haemastoma
AGAATGCGAAGAATGCGAAGAAGAATGCGAAGAATGCGAAGAAGAAGAATGCGAAGAAGAAGAAGAAGAAGAAGAAGAAGAAGAAGAGAAGAAGAAGAAGAAGAAGAAGAAGAAGAAGAAGAAGAAAGCAATCCAATCCAATCCAATCCAATTCAATCCAATCCAATCATGCTGTTTAGAGCCCCGCTGACCACGCAGGCCATATCGGGGCTGTCACCTCGTCACATTTTAAAACTCCAATTAAAACTGTGCAACTATATACATATTAAAACGTGGTATAAAACCAACTTCACTGTCCTTGCTTGTAACGACGCCCTGGTCAACCATAAGGGTCAGCCCAGGACGGATACCGCGTTGTGGGAAAACCCACATCGATCACACATAAAATGAGATAAAACCAAAACCAGATTCCTTAAAACAACATTGTCCTTAGAGACCAACTAACTATACCACTTTCACTCATATCAGACGGAAAAAGCCCGATTCTCTCACGAAGTTAAAAATGGTGTCAGGGCAGAACCCATCTCTCTCTCAGTCGTATCCATCCATCCATCCGTCCATCCGTCCGTCCGTCCATCCATCCATCCATCCATCCATCCACCCACCCACCCACCCATCCATCCATCCATCCATCCATCCATCCATCCATCCATCCATCCATCCATCCATCCACACACCCATCGACCCACCCATCCACACACCCACCCACCCATCCACCCAATCATTCCTTCCTTCATTCCTTCGTGTATTTCTTCAGGTTTTCCCCCAGAGCGGATAGAAATGTTCCGTGCCCTGTCCTACACAGTGGAGTTCAGCGTGTCCGGGGACACTTACACAGGGGTGGTCACTTTTGCCTCGGACGCCCTGCCTGTGCAGACCTACAACTTCAAGCTGGGAGAGACCTTTGACTACCACGCTGTGGACGGAACGGTTCCCAAGGTAAAAGAGGAACAGCGGGCAATTTTTTTTGTTGGTGGTTGGTGGAGTTTTGTTTTGTTTAGGTATTGGTTACTACTGGGGGCGGGGTAGCTCAGTGGTCAGAGCACTCGCTTTCCCCTACCAGTCAAGTTAAGCAGCGTCGAGCGTGGTTACCAGTTAAGTTGGATGGGTGACCGTTTAGGTGCCTTGGCTTTAGTACAGTTCCCCAGTTTACCGAGCTGTCAATGGGTACCTGCCCTCTTTAGGGTCAGGGAAGGTAAAACAGCGAGGGAGAGGAGATGAGCGCCTCCCTCAATATGCTGGCCCCTTAGAGAAGCTGAGGTCTCTGATGCCTCACTCCCCTCTCTGTCCACTCTCTGATGTTGTCTTCCCATCGTTTCCTCTGTCTGCCTCTTCGTCTCCCTCCCCTTACTGTTCCCTGTAAGACAATCTTGGCCAGTCCAGATGATCGTGTGACGTGCCCTACCATTTTTTGTTGTAGATTTTTTGTTTTGTTCAGAGGTTCACCAATGTTTTTGGTTTTGTTCCGAGGTTCACCAATAGTGAGATTTTATTAAGTATGTAACCATTTTATCCACTACTAAGGTAGCTGCATTCCCACTTCGTGGATGATGGCTAAATACCTCACTAGTGTGCATGCAGGCTTAGTTTTTTTTTTTAATCAGTTTTTTTTATTTTTTATTGTTGGTTGGGTTTTTTTTGACAATCCCCGTTCTTATCGACATGCAATGGCTTACACTTCCAAAAAGAAATACGGGTTCTAATGTGCGCGCAAGATGTTATGTGTGCGTTGGTTCGCAGGACTTTGCTTTATAGTCTCAACCCAAAGCCTTTCCGGGCAGTGGAGTCGGAACTGATGTTACCTCCAGAGGGAAAATCCCCTGGAACAAACATCTCCGTATTGATTAAAAAAAAAAAATTCGTGTTTGTATTTTTTCTATGATAATACAATAGTTGTTTTGAAAGTGTAGGGTGTAAGAAACACATGTTTTGGGGGGAGGGGGGGGGGGGGCATAAAAAAAGTCAAAATGCTTCAAACCGGCCCCCACCCACAATTGTTATTGTTATTGTTGTTGTTGTTGTGTTGCAGCTGACCATAAGTATGGAGGGGGCGAAGTGTGTGGAGAAATACCAACTGGCGGACAAAGAGTGGCAGACGGTCCGAGAGGTGAATGGCAACGTCATGACTTCTGTGAGTAGAGTGTGAAGAGTGTGTGTCTTCGTTGTAATGTCTGTCGTGATGCTAAGAATCCTCCTGAACAAACTAAAGCCTCAAGCTGAGGAGATCATCAAAGAAGATCAAGCAGAGTTCAGAGCAGGACGGGAGCACAACGGAACAAATTTTCAATCTTAGAATACTCTGTGATAAATACTTGCAACACCAACAAGATCTTTACCATGTCTTTGTGGACTTTAAGAAGGCGTTCGACAAGAGTCTGGCATACAGCTCTGTGGGCAACCATGAGGTTGTATAACATCAATGCCAACCTGATCAGAACCATAGAATGCCTGTATAACAAGGCAACCAGCGCAGTCTACTGTAACAGCAACATAGGAGATTGGTTCCGAACCACAATATTCCAGTACGGCAAGGATGCCTGCTCTCTCCCACCCTCCTCAACGTCTTCTTAGAAAGAATAATGGCTGACGCACTTGAAAATCATGAGGGAACAGTCAGCATTGGAGGCAGAACAATCACAAACTTACGTTTTGCTGATGACATCGACGGCCTAGCTAGAGAAGAACAAGAGCTAGTCAGCCTGGTAAATCACCTTGATAAAGCCTCTTCAGCATACGGCATGCAGATCAGTGCAGAGAAAACCCAGCTGATGACAAATAGTACCAATGGCATCAGCAATGACGTAACCATAGATGGCAAGACAATTCAGACAGTTCATAGCTTCAAATATCCGGGGGGGGGGGGGGGGGGGGGGGGGGGGGAGGGCGGAGTATCAGATGAAGGATCAAATCCTGAAATTCTCTCCAGGATAGCCCAGACCACAGCTGCAAAAAACCAAACTTAAAGTCCTCTGGAATGACAAAAACATTGCCATCAGCTTCAAGATCAGACTGATGCATTCCCTGATCATGTCCATTATTTTGTACGCATGTGAAACATGGACCATAACAACAGACATTGGAAGAAGGATACAGGCAATGAAGATGAGATGCTTTTGCAAACTCCTTGGCATTTCATACAGAGATCACATCACTAATGAAGAAGTGAAAACTAGAATAAAGAATGCCATCGGTCCATATAAAGAGCTTCTAACTACAGTGAAAAAAACGCAAGCTAAAGTGGTAGGGGCACGTCACACGATCATATGGACTGACCGAGACAGTCTTACAGGGAACAGTAAGGGGAGGGAGACAAGAGGCAGACAGAGGAAACGATGGGAAGACAACATCAGAGAGTGGACAGGCCTTGGGTGGAACGATCTGCTACGGAGGGCGGAGGACCGTGGGGAGTGGAGGAAAATGGTTGCAAAATCTTCAGTTGTGCCCCCACGGTCCACGGGACTACGGGACAGGTGAAGGTGAAGGGTGAAGTGTAATGTCTATCCATTAGAACACGATATCAGGCAGGTAATGGGGAGGGGAAAGAGACAAGAAGTTAATGTCAGTCTTTTTTGACTGTTGATTAACACATCCGACTTTGATGTTGGAGAAAATTGTTATGTTTGAAGTCTTCCTGGAAAAAAAGAGACCGGAAAATGGACCAAGAAAGCAGAAAATAGACAAAAAAGGAGGTGATAGGAAAAAAAGAGGAACAAGGCAGAAAAAACGAGGGATAGAAAAGAGGAAATTGCCACCGCAGAATTTCCAGAAAGCGGGGATACTTTTTATACTGACATGCCCCTGGCATCCCCACAAGGGAGATGTGTTCTGTGGCGATAATTTGTATTGTAGTAGTAGTAGTAGTAGAAGTAGTAGTAGTAGTAGTAGTAGTAGTAGTAGTAGTAGTAGTAGTTAGTAGTAGTAGTAGTAGTAGTAGTAGTAGTAGTAGAAGTAGTAGTAGTAGCAGCAGCAGTAGTAGTAGTAGTAGTAGTAGTAGTAGTAGTAGTAGTAGTAGTAGTAGTAGTAGTAGAAGTAGTAGTAGTAGTAGTAGTAGTAGTAGTAGTAGTAGTAGTAGTAGTAGTAGTAGTAGTAGTAGTAGTAGTATATAGTAGTAGTAGTAGTAGTAGTAGTGTAGCATTGACCTTGTTATTATATTGTTCTTGTCCTCTTCCTACTACTACTACTACTACTACTACTACTACTACTACTACTACTACTACTACTACTACTACTACTACTACTACTACTACTACTACTTCTTCTTTTCTCTCTTCCTCTTCTTCTACTACCAATAATGATGATGGTAACAATAATAGAACAATTAAACATAAAAATACAGAATATCTAAAACGCCTGACCTCATACATACAATACAGAACCCCAAGTGCAGACAGTA
>CM060345.1:27048523-27051023 GCA_030674155.1 Stramonita haemastoma
TTTTGTAAATCATGTCATCTGTTCCCACCGGCACACGATGGCCTACTCTTACGAAAAGCGGAACAGGATTTAACGTGTGCGCAAGATGTTCTGCGTGCGTTCGCACATGGGGCCTCGGTTTAAAGTCTCATCCGAAGGATGTGTGTGTGTGCGCGCGCGCGCGCGCGCGCGCGTGCATGGGGGGAGGAGAAAATCCCATATGTTGGAGAGTGCGTTTGTTTATTAAAGCTAATACAAAGTTTTTTTTGATGGTTTTATTTTTCGCTCCTCGGCTAGAGCTCCGATGTTCACCAATGGAGATATTTTTGCGTATGCAACCAACCGTTTTCCTTCTTGCTATTTTAGAATTGCTAAATTATAATGCCAAGAAAGCTTTCCTTGGAAAAAATGCCAGTTCACTTCTTTACAGATGCTGAATTATGACATCGATATGCCCTCCTCAGGAAAATTTCCAATGGTTACTTTTAACATCACTAAACTATTCCTTCAAGAAGGCCATCCTACAAAATTCCTAGTTGGTTTCTTTTAAATTTGCTAAATTATGACGTCAAGAACGCCTAGTGGGGGGGAAAATTCCAGTTGATTGCTTTTTTAAATGGCTTAATTATGACGTCAATAGCTCCTTCTTCAGAACAATTCCCAGTTAGATATTTCAAGACACGTAAACTATGACGTCAGGAATGCCTCCCGAGGGGAAATTCTAGTTAGCTACTTACGTCAAAAACGCCTTCCTAGGTAAATTGACAGTTGAATATCTTTAAAGCTATTAGATTATGATGTCATGGGTAAACAAGTCGTACTCATCACGTTGGAAATTAAAGTTTTGACTTCACTCTTTAAATTCAAGTTGGATAAAGCTCTAAAACGAAAGTTACCGGAAGTTGCCAGACGGACATTGTACATTTGGCATGCACCCCCCCCCCCCCTCTCTCTCTCTCTCTGTCTGTCTGTCTGTCTGTCTCTCTGTCTCTGTCTGTCTGTCTGTCTGTCTCTCTCTCTCTCTCTCTCTCTCTCTCTCTCTCTCTCTCTCTCTCTCTCTCTCTCTCTCTCTCTCTCTCTCTCTCTCTCTCCTCAATGACCAGGAATGAGACATTTTGGTTATCTAAGTTGACAGGTTGAAGAAATGGCTGATTGATATTTCTAAACATGTATCCAGGTTTGTATAAACAGTTCATTCATTAGTACACTACCACTACTGGCCTGCAACATCCCAAACCACAAAATGTGAACTATCTGTTTCTACATGATAGTAAAACATAAAAAAATAAAAATAAACAACCAAACAAACAAACAAAACTAACCATCTGCTGGACAGAACCTACATACAGTACCGATTGTTTTGGTTGTTTGTTGTTGGTGTTTGTTTGGGTTTGTTTTTTTTGGGGGGGGTATTTGTTTGTTTGTATGTTTGGGGTTTGTGTGGTTTTTGTTTTTTGTTTGTTTGTTTGGGTTTTTTGTGTGTGTGTTTTTTGGGGGGATTCATCCCAACAATTAACCTTATCATTAAACTTTTTTGTTTATTAGTGTGTTTGTCAGCGTGTATGCGTGGCATGGTACTCACCCATGGCGGCTCCAAAGTCGTCCAGTCCGGTGATGGAGGAGAGGTCAACCTGCCATTTGCCCAACACAGCGTCTGCCATGGTCACTGGAGAGCAGAGGACGGAATCAAGGTCTGCTTCTTGGAATCAACGTCTGCTTCTTGGAATCAAGGTCTGCTTCTTTGAAATCAAGGTCTGCTTCTTTGAAATCAAGGTCTGCTTCTTGGAATCAAGGTCTGCTTCTTTGCCTTTCCTTTTACACTGTTACTCTAGTGTTTTAATGTCAATCGATCTTTAAAGTTCCCTCGTCAGCACTTGTGGAAAACGTAAGCAGAAGAATAACAGAGTAATTTGTTTTCCTGTATAAAAGTCACACTTAAAGGTTGTTGTTTTCCTGTGGGTTTTTTTTAAGATACCTTGTGAATATATTTTTTATATTCCAGCAGGTGGGGTTTTTTTGTTTGTTTTTCTTTCTGTAGTTGTCACAGATTTTTAACCTCAAGAAATGATAGTGTCAATTTTTTAGTTCTGTTTTCAAAATTCCTTCTTTTCTATCACGTTTTTTTTTCCTTAATGCTTGCTTTTTGGTTCTGGTTCCTCCCGAAATCCCTTTTCTCTCTAAAACTCTCTCTGTCTTTTACTTTTGTTGTAAATTTCTAGTCAGGCTGCTTTGTTCTCACAATGTACCAGCACACACACACACACACACACAGCCTTGTTGGTATTTCCTGCAGCAGTGGAGAGAGGTTAAAAAGGCACCGACCAGACTGGTGATGCTCTTTATATATTCATCCACTGTTTTTCTTTTCTCTCTCTCTCCCTCCACACACACTCCCTTAGCCTGCTGACTCACTCACTCACTCACTCCCTCCCTCACTCACTCACTCACGGATGTTTCCCTGGCAGCAGTAAACGGATCCTGGTGGCTGAATAAAAAAAAAACGTACTGGAATGTCCTGAAC
>CM060345.1:27058523-27063523 GCA_030674155.1 Stramonita haemastoma
TTTTTCTTCTTTTTTCCTGTCTGCAGCTGTATTTGTTTCCCTATAATATTTATCTCCCTACACAGGTTATGAATTATAGTATAGTATTGTATTGTACGGTGTTGTGTTGTGTTGTGTTGTATTGTATTTATTGTATTGTATTTATTGTATTGTATTATATTGTACTGTATTGCATTTATTGTATTGTACCGTGTTGTTTTGCATTGGTTGTATTGTATTGTGTTGTATTTATTGTATTGTACTGCATTGTCTTGTATTTATCTATTGTATTGCACTGTTTTATAATGAATTGTTTTGCACTGTGTTGTATTGTCTTTCTTGTATTATTTATCATATTGTATTTATTCTATCTATTGTATGCCACTTTAACTCACGGGATATTTCTCTCCGTGAAATTAGGGCTGCTCTTCCCGGGGAGAGCGCGTCGCCACAAGAGCAGCGCCACCCATTTTGTTTTTGTTTCCTGTCCGCATCATCATGTATTTAGTTTCCTGTCAAGGTGACTTTTTTCTACAGATTTTTTTTTTGCCAGGGACAACTGTCTTATTGCCGTGGGTTCCTTTTTTCGTGCTCTGTGATACATTTTACCTTCAACAATGCCATACATTTCAAGCGCAAATATTTCTTTATTTGAAAGAACTTTTATTAAGCCTAGTACATTCACATTGAAATAAAATTATGGTTAACATAGTATGCAATGATTACATGTGACATTATTTGAACAAATACTCCATTCATTTCATGAATAGAAGAAAACATCGTTTTGTTGTCTTTTGCTTTCATTTGCATATAATGAGCATAAAAGTGTTTTGCTTTCTAGGGCCATATAATATTTGTATCACGTTGAATTTCTTGCACAGGCTGTGTGAGTGTGTGTTCTTCCATTCAACGTCTGTTTATTGTTGGCATTGTGCTGTCTGTTCAATGTTGTTGTTTTTGCCCTGTGATGGCAAATTAAGATTCAACGAAGAAAATTAATGAAATCAGATACTGAAGCAAGTACGTGCATACACACACGTGCGCGCGCGCACGCGCACACACACACACACACACACACACACACACACACACACACACACACACACACACACACACACACACACACAATTCTTTTTTTTTTTTATTAAGGAACAAACGAACATCATAATTGTATGCTCCCTTACATAATTCTAACTTCAAAACAAAAAACAACCAAAAACATCAACTTGGGCTTGTGCTGTGAATTGAAAATTTTGTTTTTATTCTAAGAATTTCTTTTTAAGCAAACTTTGAAGGCTTTAATTTTGTTTCTGTCTCACCTTTTTTTCATCCGGTCCCCGTGTGTATGCAGTTTTGTAAATATTGTCATCTGTTCCCACCGGCACACGATGGCCTACTCTTACGAAAAACGGAACAGGATTTAACGTGTGCGCAAGATGTTCTGCGTGCGTTCGCACACGGGGCCTCGGTTTAAAGTCTCATCCGAAGGGCTTTCGGGGAGAGTGGAGTTAGCACTGATGTTAACTCCAGGAGAAAAATTTCCTCGACCGGACTCGAACCCGGGTCGTCAAATTGCCAGCACAATGTTCTGACCACTAGGCTATCCGCCCCCCCTTGTTAGATGCTCCTCAGTTGCTTGGGGAACGACACTTTCCCCTTACATTCTGATTGTTCTTTTAACGAAGTCAGAATAAAAACAATAATAAAAGATATGATCATGAAAGATATGATAATAAATAACATTTAAAACGTGTGTGTGTGTGTGTGTGTGTGCGTGCGTGCGTGCGTGCGTGCGTGCGTGCGTGCGTGCGTGCGTGCGCGCGTGTGTGTGTGTGTGTGTTATCTATCCATTCATTGTTTTATTTTTTTAGGATTATTAAATAAGCACTTATGTGCTTTTTTTACATCCAGTCCGTGTGTGCATGCGGTTTGTAAAGTTTGTCATCTGTTCTCGCCTGTAAGCAATGGTCTACTTTTCCGAAACGTGGAACAAGTTTCAACGTATGCGCAAGATGTTCTCTAAATGTGTGTGTGTTTTGTGTGTGTGTGTGTGTGTGTGTGTGTGTGTGTGTGTGTGTGTGTGTTGTGTGTGCGTGCGTGTGCGTGCGTGCGTGCGTGCGTGCGTGCGTGCGTGCGTGCGTGCGTGCGTGCGTGCGTGCGTGCGGTGTGTGTGTGTGTGTGTGTGTGTGTGTGTGTGTTGTGTGTGTTCGTTCTTGTATTTAACGTCTGTTCACTATAAGTGATATTAGACGAAGAGAAAAGCAAATAATAATAGAAAGCATATGGAAAGAGGTTCATGAAACAGTTTGGTATTAAAGCATTAATGTAACGCCTAAAACTGCAATTAGGAAAAACAATATCAAAGAACTTCAAAGAAACGCCAAAACTGGGCTATGTACAAGAGACTCCGAACAAGCAAAAAGAATGTTTTCATCTGACAGAATTACCTCTGTACGTGCGCGCGCGCGCGCGTGTGTGTGTGTGTGTGTGGTGCGTGTGCGTGTGCGTGTGCGTGTGTGAGTGCGTGCGTGCGTGCGTGCGTGCGTGCGTGCGTGCGTGTTTTGTGTGTGTGTGTGTGTGTGTTCCCTGTGTACATGACCATGTAAGCTCTGCTTGCATACACACACGCGCGCGCGCGCGCTCGCACGCGTGCATGGGCTTAGATCCTAACCAACACAAGCATTTAAGAGATTCCACACACCAAAAAAAACACAAAAAAACATCCACCAAAACAACACCACCACCCCCTTAATCAATTAAGATTTATCCTCTCAGTTTCAACATTGCACAAAATCCGCCGACCAGTCCAAAATGTCGAAAGGGGGAGATAAGCCTTGTCCGGCGCCGTTGTGTCGCCAGTAGTTGTGGCCCTTGAAGAAGTAGACAGCGCCATCTGGAGCCTGGAGGGCGGCAGTGAGGTTGCAGGGCACCCCGAGGTCACCCACCGGCCCTGGCCCCGCCACCTGTCCGGAGTGCTGTCTGCTCCAGTACTGGCACCCTGCAGTAACAAACAGCCAGACCAACAACCATTTTATTTTAATTTTTTTTTAATTCTTTTTTATCGAGGATAACAGAATAAGCAATCATGTGCTTTATTTATCCGGTCCCCGTGTGTATTCAGTTTTGTAAATATTGTCATCTGTTCCCACCGGCACACGATGGCCTACTCTTACGAAAAGTGGAACAGGATTTAACGTTTGCGCAAGATGTTCTGCGTGCGTTCGCACACGGGGCCTCGATTTATAGTCTCATCCGAAGGACTTTTTGGGAGAGTGGAGTCAGCACTGATGTTAACTCCAGAAGAAAAATCTTCTCGACCGGACTCGAACCCGGTTAGTTAGTTAGTTAGTTAGTTAGTTAGTTAGTTAGTTAGTTAGTTAGTTAGTTAGTTAGTTAGTTAGTTAGTTAGTTAGTTAGTTAGTTAGTTAGTTAGTTAGTTAGTTAGTTAGTTAGTTAATTAGTTAGTTAGTTACTTAGTTAGTTACTTAGTTAGTTACTTAGTTAGTTAGTTAGTTACTTAGTTAGTTACTTAGTTACTTAGTTACTTAGTTACTTAGTTAGTTAGTTGAGAGGGACAGGATAGCTCAGTGGTCAGAGCGCTCGCTTTCCCCCAGCCAAGGTTAAGCAGCGTCCAGCGTGGTTACCAATTGGATGGGTGACCGTTTGCACGCCTTGGCTTCAGTACAGTTCACCCAGCTGTCAATGGGTACCTGCCCTCTTTAGGGTCAGGGAAGGTAAAGCAGCGAGGGAGAGGAGATGGGCGCCACCCTCAGCATGCTGGCCCCTAGAGAAGCTGAGGTCTCTGATGTCTTGCTTCCCAACGACCACACAGGTTATGGGACACTTTTACCTTTACCTAGAGGTAACGCGCCTGTCTAGAAAGCGAAAAGCCCGGGTCGGAGTGTGCGGTGGTTCGAATCCCGTTTGGACACATAACTTTTCCCCCGTCCATTAGATCATGAATGGTGGTCTGGGTGCTAACCTGAGACGATAAACCGAGGTCACGTGTGTTATACATCATTATTTAGCACACGTAAAAGAACCCAAGGCAACAAGAGAGTTGTCTTTGGCAAAATTCTGTAGAAAACAGCCACTCTGATAGGGAAATGAATACAACTGAAGACAGGAAAAAGAAAAAAATGGGTAGGCGCTGCACTTGTGGCGACGCGCTTTCGCCCCGGGAGAGAAGCCTGAATTTCACGCAGAGAAATCTGCTGTGGCGTAAAGTGGTATAAAAAAAAAGTGAAATAAAATAAAGACACAAACATACACAGCATGCACCCTGCTACCCGGAGAGGAAAATGAGCTCTTATTTATTTAGTTATTTATTTATTTATTGATTTATTCTTTTATATCGAGGATAATGGAATAAGCGCTCATGAGCCTTTTTTTACATTCAGTTCCCGTGTGTATGCAGTTTTGTCAATCTTGTCATCTGTTCCCACACAATGGCCTACTCTTACGAAAAGCGGAACAGGATTTAACGCGTGCGCAAGATGTTCTGCGTACGCGTACATGATACACCGCTTGAGTAATTCCATACAGTGCCCCAACCACTCTTCAATAAGCTCTAGAGAACAACAACGAAAAAGATGTCAAGACAAGAAAAAACCAAGCACAAAAAAAGGTTTATTCATTTTATTTTATTTTATTTTATTTTATTTTATTTTATTTTATCTTATCTTATTGTTTTATATCGAGGATAATGGGATAAGCATTCTTATGCTTTTTTACATCCAGTCCCCGCATGTATGCAAGGTTTTTTTTTAATGTCATCTGTTCCCACCGCCACACAATGGCCTAGTCTTACGTAAAGCGGAACAGGATTTAACGTGTGCGCAAAATGTTCTGCGTGCTTTCACACATGGGGCCTCGTCCCGTTCTGCTTTTCGTAAGAGTAGGCCATCGTGTGCCGGTGGGAACAGATGACATTTACGGAACTGCATACACATGGCGACTGGATGTAAAAAAGCACAAGAGTGCTTATCCCATTATCCTCGATATAAAAGAATAAATCAAAT
>CM060345.1:27068523-27071023 GCA_030674155.1 Stramonita haemastoma
ATTGTTTTGGATGAATGTGATGACGAAGATAATCTTGAAGATAATTAAAACTATAGCAAGAGTCATAATAATCAATTATCGGAATAAGAACAAGGACAAGAACAAATAATTCAAGACAATATCAAGCATAAAAGATATTTGATTTTATCATATCGTAGTTGCACAATGGCAAAAACTGAAAATCGGATCGGAAAGAAAAGAAAGAAAGAAAGAAAGAAAGAAAGAAAGAAAGAAAAGAAAGAAAGAAAGAAAGAAAGAAAGAAAGAAAGAAGAAGAAAGAAAGATGAAGAAGAATTGCAAAGAAGAAGAAGAAGAAAAACTAAAACAAAAACAAAAAAAGACTAACACACAAGAAAATTCATACGTACTATCGACACTGACGTCACCACGCCACGTGCTTTTCAACAGTCTCTCGCTATGAATCCACTTATGACGTAAATACTCCGAGGGTGTTGGGGTCACCTGTACACGATTGTCCATAATAACGAACAGACGTTTGTCTGAGCGAATGGCGTCACTGAGCAGTGGCCACTGGCCGACGTCACGGTAAGCAGAGCTGACGTAATGGCCTAGCTGTGACGTGATCTGACGTATGAGGGCTGGGATGACACTAGACAGACTTTCCATTTCGTGGTTGAAGTTGATAGCGACTACTTCGTGACGGTTCTCACGGAGAAACTGCTTCATCTGCAATATATATGTGTGTGTGTGTATATATCTATATCTATATCTATATATATATATATCTATATCTATATCTATATCTATATCTATATATATATATATATACTCTCTCTCTCTCTCTCTCTCTCTCTCTCTCTCTCTCTCTCTCTCTCTCTCTCTCTCTCTCTCTCTCTCTCTCTCATCATCGATTCTTCTTATTTTCGTTTCTGAATGAGTGCCTTTTTATAACATTACCTTAATACTGTATCTCTCGTCTTATTTCTTACCTGTTGTTTGATACTTGGTACTATGGTTTCTTGCTCTTGGTATTTGGATCATTATAATTGTTGTTGTTTAGTTGAGGCTATCTTTTTATCTTGATGTTATCCCTGAAAAGGGCGGGGACTGGATGTAAAAGAGCACACGAGTGCTTATCTATTATCCTCGAATAAAAGAATTTTGCCTTGCCTTGCCTTGCCTTGTCTTGCCTTGCCTTCTCTCTCTCTCTCTCTCTCTCTCTCTCTCTCTCTCTCTCTCTCTCTCTCTCTCTCTCTCTCTCTCTCTCTCTTCTCTCTCTCTCTCTCTCTCTCTCTCTCTCTCTTGTTTTCAAATCATAAGTTGAACTTTTATTGTTAGTGATGGTGGTTTGCTTATCTTTTGTTTTACTTTGTTGTTGTTGTTTTTGTTGGGGTTTTTTTTTTGAGAGTGTTTTGTTTCTTGTTTGATTTTTTTTCCCTTGGGGGGGGGGGGGGGGGGGGGGCGTGTAGGGGAGGGCTGCTATTCCCTAATCAGGGCAAGGGCCAGATGAAAAAATTATTTGAATGCTTACTCTGTTACCGTTTGAAAAACAAAAATGATTCATTCATTCATTCATTCATTCATTCATTCATTCATTCATTCATTCATTCTTCCTCTCCCCCTTCTCCCCCTCCCCCCCCCACCACCACCAGATCACCACACCTCCCCCCCCCCACACCCCAACTCCACTCAACACCCCAATCAGTGCTGACTCCACTCTCCCCCAAAAGTCCTTCGAATGAGACCTTAAACCGAGGACCCTGTGTGCGAACGCACGCAGAACATCTTGCGCACACGTTAAATCCTGTTCCGCTTTTTTAAGAGCTCTTAGGCCATCGTGTGCCGGTGGGAACAGATGACATTTACAAAACTGCATACACACGGGGTTAAGTTAAAGTCTGTCCCGAGCCTAAGGCTCATCAGGCCGGTGCTTATCCCGGTTTCTGTGGCGTTAAACGACTGAGACTCATAGACTCCCCCCCTGGATAGGACGCCAGTCTATCGCAGGGTTAACCCCCAACACAAGGTTGGTACCCCCTTTTACACCTGGGTGGGGTGAGAAAATAGCCGTAAAGTGCCTTTTCCAAGGGCACAACGCCATAGCCGAAAGCTGGGATCGAACCCGCAACCTTTAGATTACGAGTCCAACGCCCTAACCACTAGACTACAGCGGCGGCTGTACACACGGGGACTGGATATATTTAAAAAAAAAAAAAAAAAAAAAAAAAAAAAAAAAAGCACAAAGAGTGCTTATTCCAATTATCCTAGATAATATAAAAGAATAAATCAACAAACAAACAAACAAACGAAAAAACAACTAACACCACCACAAACGCCTCCAACCTGTTTGATCATTTTACACACAGGGCCCCCGCACCAGCTACTATGGTACGCCCCCAGCAAGCCGCAATGCTCCCAGCTGCTGTCCACATCCAAGAATCGAACCCCGAACCTCAGCTGTTCCAGCACGCTGAGATACTGGTTGCGAACCCAGCAGCTGAGGAACCCGAACCCCCCGTCGAACCCCGAACCCGCATTA
>CM060345.1:27076023-27086023 GCA_030674155.1 Stramonita haemastoma
AGCATAAAAATAAATAAATAAATAAATAAATTACGTAGACCAGAAATTGTTGATATGGCTAAAACTTATTTCTCGGTCTGCTATTAAATGTTCTGTCACAGGTTTTCTTTTGAATTTGATATTGTTTTAATTTATTGTTGGGCTGGTTTTAGCTACTTTTATTTCTTGTTTAAGCCTAATAATTATCACCTAGAGTGAACAGACTATAAATGCAAACCAGCCAACCAACCAACCAACCAACCAACCAAACAAACAAACAAACATACGGACGAGGATGACCTTTGAAGACCAGGATGGTATGGCCATCAGTGTTGACTGCAGCATAAAAATGAATAAATAAATAAATAAATAAATAAATAGATAAACAAATAACGTAGACCAGAAATTGTTGATATGGCTAAAAGTTATTTCTCGGTCTGCTATTATATGTTCTGTCATAGGTTTTCTTTTGAATTTAATATTGTTTTAATTTGTTGTTGTTGGGCTTGTGTGTGTGCCTGTGAGTGTGCTTTCGAATTTGCTAGAATTATTCATTGTCATTGGTTGCTTGTTTGTTGTGAGGGTCGAGTGCAAGCGCTTTGATTTGTTTTTACAAGATATAGCGCTATATAAATTCCATGTATTATTATTATTATTGTTTTAGCTACTTTTAATTCTGGTTTCAGCCTAATAATTATCACCTAGAGTGAACAGACTATCAATGCAAACCAACCAACCAAACAAACAAACAGACAAACAGACAAACAGACGGACGAGGGTCACCTTTGAAGACCAGGATGGTACTACCATCAGTATTGACTGCAGCATCAACATCACAGGGCAAGCGCAAGCGGGACAGGCGACGTTTTCGTTGCAGTCTCTTGGCCCGTTCACGTAGCTGCCCCGCAACAATAATGATTATTATTATGCGTGTTGTTGTTGTTTGTTGTTGTTGTTGTTGTTGTTGGTGTGGTGGTGGTGGTGGTGGTGGTGGTGGTGGTGGTGGTGGCCCTTTCTCCTAGCTGCCCAACAATAATGGTTATTATGCGTGGTGGTGGTGGTGGTGGTGGTGGTGGTGGTGGTGTGGTGGTGGTGGTGGTGGTCGTCGTGGTGGTGGTGGTGGTGGCCCTTTCACTTACCTGCCCCACAATAATGATTATTCTGCGTGTTGTTGTTGTTGTTGTTGTTGTTGTTGTTGTTGTTTGTGGTGGTGGTGATGGTGGTGGTGGTGGCGGTGGTGGTGGTGGTGGTGGTGTGGTGGTGGTTGTGGTAGAACTGCTCTATGATAGTGATGGTGGGGGTGGTAAGGGTAGTCAAGTCAAAAACTTGACTTGACTGGTGGTGGTGGTGGTGGCAGTGGTGGTGGTGAAGATAGTGGTGGTGGTGGTTGTGGTGGTGATGGTGGTGGTTAAGTAGTAGTGGTGGTTGTGGTAGTGATGGTGGTGGTTGAGTAGTAGTGTGGTGGTGGTGGTGATGGTAGTGGTGGGGATGGTACTGGTGGGGATGAGAGTAGTGGTGGTGAGAGAAGTCGTGATGGTGGGGGTAGCGGTGTGGGGGGGGGGGGGGAGTGGTGTTGCAATATTGGTGGTAGTATAGTACTAGGCTGTTGTGGTGCTAGTGGTTGTTGTGGTCATGTTGATGCTTGTTGCTGTGATCAAAGGGGGTGCTGATGTGTTGTACGGATTGAAGTCGGAATGCAGCTGCCTTAATTGATAGCGAGAAAGAATAACAGAAAGAAAAAAGAAGGAGGTGGCGGGATTGAGTGTGGTTAAGGTTGTGGTTGGGAATCTCATGACAGTGGTGGGTCATTGCTATGAGGGTTATGAGGTGGTGGTAGTGGTGGTGGTATCGGTTTGATTTGATTTTTAATTTATTCTTCTATATCGAGGATAATGGGATAAGCACTCTTGTGCTTTTTTACATCCAGTCCTCGTGTGTATGCAGTTTTGTCAATGTCATCTGTTCCCACCGGCACACGATGACCTACTCTTACGAAAAGCGGAACAGGATTTAACGTGTGCCAAGGTGTTCTGCGTGCGTTCGCACACGGGGCCTCGGTTTAAAGTCTCATCCGAAGGACTTTTGGGGAGAGTAGAGTCAGCACTAATGTTAACTCCAGGAGAAAAATTTCTTCGACCGGACTCGAACTCGGGTCTTCAAATTGCCAGCGCAATGTTCTGACCACTAGGCTATGGGGTAAGATGTTGTTCTTGTTGTTGATGATGCTACTGCTGTTACCGTTTCGTCTTTTTCTGTGGTGTCTTTTTAAAATATTTTTTATGCTACACACACACACACACACACACACACACACACACACCACACACACACACACACACACACACACACATCAAAACAATATAAAGCAAAGCAAAACAAAACAAAACAAAGCAAAAACAATAGCAAAAACAAAGCTAAACAAACCAAACCAAAAACAAAAACAAAAACAAAACTACCTTATAGATATAGCATCCTTTGAAATACAGACTTTTGCTGTTTCGGCTTCGTCGTGAAAACCAGGTGACTGCCGCGTCAACGTGACTGGGAAAGTTGTTTACCAAGTCCGTCACTGCCTCCACATCTTGCTCCGCATTGTAGACGTCACTATGCGTCATATATTCCTCCGCGCTGAAGAAGTAGGTCACATTGCTGCTGGACCATCTCACTGCTGCATCAATACGCCGGCAGGGCGGTTGAAAAGTAGTTCCCCACACGGAGGAGAAAGTGGCCAGAGTTACTAATACTTTGTACAAAAAGATGAAAGAAGACATGCTTAACCTTTTTATGTGGTTTTTGAAAGTTTTGTAATGTACTGGGTGAAACGAATTCTTTTTCTTTTTTCTTTTGTTCTTGTAATTCATCCAATTTTAACTCCATTCATTTCTCATTTCTGGCGGGGAAAAACTTTATAAAGTCATATACAAAATAGGTTGTTTTCCTTATCATAATCACTACTGGAACTTCTTAAGAAGTTAGAACAAAAAGGCTAATTCATGAGATATTCAAATTGTTTAAAAGAAAAAAAAAAGTTGTTGAAAATATATGCCAGGTATTGTCATTTAGATTTTTGGGGGGGAGGGGTAGTTCAACGTACACACTGTCATTCTCTTCAAAGTTTTCAATTTCTTGTACACACACTTTCACACCTGTATTTCAGTATTGACTTGCATTTTTCTTTGAGTCATCGTAAGCACCACACAATGCACTCACGTCTTCTGCTTTTCACCACACACACACAGAAAGTTTCTCTTCGATCCCAAACAATTTTCACTAGTTGGGGGCGGTGTTTTTTGTCGATTTTTTAGTTTACACCCCACTTTAAAAAAAAATTCATTGATTATGAATTGTCCCAAAACAAACTGTGTTTAGTCCTAACGCCAGCAGAATGTTCTAGAACTGGAATCTCCAAGTTGTGTGCAGGGGGTAAAGATGACAGAATGACACACGCTTGTGGGGGGTGTCCTCTTCTGCAACTGAAGCCACAGACAAGCAGCGTGAGAAGGCGGTGTGACTGTTAATAGCACAATACCCCCTCCCCCCTTTAATTTGGATACATGGGCATGTTTTGCGGTTTTCTTGTTTGTTTTGTTGTTGTTATTGTTTTCTTTGGGGGGGGGGGGGGGGGGGGGGGGTGGGGGGGGGGGGGGGGGTGAGGGGTATTTGCCTGGTTTATTTTGGCTGGGATTTTTTCGGTTCGTTTGTGGATTTGTTTGGGGTTTTTTGGGGGGTGAGGATGTTGTGTTATTTGCTTTGTTTTTCTTTTGGGGGGTGGGGGTGTGGGAGGGGTCTTTTTTTTATAACCATCAAGTCAAGTCAAAATCAAAAACACTTTAATCATCCCTGAAGAGCAATTACAATACTGACAGGCATATTGATACGAATCATAATCAAAGACACGAAATAGCTACATTTCATATTTGTTCAGACATTATATGATAACTTCAAATAAAAATATCACAAACATTCACACTTTACGCGCGCGCGCACACACACACACACACAAACACACACATACACACACCAATGTTCAGATACAATGTTCTTAAAAAAAACCTTGACTAGAAAAGACATATGATCACCATTATTTACGCATTGTACGCACGCGTTCGCTCATGTACGTATACATGCATGCATGCACGCGCACGCACGCACGCACACACACACACACACACACACACACACACACACACACACACACACACACACACACATACGCACACACACATGTCCCCCCCCCCCACACACACACACACACCATCCACACCCACCCGCCCCCACACACACACATACACAGACACGCCCCCCAACCCCCTCCCCTACACATACACACCCTCGTGGTTCTTTGTGAACTTTTTGTCATATGTGCATGACAATATCTTGTTGATGTTATGTGATATGTGTTAGAAAGAGAGGGTAGGGGGGATTAGAATGATAGAGACAGAATCAGAGTCACAGAGAGAGAGAGAGAGGAGAGAGAGAGAGAGAGAGAGAGAGAGAGAGAGAGAGAGAGAGAGAGAGAGAGAGAGAGAGAGAGAGAGAGAGAAGAGAGAGAAAGAGAGAGAGAGAGAGAGAGAGAGAGAGAGAGAGAAGAGAGAGAGAGAGAGAGAGAGAGAGAGAGAGAGAGAGAAGGCAAGGCAAGGCAAGGCAAGGCAAGGCAAGGCAAGGCAAGGCAAAATTCTTTTATTCGAGGATAATAGATAAGCACTCATGTGCTTTTTTACATCCAGTCCCCGCCCTTTTCAGGGAAACATCAAGATAAAAAGATACTAAACAGTAAAACTATATGCAATACCAAACAACATAAAGGAATAAGGACATTATACATAATAAGATAATAAAAATGCACACTTTCAGAAGACGAAAATCAGAAGCCACAATAAAATGATTTTGATTATAAAAGAAAAGAGAAGCGTTAATAGATAAAGAGCAACCAAAGAAACATAATGAAATAAACAACTTAGCAACCAAGAAAAGTCCACCCAAAAATACTTAGCTACAACATTGTTACAACTCATAGCAACAAAATGAACTCAGAAGGAACTAAAGATAATACAATGATTATAATGATGACAATAAGAATAAGAATAATATCAACAATAGTGATAATAGTATGATAATAATACACGTAAAACTCACTCCTACACGTAGGTCACACACACACACACACACACACACACACACACACACACACACACACACACACACACACACACACACACACACATACATACATACATACATACATACATACATACATACATACATACATACATACATACATACATACATACATACATACATACATACATACATACATAACAACATACATACATACATACATACATACATACATACATACATACATACATACATACATACATACATACATACATACATACATACATACATATACGCAACTCAATCACGCATGCACGCTCGCAGGCAAATGCACATACAAATCACACACACACACACACACACACACACAAATGCACACACACACACACACACACACACACACACACACACACACACACACACACACACACACACACACACACTTACTCACACTTATATTTATAAGCACATATCCGCAGGCGCACATGTACTTGAGGTGGTAGGTTTTTTGTGGGTTTTTTTTCTTTAAAAAAAAAAAAAATTTAGTCATAGAAAAAAGAAGAATGATACAAGTCAAACAATCATATCAGGTGACAATATTATCCTTTCTTTTACATTCATACTTCATATAAAAAAGAAGAAACAAAAGCAAGCAGCAAAGTTAAAACAGAAAAAAAAACGAGAACAAAACATCAAAAACTTGAGGTAGGACCCATCAACAACAACAACAAAAAGTCATGCAAATCATAATATTTTTAATACAAGGGGAGACGACAAATAAAACCAATTATCCACCCCCCCCCCCCCCCACACACACACACACAACACCCAAACACACTCACCACACACACACACACACACACACACACACACACACACACACACACACACACACACACACACACACACACACACACACACACACACACACACACACACACAAAGTTCGCGCTCATGTCATCCATAAACTTCATTTTAAAATAAATATATGCCTAATTTTAATCAAGTCATGTAACGGAACACAAAAAGAATCCATCCGCTGTAAGGCATATATATTAAAACATACATATTCTAATATCTGAATCTTATGATTATGTATTTATGGTCATAGAAATCACGTTCATAACCATTTTGTAATCATAATGAACATAATTATTCACTTACTTGAGAATTAAAAAATTATACAAAATCAACTGCATTCAACACGTAATTATCAAATAGTACAAAAAGTGAATAAAGTATTTCTCAATATGGATGATAACATGTTTAGGCAACGAGAGAGAGAGAGAGGAGAGGAGAGAGAGAGAGAGAGAGAGAGAGAGAGAGAGAGAGAGAGAGAGAGAGAGAGAGAGAGAGAGAGAGAGAGAGAGAGAGAGAGAGAGAGAGAGTAAGAGTACAGCGATGTGCGCACATTTTTAGCCAGTAGTGTTACGACACAATTTAATGACCAATAATACATACTTAAACTTACCTATTTTTACTTATGCATAATATAAAAATTTACTAATATGTATAAATGTGACATGAAAATAAATATAAAATTTACTTTGAATTTACAATGCACAAGAAAGATCTATAAGATACATTAAACACACACACACACGCACACGACACACACACACACACACACACACACACACACACACAGAAGAATAGAGAGAAAGGGGAGAATTATATATAGCCAACAGGATGAGTACTGGTTCATTAGTTTTGATGCATCAAGTGCATTAGGTGATTTTTGAAGGTCGACAATGATTGGTGCTGTTTAATTGAATCGGGAAGGGAGTTCCACAGTACAGGGCCTGAGTATAGTAAACTGGACTTGAACAAGTCTATTCTTGGGATTGGGATACTTGGCTTTTCAGTATTTCTGGAACGATTCATTGGGAACTTATCTCTTAAGGATGTGGGGACAGCTCCTGCCATTATCTTAAACATCAGGATGCCCTTGTTATATTTTAGTCTTTGTTGTAGGGGGAGAATACTTAACTAAGTATAATCCACGTCAAGTAATGTTGTTTTCTTCAGGAGGATAAGTTTGAGAGCAGGTTTATACAGACTTGATAAGGGTTTCATAGTGTTTGCACTGGCAGAATCCCATAGGGTTGAGGCATAGTCTATTGAGGATTGTATATAAGCTTGAAAGAATAATTTCCTTGAGTGGTAGTCAAGGAAGTGTTTAATTTTAGTCAACTGGTATACTCTTTGGGACAAGTATTTGCATAGGTGAGATATGTGGTAGATCCAGCTGAGATTTTCATCAATTGTCACTCCTAGAACTTTGTGATGAGAGGTTTGTTCGATTGCTTCCTTTTTTATATGTATTGGAAACTGATTATGAGGTAAATTTTGTCGCTTTTGTCTGGTGGTGATAAGCATGCATTTTGTTTTTGGGGGGTGAATAGACATGTGGTTCAGATCTGTCCATTTGACAAGATCATTACAGCTTTGTTGTAATATGGTTGCAAGAGAGTCAATGTCATTATGGCTTGTATGTATGGTTGTGTCATCAGCAAATAGTTCACATTTGGATGCAATATGTAGAGGAAGGTCATTTATGTATAAAGAAAAGAGAATTGGTCCTAGTATAGATCCTTGTGGTACTCCATAATGAATGGGTTTTAGATTGGATGTGGATGTAGTTGTTGAAACACACTGTTGTCTGTTCTTGAGATAAGAAGCAAGTAGTTCTAGACTATTTGACGATATATTGTACAGGTCTAGCTTTCTGATGAGAAGTGTGTGGTCAATTGTATCAAATGCTTTTTTGAAATCTACAAATAATACTCCACAAAATTTATTTTCATTAATGTTTGTTAGCCAATTGTCTATGAGACTAGTCAGTGCAGTATGACACGAGTGATTTTGTCTGAATCCTGACTGATTAGGGTGGAGTAGGTTGTTAGTTTCTATATGACTGACTAAGTGTTTATTTATATGTTTTTCCAGGGGTTTTGAAAGAAGGGATATAATAGAGATTGGCCTATAATTTGAGGGATCTGAAGTCTCACCAGATTTGTAGATGGGGATCACTTTAGCAATTTTGAAGGCATTGGGAAAATAGTTCTTTTCAAGACATTGGTTATATATATATGTGAGAGTGTCTGTGATAACTGGAGCTGAAAGTTTTAGAATTCTGCTGTCTATTCCATCAAGACCTCGTGTCCTTGACTGTTTGAGGTGAATCATGTAATTATGGACCTCAAAAACAGAAATAAATGGTATGTGGAGTTTTGAGGGAATATGCTTTTCTTGGCAGTATTGTTTTAATGTGTTTAGGTTATTGGATTTTGAATTGTCATTGCTAACAACATTAGTAGAAACGTTTATGAAGTGATTGTTGAGTTGTTCAGCAGTAACATCTTTGATTACATTTGATTTGGAAGATGATTGTTTGTTTGTTATTTGATTAATGGCCCTCCAAATGATTTTTGAGTTTTGTTTGGAAGATAGTAAATCTTGGAAATATTTCTTTTTTTCTCGACGTTTCTGTGAGTTTATGGCGTTTCGTAATCTTTTTGACTCTTCATGGTATTTATGTTTTTTTAAGAAATCTCTAAGATAGCATGCTTCTTCTAGTTCTTTTGTGAGCCAAGGTGGTTTGGGGACATGTTTGACCCTTATGGTTTTAAGTGGAGCATGTTTATTGTAAATTTCAGTGAAAGTTTTTATCCAAAACTCGATGGCTGAGTCTGGATCAGTAATGTTGAATGTTTCTGAGAGCATTGAGTTACTTAGTTCCAGATGGAAAAGCTTTTCATTAAATTTTGCAAAAGAACGATATGTTATGTTTTTATGGCCAGGTTTGGGAATTTTTGTTCCTTTTTTTGACCATGTAGTACATACTGGGTAGTGATCACTGCAGTTATAGACAGGGACACATGTTTCTATGATGTTTTTAGGATTTGATACGTAGATGTGATCAATTATTGTGCTTGAGTTTTGTGTGACTCTCGTGGGTAAACTAGCTAGTTGGTGAAGGTTGAATGAATTAGTAATTTGCATCCATGCATTATTTACTTTTGTTAGATCAATATTGAAATCACCTAGTAGTATTACTTCCCTGGATTCTAATAAGACTACGTTCATCATTGCATCAAACTTGTCAATCCAATTTTTTCTTTCTGCTGGATTCCTATAGCAGAATCCCATTGCAATAGGTGGTGAACCTTTTATTGACACTTCAAACCAGACAGATTCTACATCATAATGTTCTAGATGGATGAGACGCTTGAATGTTATAGATTCACTGATGTATATGATTATTCCTGTTTCTTTTTGCTTTTGTGGATCCTTTCATATGAATTTATATCCAGGGATATATAAATCAGTGTCAACTATGTGCTTCGAAAGTCTTGATTCCGATAACCCTAGTATGTGAAATGGTTTGCCATGGTTTCTAATAAGTGTTGATATGTCGTCAATTTTATTAACTGCATGATTTATGTTTAAGTGGCAAATTCGTAGGCCTTCCTTAGAGGGCCACATGTTGTGTCTTGAATGCATCAATGTGTGTTGGTTTTAGCTGTAAATGTGTGTGTTGGGAGAGAGAGGGGGGGGAGATAATAAGTAAGAAGAAACAATCAAAACAACAACTGGAAATAACCCCCCCAAATATAGATAGGTAAAGTGATTCAACTACTCAAAATTGACAATACAGAAATCAAGTCTGAGCTGATATGGATGGCAACAGCTACTTCAAGTCAAACAAATTCGACAATAAAATTGGAAATATCAACACACTTCAATGAGTAAAAAGAAAACAAAACGAAGCAAACAAATTGGAAGACACCAGAAAAGAATAATGGGGAAATTGATTAAAAGTAAGCAAAACTGAGAAACAATACAGACTCAGAAGTCTGAGCTGGTATGAATCACAACAGCTGCTTCAAAGTCAAACACA
>CM060345.1:27088523-27108523 GCA_030674155.1 Stramonita haemastoma
TTATGTTTTATTAAATTTTATTATTTTATTTCGGGGATAATAGAATAAGCACTCATGTGCTTTTTTTTCATTCAGTCCCCGTGTGTATGCAGTTGTGTAAATATTGTCATCTGTTCCCACCGGCACACAATGGCCTACTCTTACGAAAAGCGGAACAGGATTTATCGTGTGCACAAGATGTTCTGCGTGCGTTCGCACACGGGGCCTCGGTTTACAGTCTCATCTGAAAGACTTTTGGGAAGAATGGAGTCAGCACAGATGTTAACTCGAGGAGAAAAATCTGCTCGACCAGGAATCGAACTCGGGTCGTCAAATTGCCAGCGCAATGTTCTGACCATTAGGGGTGTGTGTGTGTGTGTGTGTGTGTGTGTGTGTGTGTGTGTGTGTGTGTGTGTGTGTGTGTGTGTGTGTGTGTGTGTGTGTTCCTCTGTGTGTGTGTGTTCCTCTGTGTGTGTGTGTGTGTGTGTGTGTGTGTGTGTGTGTGTGTGTGTGTGTGTGTGTGTGTGTGTGTGTGTGTGTGTGTGTGTACCAGCCACCTTGGTGCAGTGGTTGGAAGATCACGGGTTCGAATCCCGTAAGAGTCATAGGGATTTTTCAGAAGCCGGCCGGCTCCTACCCAGAGTGAGTGTGCTGTGGGCTCAATGGGAAGACTGGGACCACACAGTCGAGCTCCATCCACTTTACGGATGCGTTTGATTGTGTTGCTCAAATTACCTGACCAACACTGCAGGTGTCTGTATTTCTCGGGCCCGGTATAAATGGGATATATTATGACAAGCGTGAGCGTAGAGTACAACCCTGTCAATATGTTTTAAAGCACTCGCACTTTCATGGCAGTATCATTACGTCATCGTCATCATCATCGACCAATCATGCAATAAAAACGATTGTTTGCAAACAAGTCAGCAAATGCTTCGGCCTTTTCAGAATTTGATGGTATGTCACGGGGGTCTAGCCTGATAGGGCATTGGGGTAAAGTTATTTCATTTTTCATTCCTTTTAGTTTTTCCAAAACTTTTTGAAGTTCTTTATAGCTAGTCACGTCATTCATGCAGAATGAGGACCAGTATTGCGTTTTTGCTTGTGCATATATATAGGCCTACTGGGTTAGCATGATTCTTGGCTGCTTTCATCTTTGTATGATTGTCAGCAGACTTTTCTTTAAACTACGCCTTAAATTTTTTTCTTCCCATTTTTGACCTCGTCACATGCAGCATTCCACCAGATATTCCCAACATGCTTCTTTGACTTTAAGGTATTGTAGGGTAAAGATGTCCCATAACCTGTGTGGTCGTAGGGGAGCGAGACGTCAGAGACCTCGGCTTCTCTAGGGGCCAGCATGTTGAGGGCGTCGCCCATCTCCTCTCCCTCGCTGCTTTACCTTCCCTGACCCTAAAGAGGGCAGGTACCCATTGACAGCTGGGTGAACTGGGGGAAATGTACTGAAGCCAAGGCGCGCAAACGGTCACCCATCCAATAGGTAACCACGCTCAACGCTGCTTAACCTGGCTGGGGGAAAGCGAGCGCTCTGACCACTGAGCTATCCCGTCCCCATGACTTTGACTTTACCTATTTAGATTTAGGAATATAATTATATATTAGCCGCTTGCAGAACTTCGTCTTTAGAGAGTTTAAGCTATCAAGATCCCAGATCACTGAAGTGAAAAGTCAATAAAGGAGTGGAAAATTTGAACCTGTCAGCTTTTTTTTTTTTTTTTTTTTAATGTATTTTGCGACCTTGTCTTCTGCCAGATCTAGAAAGAGAGATTTCTTCATTTCAAAATGACAGACTATAGGAAAGTGATCACTGTTAATTAAGTGTATCATCTAAAGTGTTCCCGTCACAGATTGGCGCTAGATCTGGAGACACTAAAGTAAGATCTATGGCAGGTTTGTGGACAGGGTATTCAAGTGATTCTACCATCAATGAGGAGATAGAAGGAGTCAACGATATTCTCAATGAAACTATTATTTGTAGTAGAAATAGATTTTTACTCTTTCTCCCAAAATGGTAAATGAGCTTTAAAATAATTATATGAGTTGTTGTTGTTTTTTACCCAGGTCTATTGTCTAAAGTGTTCGAACCCATTCAGTATTGGAATCCTTAGGTCCCTGAGGTAAGTAAACAGAAATGACAGTTAGGAGAGATGAATTAAGAGAAACTGTCACAGCACAAGAACATATGCCAGGAATACCTGGTGGAACAGCACTCAGACATGGAATGTAATTTGATAATAATAATAATAATAATAATAATAATAATAATAATAATAATAATAATAATAATATATGTGATTTATATAGGGCTGAATCTTGTAGAGTACACAAATCAAAGCGCTTTCATTCAAATTAGCCATGCGCATGCAACCGTTTAGGCTACATAAAAATTAACAAATTAGGCTACATGTCTACACACACACACACCAAGGTGACGGGATGGAGGAGACTGATAGGAGTTGGAACAGATGTGAAGTCCTGTGCTATGATTTAAGAAGGGCCTAGGTAGAAAATAAATGTGTCTTTAGTTTGGATTTGAATGTGTCGAATGGGGGATTTTGACGAAGGGAGAGAGGGAGGTCATTCCAGATAGATGGACCAGAAACACCGAAAGAACGACGGCCGACATTGGAGTGTTTGAATCTTGGTATTTGTAAGCACATGGTATCTGCAGCAGAACGGAGGGAACGAGAAGGTGTGTACAGGTGAAGACAGTCGCAGAGATAAGAAGGTGCAGTCTTGTGTAGACATTTGTAACACTTTCATGTATGTAAATAGCTGTACTGACTTTTCCTTGGTATCTTCCTTTCATAAATTGGTGGGTAGTAATAATTAGTTGTTTTAGGTAGCTTTTCTCTTTTTTACATTTAACGATTGAAGGGCTAATATTCCATATTCGTTATGAGCCAAATGTTGCGCCAAATGTTCATAATTAGTAGCAATAAAACGACAGTTCCACTGAAAAATTGAAAATTCGCCTCCACTTATCACTGACATCAAATATCTAAACAACAATCAAATCTAGACAAAGAAAAAACAAACACTGAAAAAGAACATTAAAAACTACGACAATGAAAAAAAATGATAAAGATAACTACAGAGACTACGGATCGGCCATAGTCAACCCGGCCAGTCTCTTTCTGACAACATGGTCACCCCGAGCCTGCGAGTGACGCAAAAATGAGGCTGCCGGGGTAACGCAAATCGACAGAAAATAGTTCGACATAAAAAGTGTTTTTGACTATTTCTCCACTGTTGGGGTCATTGGGGGTCACCCTCTAAAACTTTCCATTACACTTAAACAAAATGTGTTTGAACCATTTATCATCACTTAATACATTTCACATATATCAAGGAAACAGTGCGAGCAGAAACAAGACCCAGAACAGAAAATTATGTTTATGAGAGAGAAATTTCTGGCGAAAATGGCCTAAAAATGGCGACGAAAACCCCCCAACGCTTACCCCTACTGGCTTCTAAAGTTCACTACTGCAAAGATCGTAACCCCTAGTCAAAAATTCTTTCATAGAACTAAAGATTAAATATGCATTGAAATACTCACGTAAAGAACTGGTGTTTTTAAATAGTTTTCTTGACAAACAACGATTGTGAATTTCAGGTTTCCTATGTTGCCAGCCACGTCACAGATCATGACCGACTTTTTGCTTTCAGCACCAAGTCAGCAGACGATAATTGCACAAAATTTGGTTACAAATTGATTATTTATCGAGCGAAAATTAATATCAAGCTGCAGTTTCATACTTGAAATCAAATGAGTAAATGTAGTCTAAAAAAATCCCTTTTGTGTCACAGATCAAACACACGTTACTGGCAGAATTAATGTGCTTAGCAAAATTATATCACACAGGGCAGTCCACTGTTTGCTGTTTGCCTCGATGAATTGTGGAATAGAACACGCATCTGTGACGTTTTTCTGCGAATTTGACGGGAGAAAGTGACGTATTAGGTAAAAATGAGTCATGTGTCACACCTTCTCTCTGCTGGAAGTGCATGTTACTTGAGTGTGTAGAACAATAGTCTTGAGGACAAATCAGCAAAATAGTTATTTTTGGTAAGTGTACTTCTCTGAATTTGTAATGGATTAGGCAAATAATATGTTTATGCATGTTCTTGTGTCAGTATTCTTTGTTCTGTGAGTCTGTTGTGTTGATGTGGTTGATAAAAATGAGATGTGTGGAAATGTAAAAAGGAGTCACATGAAATGAAGGTTTGCTCTCATTTCATATTTCTTTACTGGCACCATCTGTTGAACTTTTCTTTACATTATCTTACATATTTTATCATATTCAGGGTTGTACATTGGCCAATAAACATAAGAAGAGAAACAAAATCAGTTTGAAGATTGTTCGGTAACGTTGCCTCCATTCAGTCTGTGACGTAGGGAAAGAGCAGACAGTGACAGGAGCTGTCAACACTGGCGAAATGACCTGTTGAATCCTTCCTCCTTTCTCTACAATCTACCATCCAGGGCCACACTTCTCTTTCTCCCCCCTCCCCTCTCCCCCAATTGTTACCTTGTTTTCGGCAGGTGCCTGTAAGTTGTCATGGTACCAGAGCTGTTAGCTCTTCCCAACCACCACTCCACCCATCTCTCTCTCTCTCTTCCCTCCCCCCCCCCCCCCCCCCTATGTCTCCACTCCCTCCCAACACACATACACACAATTCTCTGTCTCCCTGTGTGTGTGTGTGTGTGTGTGTGTGTGTGTGTGTGTGTGTGTGTGTGTGTGTGTGTGTGTGTTTGTCTGTCTCTCTCTATCAGTCTGTCTGTCTCTCTCTCTGCACACACACACACACACACACACACACACACACACACACACACACACACACACACACACATAAAGAAGAGTTTCTCTCTCTCTCTCTCTCTCTCTCTCTCTCTCTCTCTCTCTCTCTCTCTCTCTCTCTCTCTCTCTCTCTCTCTCACACACACACACACACACACACACACACACACACACAAAATAATGGGAGATTTTTAAATAGTGGACAAAACTTAAGAAGTACTAACAGGAGTGCTCTTCATCAGCTTACATTGATTTATGCTTCTTGTACTGATGTTTGTGCCTTTCTGCTGTATTGTTTTGATTGAATACAATTTTTTTTTATTTGTGTTGTGACACATGATGATTTGTACAATTAAGACTTACTTTCTAGTCTGCTCACTGTGTTGTTGTTGTGTGTTCCCCAAGTGTAACCTTCTGGGGGTCACCCAGAGAGTGCACTCTGACTCACTCATCCCACCTGGGAATCACTGTGAGATTGAAAGTGCACACTGAATGGGCAGTATGCATGTATGACTGTTTCCAAGTACCTCACCATATAAGCAGCAATACTGCAACTTCAGAGGAATTTTTCTCCTTTAATTACAGGAGAGTGCATGTTGTTATTAAGAGCTTGTCATGGCTAAAGGCAATCTCAAAACAACATTTGACAACATTACAACATTCTAGTGTAGGCCTTGGCAATTAGCTGACATCAATATCCCACACAGCTTTTGGCCTGGGCCAAACTCACTGCCTTACTAAACATAAACAAATTAAAGTCTTTATCGATTAAAAAAAATTCCAGTCAGTTAATCATCTTTTTATATCTGAACTACTTGT
Organism: Stramonita haemastoma; assembly: GCA_030674155.1. NCBI lineage: Eukaryota > Metazoa > Mollusca > Gastropoda > Neogastropoda > Muricidae > Stramonita > Stramonita haemastoma. Next base: position 27,094,148 of record CM060345.1, read on the forward strand.
TGATTTGTCTTGATTTTATTGCTTTTGTATGATTCATGTCAGTTCACCATGTTTTATGCATGAAGAAAGGTTTTGTTTTCTTTCTTTATATTTCTTTGTTTATCTGAACCATGTACACAAACAAATGAAAGGTTTTTTTTATCTCAATTCTTGTTATTTACTGTTCATGACCATGTAATCATCAATTCTGTAATAAAAGTATTGTTGTACATCAACAGTTTGCTTTGTTTTTTATTCAAATGTCATAATTGGTGTCACGTGTAATGTTACCACACAAACTTTAAAGGCCCATATCAGAGTTGTGTTTTGCACAATCTGTTTTCCATTCCATGGCTTTAATCTACATGCAATAACTAATGATGCTGAGGTATTCATTGAATACTGGTCCAGAATGTCTTGGCTGTGTGATATTGTCATGACCCCCTGGTAACATGCATTACAGTGTCACACTTATTGCCGGTACCTACTCCCATAATTAAAAAATTGTTTTTGGTTTCTTTGTGTCTAATGGTTGGTACTAAATAGTAACTTCACTTCTGAATACTGTTTGTTGTAAATACATGTTTTCATTTAAAGTTATAGGCACAACAGTGTCACAGTGAAATGCTGTTACATTTTTTGGAACACGTGACTTCATTTGCATATATCTGAAGATACGAACCACCTGCTGCTGTTTTGATAATGGCTACAAAATCTTTAACCATTTGGCTTTTCAAAATTAACAGAATAAAGCCTTTATCACAATATTTAGAAATTGGGCCATTTTCCTGTTTTTGTTGCCAACAGTGGAGAAAATTAATAGTCTTTTACATAAAATCCCCCCCAAATTTTTTTATCAAAACCATTGGAATGTAATCGGGAAGGGTCAATTTACTAGTTTGTGTAGTCAGAATTTTTGAAGCACCATAAATAAGTTTTTCTTGATTATTTTCCTTTCCGTCGACCCGTCAAACTGAGCAAAACGACGGGTTAAAAAGAACGGCCAGGCCGGCTCTACTATGGCCACACACAGCCGTTTTCAGTGACGTCACAGAGTAATTCAACCGGGCAGCATTATTTTCCACCGGGCCGTCATTTTCACGGCGTCAAAATGCCGGGTTTGCCGCAGCCTAAAACTCCTTACCCAGTGAATTATCTCAAGAGATACTACAACAAGAACACTATAGCAGCTCGTCCACAGTCAAAAGGATAAGGGGGGGGGGGGGGGGGGGGGGGGGGAGATGGGGGGGGGGAGATAACAATAAAATAAAATAGATAAATAAATAAATAAATAATTACCAATGGCAGAGGTAAAGCACAGCTGTCTGTAACGTTCTCAAGGAAACAAAAAAATCTCGTCACGTGATGACAAAAATTCTATGCAAATGGTTAAAACATAGATCTAGGCCAGTCCCACAGAACCGATCTGTTGATCCAGGCATGGCTGGGGGGGGGGGGGGGGAGGGTAGCGCTGGTGGAAGTAGCGACTGGAAGGGCGGTGCATCTTCCTCGGAGTCTTCCATAGTAGGCTAGGTGTGAACATGGCAATGAAAATGAAAAGGTGTCGAACATGGCGACCTAGGGTTCCAGCCAGAAAACTGCTAGCCGTCAAGTTTGGGCGGATGCTGTCCCTAAGGTGAAAATGCTTGACATTTGGGTTTTCAGAAAAAGAGATGTTGGGTTTGTCGTAAAGTTCCGAAGTTACTAAAGCATTGAACAGTTGTCTTTTAACGTCTGTCTTCTGGTCTCTGGTCGGAAGAACTTTTACTGAAGACAAACTTTATGGTAAGATGTTTCTTTGCCGTTTTTTTCAGCATAGATGCAAAGGACTTGCTGAGATCTGCAGGGTCCTTTGCTTTCAAGCCATTCACACCACAGTGAATGACTACTGCCTCAGACTTGGCTGCTGCTGCCAACTCTTCTTGTAGAGACTTTAGCACAGCGTTGGTAGTGTAGCGTCTGTGCAGTGAAGCTCTGAAGGAGTAGGAATTTCCCACCAGTCTTTTTCCCTGGACTCCGTTCATCCTAGAGTCGTGTAATATCAGCACAATGGACAAGTACTGGGAGGATCTACCCACCCTTTACGACCCCGAGTGCTTACAATAGTCTTTTTGTAGATGCTTCTATGCTTCTATGCGTGACGCATGCCATTACACAGTCCATTGCAAATCCAACATCACTCAGTTGATAAAGCTATATTTAGCGTGCCATTTCCTTTTACCTAATCCAAGTGTGGTCAGTTCCTGCTGTAATTAGCTACAGCTGGCCCCTCTGGGCTGGGATGGGATGGATTAATTAGCAGCTGAGAGGAGCTGAAAGTGGGGGAAACTGACAGCTGTGGTTACAGAAGTATCTAGTCACCTAGATACGCTGGACAGAATACTGTGAGGGATTGTACAACTACCCACTACGCCCAGATACCAACATAGTTTCTAACAAACCCCCTGAACACCAAGATAAAGACCCACCAATACTAAGGTGTGAAGTAGATGCAGCTATTAAACAATTGAAGAAGGGGAAGTCCCCTGGAATTGATAACATCCCAGCTGAACTCATAAAAAATGGAGGGAATGAAACAGCAAGGCGATTCACAGAACTTTGTCAGAAGATCCACGACACCAAAGAATGGCCAAAAGAATGGACACAGTCTCTTGTAATACCCCTGCCAAAGAAAGGAAACCTCAAGAAATGCCAGAACTACAGAACCATCAGTCTCATAAGTCATCCTAGCAAGATCATGCTGCAGGTAGTCCTCAACAGACTGAAAAACCAAGCAGAAAAACTCCTGGCAGAAGAACAAGCGGGCTTTAGACCAAAACGCAGCACAATGGAACAAATTTTCAATCTGAGAATTCTGATAGAGAAGCATCTCCAACACCAAAAAGACTTGTACCACAATTTCATAGACTTCAAAAAGGCCTTTGACAGGGTATGGCATGACGGCCTCTGGCAAGTACTCAGGCACTTCAACATTGACAGCTGCCTAATTGAAGTCATCAAGGCTCTGTACGAGAACGCAAAAAGTGCAGTTTTCATGAACAATCACGTGGGCGAGTTCTTCAAGACCACGGTTGGGGTTCGCCAGGGCTGCCTTCTCTCACCTGTACTCTTCAACCTCTTCCTCGAAAACATCATGACAGAGACACTGCAAAACCACCACACTTCCATCTCCATTGGTGGAAGACCCCTCTGCAACCTCAGATTTGCAGATGACATTGACCTCATAGGCAGCAGCAAACAAGAACTACAAATCCTCACAGACAATTTAACAGATCGAGCGAGTGCATACGGCATGGAGGTCAGTACAGAGAAATCAAAGATCATGGTCAACAGTGCGAGTAATGACATCACGGAAATAAAGATGAATGGAGAAACACTAGAAGAGGTGAGCCAATTCAAATACTTAGGCTCCATCCTAACAAAAGATGGCACATCAAACAATGAAGTGAAAGCTCGCATTGCAACAGCAACATCTGCTCTAGTCAGACTCGAGAAGATCATCAGAAGCAACAACATCAGCTTCGGCACCAAATACCACCTTTACAAATCCCTCGTGATATCTATCCTCCTATATGGCTGTGAATCATGGACTCTGACAGCAGAGTTAGAGAGGAGAATCCAAGCATTCGAGAACAAGTGCCACAGAAGACTTCTCAAAATATCATACAAAGAACACAAGACCAATAACTATGTGAAAGAAGAAATCAAAAAGCGTGTGGGCCCCCAAGAGCCTTTGCTCTCCACCATAAAGAGGAGAAAGCTGATGTGGTTTGGTCACACCACAAGACAACACCCTAGCAAAAACCATCCTGCAAGGAACAGTCGAGGGCAAGAGAAGAAGAGGCCGCCAAAAGAAATCATGGGTTGACAACATCAAAGACTGGACCGCCCAACCCCTACAACACCTCCTACTAGCCACACAGGATCGTGAAGCATGGAAAAAGATCTCTGTTGCGTCTTCTCTCATGTCCCCCCTACGTCCTTTGGGACATGGGACTGAGTGAGTGAGTGAGTCACCTAGCATTGACGACCAATCAACAGATGAAAAGTCTTAATCATCCAAAAGTTCAAGTTCATCTGGAATCTTTTTTTCTTTTTTTTAAGAACGGCCTGCGTAGTTTTTCTTCTGTCTGGCGTCATTCATCGCCGTTTGGGCAGAACCCTTGACGTCATCAGTTTTGTTCTTTTTCCTCCTGATGCTCTTCTGTCTTCAGGCCTGCCTTCTTCTGGCTGTAGGCGCTGGTGGAGATGGTCTTGTGTCCAACATCTCGGCGTTCAGCTAACTCTACTTCAGGGGAGGAAGATGGGTGTGTGTGTGTGTTTTTTTGTGTGTATGCGCGTGTGTGTGCGTGCGCGCGCGTGCATGGGCATGCACGCCTTTTCAAATTAATGTAGGCCTATTTGTCAATCTAGTAACTATTTGTCAATCCATCGTTTGATTTTTACATGCTTTCTTTCTCATTTTCTTTCTTTCTTTCTTTCGATATCATTCAAGCCCTGAAGAGAATGTCCACTCCACGTTTAGGAAACAAAAGTTATTCGTTTATGTCTGATTCATTCATTAGTGAATAGTCAGTCAGTGAATGAGTCGGTCAGTCAATTGGTTGGTTGTTTGCTTGTTGCTTGATTGGTTAATTAGTTAGTCAGTTAATATATGTGTTGTCATTGTTGTCGTTTCCTTGATCGTTCGTGTTGGCGTCTGTTTCTTTGAATGTTCATTTGTTTGTTTGGGTATGACGACAAAGGACTGAGGGGGTAATGTTTGCTGGAAAAAAAAAAAAAAAAAGTTCGAACCTACCAAATTTGTTTGTATCGTCCTGAGTTTTGAGTCAGGGGCTGGATTTTCTGAAAAAGTGTTGGTTTTTTTATTTCTGTGGATGCCATAGTACGAGCAGTACGCAAGCAAGTGTGATATATGAAAATAAAAGGAAAAAAAGTAGTCAAAATTAATACCGGTGTGTAGCCAAAGCCTAGCCTAGATAACTCTTGACTTCGTGGAACGAGGGGAGGTTATTCACAGCTCCGACTTTTCTTCTGAAACGTCAACAAGAGATTTTTTTTTACTTTCAGATACTATTTCTAGCTACATTGATTGTAGCAGCTTTTGGTTTCATCGCTGTTTGCGGTAGGTGTAGATACGATGTTGAAACATTGTAGCAGGGTTTCGATTTATTGTTGCTTTAGGATTGACGAACAGAGTTAGCATGCAGTACCTCCGACTTTCGCTACACTTTCTTTTTAGTTGACGTGTCCAAATCATTCCTGTTTTCACTGTACTTTTCGTTTTGATTTTTCTGTGCTGTTTGTTGGTTGGTTGGTTTTTTCCCCTGTTGATATAAAAAAAAAATGGTCCAAAGCTATTTTTCTCCGATTCTTTTGTTTTGTTTTTGTTCTTGTGTGATTACCGTCCCAGAAAACTGAAAAGATACCCAAACGAAATGGAAAAATAACCAGGAACGTGAATGAGTTTCAATTTAAAACGTAGGAAATATGAGACATGATCAGCAGCAGAAGGCTTCTCATTATACTGATAAGTCTTACTCTATTATAGCCCTGAAGTTGATAGATATTTGTTGCAAACTTGACACATAGAAAATAATGTATACAACTACATAAAATCAGATGGGAAAATATTATGCAAATAACACAGAGTTGTATACATGTACCACTGCCATTCCCAGCAGTTACTGTCATCACTTCAACAACAGTAAACGGTTACACACATACAGACACACACATGCAGTCATGCACACACACACACACACACACACACACACACACACACACACACACACACACACACACACACACACTACTCTACACTACACCACACCACACCACACCACACCACACCACACCACACCACACCACACCACATAATGCTACACTACACTACGCTAAGCAACGCTGCTAGTGCGATAAAGTGTTTTACAACTCAGCACAGAATAACCAGTGTATCCCCCCTGACAGCCTCTTGGTCAAGGTACTGCTGATGCTAATGATGATGCAGAATAAGGCAAAATAGTATAGACATATAATATTAATTTGTTAATATGATATATTTATACACGCACACACATATACGCACGCACATACACGCACGCATGCACGCACGCGCGCGCACACACACACACACACACACACACACACACACACACACACACTCACACACACACACACACACACACACACACACACACACACACACACACACACACACACACACTACTACTACTACTACTACTACTACTACTACTACTACTACTACTACTACTACTACTACTACTACTACTACTATAAACATATATATATAGCACGATACAATTTACTTCACTGCTATTGTGCGTCTGTGTGATACCTAAGCTAAGAGTTATTGTGACCCATTGACTGGACTTGGGCAGAGAGGGACAGAGAACCATGGCACCATCTGGTATCAGCGTCAACAAACCAGTGGCGCTGGCCATCATCATTCTGGTGGCTGGGGCATTGTCGTTTACCGAATGGGCTGGTTTTCCTCCTCGTCTTCTCCAAAGATGCCAGAGACACCTACAGAAGGTAGGTTTGCAGCCAGGAGGGGTGGTCTATCATTTGAAGTGTCAGCTGTCATCAGACATCAGTGATGACTCTGTAATATTTATTCATTTATTTATTTATTTATTTATACATTTATTTATACCACTTTATGTCACAGTACATTTCACTGCGTGAAATTTGGGCTGTTCTCCCCGGGAAGAGCATGTCGCCATAAGTGCAGCGCCTACCCTTTTTTTTTCTTTTTTCCTGTCTGTAACTATATTTGTTTCCCTATCAAAGTGGCTTTTTTCTACAGAATTTTGCCAGGATCAACCCTTTTTGTTGCTGTGGGTTCTTTTATGTGTGCTAAATAAAGATGTGCAACACACGGGACCTCGGTTTAACGTCTCATCCGAAAGACTAGCGCCCAGACCATCACTCATGGTCTCATGGATGGGGGAAAAGTTTTGAGCCCATATAGGATTCGAACCAACACACACTCTGATTCAAACTTTTCACTTGTCAATATTATTGTAATCATTGCTACCAGTATCACCTCAGCTATCAGTTCCTCCGCTATAGCCTTTTGATATCATTATCATCACCATAATGATTAATCTTGTCATCATTATGATCAATCTTCATTGTTGTCAGTATCTTAATACATTAATTGAGATTAAAAAAGAAAAACAAAAAAATTTCTACATTTCCTACCTTATAGCTGCACTGCCATAATTCAATCCCAAATGCAAAACCTGCAAAGTTCTTCAAGACCATTCACACATGCACGTGAGCGCGCGCACACACGCATGCATGCACACACACACACACACACACACACACACACAACACACACACACACACACACACACACACACACACACACACGTACACACACACGTACACACGGACAGGATAGCCTAGTGGTCAGAACATTGTGCTCACAATCTGACAACCCAGGTTAGAATCACGTTCAAGGGGATTTTCCCTGGAGTTAACATCAGTGCTCAAGAGTCTTCCAGACTCACAGGGGGGTCTGTGCCTCTAGCCTGATAGAGCTTCAGCATATGGTAGCAATTAGTGATGGTCACTGCGTGATGGAAATCTACTGTGTGTAAATCTCAGTGGCAAATCCCGGTTCAGGATTCAGGGGGGGGGGGGGGGGGGGGGGGTCAATTATTCAATCCCAGCAAATCCCGGTTCGGGACTAAGAGGGTTAAGTTAATGGTGGGCAAACAAGTCACACACACAAAATCTCACTGTGGATGAACCTCAGAGCCTCTAGCCAAAAGAACAAAAATGTTGAAAAAATAAAATATTGACAGAGAAGTATCAAGAGCCAAGTAAAATAATAATAATAATAATAATAATAATAATACATGGAATTTATATCGCGCTATATCTTGCAAAAACAAATCAAAGCGCTTGCACTCGACCCTCAAAACAAACAAGCAACCAATGACAATAAATATTTCTAGCAAATTCGAAAGCACACACACACACACACACACACACACACACACGGAAAGGTTGAATGATGGAATGCAACTGACGTGTGTGTGTAGCAGGAGAGAAAGGGAGTGCCCCCAAGACCCCAGGGAAAGAGGTGGCCGTGGAGAAATTGGACAAGGCCCCCAGTCAGGGAGTGGAGGACAGCAAAGTGACCGAGGTGACCATGGACCTCATGGTGGATAACAAGGTCAGCTGTAGATAATTTAGAGATGTGTGCATCATCATCATCATCGTCGTCGTCGTCGTCGTCGTCATCATCACCATCGTAGTCGTCATCATCATCATCGTCATCATCATCATCATCATCATCATCATCATCATCATCATCATTCGTTTTGTCGTTGATGTTTTTAGTATTATTTTTGTCAGCATCGTTATCGTTGGTGTCATCATTAACGTTGTCATCATCATCATCAGTGTGAACATCATCACTCACAGCTCAGTCAGTTTCCTCCCTACTTTCAGATCCTCTCAGCGGCTAATTATTCCATCCCATCCTAGCCCAGATGGGGCCAGCTGGTGCTAATTGTAGCAGGAACTGACCACATTCGAACTGGGGAAAAGGAAGGGGTGTGCTAAATAAGTATAGCACTCTGGACTGAGTGATGTCGGATGAGACTCGAAACCGAGGCCCCGTGTGCGAATGCACGCAGAACATCTTGCGCACACGTTAAAACCCCGTTCCACCTTTCGGAAGAGTAGGCCATCGTGTGCCGGTAGGAGCGGATGACAAAATTATAACAAACCAGCATGCACACAGGTGTCGTGTTTAGACACCATCCCTGAGGAAAAATTGGGGAGTTGGAGTCCCAGAGCGGCTCGGGGCTGTAGGTATATGGCAAAGCCCAGGCTTTGCGCTCTAAAGTGTACAGCAGCAACAAGACAACAACAGTTGATCATCGTTGTTCGTCGTTGATCTTTGCGCCTGGTGGCAGCATGATCTGTGGCTCTGTAGGTCAAATGCAAGCGCTTTGATTTGTTCTTACAAGAGATAGCGCTATACAAATTCCATGTAATAATAAAAAAAATAATAATTTGTGTGCTGTGCACTGTTATCAACTTTATCGTTAACTGTCAGGGTTACAAGTGTTACGTGGCCCAGGCAAAAAGCGTTGTCAGTAACATCTGGATTGGGTGTAAGCAAAAGTGCCAAGGTCTACATTAAAATGTCATGTTTTGATAAATATATATATATCATACGGGGATCACCATCATTCTTGACAAGCTCCTAGTGTACTGAACAAGTTTTTTTCAAAATTTGTTTTAACATTCTCCACAAAAGAAGAAAAATCCTGTGAAATCAGAGAATGGCCACCCATATCATAATTATGTTGGGCTATTTGAAAACAGTCTGACAAGTTACATGCAGTCTTCTCATCTAGTGTGTATGTCTGGAATTTCTGTAATAGGAATTCCCTCTTTTCTATCCTTCTCTTTGTTTCAGCCTCATTCCTATTCTTCTGGTCACCTATTTTTTTGTCTATTTTCTGCCTTCTTGGTCCGTTCTCTTGCCTTTTTTTCCAGAACGACTTTAAAAAATAAAAAAAAATAAAAAGTTCTCTCCCATGCCCAAGTCAGATGCACTGGGCCTGACTTGTCAGACACTTTATGGCAGCACTACACATTTTCACTCGTGTGACAGATAACAATGGTTGCTGTCAGAGCGTTCGACAAAGAAGATATTTCTCGGTGATTCCTTGCGTATATGCCAAACAAGATAGCATTGTATATATTTTGGATGAACCCCAGATCTATCTATCTATCTATCTATCTATCTATCTATCTATCTATCTATCTATCTATCTATCTATCTATCTATCTATCTATCTATCTATCTATCTATCCCTTAGTCTGGTGACCGTGGAGGCACCCCTGAAGACTTGACAACCAGTTCCCTCCATTCCAGATACGAGATGTGAAAATGCACAACTGTAGTGTCAGTCAGTATCAGTTTTTCTCAAGGTCGATGTCAGTTTTGTCATTATTGGTTTGTATTTTAGGGTGTTTTTTCTTGTCAGTTTCTTTTTTTGTTTTGGTTTTGGTTTTGGTTTTCTTCTTTTTTTGGTGGGTGGGGTAGGAGGCTGGAGTTGGTCAGCATCACCATCAGCTTTGATCACGAATTGACTTTGTTGGGGGGACGGTGTTTCAGAAGTACAGCCTGTTCACGCGGCAGACGACGCCCAAAGCAGCAGGGGGGACAGGGGCAGGGGCAGGGGCGGGGGCAGGGGTGTCCCCACTGACGGTGCTGCTGCTGCACGGCAGCGCCTTCACCTCCCAGGACTGGAGCACCATCAAGACCCTGCAGCACCTGGCTCTGTGGGGCTACAAGGCCGTGGCTGTGGACCTTCCAGGTAGGTTTGGGGGGGAGGTGGGGGGTGTTTGGTGTGTGTGGGGTGGGGGTGTGTGGGGGGGTGAGGGTGTGGGGGGAGGTGGGATGGGGGGAGGGTGTGTGGGTGTGGAGGGGGTGTGTGTTTGGGGGTGGGGGTGTAGTGTGTGTGTGTGGGGGGGGGGGGGTGTTCAGTTCTTCAGTTTAACATCCTTCCACAAAATAGTGATATCAGATGTACTGTGTGTGTGATGTGTGTGTGTGTGTGTGTGTGTGTGTGTGTGTGTGTGTGTGTGTATGTGTGTGTGTGAGAGTGAGAGAGAGAGACAGAGAGGGAGAGAGAGAGAGAGAGAGAGTCAGTGAATGAGTGTGTGAGTGAGTGAGTGACTGTGTGTGTGAATGTGTGTGTGTGTGTGTACTCATGCGCGTATGTGTTTGAGTCTGAGCACGCGTAGTGTGCGTGCGTGCGTGTGTGTGTGGTGTGTGTGTGTGTGTGTGTGTGTGTGTGTGTGTGTGTTGTGTGTGTGTGTGTGTGTCTTCATTTTAACATCTATCCACTAAAAAGTGATTTTAGACAAGTGAATGGGAAGGAAAAGAGATAAAAAGGAATGTTGGTGTGTTTGTGTGGACAGGTGAATGGAGAATAATAGAAAAACAAAACAAACTCAGTACAGTGTGTGTGGGGGGTGTATGTGGGATGGTGTATGTGTGTGTGTGTGTGTGTGTAGTTTTGTGTTTGTGTGTGTGTGTGTGTGTGTGTGTGTGTGTGTTGTGGTGTGTGTGTGTGTGTGTGTGTGTGTGTGTGTGTGTGTATCACTATATGTATGAGTACAGGTAGTACAGTGCAGTATGAGTGCAGTTATCCCGATGGGTGTTTCCAAACTTGTACAAAAGATTCAAACAACTCCTCTTTTGGATATTTTTTTAAGGAGGAGAAGATGACTGCAAGGTAGGGGAGAGGGAGGGGACAGGTCATTGAGGGGGGGGGGGCGGGTATTTACTTGCTTTCTCTTTTTGGAATCCAAAGCTGTATAAAAACAGCAGTGCGTGGATTAGTCTGGCTAGGGGGGGGCCACATGGTGACATAGCGTTAAATACACTTTCCTTGGGAGTGTGGATCGATTCGGTCGGTGGATTTCCATAAAAAAGCAACAACAGCAACACATTATAGGCTCACTGCTTGTCTGAAGGGGTTGTTGTTGTGAGGCAGACGTACAGCAGATGGGGACACCAGGTGTGGTTTTTTAGCGTGGAGGGGGGGTGGGGGTGGGTGGGATGGGAACAGATGGTGCTCAATGTTTCTGGACTGGAGTGTTGGGGGGAAAAGATAAAGTGTGGAGGAAGTGTTGAATAAAGCAAGTATTGATTTTGAGACTAGAGCTGTGTGTGTATGGTTTAAAAATTTTTTTTTTTTTTTTTTTAATTTTTTTTTGTTCTTTTATATCAAGGATGTGTGTGTGTGTGTGTAGTGTGTGTTGTGTGTAGTGTAGTGTATGTGTGTGTGTGTGTGGTGTGTGTGTGTGTGTGTGTGTGTGTGTGTGTGTGTGTGTTTGTGTTGGTGTGTTGTGTGTGGTGTAGTGTTGTGTGTGTGTATGTGTGTGTGTGTAGTGTATGTGTGTGTGTAGTGTTGTGTGTGTGTAGTGTGTGTGTATGTGTGTGTAGTGTTGTGTATAGTGTTTAGTGTGTGTAAGTATGTGTGTATAGTGTGTATGTGTGTAAGTGTAGGTAATTGTAGTTTTGTGTTTCTGCTCACTACTATGTGTCTAAACACGACACCACTGAACATGATTTTTTGTCATCTAATCTTACTGCATGAATGACCTACTCTTCAGAGAGGCAGACCAGGTTTTAACATGTGCACAAGATGTTCCGTATGGGTACGCATACAACACGACCTCAGTTTATAGTCTCGTCCAGAGGGTTTTCAGGGAGTGGGAGTATGTACTGACATTGACTCCAGGGGGGGAAAGAACCCCCCCCCCTGAACACATACAGGTCTGAGTGATGGTTCAAACCTGGGCTGTGTCAAATTACAAGCACAACACTCTAACCACCACTACACTATCTCCCCATCCACCCATCCCCACCTCCCATCCTTGCTGGGACTTGTTGTTGTTGTTGTTGTTGTTGTTGTTGTTCCCCAGCTTAACACTCTGGGGGGTCACCCAGAATGTGCACTCTGACTCACTCATCCCACCTGGGAATCACTGTGAGATCGAAATTGCACACACTGAATGAGAAGTTTGCGTGTATGACCGTTTTCAAGTACCTCGCCATATAGGCAGCCATACTCCGACTTCAGAGGATTTATTCTCCTTTGAAGGAGAGTGCAGGTTGTTCTGTTAAGAGCTTGTCATGGCTGAAGGCAATCTCAACACAACATTTTACAACATCACAACATTTTATTGTAGGCTTTGGCAATGAGCTGACATCAATAACTGACACAACTTTTGGCCTAGGCCAGCTGGGACTTTAATTAATACAATCAACCAGGGAACTCCAGAAGTGGAGGCTTAGGTCGTTCTTGAATAGACTGACACATTTTGTCATGCTGGAGGATATCTGTGACGCTCCACCACGAAATGAGTCGCTTAGCACCTGACCCACTTTTCCGCTAGGAGCCATTTTAGGCAGGTGGGGGTCAGGTTGTCGATTTTGAGATTTTGATTGGTTGTAAAACTGTAGCCATTATTGTACCTTGTGGTGACATATCAAGGCATGATTTTGTTACTTTTTGCTTTTAAACACATTTTGAAAGTACCCAAGCCCTCATTCTGACCACCTGTTACAATGTTAAACTTGTCCGTTTCTCATTTTGTCACGTTCTGCAGTGTATCATTTCAATTTGTATCAACTGTTCATAGAATTGTCCTATTTTCAATCTTTTCTTCTTTTTCTTAGTATTGAATAGCCTTCTTAATTGCAGATAAATAACATGTCAGTAACTAAAAAAAAAAAAGCTCTGGTGCATAAAAATGTGACTCAATATGTGGTGGAGCGTCATATATTTTGGTTTCTGTTTTATTTGTACATAGGGGGTGAGATAGCTAAGTGGTCAGAGCGCTTGCTTTCCCCCAGTCAAGTTAAGCAGCGTCAAGCGTGGTTACCAGTTGGATGGGTGACCATTTGCACGCCCTGGCTTCAGCACAGTCCCCCCAGTTCACCCAGCTGTAAATAGGCACCTGCCCTCTTTAGGGTCAGGGAAGGTAAAGCAGCGAGGGAGAGGAGATGGGCGCCGCCCTCAACATGCTGGCCCCTAGAGAAGCTGAGGTCTCTGACGCCTTGCTCCCCTACGACCGACCACCTAGGTTCTGGGACACCTACCTATCCTTTTAATCGCAGATAAATAACATGTCAATAACTATATAAAAAAAAAAATCAAGCTCTGGTGCATAATAATGCAACTCATTATGTGGTGGAGCGTCACAAGTAACATGTCAATAACTAAAGAAAAAATCAAGCTCTGGTGCATAATAATGCAACTCATTATGTGGTGGAGCGTCACAAGTAACATGTCAATAACTATATAAAAAAAAATCAAGCTCTGGTGCATAATAATGCGACTCATCGTGTAGTGGAGCAGTGACATTTTTTCAATTTCTGTTTATATCTGCACCCAAAACAGGCTTCGGGAAGAGTGCGGCGCTATCTGCCAGTAGAGAAGCGTTCATGCAGGCCCTGGTGGGCGCTCTGGGGGGGAGGGAGGTGGTGATCGTCAGCCCCTCCATGAGTGGGGGCTTCTCCCTGCCTTACCTGTTCAGCGATGCCGCCCTCAAGGCTCCCCCTGCCAAGGTGGTGGCCTACGTGCCTGTGGCCCCGGTGCAGACTGGGCCTTCACCCACAACTACCCCAAAAGTCAGGTGAGACTTCTTTTTGTGTGGGTGTGTGCGGGGTGGGGGGGGGGGGGGGGGGGGGGGGGGGGGGGGGTGGGTGTGTGGGTGTGGTGTTGTGTGGTGTGTGTTCTCTTTGTGTGTGTGTGTGTGTTCTCTCTGTGTGTGTGTGTGTGTTTTTGTGTGTGTGTGTGTGTGTCTGTGTGTGTGTGTGTG
>CM060345.1:27118523-27121023 GCA_030674155.1 Stramonita haemastoma
TTTTGTGTGTGTGTATGGCTTCCTTTCAGTTGATTCTGGGTTTGCTATGGAGGCGGTTACAATATTGAACAATGTTGTGTTTCAGAATGAAGGATTTGTACAATGTTCAATGGAGATTTGAAATAAATGGGTAACAAGGTACTATATTGAATGTGCTTTGTGTGTGTGTGTGTGTGTGTGTGTGTATGTTCATGAGTGTGTGTGTGTTGTGTGCATGTGTGTGTGTGTTGTGTGTGTGTGCATTTGTGTGTGTGTGTGTGTTGTGTGCATGTGTGTGTGTGTGTGTGTGTGTGTTCGTGTGTGTGTGTGTGTGTGTGTTTCGTTTTAGTATTGAGCTGCATACGGTGAACTGATTTTTCAATCACAAAAAAAAAATGTATTCCTTGGCTAGAGCTCGGAGGTTCACCAATGGTAAGATTTTTGCGTATGCGACCGTTTTTGCCCACCACTAAGGAAGCCACACTCTGACTTCGGGTATGATATCTAAACATGATACCGGTGCATGCAGTTTTTGGCTTTTAATTTTTGCCAGCCATTCTTACTGGTATGCACTAGCCTACACTTCTGAAAGGGGCAACTAGTTTCATGTGTGAGCGAGATATTCTGCATGCGTTTGCACATGCGTTTGACCCGTTTTTCCCACCATTAAAGTGACTGTTAAGGAAGAGATGGGAGGACAACATCAGTGAACGGACAGGCCTAGAACTCAACAAAACTTTGAGAAAGGCAGAACAGAGAGAGAGGAATGGAGGGAACTGGTTGTCAAGTCTTCAGGGGTGCCCCCACGGTCACCAGACAGACAGACAGACAGACAGACACAGACAGACAGACAGACAGACAGATAAAGTGACCCGTATTCTGACTTCGGAGAGGTGAGGATGTATAAAATGTCTTCTGCTGACAAGCAAAGAAACACTTCTGAAAACGCTACATTCACTTCAACAAATCAAATGTGAGCTTTCACAACATCTGTTTATTGCTCTGTAGAAAAAGAACATGCTCAAAACAAAAGGTGCTACTTATTCTGCTCTGGCACTTGAAGTGGTCACTACCTGGTACAGCACCACAGTAAAATATCTATAATTATAAAGGTGATGATAGTACATAACAATAACAATAATGCCATCATGCATACCAATCTGATTATTGCACATAATTTACATCAAAATTAAAAAGAAATTCTTTCCGCATTTCAAAAATAACGGACAAACAGCACTTCAATATCAAAGCATGCAAAGGAATGCTTACAATGCAATAAACCGAAAGCATTAACAAAAGTAACAACAGCAGTTCTTCCGTTTCATGGTGAATGTGCGTAAAGCAAACAGTATCTAGCTTTCAGACTCACCTCTGAGCAACCTCATTATAACATGTTTACAAAACAAACAAAACCAGAAAACCCACCAGGAAAATGCAGACCTGAATCAGTATGTCAGACAATACATTTCATGTAAACAAATTTCCTATCGCTGATGAAAATTTCTATCACTGATGAAAATTCCTATCGCTGATGCACATGGCACTTTGAAGAAACTAGCCCATGTAATTTTATAATGTTATCAATGTTATCAGGTGCACTACATGAAAGGAAATTGCCAAGTGACACAAATTATGAATTATTAATCATCAATCCAGTCCGTGTCTAAACAAAGGAAGCCTGTGTAATTGTCTATACTTGTGTGGTGTGTGTTAATGTGTGTGTGTGTGTGTATTTTAGGCACTATATGTCCAGTTATTAACTAAAACACAATTTCTCAAGAATCACTTTATCTTCAGAAATTTTTCAAGACATGATTATACAAGCAAGGACACTGCCCATACTCAGCTCCCCATAACAACAACAACAATGCACAATATCCAAGAGCTCTCAAAGGCAATGATTACTTTCAGTCAGATTTTGCTATTTGCATAACTGAACTTTAAAAAAGTGTTGTTGTTTTTTTTTAATTGAAACTCATTTAGAAGCACCTACAAAGTACTGATGTTAAAATTTGATACAAATCACAATTTTTTGTAAAGCTCTCTCTCTCTCTCTCTCTCTCTCTCTCTCTCTCTCTCTCTCTCTCTCTCTCTCTCTCTCTCTCTCTCTCTCTCAGGATACAAACTGCACAAAAGAGTGCAACTCTCTAGTCAACAGAATATCCTGCCCCCATAACAGAATTCTCTCTCTCTCTATGCATTCTCTTACCCGATGGGTTGCATTGTGCCTGGTCATCTCCTGTGCTTGTGACTTCACAGGACAACAGTCAACACATTCTGACTTCAGAGCACCTCTTTTTTTTTATGTACAGGATGCATGCTGGGTATGTTCGTGTTTCCAAAATCCACCAAACACTGACATGAATTATGAGATTTTTAAAATGCACATTTGCTTTTCTGCATGTGTATATCACAAAGGGAGTGAAGGCACTGGCAGGTCTGCACTTAAGCTGACCTGGGAGATCGTAAAAATCCCCATCCTTGATTCACCACGCACCGTGGCTAAGCTTCAAACCCAGGA
>CM060345.1:27126023-27128523 GCA_030674155.1 Stramonita haemastoma
GAAGGTTGTGTTTGACATAGAAATGTTTGTATTTTTGATGGGTGTGTGTGTGTGTGTGTGTGTGTGTGTGTGTGTGTGTGTGTGTGTGTGTGTGTGTGTGTGTGTGTGTGTGTGTGTGTGTGTGTCTCTGTGTGTGTGTGTGTGTGTGTGTGTGTGTGTGTGTGTGTGTGTGTGTGTGTGTGTGTGTGTGTGTGTGTGTGTGTGTTTTAACACTTTTCGTTTCCTGTGGATGCATGTATACATATGAATACAGGCATGCATACAATATATGCTACTCTCTCTCTCTCTCTCTCTCTCTCTCTCTCTCTCTCTCTCTCTCTCTCTCTCTCCTCTCTCTCTCTCTCTCTAAACACACAGTGCGAGTTATTTGCAGATGATACAACTATCCATACCAATCATTCTCAATTGAATGACGTTACATCTGCTCTGCAAGAAAGTATTCACTGCCTGCTTCGATGGTCAGAGTTAAATCATATGAGTCTTCATCCCAAAAAAACTAAGTACTTAATTATAACAACTCGACAAAAGCGACAAAATCTTTCAAACAATTCTACGGCTATCTATATTAATAACAACAAAATTGATGAAGTAGACCATCATAAAATTCTTGGAATTACAATTGACAATAACCTTTCTTGGATGTACCACATCTCTGCATTATGCAAAAAAGTATCTAAATGTGTACACCAGTTATCTAAAATAAAGCATTTCTTAGACCTAAACGCTAGGAAAATGTTTTTCAATGCATATATTATATCCCATATGAGTTATGCTTCAACGATTTGGGATTCGGCTAGCGCAAATGTTCTCAAGCCATTGTTCAGTGTGCATAGACGAGCTCTAAAACTTGTTCTCTTAAAATCTTCATCATTAACCATTTCTGACTATAAAGCACTTGACATTCTTCCATTAAGATCCAAGCTTAAGCATAATAAGGCAGTGTTTATGTATAAAATCATGTCCGGTTTAGCTCCCCCCTTGCTTCAAAACAGATTCACAATCAATGTCAATCGTCATGCCAATAAGATAATGGTGCCACTTCCAAGAATTGACTTATTTAAATCCACTCTCACATATTCTGGTGGTACACTATGGAATGAGATATCAACCCTCAACCTTCACAAAGCTTGCAGTGTTTCTGTTTTTAAAAAAGTTTATCACGTACATCTTATGGACAATATATCACTATTTTGATGAAATTGATTTCAATTTGCAACACCATTAATAACTAGTATCATGTAATTTCAATCATGTGTAAGTATTACGTCAACTCTTAATCACCCCCCCCCCCCAGTACTTTTGTCCCCTCTTTATTCTCCCTCCTTCTCTTTCCCTACCACCACCCTCCCCTCTCTACACCCCTCTCGCTCCAGGGTTGTCTTTTGTCTCTCTGTCTTCCTGCCTATCTCTCTGCCTGTTCTACTGTCTCCCTGTCTGTTCTATTTCTGTCTGTCTGTCTGTCTGTCTGTCTGTCTGTCTGTCTGTCTGTCTGTCTGTCTGTCTGTCTGTCTGTCTGTCTGTCTGTCTGTCTGTCTGTCTGTCTGTCTGTCTGTCTGTCTGTCTGTCTGTCTGTCTGTCTGTCTGTCTGTCTGTCTGTCTGTCTGTCTGTCTGTCTGTCTGTCTGTCTGTCTGTCTGTCTGTCTGTCTGTCTGTCTGTCTGTCTGTCTGTCTGTCTGTCTGTCTGTCTGTCTGTCTGTCTGTCTGTCTGTCTGTCTGTCTGTCTGTCTGTCTGTCTGTCTGTCTGTCTGTCTGTCTGTCTGTCTGTCTGTCTGTCTGTCTGTCTGTCTGTCTGTCTGTCTGTCTGTCTGTCTGTCTGTCTGTCTGTCTGTCTGTCTGTCTCTCTCTCTCTCTCTCTCTCTCTCTCTCTCTCTCTCCCTCTCCCTCTCCCTCTCTACCTCACTCCTCCTCTCCCCCCCCCTCTCTCCCTTCTTCTTTTCCCCCTTCCCCAACTTTTCTCTCTTCCCCCCACCATTATGTTTGTCTCTTATGTAAAGCGTTTCTATTTCACTGAACTGTCTAGGTGCACATTATATTTCAGATTTATGATGAAACCTTTGTATAATCTTGGGTATGTTATGATTTTGCTCACTTGACTTAAGTATGTACTAACTTGTATAATTGTAGTTCTTATTGTTTCCCTGATCCTTTTTTTTTTTTTTTTTTTTTTTTTTTCCTCTCTCCTCTTCCCCCTCCTCTTACTCCTCCTCTCCCTCTTTCTCTCTACTCTATTTTTCTCTTTTCTTTGTCCATTTCTTCTTACCCTCTCCAGGAGCTGAAAAAGATAATAACAGCCCGCAACTTATTCCTCTCACTCCCTCCCTCTCTCTCTTTTCAAATGTTATAGCTTTATGCTCAAATCATACGATTGGTTGATTTATTCACCAAATTTTGATTTTCATAGCTTTATACTTGAATTATGCATTTGGATTAATTGGTTGATCGATTCACTTTTTTTTTTTCTTTTTTTTTTTTTAAAAGAGGGCTGGATGAAAACAAGCCA
>CM060345.1:27133523-27199927 GCA_030674155.1 Stramonita haemastoma
CCCTAGTCACCTAGCATTGATTACCAATGAACAGATGAAAAGGCTTTATCATCAAAAAGTTCAAGGTTCAAGGTTGGGTCCCCAGGGTCAAATCATGTACATGATATTATCACACACACACACACACACACACACAAAGGTGGGACAAAGTGTATTGTGTCACTGCTTCCCGGGTTCAGGACATTGACTGATGCCAGGTTGTCATGAGAAAGTTGGAAAGGATCATCATCTGAAGACTAGGCAACCTCGCGCGTGTAATGCATTATAGGCCTATGCCTATTGTGATTGGGACACTTGCAGGTGAGGAGGAAAGGTGTTCGCGGATTTATTTTTTAATTCAAACCAACCAATTTTTTCTTTAAAAAAAAAACTATGCAAAATCACATGAAGCGTACGTCAGGAGCTCCAAAAATTACTTTTATTGGGATGCTATGGTAAGTGTTGTCAGTGTGGCAGAGAGAAAATGGGCAACAAATTAGACCTAACGCTGGATTGTGGCCTTGCGGTACAGAGTATGTCAGTGTCGGTGGGCTGGTTGTAGGTTGCTATCAACAACCTCTTACGATCTGTGAGCTGCTTTCAGCAGCCAATCAAACAGATTACTCTCTGCACTGCTACAGTCACGAGGAAAAATCGTCTGAATCTCATTGTACAGCCGAAAGCTGTAATACTCAGAAGATTGCACCCAGCGACTTACCTTTTTGCCTCCCCACACAGCTGTGAACTTCCTTTGATTAGAGTTATCTCCCTCCCCTCTCTGTTTACAAAGCAGTCCTAGGCTATGAGGGGGGAAAATCTGTGTGTGTGTGTGTGTGTGTGTGTTGTGTGTGTGTGTGTGTGGTGTGTGTGTGTGTGTGTGTGTGTGTGTGTGTGTGTGTGTGTGTGTGTGTGTGTGTGTGTGTGTGTGTGTGTGTGTGTGTGTGTGTGTGTTGTGTGTGTGTGTGTGTGTGTTTTGTGTGTGTGTGTGTGTGTGTGTGTGTGTGTGTTTTGTGTGTGTGTGTGTGTGTGTGTGTGTTTTGTGTGTGTGTGTGTGTGTGTGTGTCTTTTTAGTATTTTCTTTTGGTTTTTGTTGTTATTGTTGCTGCTTGTATTATCTATAGGCATATTTTATTTATAAGGCTGTTGAAATCATGTTAGTTAATGTTGGTGAAATATTTTGGTGGGTTTTTTGCTTTTTTTTTTTCTTTTTTTTTTCAGGTTTCTTTTCTGCTTTTGGTTTTTTGTTATTTTCTTTAGATAGATGGCTTGATGAAAAAAAAGCAAATCAGTGCTTATTCAATATACCATCTGGAAATAAAAATTTGATTTGATTTGATTTCACACACACACACACACACACACACACACACACACACACACACACACACACACACACACACACACACACACACACACACACACACACACACACACACAGATTGACATAAGTTGCCAAGACACAAAACAAATCAAGACTTTTCTCACCACAGTAGAATTTATTTTATAATATTTAAAAATACATAGAAAAGTTCATATAAACATGTATACTTTTTCTATGCAATTAACAATTGTACTCTAACAGACGTAGTTTATGATAATATAAAAAAAAACCAGATCATTTGATGTGATTTGAGAAAAAGACCCCATCTCCCCACACAAATTATCCTATAAGTGATTACAATTTGCTTGTTAATTTACATTTCGTTTCATTAAAAAAAAAATTCTTCAGAAATACAACAAAAAGATAAAAAGGGAAACACACGTGCACATCTATAGCATTAAAATTATGCACACATTTTTGTATGCTACATTTCTCTGTTGTATGTTACATTTTCTTGTCAATTTACATTGCATCTCATTTAAAAATGTAACACACACACACACACACACACACACACACACACACACACACACACACACACACACACACACACACACACACACACACACACACACCTGATCTACTCCTTTCCTTAAAAATTATAGGCTTTCAGTCTTTCAGTACATTTTTTGTGAAACATGTTGGTGCAAAATCTGCCACCAATCTTTCAGCAGAAGATCAATACACAAATTTGCCACCAACATCAACTCAAATCATTTTTATCAATAAAAATAGAAATCACATTGTCGGGTTTGCTATTCCATTTCATATTTGATTTGAAAAGACACAAGACCCCTTCTCCCCAAATACTTTCCACACCATTATCCAGACCGTTTCACTTTTCTAGTCTCTCTACATTTGGTAAGATTTAGAGAAAAAAAAAACCAAGACCCCCCCCCCCCCCCCCCCCAAAAAAAAAATCAAAGGCATACTTTACACACTACAAGACAAAGCATGAAGATGTGTTGGTGTAAAATCTGCATCTATCTTCTAGCAGAAGATCAGTTCACAGATTTGCCACCAACATCATCTGAACTGATGCCATGCAATATTAATGGCAATCACAGCACCAGATTTTCTTTTTTTTCACATTTGATTGATGTCAATAAACACACACGAAAAACCTCCCCACATACTTTTTTTTCCATTTTACATAATGTCACATTTTTCTTGTCAATTTACATTTAATTTCATTATTCAAAAACATACAAACAAAATCAGGTACATAGACTTTTAAGATTATATACCTTTAGTCTTTTAAACACACTTTATAAAAAATATGTTGGGTGGAAAATCTCCCATCAATCTTCCACCAGAAGATCAATTTACAAATCTGCCACCAACATCATCTAAACTCATGTCACCCAATATCACTGGCACTCACAGGACCACCTAGTTTTTTTTTGTTTTATTTTTTTTTACATTTGATGTGATGTAACCCACATCCACCCCCCCCCCCCCCCAGCCCCCCCCCCCCCTCCCCACCTCTTTGGAAATACTTTACCATTATACAAAATGCTACATTTTTCTTGTCAATTTACATTTGATCTCATAAAAAATATATATATGATATGAAAAAAAAAATAATAATAACAACAACAACAACAACAATAATTTTTTAAAAAACAGGCACATGTTTTCCACCTCTTTACTTAAAATCATATGCCTGAATTTCACATTCAACTTTTGTCAAATATGTTGGTGTAAAATTTACCATCAATCTTCCAGCAAAATTTCAATTCAAATTTGCCACCAACATCAACTCAAGTAATTTTTTTCATTAAAAAAATATATTGTCAGGTTTGCTGTTCCATTTCATAATTGATTTGATAAAGACAAAAGTCCCCTTCTCCCCACACACTGTCCACACAATCATATTATTCAGACCATTAGATTTTTCTAGTCACTCTACATTTGATACAATTTAAAAAAACAAAACAAAACCAAAAGACCTAGGCACACTTTCCACACCACAAGACATATAGTATGAAGATGCGTTGGTGTAAAATCTGCATCTATCTTCTAGCAGAAGATCAGTTCAGATTTGCCACCAACAACATCTAAACTCATGCAGTGCAATATTAATGGCAATCACACACCAGATTTGTCTTCACATTTGATGTGATGTATAAGAAAAAAAATGTCAAAAAAAGTCTGCCAATATACTTTCTCTGCCATTGTACAAAATGCTATATCTTTCTTGTCAATTAACATTTCATCTCATTATCTAAAAAAAAAATTATTTTTTTAAAGCAAGCAAACAAATGAAAAACATGACAGGCACAATTTACTTTGATTTTGAATATCATATATCTTTACTCTTTCATATACACTTTTTTTTTGTAAAATATGGTGTAAAATCTGCCATCAACCTTCCAGCAGAAGATCAATTCACAAATTTGCCACCAACATCAACTCAAATCATTTTTATCAATAGAAATCACATCACCAGCTTTGCTATTCATTTCATATTTGTTTTGAAGAGACAAAAGTCCCCTTCTCCCAACACACTTTCCACAGCATTATACAGACCATTTCACTTTTCTAGTCACTCTAAATTAAATTGATAAAATAAATAAAATATAAACTCTCCAGGCACATTTTAAACACCACAAGATATTACAGTATGAAGATTTGTTGGTGTAAAATCTGCATCTATCTTTTAGCAGAAAATCGGCTCACAAATTTGCCACCAACATCATCTAAACTCTTACAATGCAATGTTAATGGCAATCATGGCACCAGATTTCTATTTTGTTTTCATATTTGATGTGATGTTAAAAAAAATTAATACAAAAAAAAGAAACAAAGGACAGAAAAAAGAAAAAAAGAAAGAAAAAAAAGCTAAAGTCTCCCAACATACTTTCCCTACCATTGTACAAAATGCTACATTTTTCTTGTCAATTTACATTTCATTTCATTACTAGAAAACAAAACAAACAAAAAAAGGAGGAAAAAACCACAGGCTCATGTTATCTACTCCTATCCTTAAAATCATATACCTGAAGTCTTTCACATGTTTTGTAAAATATGTTGGTGTAAAATTTGCCCTTAATCTTCCAGCAGAAGATCAATAAACAAATTTGCCACCAACATCATTTAAACTCCTGCCAGGCAATATCACAGGCAATCACAGCACTGGCTCCATTTTTGGTTTTACATTCAGTGTTATGTAGAAAAAAGGAAAAAAAAGAAATTAAGAGAAAACCTCTCTGGAAACAGTTATACACCATTGTAGAGTATGCTACATTTTTGGGTCATTTACATTTTATCTCATTATTTAAAAAAAAGAAAAAGAAAACAAAAGAAAAGAAAAGCAAAAAACACAGGCACATGCTATTCACTCCAATACTTAAAATCATATACCTGAAGTCTTTCAAAGACATCTTCTGTAAAACATGTTGGTGTAAAATTTACCATCAATCTTCCAGCAGAAGTTCAAAACACAAATTTGCCACTAACACCAACTCAAGTCATTTTTATCAATAAAAATAGAAATCACATTCTCAGATTTGCTAATCATTTCATAACTGATTTAAAAAGACAACAGACCCCTTCTCCCCACATACTTTCCACACCATTATACAGACCATTACATTTTTCTAGTCTCTACATTTGATAACTTAAAAAACAAAAACCTCTGGCAGGCATATTTTACACACCACAAGACATACAGTATGAAGATGTGTAGGTGTAAAATCTGCATCTATCTTCTAGCAGAAGACCAGTTCACAGATTTGCCACCAACATAATCTAAACGCGTGCTATGCAATATTAATGGCAATCACAACACCAGATTTCTTTTGGTTTCACATTTGATGTGATGTGAACCGAAAAATTTCTTTAAAAAAAAAAAAAAGAAATACAAAATTCCAGCATACCTTCCCTGCCATTTTACAAAATGCTACACTTTCTTGCTAAATTACATCTATCTCATTAATAGATTTTTTAAAAAAAAACATAACAGGCAAATTTTATTTCCTTTGACTTTTTAAGATCATATACCTTTTATTCTTCACGATACATTTTTTGTAAAACATGTTGGTGTTAAATCTGTCATCAATCTTCTAGCAGAAGATCAATATACAAATTTGCCACCAACATCATCTACATTCATGCCATGCAATGTCACAGGCAATTACAGGACCATTTATGCTTTGTTTTTACATTTGGGGTGATGTATAAAACAAAACAAAAACAACCCCCCACCCCCCAAAATGAACCCCCTCTCTCCACATACTTTTGTACAAAATGCTACATTTTTCTTGTCAACTTGCATTTCATCTCATTATTACCAAGCAAAACAAGAAACAAAAACAAAAGAAAAACAAAACACAGGCACAGGTTATCCACTCCTAAACTTAAAATCACATACCCGAAGTCTTTCGCAGGCATTTTTAGTCAAATTTGCCATCAATCTTCTAGCAGAGGATCAATATACAAATTTGCCACCAACATCATTTAAACTCTTGTTAGGCAATACTAAGGGCAATTACAGGACCACCTATGCTTTTGTTTTTACATTTTGGGTGATGCAACATTTTTTTTTCAAAACAACAAATGAAACAAAAAAATAAAACAACCCCCCTCTCTCCATATACTTTCTGCACCCTTATACAAAATCCTCCATTTTTCATGTCAATTTACATTTCATCTCATTACTAGAAAACAAAACAAGAAACAAAAAAAGGATAAGCAAAACACAGGCACATGTTATCTACTCCCATCCTTAAAACCATATACCTGAAGTCTTTCACATGTTTTGTAAAATTTGTTGGTGTCAAATCTGCCATGGATCTTCCAGCAGAAGACCAATTCACAAATTTGCCACCAACATCATTTTTTAAACTCCTGCCAGGCAATATCACAGGCAATCACAGCACTGTCTCTGTGTTTGTTTTCACATTCAGTGTTATTTAAAAATTAAAAATTAAAAAACTATCTGGAAATATAATACACCATTGTAGAGTATGCTACATTGTTTTGTCAATTTACATTTTATCTCATTATTAAAAGAAAAAAGCAGAAAAGAAAAAAGCAAAGAAAACATGGGCACATATTATCCACTCATACTTAAAATCATATACCTGAAGTCTTTCACAGACATCTTTTGTAAAATGTGTTGGTATAAAATTTACCATCAATCTTCCAGCAGAAGATCAATAAACAAATTTGGTGCCAACATCAACTCCTTTTTCTGAATAAAAACAGCAATTACATCTCTAGCTTTGCTATTCATTTCATTTTTGGTTGAAAAGACAACAGACCCCTTCTCCCCACACACTTTCCACACCATTATACTGACCAATATATTTTTCTAGTCACTCTACATTTGATACAATTAAAAAAATAAATTAAAAAAAACTCAAAGGCACATTTCACACACCACAAGACATAAAGCATGAAGATGTGTAGGTGTAAAATCTTCATCTATCTTCCAGCAGAAGATCAGTTCACAGATTTGCCACCAACATCATCTAAACTCATGCCATGGGGTATTGATGGCAATTACAGCACCAGATTTCTTTTTGTTTTCCTATTAATGTGATACAAAAAAGGGGGGCGGGAAAGAAAACTTCTCCTCACATACTTTCCATTACACAAAATGTCACATTTTTTCTTGTTAATGTAACCCCCCTCACAAAAACGTATTTTTGTTGGGTGTGTTACTAAGCGCTAAGTTCAGTAACTCCCTTGTAGAGTTGAGTGATCGCCCCTTAAAAAAAGAGTGCCTATCGGGATACCTCTGTTTTTTAAATCTCACTTCCTGCCTGGGGCTAGTGAGGGAGAGACGCGTGACAGAGACTCGCTCCTGAGTCTAGATGTTCCCCATTAAGGTTGGTTTATTTCCTTAATTTCGTTTTTGATCACCAACTATCTGTTTAAGCAAATTTCAGCTTAATTCAGAATAGTTTTGGAAGGTTCATGAAATCTATATGTTTGATTTAATTTCACAGGCTTTCAACCTGTGAATTAACAGTGAACGTAACTTCGTACGTATGTGGTACGTGATCGCTTCGAACAAAGGAAGCGTGGGGTGAATTTTGGCGCCATCATGGTCTTTGTTGTATGTTTAATTTTTGGTAGAATATTGTTCAGCTATTATTAAAATGCTGGAAATATTCTAGTGTGGTTTTGCACTACAAATATATATTATGGGTGTGAAGGCCTACTTGATTATTAAGAATTAAGAATTCTGATTTATTTGTAATAAATCATTTAGTAATTCTAAAACAGATGGAATGGCATTGGAATGTCATTGTGGACATTTATTTAAAATAATTTAGTCCCTTTTATTAATGTTTGCACAGTTTCATAGGATGGACCATCATCTGTCCTAAAGTAAATGAGACATGTTGTGAGACAAGTTATTAAAATTATGTAGTAATGATTTTATCATTAGAATTGTGATTTATTTGTGATAAATCACTTAGTAATTTTAAAACAGGTGTAATGGCATTGGAATGTCATTGTGGACATTTATTTAAAATAAATTAGTCCTTCTTAATAATGTTGGTACAGTTTCATAGGATGGACCATCATCTGTCCTAAAGTAAATGAGACATGTTGGGATGCTTGCACAGTTTCATAGGATGGA
Source organism: Stramonita haemastoma (assembly GCA_030674155.1). NCBI lineage: Eukaryota > Metazoa > Mollusca > Gastropoda > Neogastropoda > Muricidae > Stramonita > Stramonita haemastoma. The sequence continues at coordinate 27,141,482 of CM060345.1, forward strand.
CCATCATCTGTCCTAAAGTAAATGAGATATGTTGGGATGCTTGCACAGTTTCATAGGATGGACCATCATCTGTCCTAAAGTAAATGAAACGTGTGTAATACTAACTACTAAAATTATGTAATAATTTTAGAGGTGATGTTAGATTGTTCTGAGAATATTTAATTCTCACAAGAATGGCAAACTGGATAGGGTGAAAGTATATTTTGGTAATTGAGCTTAGTGTTGTAAACAAGCTCAGTGATGGATTGTTTCGTGGTGATGTTTTTTACATTGTATGTTCTTTTGATTACAGGAACATCATCATTGTCATCGTCGTCGTCATCGTCATCTCCTCACACCATCATCCCATCCCCACTCTCATCCTTCTGTGTGCCTGATCGGAGACTGAGCCATTGATTTTTGATGTATGAAAAAACTAGGACAGATTATCTTTTGTTTTTTCTTAATTGTACTTGTAGTACGGTTAGTCATTGGTGTTTTGTGTAATGTGGTAGTGTTGTAGGTTGTGTTGTGGAATATATGTGGTGAACCCAATTCGCTCGGTCTGGAGTCGTATTGAATGAATGGTGTTATTCGTCACATTCAGTGTGTTCAGTGTGGCTGCTGAGTGAGTTGAGGTTAAATAATTTCACTTCACCTACTTTCCTACCTCTTCTATATTTCTTTTCCCTCTATTTTTCTACTATCCTCTTTTCTATCCCCCCTTTATCACTCCCCGGCCCATAAGTAGCTGAGCCCTACTCTTCTTTAGGGTTACTGAAGAAAATAGGAATTATTCTAAAACTCTAAGATTTCCGGTACCGAATTAGACAGAACGGGAATTAGAGTGGCGACTTAGATAATTCCCGTGTAGGACCCTCTACATTTCTGGCGCCCAATGTGGGGCTAGGGAGTGAATTTCCTAGTTTGTTTTGAAGCTGCAACTCCACCGTGAGTGGGTGTTTGCGATCTTTGTGGAATTTTGAATTTCACAAGGTGTAACGTCTTTTGTGTGTGTTTGAAAATTTTATTTTCACTGGAAGTAAAAGTGTAGGCAAAATTAAATTTTTGCAGTGAGCAAAAATTTTGCTCTGAAAAAGAATTTTGTTGTTAGCTTATTTAATTTTTGGCTAACAGTAAGTGAAATTTTTGGTTGAAGAAAATTAGAATTTCACGGGAAGTGAAATTTTGGAATTAGCAAAATTGTGATTTTGCTGAGAGCAGCAATAATGCTCTGAAAATTTTTGTCGTTAGCTTAAATTAATTTTTTGCTAACAGTTTGATAAAGTTGTGTAGGAATTTTTAAAATTCCCAAAGAAAAAGATAAACAAAATTTTTAATGGAAAATTAACGTTAATTGTAAGTCCAGTTCCTCATTCATTAAGATCATGGCCAGTCGAAGTGAAGAGCCAGAAGTGAGAGAAGAGCCCGAGACGAGCAGACCTGGGGACCCTGACCAGGCACTACTGGACCGAGTAGCTTTCCTGGAAGAAGAGAACCAGAGGCTACGGGAACGGCTGGAGCGCGTCCTGGAGTTACAGGAAAATTCCGCCCGCCTCCAGCACGGACCTATCCATGTGTCTGTCGCAGCCCCAGCACCTCTGCCACGTCTTGGGGTTTTCACCGGCACCAACCCCACCGGAGCTCAGGAAGTCAGCTTCTCCGAGTGGAAGAAGCGTGTCAACGTTCTGACCAGGGAAGTCACCTCCCCAGCCGACGCCCTGGCCAGAGTACGAGGTAGCCTGCAAGATTTGGCGTGGGAGCACGTCAAGCACTGCAGGTCAGTGACAGAGATCATCGCCACACTGTCAAGTATCTATGGCAGTGTGGAAACACCGGTGGAATCACTGACCAAGTTCCTGGGACAGAGGATGACAAAAAAGGAAACACCATCTTCCTTCCTCGCAAGCCTCTGGTCTCAGTTCAACAAAATCAACGAAGACGAACACTATACCTCGGGCGAGTGTGCCAAGAAAGTCTACTTCGTTTTCATGGACAATCTGAGGTATCAGCACCCATTGCTGACCTCAGATTTACGCAACGAATTCGGACGTCCGGGCTGCGCCTCTCCTGACTTAACCGCCGTGACCAGGTCGGTGCGGCAGTTAGAAAGTCAACTACCGTCAACCACCAGAGATGCAGCGAGCCATCCACACCAGGTACAACCGGGTGTGGAGATCAACTACAAGAAGTTGGCTGTGCTGGTGGCGGAACAGCTGAAGGGGGAGCATCAGAACAGGGACGCCCCAAAACACACCAAGGGCCCTTGTTACAAGTGCGGGAAGTCGGGACATTTTGCAGTAGAATGCAGGTCCAGACCAACCGTCTTGACCCAGACTCCGCAGACGCCGGCGACCACCTTCAAACCAGCAGAAAAAGGGAATCGCCCTTTAAACTTCAAGAAGTCACCGGCAGTGGGCAACCAGTGACAACTTCTCCTGACGCCCAACAAACCACCAATACCAAAGACAGTAGGGACAAAACTATTCATAGTGTCAAACTCCGAAGTCCTGCCTGTGTTACACTGGAACCCGGCAAAACCTTGGGACTTCATGGTGTGATACAGGGTGTGGCGGGCGATATCAAACTACTGCCCAGGGCAATGGACAGATTACCGAAAGGTTTAGAGATTAGTAGTGATTTGAGTAAGAAAGATAAGGATGTGTTAGTTAGTTTAGTGTTGATGAATAGTTTGACAGATTCTGATGTAGTTGTGACAGGTAGTGATGTTTTAGTTCAGGTTGAAGTCAGAAGTTGTCGTGTTTCAGGTTCCTCTTCACCTCTAGATACCTTAGTTGGTCCTAGTTGTGAGTCCGCTATCAGAGTGGATGACGTCACCAGTAGATGCTTGATTGACAGTGGTTCACAAGTAACCATTGTCAGTGAGTCATTTTTTAAGCAGCATCTTTCCCATATTCCCCTGGAGGAATTGGGGAATCAGCTTAAAATTACAGGAGCGGGAGGGCATTCTGTCCCGTATTTAGGGTATATATCTGTTGATATGTCCCTTCCTCTTGATGTTGTCGGTACTGATGATCCGGTGACAACAATGGCAGTTGTTTGTCCCGATACCGATTTCTCATCCAAAGTACCAATCATTGTTGGCACTAATACGTTCCAACTGCTAGCACAGAAATGTTCGGAGAAGACTGGCAAGTATTTTGCATCTGTACTCCCCATAACGAATGAAGTCTCCTACATTTACAGAGACCTACCCCCTAATCAGAGTGGTAGACTGGGTTCTGTAACCATCTGTGGGAATGTAGTCGTACCTGCTGGGGAAACTATAGATGTCAAGTGTGCTGCTCAAGTAGTGGTTCCCTGTACTAGAGATGCAGTTCTAGTGCAGGAACCTACCATTGATGTATTGCCTGAAGGTCTGAGAGTGGTTAGTTGCAAAGCACCAACTAATTCTCTCCCTACGTTGAATATGTTCGTTTGCAATGATACAAATCATGACATACTGTTGAAGAAGCACCAAGTGGTGGCTGATATTTTCATGTTTTCTTGTGAGTATAATGTTGATGATGTTTTGTCTGCATTATCTCCCAAAAATGATGTTGATGTGTTGCATGTTAGTTCATGTACTGTTGATGCTGGTAAGACCAGTGCAGATGAGGAAGCTATGTCAGGGATCCAGTTTAAGTTCAGTGACAGTGCCCCACCACAGTGGAAGGAAAAGTTTAGCAAAAGGCTAAATGAGTATTCTGATGTGTTCATAACATCAGAATTTGATATCGGTAGGGCTGAGACTGAAAATCCTTTTGACATAGAACTAGAACCTGGTCCAGAGATACGGGAGAGAGCTAGACCACTGTCTCCTAAAGATTTTGAAGAGTGTAGGCAGCATATCCAGGGGCTGTTGGATGCGAAGATTATCCGACCTTCAAACTCCCCTTTTGCTAGTCCTATTGTCCTGGTTAGAAAGAAGTCGGGTGCGTTGCGAATGTGCATTGATTACAGGAAAGTAAATGCTTGCACAATTAGGGATAGTTATTCCATCCCTAAGATAGAGGATCTTTTTCTAACTTTGAATGGTGCAAAGTTTTTCACTGTGATGGATCTTTGCAAGGCATATTATCAGGTCCCAATGACAGAGAAGGCAAGAAAGATTTCAGCCTTTATCACTCCTTTTGGTTTGTTTGAGTGGGATAGATTGAGTCAAGGTTTAGTGAATGCTCCTGCGTGTTTTCAGAGATTGATGGAAACCGTTTTCAGTGACATGAACCTTGTGGAACTGATTGTCTTCTTGGATGATATACTCATTCATGCCAAGACGTTGGAGGAACTAGAGGAGAGAACCATCAGGGTATTAGAGAGTTGCGCAAGTATAACCTCAAGTTGGATCCAGCAAAGTGCACTTTTGGAGCCACTGAGATCAAGCACTTGGGTTACTTGATTTCTGAAGGCACAATACGTCCTGACCCTGAGAAGATTAGTGCTGTCACCACATGGCCAAAGCCTACGACAGTAAAAGAAATCAAAAGTTTTATTGGTTTTGCAGGTTTCTACCGTAGGTTTATTCCAAACTTTTCTAGCATGGCAAAACCAATGAATGACCTCACTATTGGGTATGTCCCCAGTAGAGCGAAAACCCAGAAGAACAAGAAAAAGGCATTGCTGACCCTGTCGTCAGACATAACCCACCTGTGGGGAGAGGAACAGGAAAAGTCTTTTGAGACTTTGAAAAAAGCTTTGACAACTTGTCCAGTCTTAGGGATAGCGGATCGTACCAAACCTTTTGTTCTCCACTGTGATGCAAGTGGTACAGGTTTAGGTGCAGTTCTATACCAGGAATTTGATGGAAAGTTGAAAGTCATTGCTTATGCCAGTCGTGGTTTGAATAAATCAGAGAAGAACTATCCGGCACATAAGCGTGAGTTTTTAGCATTGAAGTGGGCAATGAGCGACAAGTTCAGTGACTATTTGCTAGGAACTCCAGTGACAGTTGTGACTGATAATAACCCATTATGTTACATCCTGAAGAATGCAAAACTGGATGCAACTAGTCACCGCTGGCTGACAGCCCTGTCATTGTTTGATTTTCAGTTGAGGTATAAGAAAGGTTCCTCACACATAGATGCTGATGCTCTGTCTAGAAGGGCACAAGATCCTCCTGATGATGACGAAGAATATTGTCAACAGATGGAGAAGATACAGTTTTTAGTTGAAAAGGCAAGTGCTTTTGACAACTCAAAAGAAGAAGATGTTGTAGTTGTGGGACAGGATTCTGTTCATGCTATTTTTTCTGTCCACAATGTGAAACATGATGTTCATTGTATGCGACATACAGTAACCAAAGAGGTTGATGATGATTTTGATGCCATGTTGATTAATAAGGATGATGATGTGATTCCTGGGATAGATCAACTGGTGAAGGATCCGCAAGAGGTTCCAGACAATGTAATGGAACCATGCCATAGCCCACAGATAGAGTCTGTATCTCTATCAGATTGGGAAAAGTTGCAGAGAGCGGATGAGACGATAGCAATTGTCATAGATTGCCTAGAGCAAAAGAAGACTTTGAACCCCAAAGAAAAGCAAAATGCCTCGCATGACCTGAAGGTGTATGTGCGCGAACAAAACAAATTAGTTTTGAGAAATGGGGTATTGTACCGAAAGACTACAGGACTCAATGGGGTGGATACATTTCAGTTGGTCATCCCAGAATCACACCGTAAAGAAGCTTTGCGTGGAGTGCATGAGGATCTGTACCATACCAGTTTTGACAATGCCATCAAACAGGCACGTCAAAGGTTTTTCTGGCCGTACATGGCACGGGATCTTGAAAAGAAGCTGGAGGGGTGTAGAAGATGTATACATAGGGGAGCTCCATCCCAGAAGGCCCCCATGAATAGTATTATTTCTACATTTCCTCTAGAACTTTTGTCCATTGATTTTTTGACAATTGATGTGAAGGGAAAGAAGCAAGATGTTCTTGTGGTGCTTGATCATTTTACCAAGTTTGCAATTGCAGTTTGCACAAAGGATCAAACAGCTAAAACTGTTGCAAAGGCTTTGTGGAACAATGTCTTTATGACATATGGTTTTCCAAAGAGGATTTTGACAGATCAAGGTCGTGACTTCGAGTCAAAATTGATCAAAGAAGTTTGTCAAGTTGCAGGTATTAAGAAGTGTCGTACCACTCCTTACCATCCATCAGGTAATCCTGTTGAAAGGTGGAATCGCACCTTGATAAACATGTTGAGGAGTCTGGAGGATGCACAAAAGTTGGACTGGAGGAAAAGTCTACCTTCTGTTGTCCATGCGTATAACTGTTGCATTCACCAGAGTACAGGTTTCAGTCCATATTTTTTGTTTTTTGGGCGACACCCTAGGTTACCAATTGATTTAGCCTTTGGTATCGACTTAGAACAAGCGGGGAAAGCTTCTCCTAGGGAGTATGTGAAGACTTTGAAGCAGCAGCTTCAGAGGGCCTATGATACTGCAAAGGAAAACACGATCAAGATGGGTCAGAGGAACAAAGTTCGTTATGACTCTACAGCTCATGCAGCAGAGCTGGAGTGTGGGGATCGTGTGTTAGTTCGAAGACTGGGACCATTGACGAAGATCCATTCTAAAGTGACAGATAAGTGGGAGACTGATGTCTATCTGGTTATAGGCAAGGCTGATGACCTGCCTGTATACACAGTTCAGCGTGAGTCAGGGGAAGGTTCGAGAAGAACACTTCATAGGAACTTGTTGTTACCTTTAGGATCTTTGTGTGTTGAGGTTGCACCAGTGGGAGCAGATATGCCATCGCACATAAAGGAAAGGAAAAGGGAACGGTTGAAAACCCCTTTACCAGAGGAAGAAGACGAAGAAGAAGAGTCGGATGTTGTTTATGAAACAACACTGTCCGTGCCCCCTAGTTTGAGAGTAGATGCACCAGATCTGTTCCTTGATGTTGTTGAAGAAAACATTCAAGAGGACATTGAAGGCTTGCAAGCTGGTGGCATAGGATTTGATGATTCCAGTCAGGAAGAATCAAAATCGCAGCCAGAACAGGTACTAAGGAGGTCAACTAGACAGAGAAGACCAGTTGAGCGACTTAACTTGACTCACTGGTGTAATATAGTACCTGAGTAGTAAGAGGTACACGAGAAGACACACATCAATTAAAATGAATCATACTCATTTTTAATAATGATGATCTTCTGGATGATGTTTGATTGTTATGGATAATTCTCCATGTTTGGATTTTTCTTTCTGGTGTGTGAACATATTGTATGGGTTTTGATGTGAATGTTTGGTTTTGTTGCACATTTGTAGGGTGTGATTTTGTGAGCCCTTACATTTTACTTTGGGTTTATGTTTGCTACATTTTTAAGAATGTGAAATGTCTTTGTGTGTTGGGTTTTGTTTGTAGTACCCAAATTAGATTGGGTGGATATGCAGAATCAAAATCAACCAGAGGCTTTAAGAGGTTTTTTACCCTGAGAGGGTAGAGTTTGTGTTTTGTTTGAAATGTTAGCACTTTTTTGAAAAAAAGATAGCAACATTTTCCTGCGAAGGGTGTGTGTAACCCCCCTCACAAAAACGTATTTTTGTTGGGTGTGTTACTAAGCGCTAAGTTCAGTAACTCCCTTGTAGAGTTGAGTGATCGCCCCTTAAAAAAAGAGTGCCTATCGGGATACCTCTGTTTTTTAAATCTCACTTCCTGCCTGGGGCTAGTGAGGGAGAGACGCGTGACAGAGACTCGCTCCTGAGTCTAGATGTTCCCCATTAAGGTTGGTTTATTTCCTTAATTTCGTTTTTGATCACCAACTATCTGTTTAAGCAAATTTCAGCTTAATTCAGAATAGTTTTGGAAGGTTCATGAAATCTATATGTTTGATTTAATTTCACAGGCTTTCAACCTGTGAATTAACAGTGAACGTAACTTCGTACGTATGTGGTACGTGATCGCTTCGAACAAAGGAAGCGTGGGGTGAATTTTGGCGCCATCATGGTCTTTGTTGTATGTTTAATTTTTGGTAGAATATTGTTCAGCTATTATTAAAATGCTGGAAATATTCTAGTGTGGTTTTGCACTACAAATATATATTATGGGTGTGAAGGCCTACTTGATTATTAAGAATTAAGAATTCTGATTTATTTGTAATAAATCATTTAGTAATTCTAAAACAGATGGAATGGCATTGGAATGTCATTGTGGACATTTATTTAAAATAATTTAGTCCCTTTTATTAATGTTTGCACAGTTTCATAGGATGGACCATCATCTGTCCTAAAGTAAATGAGACATGTTGTGAGACAAGTTATTAAAATTATGTAGTAATGATTTTATCATTAGAATTGTGATTTATTTGTGATAAATCACTTAGTAATTTTAAAACAGGTGTAATGGCATTGGAATGTCATTGTGGACATTTATTTAAAATAAATTAGTCCTTCTTAATAATGTTGGTACAGTTTCATAGGATGGACCATCATCTGTCCTAAAGTAAATGAGACATGTTGGGATGCTTGCACAGTTTCATAGGATGGACCATCATCTGTCCTAAAGTAAATGAGATATGTTGGGATGCTTGCACAGTTTCATAGGATGGACCATCATCTGTCCTAAAGTAAATGAAACGTGTGTAATACTAACTACTAAAATTATGTAATAATTTTAGAGGTGATGTTAGATTGTTCTGAGAATATTTAATTCTCACAAGAATGGCAAACTGGATAGGGTGAAAGTATATTTTGGTAATTGAGCTTAGTGTTGTAAACAAGCTCAGTGATGGATTGTTTCGTGGTGATGTTTTTTACATTGTATGTTCTTTTGATTACAGGAACATCATCATTGTCATCGTCGTCGTCATCGTCATCTCCTCACACCATCATCCCATCCCCACTCTCATCCTTCTGTGTGCCTGATCGGAGACTGAGCCATTGATTTTTGATGTATGAAAAAACTAGGACAGATTATCTTTTGTTTTTTCTTAATTGTACTTGTAGTACGGTTAGTCATTGGTGTTTTGTGTAATGTGGTAGTGTTGTAGGTTGTGTTGTGGAATATATGTGGTGAACCCAATTCGCTCGGTCTGGAGTCGTATTGAATGAATGGTGTTATTCGTCACATTCAGTGTGTTCAGTGTGGCTGCTGAGTGAGTTGAGGTTAAATAATTTCACTTCACCTACTTTCCTACCTCTTCTATATTTCTTTTCCCTCTATTTTTCTACTATCCTCTTTTCTATCCCCCCTTTATCACTCCCCGGCCCATAAGTAGCTGAGCCCTACTCTTCTTTAGGGTTACTGAAGAAAATAGGAATTATTCTAAAACTCTAAGATTTCCGGTACCGAATTAGACAGAACGGGAATTAGAGTGGCGACTTAGATAATTCCCGTGTAGGACCCTCTACATTAATTTACATTCAATTTCATTATTTAAAAACAAAAAAAACAGGCACATTATATCCACCTCGATTCTCAAGATCATATACATTTAGTCTTTTACACACACTTTTTAAAAAATATGTTGGGTGTCAAATCTGCCATCAATCTACCAGAAGATCAATTCACAGATTTGCCACCAACATTTAAACTCATGCCATGCAATATTACGGGCACTTACAGGGCCACCTCTGTTTTTGTTTTCATATTTGATGTGATGTAACCCCCCCAAAAAAACCAACAACAAAATCAAACCCAAACCAAAATAAAACAAAGCAAATAACCCCACCTCTTTCTACATACTTTACCATTATACAAAATTCTACATTTTTCCTATCAATTTACATTTCATGTCATTATTTAAAAAACAAAAACAAAAACATAGGCATATGACTGTTATCCACTCCTATACTTAAAATCATATGCCTGAATTTCACACACACTTTTAAAAAAATATGTTGGTGTCAAATCTGTCATCAATCTACCAGAAGATCAATGCACAGATTTGCCACCAACATTTAAACTCACGCCATGCAATATGACTGGCACTTACAAGACCACCTCTGTTTTTGTTTTCACATTTGATGTGATGTAGCCTTCCCCCAAAAAAACAAAACAAAACAAAACAAAACACACACACAAAAAAACCCACCTCTTTCTACATACTTTACCATTATACAAAATTCTACATTTTTCCTATCAATTTACATTTCATCTCATTATTTAAAAAACAAAAACACAGGCACATGACTGTTATCCACTCCTATACTTAAAATCATATGCCTGAATTTCACATTCATCTTTTGTGAAACAATTTGATGTAAAAATTTACCATCAATCTTCCATCAGAAAACCAATACACAAATTTGCCACCAACATAAACTCAAATCATTAATAAAAATAGCAATCACATGACCAGCTTTGCTATTCATTTCATATTTATTTTGAAAAGACAACAGACCCCTTCTCCCCACACACTTTCCACACCATTATACAGACCATTACATTTTTCTTCTCAGGCTACATTTGATAACTTAAATTTTTTTTTAATTATTTTTTAAAAAATACCTGGCAGGCACATTTTACACACCACAAGACATATGTGATATGAAGATGCATGAAGATGTGTTGGTGTAAAATCTGCATCCATCTTTTATCAGAAGATCACTACACAGATTTGTACCAACATCATCTAAGCTTATGCCATGCAATATTAATGGCAATCACAGCACAGATTTCTTTTTTGTTTTCACATCTGATGTGATGTGAATAAATTGATTTTAAAAAATTATCTCCAGACACTTTCCCTACCATCATACAAAATGCTTCATTTCAAATTACATTTCATTCTATCATTTAAAAATCAAACAAAAACAAAAACAAAACAAAGAGGCACATTTATCCACTTCGACACTTAAAATCATGTACCTTAGTTTTTTCACATATGCTGGTGTCTAATTTGCAATCAATCTTCCAGCAAGAAGATCAATACACAAATTTGCCACCAATGTAATTTAAACTTATGCCAGGCAATATTGATGGAAATTATAGAACCACCTATGGTTTTGTTTTCACATTTGATGTGATGTAAAAAAAAAAATAAAAAAATAAAAAAAAAATTTAATTCAATTTTTAAAAAAGCAAAAAGAAAACCTCTCTGGAAACACATTCTACACCATTCTACATTTCCTTGTCAATTTACATTTCATGTCATTATTCCCAACAAAAATAGATGAATAAATAAAAAAGAAAGGGTACATTTTATCCACTCCTGTACTTAAAATCAGATACCATAAGTCTTTCACATACATTTTTTTTTAAATGTTTGTGTAAAATTTACCATTAACCTTCCAGCAGAAGATCAATACACAAAAAATTTGCCCCGAAACACCAACTGAAGTCAGTTTACTCAATAAAACTAGCAATCACATCACCAGCTTTGCTATTCATTTCATATTTGGGTTGAAAAGACAAAAGACCCCTTCTCCCCACACACTTTCCACACCATTAGCCAGACCATTTCATTTTTCTTGTAACTCTACATTTGATACAATTTTTTAAAAAAAACTTAGAAGGCATATTTCACACACCACAAGACATAGCACAAAGATGTGTTGGTGTAAAATTTGCATCTACCTTCTAACAGAAGACCAGTTCACAGATTTGCCACCATCATCATCTAAACTCATGCCATGCAATATTAATCATGCAATCACAGCACCAGATTTCTTTTTGTTTTTACATTTGCTATGATATAGAAACAAAAACCCCTATCCCAACATACTTTCCATTATATAAAATGCTACATTTTTCTGGTCAATTTACATTTAATTTCATTATTCAAGAATAGAACAAAAAAACAAAACATGCACATTTTATCCACTTTTATACTTAAAATCATATACCTTAAGTCTTTTATATACATTTTTTGGTAAAGCATGTTGGGGTTAAATCTGCCATCAATCCTTCAGCAGAAGATCGATTCACAAATTTACGACCAACATCATTTAAACTCACGTCAGGCAAAAGCCTTCTTATGACACTTTCAAATCCAACCTTAAGACATTTATAGTAAGTCAGTCAGTCTTCAATTTTAAGGTCTTTCCACATTAAGTGATTATAGACGACCCTAAGATAGGAGACTGGATTGGTGAGAGAGAGAGGGTGAGAGAGAGAGAGAGAGAGAGAGAGAGAGAGAGAGAGAGAGAGAGGAGAGAGAGAGAGAGAGAGAGAGAGAGAGAGAGAGAGAGATCTAATCTGTGTGCGTGTGCGTGCGTGCGTGCGTGCGTGCGTGCGTGCGTGCGTGCGTGCGTGCGTGCGTGCGCGTGTGCGTGTGTGTGTGTGTGTGTGTGTGTGTGTAAAATAGTAACAACAAACGAAAAGGTATTCTTAACATTAACAAATCCAAAAAATACTAAAAATATAAAAATCCCCAAAGAATTACAAGAACTACAATAAATGCCCTATATGACTTAACAAATCTTCAGCAATATCAAACGTTAGATTTACATTGTTCAAAACTTCACTAATGAATTCTCAGAAAAGGCAGGTAGATATGGTTTTAAACTCTTACATTCAAGTATGATCCACCACATAAGCATTTAACATCCTTGCTGAATTTTGTCATGAAAGCATTTAATCTTATCCTAAAAAATAATGCCTTTAGTTGTCTTTCTTTGACAGCATTTGTATGAATCTTTAAAGATATATTTCAAACCTAACTTTCGCCTTCTGTTTCCATCTCTTACCTGTCCCTGCCTTCATAATGTGAAATCCCGATCACCCTTCTACAGTGTATAACCTTTATAAGTGTGTGCTTGCAGGTGTGTGTGTGTGTGTGTGTGTGTGTGTGTGTGTGTGTGTGTGTTGTGTGTGTGTGTGTGTGTGTGTGTGTGTGTGTGTGTATTATTTGTGACTGACGGCTTGTGTCTTGTATAGGTCAAAAGCAAGGCTTTGATTTGTTTTGGCAAGATATAACGCTATATAAATTCCATGTATTATTATTAATATTAAAGGCAGTTACATGACCACCTGTCTTTGTTTTCACATTTGATATGATGTATAAAAAAAAAATTAAGAAAAAACAAACCAAAAGAACAAATGAATCCCCCTCTCCACATACTGTCTCCACCATTGTACAAAATGCTACATTTTTCTTATCAATTTTCATTTCATCTCATTACTATAAAAAAAAAAACACACGCACACACAACAAAAGCAAAACAAAAAAGGCACATTTTATGCACTCATATTTAAATTCAGATACCCCAAGTCTTTCACATATTTTTTTTTTTACAAAATATGTTGATGTAAAATTTTCCATCAATCTTCCCGCAGAAGATCAATACACATTTTTGCCACCAACATCAACTTTTTTTTTCAATGAAAAAAACAATCACATCACGGGCTTTGCTATTAATTTCATATTTGAGTTGAAAAGACAAAAGTCCCTTTCTCCCCACACACTTTCCATACCATAATACAGACCCTTACATTTTTTCTTGTAACTCTACATTAAACATTTGATACAATTAAAAAAAATAAAGCAAAACTTAGAAGCCACACTTTACACACCACAAGACATATAGCATGTAGATGTGTTGGTGTAAAAGGTGCAAATATCTTCTAACAGAAGATCACTACACAAATTTGCCACCAACATCATCTAAACTCATGCCAGGCAATATTAATGGCAATCACAGAACCAGATTCTTTTTTCTTTCAAATTTTATGTGATGTGAACAATTTTTTTTTTTTTAAACATCTGAGGGACATACTTTCTGCACCATTGTACAAAATGTATTTTTTCTTGTCTATATTTCATCTCATTACTAAAAAACAAAACAACAAAAACAAAAGAAAAAAACAGGCACATTATATCCACTTCCATTTTTAAGATCACACCTTTAGTCTTTTAACACATTTTTTGGTGTGTAAAATATGTTGTAAAATCTGTTGTCAATCTTTCAGCAGAAGACCAATACACAACTTTGCCACCAACATTATTTAAACTCCTGCCATGCAATACTAATGGTAGTCATGTGACCACCTGTGTTTTAGTTTTCACTTTTAATGCCATTTAAAATAAAAACAAACAAAAAACCCTCAAAAATTAAAATCCCTCTCCACATACAGACTCCACTATTATACGAAATGGTACATTCCATCTCATTACTAAAAAAACAAAACACAAACAAAACAAAAAAAAAACACAGGCACATTTTATCCACTTCAATTCTTAAAATCATATACCATTCTCTTTCACATACATTATAAAAAAATATGTTGGTGTAAAATCTGCCATCCATCTTTCATCAGAAGATCAATACACAAATTTGCCACCAACATCATGTGATATTTATCAATAAAAAATATAAATCACATCATCAGGTTTACTATTCAATTTCATATTTGATTTGAAAAGACGAAAATCCCTTTCTCCCCACACACTTTCCACGGCATTATCAAGACCATTTCATTTTTCTAGTCTCTACATTTGGTAAGATTTGAAAAAAAAAACCCTCACAGGCACACTTTCCACACCACAATACATAGCATGAAGATGTGTTGGTGTAAAATCTACATCTATCTTCTAGCAGAAGATTAGTTCACAGACTCGCCACCAACATCATCTAAACTCATGCCATGCAATATTGATGGCAATCACAGCACCAGATTTCTTTGTTTTCACATTTGATATGATGTGAGGAATATTGTTTTAAAAGAAAAAAAAGTCTCCTGACATGCTTTCTTGACCATAGTAAAAAATGCTACATTTTCTTGTCAAATTACATTTATCTCATTATTTAAAAAAAAAAAAAACAGCAACAAGCAAACAAGAGAAAAACATAACAGACATTATTTTTACTCTGAATTTTAAGATGGTATAGCTTTAGTCTTTCATATACATCTTTTGTAAAATATGTTGGTGTAAAATCTGCCCTTAATCTTCCAGCAGAAGATCAATACACAAATTTGCCACCAACATTATTTAAACTCCTGCCAGGTAATATCAAAGGCAATCACAGTACTCCCTCTGATTTTTGTTTTTACATTCTTGTTATGTGAAAAAAACAACAATAACAACAAAAACCCTCTGGAAACGGTTATACACCATTGTAGAGTATGCTAATTTTTGTTGATTTATATTTCATTTCATTATTTAAAAATAACAAAACAGAAAAGAAAAGAAAAGAAAAACAAAACACAGGCACATTATCCACTCCTCTCTTAAAATCATATACCTGAAGTCTTTCACAGACATCTTTTGTAAAATATGTTGGTGTAAAGTTTACCATCAATCTGCCAGCAGAAGATCAATACTCACATTTGCCCCCAACACCAACTCGAGTCAGTTTACTCAATAAAAATAGCAATCACATCACCAGCTTTGCTATTCATTTCATATTTGGTTTGAAAAGACAAAAGACCCCTTCTCCCCCACACACTTTCCACTCCATTATACAGACCATTAATTTTTTTTCCAATTAGTCTACATTTGGTAAAAAAAATTTTAAAATCACCGAAGGGAAATTTTACACACACAAAAAAGGTCTCCTAACATACCTTACCATTTTACAAAATGCTATATTTTTCTTGTCAAATTTTGTTTAATCTCACTATCAAAACAAAAAAACCCAAAAAAACCAAAAACAAAACACAGGCACATGTTTTCCACTCCTATACTTAAAATATATACCTGAAGTTTTTCACATACATCTTTTCTAATATTTGCCATCAATCTTCTAGCAGAAGACCAATACACAAATTTGCCACCAACAGCATTTAAACTCATACCAGGCAATATTAATGGCAATTACAGGGCCACCTATGCTTTTGTTTTCACATTTGGTGTGAGTAAAAAGACAAATGAAACAAAACCAAAAAATAATAAACCCCTTCTCTCCACATACTTTCTGCACCCTTAGACAAAATGTTCCATTTTCCTGTCAGTTTACATTTCATCTCATTACTAGAAAACAAAACAAAAATGGAGGAAAAACAAAACAGGCACGTGCACATGTTATCCACTCCTATCCTTAAAATCCTATACCTGAAGTTTTTCACATTATCTTTTGTAAAATATGTTGGTGTAAAATCTGCCATCAATCTTCCAGCAGAAGACCAATACACAGATTTGCCACCAAGTCATTTAAACTCAGCTGGGCAATATCACAGGCATTAACAGCACCAGCTCTGTTTTTGTTTTCACATTGGATTTAAGGAAAAAGAAGAAATAAAAAAAAGACCTCTGGAAACAGGTTATACACCACTGTAGAGTATGCTACATTGTTAATTTACATTTCATCTCATTAAAAACAAAAACAAAAAACACAGGCACATATTATCAACTCCTATCTTAAAATAATATACCTGAAGTCTTTCACATACATCTTTTGTAAAATATGTTGGTGTAAAATTTACCATCAATCTGCCAGCAGAAGATCAATACACAAAATTTGCCACCAACATCAACTCAAGTCATTTTTATCAATAAAAATAGTAATCACATCACCAGCTTTGCTATTCATTTCATGATTGATTTGAAAAGAAAAGGCCCCTTCTGCCTACACACTTTCCACACCATTAGCCAAACCATTTAAATTTTTTAGTTTCTCTAGATTTGATAATATTTGAAGAAGAAAAAACCACAAAAAACGAAAAAATTCACAGGCACATTCACAGGCACATTTTACACGCCACAAGACATAGCATGAAGATGTGTTGGTGTAAAAGCTGCACCTATTTCTTGCAAAAAGTTAGTACACAGATTTGCCACCAATATCTTAACTCATGCCATGCAATATTAATGGCAATCACTGGGCTAGATGTTTTTATTTTTACATTTGATGTGATATAGGAACAAAACCCTCTTGGGACATACTTTCCAGTATACAAAATGCTCCATTTTTCTGGTAAATTTACATTCAGTTTGATTATTCAAAACCAGAACAAAAAACAAAATATGCACATTTTATCCACTTTTATACTTAAAATCATATACTTTTAGTCTTTCATATAAATTTGTTGGTAAAATATGTTAGTGTAAAATCTGTCTTCAATCTTCCAGCAGAAGATCAATTCACAAATTTGCTACTAACATCATTTAAACTCATGCCAGGCAAAATTGATGGCAAATTACAGAACCACCTATGTTTTTTTCACATTTGATGTGATGTAACACCCCCTCCCCCCCCCAAAAAAAAAACCCACCTCTTTCCACATACTTCAACATTATACAAAATGCTACATTTTTCTTGTCAATTTACATTTTATCTCGTTACTAAAAAAAGAAAAATAACCTAATAAACAAAAGAAAAACAACACAGGCACATGTTAACCACTCCTATACTCAAAATCAAGTATCTTTAGTCTTTCATATACGTTTTTTGTGCGTGTAAAACAAGTTGGTGTAACATTTACCATCAATCTTCCAGCAGAATATCAATTCACAAATATTCCACTAACATTTAAACCTATGCCAGGCAATATTTATGGCAATTACAGGACCACCTACGCTTTTGTTTTCACATTTGATGTGATGGGGAAAAAAACCTCCAAAATTAAACCCTCTCTCCACATACTTTCTCACCATTATACAAAATGCTACATTTCATCTCATTTCTAAAAAACAAAAACCCAAAACAGGCTTATGCTATCCACTCCTATACTTAAAATCATATACCTGAAGTCTTTCATATACATTAAACAAAAATGTTGGTGTAAAGTTTACCATCAATCTTCCAGCAGAAGATCAACAACAAAATTTGCCACCAACATCAATCAAGTCAGTTTACTAAAAAAAAAATTAGCAATCATATGACCAGCTTTGCTTTTCACTTCATATCTGGTTTAAAAAGACAAAAGTCCTCTTCTCCCCACACACTTTCCACACCATTATACAGACTTTACATTTTTTCTAGTCAGTCTACATTTGATACAATACAAATTTTTAAAAAAACCCACTCGCAGGCACACTTTACACACCACAGACATGTATATAGCATGAAGATGTGTTGGTGTAAAATTTGCATCTATATTTTAGCAGAAGATCAGTTCACAGATTTGCCACCATCATCATCTAAACTCATGCCATGCAATATTAATGGCAATCACAGCACAATATTTTTCTTTTCACATTTGATGTGATGTCAACAACAACAAATATTTTTTAAAAGAAAAAATAATTTCCCGACATACTGTCCTTACCATATTACAAAATGCTACATTTTTCCCTGTCAATTTTCATTTCATCTTATTCAAAAATCAAACAAAAAAAACAAACACGCACATTTATCCCTTTATATACTTAAAATCGTATACGTTTGGTTGTTCATACATTTTTTTGTAAAATATGTCGGTGTAGAGTTTGCCATCAATCTTCCAGCAGAAGATCAATACACAAATTTGCCACCATCATCATTTAAACTCATGTCAGGCAATTTGGATGGCAATTACAGAACCACATGGGTTTTTTTTCAGGTTTGTTGTTAGGTAAAAAAAAAAAAAAAAAAAAGAAAGAAAAAAAAAAAGAAAACCTCTGGAAACATTCTACACCATTCTACATTTCCTTGTCAATTTCCATTTCAACTCATTATTCCCAACAAAAATGATAACAACAAAGAAAAAAACAAAATGGGGCACAGTTCATCCACTCATATTTAAAATCATATACCATTATTCTTTCACATACATTAAAAAAAATTGTTGGTGTAAAATCTGCCGTCAATTTTTCAGCAAAATATCTATACACAAATTTGCCACCAACATTTACCCAAAATAGAAACCACAGCACACAGATTTGCCAACATCATCATCTAAACTCATACCATACAATATTTATGGCAATCACAGCATCAAATTTCTATGTTTCAGAATTGATCTGATAAAAAAAAATTTTAAAGACCCCCCTCTCCTCATACACTTTCCACACCATACTACAAATGATGATTTTGCAAGTGAAAAAGCCACAATAGACCAATGTTCTTTTAGATAATACTTTAAAAAGAAATAAATAAAGGGACAACAGATTTCTTGCATTCCAAAATTCATGGAAACAAAAGCTTTAACTTTCTCCATCAGCATTCCTCTCCATTTCCCCCATCCTCACTGATCTGAGTTATGTTTGTGCAGAGATTGCTGCACAGTGTGCATACACATAATTATACCTGCACAGCTCCTATCCCTTAACACCACTACTAGGACAGATTTTTTAAAAAAGAAAATGTTCTCAGTCTTTTACAATTCTAAAAAATGTGTAATCAAATTTCTTTTTCATACGTAAGTGTACAATGTAAAATATACTAAAGTACACTGATAAAAATTTGACTGCCGTTTAAATTTTTACAAAAATTATGTACCAAATTTGTAATTACCACATAATCGTATTTTCAGCTGGTATTTCCTTACAAGCAAGAAGAAAAAAACAACCTCAAAATTAACGAAAAAAAACAGTAGCCAGTGGTAAATCCATCCAATGCTCATGGCAATATACTTAGACTTCCATGCCCCCCCCCCCCCCCCCCCCCCACACACACACACACACACAGTCACGCACAGACAAGACACTCAGGACATGTGTGCACACACACAGTTTTTTCTTCTTTGTGCACACAGAGTTACACACACACAACACACAACACACAACACACACACACACACACACACACACAACACACACACACACACCCCCCCACTCTCACAGCTCTAACTGTCCTACAATCCTAACCCCCCTCCTCCATTTCTCTAAAATTCTACCACCACCCCCAACCCTCAAGAAATTCTCTTTTTGCCATTGTGTAGCAGTACCATGTAATCTACCTGTCTTCTGTGTCCACATGAGGGCCAGAGTTGGTGTAAAGGTTAGGATTAGTAGGAACAGTTAACATGCAAAAGGGGGAAGCACGCAAAAGGGGAAGCATGCAAAAAGGGGAAGCTACAAAAAGGGAAGCAATGCAAAAAGGGGAAGCATGCAAAAAGGGGAGGGTTGTGGGTCTGTTGGCTGTCTGTGTTGGAAAGCATGTGGACACAGCAGCAGATAGAACTGATGGAACTTAGCTGTAGACACAATGATGTGGAGCTTTATTCCAACTCAAAATTTAAAAAAAAAAAAATCACTGATCCTATCAACTGCTAAGGCTCTGTTGAACGGTCACTTTTGGAAATCCAGTCACAATTTCCAGCTCTGCCATAAGCAAAGTAGTTTCATTCCTCGGCTAGAAACCAAAGTTTACTAATAAATGATGACATATTTTGAGTGTCGCATGGCACCATCTAGGTAGGTTCGCCTGCATCCCAACTGTGGGGACAGTTTGCTAAGACAGTCAGGAGGTTTCCTCCTCTCTTTCCATTCACAACTGTCGTGGGTTCTTTTGACATCGATTTCGATTTTCCCCTCAAACTGGGAAGACAGAGCATGGCTGGGAATCGAACTCAGAACTTCATGGCGTTAAATCCTTTTAAAAATGGCTGAACCAAAATAAACCAGGTGAACTTGTTTTTAACATTTACGCCAAAATCAACCAAGTAAGAAAAACTTGTCACTCTTAATCGTCTATCCACCAAACTGCTTCAACTTTATACTGACCTTCTCCTAACACCCTTTTCTTAAATAACCTCTCCTACCAAAGCAATGTCCCTCCTCATTACCACCCCACACAACACACACACCTATCACACACACACACACCACACACACACACAATGTCCGCGCGCCCACCACCCCAGCACACAGACAGACACACAGACACACACACACGCGCGCGCCCCACACACAAACAGACAAATACGTCGCGCACCGCCCAACACAAACACACAGAAACACACACACAGCGCGCGCACCCCGCCCGCACCACACACAACACAGAACACACACACACACACACACGCGCGCGCCCGCGCCCAGCACACACACACACACAACACACACACACACACACAACACACACAACACACACACACACACCACACACACACACACACACACACACACACACACACACATAAGACTATAAACCGAAGTCCGTAATCCTGATCCGCTTTTCAAAAGAGTAGGTCCATTGTGTACCGGTGGGAACAGATGACAAAAATACAAAACTGCGTACACACGGAGACGGGATGTAAAAAAAAAAAAAAGAAAAAAAGCCAGAGTGTTTACCCCATTATTCCTCGATATAAAAGAATAAATAAAATTTTAAAAATAAACACTTTTTTTTTGTGGGCGGGGGGGGGGGGGAGTAGCTTTACACTTTAGTAATATACTAATGCCATGTCCTTGGTGTTGCGATGTTCTTGATGCGATGTTCTTGATGTTGCGATGTTCTTGATGATGCGATGTTCTTGTGCGATGTTCTGATGATGCAATGTTCTTGATGATGCAATGTTCTTGATGATGCGATGTTCTTGATGCATGTTCTTAGATGCGATATTCTTGAAGCTATGGCAAAACTGAACAAGATATGGAGAAGCGACAACATCAGCTTCAAAACAAAGTCAAATTGTTCAGAACCCTGGTCATCTCCATCTTGCTCTACGGCTGCGAAAGTTGGACAATGACCGCTGAAACCACCAAGCGGATCCAGACGTTGGAGACAAAAGGCTTCAGGCGACTGCTTGGAATTTCCTGGAAGGATCGGAAAACAAACACCTATGTGCGAAGTCAAGTCGCACTGATGGCTGGTCCTCAGGAACCCCTACTAGCCACAGTCAAGAAAAGGAAGCTGGCATGGTTCGGCCATGTCACACGCCACAACACCCTCCCCAAGACAGTCCTACAAGGAACGCTAGAAGGTGGCAGACGCCGAGGCAGACAAACCAAAAGCTGGATGGATAACATCAAGGAGCGGACCCGCCTGGACAGTCCAACACTCATTCGAAAGGCGGAGGACAGGGCTAGATGGCGACGGCTGGCTGCAGAATCGTCTCTCATGTCTCCTCCACCACCATCCGGTCATGAGAAAGAGGAAGAGAAAGATTCT
This sequence comes from Stramonita haemastoma, assembly GCA_030674155.1. Classification (NCBI taxonomy): domain Eukaryota; kingdom Metazoa; phylum Mollusca; class Gastropoda; order Neogastropoda; family Muricidae; genus Stramonita; species Stramonita haemastoma. The sequence continues at coordinate 27,163,322 of CM060345.1, forward strand.
TGATGCGATGTTCTTGATGATGCGATGTTCTTGATGAGCGATGTTCTTGATGATGTCGGTGTCCTGCTCCTCTAGGACTTGACCTCCAAAATACACACATTACAAACGTCACTGTCATTATTTACAGACTTTTTTTTTTTTCTTATTTTAAAAAAAAATATTATTCCTCGGCTAGAGCTACGAGGTTCAATGGTGAAATTTTGTGTATTTTCGTTCATCGTGTAGATAGCCGCATTCCAACCTTCGGGGATGTAGGCCCTGTACTGGGTATGTTCATGTTTCCGTCACCCCACCGAATGCGGACATGTTATGGGATCTTTAACGTGCATTTTTGATCTTCTGCTGTGTATCTACACTGACGGGGTTAAAAAACTAGGCAGGTCTGCTGCACCAGGGCGATTGTAAAAAACCCATCCCTACTTCACCAGACACCGCCGAGGATCGAACCCACGACTTCATGGACCCGAGGGATTGAGTTGAACGTCCTTAACCACTCGGTTGTAGTGTCCTCACTCTACTTATAAGACGGTGTTCAATGACTTTGGAATGTTATCTTTGTAAATAAGTTATAAAAAAAAAAATTTAAACTTCGTGAATGTGCCTGTTTATTTTCCTTTGATTGTTGTGTCTGTGTTTTGTTTATGAGCCAGAAACATACCGAAGAATCAAAAATGACATGCTAACTAAAGACGATCATTAATCTGATAGGACAGCAACAAACTTGTTGCACAATTGTTTTCGATGATAATTATTTGAAAGCAGTCTTTAGTTGATGAATCTGTCGATGTATATATAAACACCCAGAAAAAATACCTTAATGTACTTTTTTTTATATTATCATAAATGAGCGATAGGCTACAAGGCAATTCAAAAAAAAAATTGGCTAGATGAGGTTTGAGGTTTGAGATTTTATTTCTGACCTGGGTCTGGATTCTGCTTCACGCTGGCAGGTGTTTGGAACTTACAGTGCTGATGTTTCCCCTCCTTCAGTGATGACGGCGCTGGACCCGACTGGAGCTGTTCTGGTGGATTGACTTTGGCACAGGCGATGCTCCCCGTCATCTAGTGACCGATGGCGCCAGACTGACTTATTCTGAATCTTCTAGGACCTGGTCAAACAGAAACAAATTCCAAACTTTAGGGAAAAAATACAACAGCAAACGTTAAAACTTGAGGATGTATTCATATGACAAAACTGAAACAGCCAGCTGCTACAGTGTAAAAGAAAAACGTTAAAATTAAACGATACATTTATATACGACAAACCCAAAACAGTCAGCCAGCTGCCACAGTGTAAAAGGTACCACACTGGATTCTTGGTTGTTAGGTCAGGGGTTAAAATCCCACCAGTAGCATAAAGAGTGGTTTTTTGTTGTTGTTTTTTTCTTTATTCTAGCCAGCCCTGACCCAGAGCAAAACTTACTGGTTCAATGGGAAGACTGTGACCACAGAGTTAATTAAGCATCAAGCACGTTATAGATGCATGCTGAGTGTGTGAATAAACCCCTTGACCAACACTGCAAGTCCTCGAGTCTCTCGGGCCCGACTAACACTAGAGCATATTTTTATTTTTTAAAAAGGGCAAAGTACATCTCTGTTGAGTGCTCTCAAAGTTGATAAATCCAAAAGCTGTAAACACACAAAATATTCTGCAGTTTAAAGAAAAAAACTGATGAAGGGGCCCCTGTTGCTGTGATCTCGAGGTGATCTTTACTTTTATTTTCCATAGTTTTATGCCCAAGACAGGCAGAAAAAGATTGATCCAAGATAAAATACAGAAATACAAAACACAGATTCTACCAACAAATAATGAACCATTTTCAAAATGAATTACCGGTTCCGAGAAAGACGACAGCAGAAAAAAGGACAAACACCACAGTAATCCACACAGTCATACAAGCAAGAACAGACAATCCAGACAGAAGAAAGTAGCAGCATAGTCGACAACAGACATGAAAGACATATTGCACAAAGGCAATACTACGTACCTCAGTGAGTTAGAGGACAACATCAATTGATACCCGACATTTTTTTTGGTGGACGCGATGTGACAGCGCCCAATGCTGTTGGACTTCAGCGGCTGGGTCTTTCTGGCTCCTATCATCAGTCCCTTGATGACGGATGGACGCGTTGGTCGACAGTTTTCTCCGGCTGGTCTGTCTGTCTGTCTGTCTGTCTGTCTGTCTTCTGCCTTTTGCAGCAACACAGCCATGTCAAGGCCGGTCCATTCTTTGATCTCTGAACTCCCGAAGAAAAACACCTGTGTGATCCACGTGATGACTAACCAGGATAGGACCCGTGTCCAGTAAAGAGCGGGAAGGGAAAAAAAACTGAAGGAAATGTTGAGAAAATAGGAGGGGACGGCAGAGTCAAAATCCCCCAAAACCACAGACCCAAAGATGAAGTCACACTCCCTCATAACCAATAAGCTCTCTCTCTCTCTCTCTCCTCTCCATCTCTCCTCTCTCCTCTCTCTCTCTCTCTCTCTCTCTCTCTCTCTCTCTCTGGGGGACGTGTAGCCTAGTGGTCAGAACATTGCGCTGGCAATTTGACGACCCGGGTTCGATTCCGGTCAAGGAGATTTTTCTCCTGAAGTTAACATCAGTACTGACTCCACTCTCCCCAAAAGTCCTTCGGATGAGACCTTAAACCGAGGCCCCGTGTGCGAACGCATCGCAGAACATCTTGCGCACAAGTTGAATCCTCTTCCGCTTTTCGTAAGAGTAGGCCATCGTGTGCCGGTGGGAACAAATGACATTTACAAAACTGCATACACACGGGGGCTGGATGTAAAAAAGCACAAGAGTGCTTATTCCATTATACTCGATATAAAAGAATAAAACAAATCTCTCTCTCTCTTTTCTGAGAGCCCGGTGTAAACAAACTTGTGGCGTATCCAATTACCTTCATTAAAATATTCGAGTTTCGAAAATATTCGAAAAATATTCGAGTTTCATAACGTCTCGATGCCTTTGTAAGTGGTGGTATTTTTCAACACCAACACATCACTGACACCAAGATTGCTCTCCTTAGATCTCATGCGCTATTTTGTCCCTAGTTCTTAATATAATTTTGTGCTAGTTTTGTTTTGTTTTTTAACTAGCTTTATTTTCTAACGCTATGCTATTTATGGTTTATTTCCTATTTTATTATTTTTTGGCGGAAAGTTTAAAAATTTTATTTCATTTATTTTAGTCTGTCCTAGTCTATTCTATTTAATTCTGTCTTTTAGCAAGGATCAGAGATGCAATCAGGAATGTGGTGCCCAGTGATGGTTCAAAGGCATTTGACAGGAAGTTCAATGGCAAAGACATCGTCTGACAAAGAACTTGGGCAGCAAATCTACATGGGACGGTACCCTGAATATATATATATTTTTTTATTCTTTTATATGGAGGATAATGGAATCAGCACTCTTGTGCTTCTTTACATCCAGTCCCCGTGTGTATGCAGTTTTGTAAATGTCATCTGTTCCCACCGGCACACGATGGCCTACTCTTACGATAAGCGGAACAGGATTTAACGTGTGCGCAAGATGTTCTGCGTGCGTTCGCACATGGGGCCTCGGTTTATAGTCTCATCCGAAGGACTGTGGGGAGAGTGGAGTCAGCACTGATGTTAACCCCAGGAGAAAAATTTCCTCGACCGGACTCGAACCCGGATCGTCAAATTGCGAGCGCAATGTTCTGACCACCAGGCTATCCGTCGGCCTTCTCAGACATTCCGCTGCTGTTTTCGTACCCCTGATGAAATGTGACAGGTCATTCAGACCCCCCTCCCCCCCCTCCGCCCCCCCCCCCCCCCCCCTCTCTTGCATCAAAACTACCAGTGCTCTGACTCAGTCCTGCAGGGTCTGGAAGCATGGAAATAAGTCAACATGGACACAATGTTGGGGATAGCAGAATATCCCGATTCCGAGAACTGTGGGAATAGCAGAATGAATATCCTCATTCTGAAAACGATGGTCAAACATATTCCTGATGTAAACTCCATGGACACAAAGCTCTATGAAAGCTTTGTGGAAGCATTTCCTTCCTCCATTCCCTACCCTCTGTCTAACAAAGGCCCAACCCAGCTAAAAAAAAACAATGTGGATCACAGCATGGCGTTTGTGGTGAGAATGTTGCTGGGAAGTTTCTGATAAAAAATAAACCAAAAAAAAAGAGTAATGAGCATAACCGTAATAATTAATTATTTAAGTTGGGTAAGACTGTGTGTGTGCTTTAATTTTCTTTTTTAGGATTCGGGGGCGGGGGGGGGGGGGGTGTCTAAAAACACTAATAGTTAATAGACAAACTGAAGATACACACAGGCAGACATGCATGCATTTTTTGTTTTGAAAACATAGCCCTGGGTCTAGTTATCTACTCAGCAGTGCTTCACCAAATACATGAACAAGCTTACTACCTAAGCCTGGGGTGCTTGCAGATCATGTGAAAGTTCAAGCACCAAATGAACACTGACATGGCGTATATAACATTTCATATGCATCTTCATTCTCTGCAGCCATCATATTCATATGTGTTGGATGGGGGAAGAGGGGGGCATCTCACGCGATTGTTTTTTGTGTAATCTGCCATTTTGTAGCCCTACAGTGTTAACCCCGAAATAGCCTGAAGACTCTCTGAACATGAAAACGTAACTGGGAGGGGGGCGGGATGGATGGATGGATGGATGGATGGGTGGATGGATGGATGGATGGATGGGTGGATGGATGGATGGATGGATGGATGGATGGATGGATGGATGGATGGGTGGATGGATGGATGGATGAAGAAACATTGCCTGTGCCTGACCACTGAGGTATTCCGCCTCCAAAAGTATATTAATGGCGGGCAAAAACGGTGGCAATGGCAAAAATTCTACCATAGGTGAACATCTTAGCTCTAGCCAAGCCTGCCTAGCTACCACCACCCCCCCCCCCTCCCCCCCCCCCCCCCCCCCCCCCCAAACTTGGGAGGTCCCATTTCTAACTTTGCAGAAATGCAACTTTCACATCTGACAAATCTATCCTTCGAAATTCACCCTGGTGGGCGACATGGATAGCCTAAAAAGGTCATGGGTTCTGCCATATTCAGCTCGCTCAAGACACTACCTGAAAATTCCAGTGCAGTGCCCCCAACAACTCCTAGAGGAGTTAAGTCAAAGTCAAGTCGCAGGAGAGGGAGCGATTGGAAATCTTGCCCACCTTAAAATTCTATTCAACCTCTTGGAACCTATAACGAAACAAAATTGAATTAATCTTCTCGCTTTTCAAAATATTTAAACGTTTGAAAGATATTCTTCAAATCTTGCATAAATAACTAAAAGATAGCACTAGTTTCCTACCTGTGGCTTCAGGTGAAAACTGCCCCACGACGACAAGGTCTGCTTCATGTGGCTCTGAACTTGTGTGGCCAGCAGGGACTGAAGAGTGGAGAGAGCGGCCCCTTGACAGCAGCAGTGCTGACCTTTTGTGAGCGATCAGTCAGTGTGCAGTGCATCATGGGACATCAGCATCGCGCGAATAACTTGCCACACAACAGCTCACGTTCCTCTCTCCTCTCTCTCTCTCTCTCTCTCTCTCTCTCCTCTCTCTCTCTCCTCTCTCTCCTCTCTCTCTCTCTCTCTCTCTCTCTCTCTCTTCTCTCTTTTGTCATCGTGCGCCAACGCACGCAGAACATCTTGCGCACACGTTAAATCCTGTTCCGCTTTTCGAAAGAGTAGGCCATCGTGTGCCGGTGAGAACAGATGACATTTAAAAAGCTGCATACACACGGGGACTGGATGTAAAAAAGCACAAGACTGCTTATTCCATTATCCTCGATATAAAAGAATAAATCAAATCAAATCAAATCAAATCTCTCTCACACACACACCCTCCTAGGTAAATAGGTAGATAGGTAGATAGATAAATAAGTAGATAAATAGCTAGATAGATAGATGGGTAGGTAGATAGATAGATAGATAGATAGATAGGTAGGTAGATATTTAACCATGCATATAGGTAGATATGTACATAGGTAGGTAGGTAGATAGATAGATAGATAGATAGATAGATAGATAGATAGATAGATAGATAGATAGATAGATAGATAGATAGATAGATAGATAGATAGATAGATAGATAGGTAGATGGATAGATTGATAAAAAGATAGCTTGAGGCTAGTCAGTTCTCTTTCTTCGTTGTCAATGCTCTGTCAGCAACTACTGTTATTTGTCATTTGAGCGAAAATGCGATGTGCTGCTGTTAAGCGCCTAACAAGTCAGGCCCAGCACATCCGACTTCGGCATGGGAGATAAAAATCTTTGAAGTCTTTCTGGAAAATAGGCAAGAGAATGGACCAAGAAGGCAGAAAAAAGATGAAAAAGAGGTGACAAGGAGAAAAGGAGCGAGGCAAAAACAAGGAAAGGGGTAGAAAAGAGGGAATTCCTAGCACAGTATTTCTAGAGGGTGGGAATGCTATTTATTTATTTATTTTTTTTATATCGAGGATAATGGAATAAGCACTCGTGTGCTTTTTTACATCCAGTCCCCATGTGTATGCAGTTTTGTCAGTTTTGTCATCTGTTCCTACCGGCACACTATGGCCTACTTTTTCGAAAAGCGGAACAGGATTTAACGTGTGCGCAAGATGTTTGGCGAGCGTTCGCACACGGGACCTCGGTTTATAGGAGAGAGAGAGAGAGAGAGAGAGAAGAGAGAGAGAGAGAGAGAGAGAGAGAGAGAGAGAGAGAGAGAGAGAGAGAGAGAGAGAGAGAGAGAGAGAGAGAGAGAGAGAGAATATGAATGAATGAATGAATGAATGAATGAATGAATGAATGAATGAATGAATGAATCATCTTCATTTTTCAAGGGTTACAAAATATTCACATACTTTTTTTTCATCAGGCCCTTGCCCTGATTAGGAAATATCAAAACAAAACAACAACAAAAAAGAAAAAGACCCCCCCCCCCCCCCCCCCCCCCAACCAACAACAAAAACAAAGCAAAAATTAAAAAAAAAAAAAACCAAAAGAAAGAAAAAAGCAAACAAAATACAAAGAACCCCAAACCAAAACAACTCCCACCCCCCCCCCCCCCCCCAAAAAAAAAAAAAAAAGTAATAGCAACCCCTCCCCCCAAAAAAACCACCATCACCAACAATAAAAGTTGAACCTATGGTTTTAAGAAAGGAGATATAGGTATACATTCAACGAACGCATAAGCCCCCACTGGATATATTGATAATTATTCAAACAAAAAAAGCTAGATACATATTCAACAAACACATAATCCCCCACTGGATAAATTGATAATCATTCAAACAAAAAAGAGAGATACGTATTCAACAAACATAATCCCCAACCGACCCGAACAGAGGACAAAGCACCGAGGGGGTACAGTGTTTGCTGAAAAATAAAAAAAAAGTTCAAACCTACCGAATTTGTTTGTATTGTCGTAAGTTTTGATTCAAAGGCTGGTCTTTCTGGGGAAAAAGTGGTTTTTATTTCTGTGGATGCCTTCATGCGTGCAGAACGAACGCAAGTGTGACGTATGGTGGATCGGTGGTCTATAGGTAACGCGTCTGGGTGCTAGTCTTTTGGGATGAGACGATAAACCGAGGTCCTGTGTGTTACACATCATTATCCAGTGCACGTAAAACAACCCACGGCAACAAGAGAGTTGTCCCTGGCAAAATCCTGTAGTAAAAAGCCCAGTCTGATAGGGAAACAAATACAGTTGCAGACAGGAAAAAAAAGAAACAAAAAATAATGGGGGGTGCTGCACTTGTGGCGACGCGCTCTCCCCGGGGAGAACAGCCCGGATTTCACGCAGAGAAATCTGCTGTAACATAAAGTGGCAATAAATAAAATGAATTAAAATGAAAACTGCCAGAATCTAACCCTTATGTGCAGCCATATTCTTCTAGATCGGGTGCCTCCGTGGCGGCTGGAACCTGGACCCTCACATCACCAGCACAGCGCTCTGAGCGCTAGACGGGATGGCCTAGTGGTCAGAACATTGCTCTCGCAATCTGACGACCTAGGTTCGATTCCCGTTCGAGGGATAATATTATCTTCCGAGTTAACATCAGTGCTGACTCCTCTCTCCCCAAAAGTCTCTCAGATGAGACTATAAACCGAGGCCCCGTGTGCGAACGCACGCAGAACATCTTGCTCACACGTTAAATCCTGTTCCGCTTTTCGGAAGAGTAGGCCATTGAGTGCCGGTGCAAACAGATGACAAAACTGAAAAAAAAACCCACCTGTATACATATGGGGACCGGATGTAACAAAAAAAAATCACATGAGTGCTTTTTTCTACTATCTTCCATATAATAATAATGATAATAATAATAATAATAATAATAATAATAATAATAATAATAATAATACATGTACTAACTTTTCCACCCCGAGAAACCAGGTGTGTTGCACGGCATAAACAGTGTATGGGAGATAACAGTGGTAAACTTAACACTCACATTCACGCATGATGCTCTCCCTTGTGTCTCCTGAGCATCCAGAAAGTGCGAGAAAATTTAACGTGCGTTTTTATTCAAAATCCTTCTTTAATATCCAGTTTTAGGAATATTCCTAATATAAGTCCGTACCTGAGAAAACTGCACGAAAGGTAGTTACAACGTCGAGTATCTAGTTTCTCTGATCTTTTTCACTTCAACTCCTTTGACAAATCGACAACAATCTGAATGAATATGCACACTGTACCAAAATACTGCATGCTGTGTGTGTGTGTGTGTGTGTGTGTGTGTGTGTGTGTGTGTGTGTGTGTGTGTGAGAGAGAGAGAGAGAGAGAGAGAGAGAGAGAGAGAGAGAGAGAGAGAGAGAGAGAGAGAGAGAGAGAGAGAGACAGAGACAGAGACAGAGAGACAGAGAGACAAAGACAGACAGACAGACAGACAGACCAAATCAAATCAAATCAAATCAAATCAAATGCTTTTAAATCGTAATCTTTTTTTTTTCCTTTCGAGGATATTGAATAAGCACCCATGTGCTTTTTTACTTCCAGTCCCCACCCCAGAGAGAGAGAGAGAGAGAGAGAGAGAGAGAGAGAGAGAGAGAGAGAGAGAGAGAGAGAGAGAGAGAGAGAGAGAGAGAGAGAGAGAGAGAGAAGTGCGTGTTCGTGTAACCAAACATATTGACTTATGTTCGTAATTGTGTGGTGCTTTGCACACACACACACACACACACCACACACACACACACACACACACACACACACACACACACACACACACACACACACAAGCATGTACCTCCCAGAATCAGCTTTTTTTAACATAGTTGTGGTTTTTTTTTAGATAAAGACATACAGTTCCTATCATCACTGCAATCATGGTAAATCGGAGGACAACCCCCCCCCCCCCCCCCTCCTCAAGAACTGTTCAAAATCTTGAGTTGGTCGAAGTTCTGCAAGTCAGTCCGTATGGGCAATCCCGCATGACCTACTGGAGCTGTATGGTACCGGCAGTATCACCATGGACCCTTCTTCGTATTTTTAGCTTTGTCACGTGACCTCTCTGGACTCATCACATGTGCTTTGTTTTACTCCAGCTTCCTTTCCATGCCATGGGGCTAAACTTGCTAGTATCCTGTATTTGTTACTGTGTATTTGTTCCAACAAAAATGTCAAGAAAAACACTCCTGAAACCTACTGAGCAGGACCAAGAAGTTTAGGGGTTTTTTTGGACAAGAGGCATCCAAGAGGCTTGGAAGTGAGTTAGATGCTTATTTTCTTATCTTAATCTTCAATCTGTTGTGTTGGTGTTTTTCTAGGAGTAGTGACCTAAGCCCTTTGGCCATCCCCCCCCCCCCTCCCCAAAGCTGGTGGGGCCCTTTGATTAGTATGAATAAGTTTTCTCCATGGCAGTTCTATGCCCAGTTACGAGGTCAAATCGAACACTTGGTCACCTTTGGGTGGGAATTGGGGGAGAAAGGGCAGTGGATTTATTGGCAGAAACAACCGGATTTGCTATCAATGGCATGCACTGTGGACCCAGTCTGGGCACAGACACAGTGTCGCTTTTTTCTTTTTGATGTGTTACTATACTAAGAAGAATTGACCTGTATGATTGAAATATAGCCAGTATAGGAGTGGGAGTATCTACACACCATGCGTTTTGACATGACATGGAGACTAGTGTACACACAAATTAAGTAATGGTGTTTTCCCTTCAGAATGTTAGCTTTATAATCATAACAAGCAAAATTTGTTCAATCTACATTCTCTATCAATATATTGAAAGTTTCAGTATCCTGCACCTGTCCTATCAGAATCCCAGCCATATCCAGAGACACTGTCACTTTTTCAGAGCCAGCGCTTCACAAAGTGAACCATGGTTGCCAAAAGCCCCCCACTATTGTGATGGCGCCCTGCACTGTTCTCTGGTCACATCTGTTGTATTCAGTGGATCATGTTCTGAAACAACACATGATACATAAGGCAACATAGTCTGCTGAGCCCCTAATGATGACATTAATAGTTGGATAGCAGTGTAGTCAGAACATTGCACTCACAATTTGACGACCGGGGTTCGATTTCTGGTCGAGGGGATTTTTCCCTTGGAGTTAACATCAGTGCTGACTCCAGTCTCCCAAAAAGTCTTTCGGATGAGACTATAAACGGAGGCCCCATGTGCGAACGCACGCAGGACATCTTGCGCCCACGTTAAATCCTGTTCCGCTTTCCGTAAGAGTAGGCCATTGTGTGCCGGTGCCAGAACAGATGACAAGATTTACAAAACTGCATACACATGGGGACTGGATGTAAAAAAGAACATGAATGCCTATTTCATTATCCTCAATATAAAAGAATAAAGGGGGTGGGGTAGCCCAGTGTTTAGAGTGTTGAGCTCATGATCTGATGGCCAAGGTTCAACCCACCCCTGAGGCACTCATCCAAGGGGATTGATTATTCCAATAGAGTTAACATCAGTCCAACTTCACTCTCCTGAAAGTCCTTCCCGATGTCCTGTGTGTGAACAAACGCAGAACATAGTGCACACTGTCAAAAGCTGTATAGCCTTTTAAAAGGGTAGGTGATTGTGTGCTAGTGGGAAAAGATGAAACTTTTAAAACTGCATGCACACGGAGACAGGATGTACAAAGCACACTCGTGCTTAATTTCATTATCCTCAAAAAAAAAAGAATTTAAATAAATTTTAAAAAAGAAAAGAAAAAGAACCCAATCACACTAAATGATTCTTACTAACAAGAGGAGTGACTATTATGTTATTCATCCATCATCAGATCCCAATAAATCTGCTGACTTGCAGACATGGACAGAAACTGAACCACAGAAGTGAAGGTAGAACCAGTAGCTAAACCAAACCCAGGATCGTATCAAACCTGGGTATGAAAACCACACAACCTCAGAAGCTTTTTTGACAGATACCATGGCCGAGTGCCGCCGCTGTAGTCTAGTGGTTAGGGCGTTGGACTCGTAATCTAAAGGTTGCGGGTTTGATCCCAGCTTTCGGCTATGGCGTTGTGCCCTTGGAAAAGGCACTTTACGGCTATTTTCTCACCCCACCCAGGTGTAAAAGGGGGTACCAACCTTGTGTTGGGGGCTAACCCTGCGATAGACTGGCGTCCTATCCAGGGGGGAGTCTATGACTCTCAGTCGCTTAACACCACAGAAACCGGATAAGCACCGGCTTGATGAGCCTTAGGCTCGGGACAGACTTTAACTTTTTTTTATGGCCGAGTGGTTAAGACCATTTGACTTCAATCCCATGGATCCATGAAGTTGTGGGTTTGAATCTTGGTGGCTTCTGGTGAGTTAAGGGAGGGAATTTTTATCATCTTCCAGGTCAACTTTAAGTGCAGACCTGCCGATGCCTAAATTCCCTTTATGTATATATACACAGAAAATCGAACATGCATATGAAAGATCCCATAACTCATGTCACCATACGATGCGTTATGGAAACATGAAAATACCCAGCATACATCCAAGTCAGAATGCAGCTACCTTCATGGTGGGCAAAAATGGCCACATAAGCAAAATCTCACCATTGGTGAATCTCGGAGCTCTAGCTGACAAACAAGTAAAAAAAAAAGCAGAGTGTGCGGTGCTTTGTACCCCGTTTAACTTTTTCCCCATCCATTAGACCCTGAGTGGTGGTCTGGGCGCTAGTCTTTCGGATGAGACGATAAACCGAGGTCCTGTGTGTTACACATCACTATTTAGTGCATGTAAAAGAACCCACAGCAACAAGGGGGTTGACCCTGGCAAAATTCTGTAGAAAATAGCCACTCTGATAGGGAAACAAATACAATTGCATGCAGGAAAAAGAAAAAGAAATGGGTAGGCGCTGCACTTGTGGCGACGTGCTCTCCCCGGGAGAGCAGCCCGAATTTCACGCAGAGAAATCTGCTGTGACATAAAGTGGTACAAATACAAATACAAAAGCAGATTTTCTGTTCTGTTCGATCAGAATGAGATAAGAGTCCATGTCAAGTCTAATAATCCAAGAGTGTACTCTATCCTTCCCATAAGCCTCTCTCTAAATTCAACAGATTAGTACTGCACTAAATTTTTCTTTCTCAATCACCATACTTAAAATACAAAACAAAACTCAGCAGACTGAAGATTTGGGTTTACAAATGTTTAATGGTCTGGAATGATAATCACACATCCAACACTTTCCTCCTGCACTTTTCAAACCACAACATCAGCTTGTGGATAATGTTCAACATGCGCTAGTCACACAAACACAACTCAGGACATTTCCATATAAACACGAGCTAGTGCTCCCTCTCTACATACTCTACATCGACCAGGGCTAAAAGTATAAGCACACTAACCAGTAGGGAGAGAGAGGGAAACAAAACATCAAAATGACTGTAAAGTATCACTGATTTGCTTTTGTTAACATCCTTGCTATAGTTAGTTAACTGCTTCTTACCAGATATTCAACATTGATCTATTAGAAAAAAAAACAAAAAGACAAAAAAAAAAGTTGTCTAAGTTTTACAATGTTTTAACTGCCATCAATATGGGAGGAAGGATGATTTTCTAAAACTATCCCTACATTAAGGGAGAGAACCCCTCTTTCCCTGTACATGTGCACTGTGCACATTTGTATGCATCTGTAGCCCAGGTGTGGGTGATACGGAGGGAAGGGTGAGGAGATGGTTGGATGCCCAATAGCAGGTAACCCGTAGGGAAAAGGTTAATCAGGTTCTATCACAGATTTAGAGAGAAAGAAATAGATGGACAGAAAAAAATCCAAATGAACTGCTAAAAAAAAAAAACAAAAAAAAAACAAACACCAGTAAGTTCTAAATATCCTAAACACATTTCTCATCAAACTCTGACACTGACTTTTGACTAAGTAGGTTTTTGATATTCACAGTTCTCACAGTATGACAAGAGACTCTGGAAATCTGACACAAAAACCTGGAACAAGAACTACATTTTTTTTCCCTTTCGCCTAAAAGAAAGCTGCCACATCTACTCAAAACTACTCTGAAGCTCATTTCTAACTTCAACAAAACATTGAACATGCTGTGTATGAATTCAACTAAAAATTCTTACGGCCTTCCTCATAACCCAACATAAAAATCATATATATATATACATACACATTCTAACCAAAACTTGCTGACAACACACACAAAGGGGCTTTTCACAAAGCAAGACAAGACACTATGCCATGAGCCATCGTTTCTAGAGACGCAGGTTGGAGTGCAGCTCTGGGGTGATGTCTAGGACGATGCTCAGCAGCTTCCTCAGGGCCTCCTCTCTGTTGCGGTCCACGTTGCCGTGCAGATCTTTGATCTTCTGCCGAGTGGTCACCTCGATTTTGGCTTCCATGTCGCCCTTGGAGCCCAGGATCTGTGTTGGTTTGCAACACACAGAGACGTGTATACGAGTATGAATACAGTCAGATGTGCAAACACACAGGTATAATGCATGCACACACACACACACAAAAACAAATACACACACATACAAACATACACACACACACAAACACACACACACACACACACCACACATATACATCACTGTTCACACACACACACACACACACACACACACACACACACACACACACACACACACACACACACACACACAAACACACACACACACAAACACACACACACACACACACACACACACACGATATCATGTTAGCAAGTTAATGTTGGTGAAATGTTTGTTGTTGTTGTTTTAATTGTTTGTTTGCTTTTTCCCCTTTTCTTTCTTTCGTTGGCTTTTTTGTTTGCTAGGGATTTTCTGCTTTGTTTTTTGTTGGTTTTTTGTTTTGTTTTGGATATGATTTTTGCTATTGTTTTGATTTTTTTCTTTTCTTTTCTTTAGATAGATGGCTTGATGGAAAAAAGCAGATTGCTGCTTACTCAATGTACCATCTGGAAATAAAAATTTGATTGATTGATAGATTGATTGATTGACACACACACACACACACAAACACACACTAATGAACACAAACACACACACAGAGACTCCAATACATTAAAACTGATAAAAAAACAAACAGTTGCCTGCTCAGTTATGACAACATGTCTATTTTCTGATTGATTATGTAAAAGATATTTTGTTGTAGAGAAATATCAATGTTTGTCACCTTTACCCCTACATGTTTTCCCTAAGAAACACTGATGAAAGGCTCTCTGTTAACTTTTGCTCCTTTTGGCTTAGAGATCTTAGACAAAATGGTGTGTGTAAGTGTGTGTGCGCGTGTGCGTGAGTGTTCATGCATGTGTGTGTTTGTTTCCAGTGAATGTAAGGGATCATGCCTGCCTGCATGAGTGCCTGTATCATGTGAGATTTTGCTTTTTCTTTTTTATCTCAACATCTCTTCCTTCTCATTTCATCCTTCCTACCATCATCTCCAGCTCCTCGAATTCCCCATGCCTTAAATAATTTTTTCTTAAAAAGATAGTTTAACAAAAGTCAAAATGCCATACTGAAACCACCACCCTCTGAATAAAGCAGTAAAAGAAATCTCCTCTGCACTAAAACTACACATTGGACCAAGGTCAAGAAAAGCATGAAAAGATCAAGGAGAAAAAAAATCCAAAAAGTTAAAAGAAAAAAACACACCCCAAAACCCAGCTGTGAGCTGAGTGAAAAGCAGATCTATGAACTCAGCAGACACCATGTCTTTCAACATAAAACACTGCATCATGTATGGATACGTGTCTGAAGACAAGCATCGCTGCCACCATGGAATTGTTACAGATAGGCGGAACGGACTGGGTTAGGGTTGGTAATGGGTTTCTCTAATACTGAAAGGGAAAGGTACATGTGGAGTTGGAGAAGCCACTTGTTCTGGACCCAGATGTGTAGACTTAAGTCTTAATACTGAGATATATGATAACAATACTCTACAAGTAATGAAATAAAAATGGCTGCTGATAGTGCTACATAATTGGACTGGATTGGGTTAGGTGCCATTCCAAAACTTAAGGTTCATGTGCCATTTCTTTAGATCTCCAAGTCAATTTGTACTGTGTGACACTGTGAGGCTACAACACATAATATAAGGGCAAAAGTGACACCAACACAGGGATACTGACAATGAATGACACACAGCAGGTGAATCAACCCCCTACCTTGGCTTCATACTCTTTGTACTGGCGTTCTCTTTCTGCCTTGTAGTTGTTGATCTCTGTGTCTGCCTCCTTCTTAGCTGCCTTCAATCGGTTGGCCTTCTCTGCAAACAAATTGAATATCATATAATTATAAATATAAAAGGTAAAAAGGTTAATGTGTCCCATAACCTATGTGGTTGTAGGGGAGTGAGGCATCAAAGACTTCAGTTTCCCTTGGGGCCAGCATATTGAGGGCGGTGCCCATCTCCTCTTCCTCACTGCTTTTCCTTCCCTGACCCTAAGAGGGCAGGTGCCCATTTTCAGCTGGGTGGACTGGGGGACTGTACTGAAGCCAAGGTGCGCAAATGGTTACCCATCCAATTGATAACCAAGCTTGATGCTGCTTAACCTTAGCTTGGGGAAAGCTAGTGCTCTGACCACTGAGTTATACTGTCCTCATATCTTACAGTTACACACAGTGACACACACACACACAGTGACACACACACACAGTGACACACACACACACACAGTGACACACACACAGTGACACACACACACAGTGACACACACACACACACACACACACACACACACAGAGAATTTTTCACTTATGTTGCGATACCCGATTCCTATGCAAATTTGATTAAGTAATTGAAATTTATTTATATTTTTCATTGAGATCATTCAATTTGTTGGGTATAGTTAAAAACATGCATTTTCCTTTTTGTTCATTATAGTCCCGTAGGTTAAAAATGCTTGGTTATTATTTATCATTCAGCATTTATTTATTAATAATTTGAGATTCCTTCTCAGTTCTCCTATACATCAACTTCAAGTCCCCCTCTCTCCCTGGACACACACTCTCTATACCCTTTCCCTCCTTTCTTCTCTGTCTGATATCACAACATGTGAAAAGATGTTAAACAAAGTTGCAAACACACACACACACACACACACACAACACACACACACACACACAGTGACACACACACATAATTTGTACTAGTAATTTTTCTTCTTTCTTTATAATGCTCAACATTTGAAACTCGTAAAGCTTATGTGAACTGACTGAATCCAGGCTTGAACAAATCTGAAATAGTCACAGTGTACAAACTACAAATAGTAATTGTAGCAGAAGGGAGAGGGGGGGGGGGGGGAGGAGCCAAGAGTTACCTGTGGAGGCAGACTTTGATTGTTTCAAATACTGTAATTTCTTAAATAATGAACGTCTAAGACCAAAATGACAAGTTGTGTAGTACGAGGCCCACTTCTCCAGGCTTTGCGTTCGTCAGTTGCAGGAATGATGCTTTCTCCGTGTCTAATCACTCATGGTATCCCAAAGCGAAAGCCTTGTTCTCTACACTACACTATACGGCCCATTTCATTATTTTCATTAACGACCAAAGTAAGATATTTAGATTTCTCGATTTTGGTACGAAAAACGTGTATATTTCTTTGTGTTAAATCCGTATTTGAATAGTTGGTTCCCTTATGAGATATAACCGAAAGAATATTTTAATTAAACACTATGTTTGAAGTACGACTGTGGAAACAATTTCTACACTTGTGGGTACACAGTGCAGAAACGATGTTCACTTTAAATACTCTGAAATGTCATATATCGTATAAATTTCTCAATAAAAACGAACGCAAAACATAAAAATGAGATGTCTTCTACTTACTCCTTCTTGCTTCAGCGACTTTTTCGGCAGCTTTCTTCTCTGCAGCCAAGAGCTGTTGGATTCCCTGCGTTTGACTTGCCATCTTGTCTGCTAATGTGTAAGGCTCTGCTTAGAGTGTCATGTGATGAGCTGGTTGTTCCCCTTGAAATGTTGATAGTGACGTCACCATTACTCTCTAACCCTCCCCTCATCCTCCCCCTCCCCCTCCCTTACCCTCTATTCGATATGAAAACTTTCATAAAATACGCCCAGTCAGCTTTATGCAATTCTTTTTATATATTTAGTAGGACTGTTAGCATGACTACTTTTCTCTTGGGGTTAAATTCTTTTTTTTTTTTTTTACAGGAATACAACAATAATAACTATTAATTGAAGAGAATGTGAAGGGTAATCCGAGTTACAAAGTATGCTCAGTTACGTATGTTTACTGATCTTGAAGAGCACAAAACTAGATGAAAAATAACGTCATATGTTCACATCACAAGACATTAGCCACAGCTTTTATAAGATACGAAGTAGTTTTCTGGTGTGTTAAATAAAAAGAAATGCATAACAATTCATAATGTGACACATAATACGCAACTACAGTACAGACTGTGTTCTTGCGATTTCCCCCACAGAATGAGGTGTTTTTTTTTAGTCTGCTAGAATTCCGAAGATAACTAAGATTCCAATAAGTACCAGACTTTATACGTGAGTCACATGCTATAGATAGTAATTTAAACTGTTCGTTTAATCTCGCTTGTGATGTATGGAGTGTGTATAGACTTCAGTTTATCTGATTTGCAGACAGTGTCCTGACACACGATAAACGGACAAGAGTGAAGAGTGCATTTTGTTCTGCATTTTTTTTCTTCTTCAGCAGACGACCGATTCCGTTGCCAAATTACCGGTGCTTCTTACTCAGAGAAACCGGTCTGTGATGGCAGACTCAGCTTCCAGTTCAGACGGTTTGAAAAAACTGATACGTTTCTTTTATTTCGGTAATGGAAACAATTTATACAAGGCTGGAGGGGTAGACTTTCAGCCGGCTTTGACGGCCGATTCGGACAAAGCAAGAATCGTCCATGAGTTACTCGTTGCAGAGAGAGGTGAAGAAGTGGTGGAAGAAATTTCAAAGTTTCTCAACAGTAACACATTAGGAACAAGTCGTGGACCTGCCTTGTTTGCTTTGGCAATTTGTGCACGACATGCAGACCAAACCCACAAAACCAAACAAGCGGCAATGAAAGTGTTTGTTTCAGCTTGCAACAGTTCGGCAGATCTGTTCACTTTCATTTCTTACGCGGTCAGTACCAAGAAGGGGTGGGGCAGAGCACTGAAGACAGGCGTTCAGCGTTGGTTTGACAAGCGGGATGCAATGACACTGGCCCGCATTGTCACACAACAGAAGACAGGATGTCATTGGAGTTATGTGGATCTTCTCAGATTGAGCCACATTTTACCCAAGACAGAAGGTAATCATGTTGTATTATGGTAAGGTTTCAGTAATGCTTACTATTACAGTATCACTATCAGTATTATTAATGGTTAACTTAAGAAGCAGGTGTGGAAGTGGAAAATATGACAACATCAAGATCAAGCACCAGTAGTTTTGTTGTCTTAATTGTAATACTTAGTAGTAGTGATACATGGAATTCATATAGCACTGTATCTCTCAAAAACAAATTAAAGTGCTTGCATTCGACCTATACAACATGCAAGCAATCAATGACAGTTAAGAGTTTTAGCAAATTCAATTGTACAAAAACATGCACATGTGCACGCACACTTACACACACACACACACACACACACACACACACACACACACACACACACACACACACACACACACACACACACACACACACACACACACACTTATAGAAGTTAATACACTTTGGCAGGGTGAAGGGAATTTCAGATGTTGAAAGCAGGGACAGATAGGAGATTGAAACAGAAGGCGAAAAAATCTTAGGTTTGAATTAAGTGTGTCTTGAAGTTGGATTTAAAAGTGTCATGAATATAATGTAGGCTTTTGCCGAAGGGAGAGAGAGGTCATTCTGTTTGGAACCAGCTTCGAAAGCTGTGTCAAAATTTTAATGGATAAGGAGAAGTGGCATGCTTTTCTTTTGTTTTGAAATTGATCAAATAAGGGTTTTCAAATCATATCCTGCTCCTAAAATAAGCAGCCACTTGGTAGATCTATATCAGTATATGAATATATGCACTGAATTTTAGCATGGGGGAAGGGAAAGTGGTAGACTCCAAAGAGCATGGTGGTTAAGTCACCATACAATCATATGATCCGCAGGAAATGGAAAACACTAGTTTGAGCCTCACAACAATGTCAGTTTAACTTTATGATGATTTAAAAAATTTTTTCCTGAACTTGGCTGAAGTTAACACTGGTACTGACTTAACTCCCCTGAAAGCTTGAGGCAATAAACTAATGTCCCGTATTGTGTAAACACACATAAATTAAAATGCAATACATCTTGTGCACATGGCAAACACCATCTGCCTGTCATAGTTTCGATCAACATAAGCATGCATACCCAGCGTGCACCCTTCTATCAGTACCAGGAAAGGAATGGGTTTAGCTAGGTTTTACCCCCCCCCCCCCCCCCCCCAACACACTGTCTGAAAAATTCAGTGCACTTCAACTCATCAAGGAGTAATTGGAGTACTAAGCCTAACTCACTCTCACTCACTCACTCAGTCCCATGTCCCAAGGGACGTAGGGGGGACATGAGAGAAGACGCAACAGAGATCTTTTTCCATGCTTCACGATCCTGCGTGGCTAGTAGGAGGTGTTGCAGGGGTTGGGCGGTCCAGTCTTTGATGTTGTCAACCCATGATTTCTTTTGGCGGCCTCTTCTTCTCTTGCCCTCGACTGTTCCTTGCAGGATGGTTTTTGCTAGGGTGTTGTGTCTTGTGGTGTGACCAAACCACATCAGCTTTCTCCTCTTTATGGTGGAGAGCAAAGGCTCTTGGGGGGAACAAGTAATTTAATTTTAAGTACCAAAACAGCCTCTTTACTTAGACACAGGTGAAACCCTCCAGTCAGTCCACGTAAAAAAATTTAATAAATTATTCTTTAGGAGCAGATGATAGCATTACCATGGCATTCTTCTTGGTAAAATACATTAAGAAAAGAAACCTGTGTGATCTCATGATGGCAGGTACCTTGGACACTGGTTCAATGTTAGTACAGTAGATTTGGAACAGAGAAAATGGGACCCGTTTATAAATCAATTATCTGAATCCCCACAGAGGCACTTCTGAGGCTTCAGCAGGTCCTGAGCATAGTTGAGTGTGCTATGCTGTAAGTACTCCTGTAGAATAAAAAAAAAAAAAAAGATGGGGACTGTACAGTGGTAACATTTATGTTCCATCCAGTTTACACACAGTTCTGTTTCTAGTAGTAGTACTGTCTTTCCAAAGCATTTAGCTGTCACTGTGTCAGTGTCATAGTATTCATCATTATTTGGACCTCTGGATACTGGTGAAAGCAAGTGTAGTGTATCATACAGAGCTCTCTGCCATGTAGCTTTCAGTCAAGCCTGTCCTGCATAGCTTGATGTCATTGTCACTATATATGATCCTCACCCTAATTGAGAGTCATTCATACATAAAATTACATTGCTGACACAGTGAAAATTTAACAGAGATTTTTGTGTCCACCATGATTGGGTAGGGGCAGATGTAAGGAAGGATTTCTGGACCATGTATTGAACATCCACCCCCTCCTCTCCCACACACCCCTCCTTCCCACATCCACCCCCTCCTCTCCCCAACATCCACCCCCTCCTCTCCCCAACATCCACCCCCTCCTCTCCCCAACATCCACCCCCTCCTCTCCCCAACATCCACCCCCTCCTCTCCCCAACATCCACCCCCTCCTCTCCCCAACATCCACCCCCTCCTCTCCCCAACATCCACCCCCTCCTCTCCCCAACATCCACCCCCTCCTCTCCCCAACATCCACCCCCTCCTCTCCCCAACATCCACCCCCTCCTCTCCCCAACATCCACCCCCTCCTCTCCCCAACATCCACCCCCTCCTCTCCCCAACATCCACCCCCTCCTCTCCCCAACATCCACCCCCTCCTCTCCCCAACATCCACCCCCTCCTCTCCCCAACATCCACCCCCTCCTCTCCCCAACATCCACCCCCTCCTCTCCCCAAATCCACCCTCCTTCCCAACATCCCCCCCTCTCCCCAACATCCACCCCCTCCTCTCCCCAACATCCACCCCCTCCTCTCCCCAACATCCACCCCCTCCTCTCCCAACATCCACCCCTCCTCTCCCAACATCCACCCCCTCCTCTCCCCAACATCCACCCCCTCCTCTCCCCAACATCCACCCCCTCCTCTCCCAACATCCACCCCCTCCTCTCCCCAACATCCACCCCCTCCTCTCCCCAATTTTGAGTGACTAAAGCCGTGAAGGTCTCCCAATCCTTCTCAAGTCATGTGTGTAGACATGTATACATGTGTGTGTTTGTGTGTGTGTGTGTGTGTGTGTGTGTGTGTGTGCGCGTTTGTGTGTGTGTGTGTGTGTGTGTGTGTGTGTGTGTGTGTGTGTGTGTGAAGTCAAAGTTGAACACACACACACACACAGAGTGACACACACACACACACACACACACACACACACCACACACACACACACACACACACACACACACACACACACACACACACACACTCAGCGACACACACACACTGCGTCTATACCATCCTTCCACCTTCCTTTTTGTGAATCATTTTGACACACACACATATTCATTGACTTATTAAGAAGAACAAAAAGAAGATTTTTAAGCTGGTCAAGTAGTATAAAGAACTACCAAAGCATTAACCCTTGCACTGCTAACATATTTTGCTCCTGAAGGCACATGCTGGTCGAAACAGAGAGAGCATTGAATCATGACTAACAGCGATCGTCAACTGAGCATTGCTGGTGACAGTTTTTATGATGAACGTTGTTTGTCAACAGCCGCAGTAAAGAGGTTAAGGAGAAAAAAGATTATTTTTTCAGCTAATCAAGTAGTATGTGGGGGCAGGATAGCTAAGTGGTCAGAGCGCTCGCTTTCCTCAAGTCAAGTTAAGCAGCGTTGAGCGTGGTTACCAGTTGGATGGGTGACCGTTTGCACGCCTTGGCTTCAGTACTGTTCACCCAGCTGTAAATGGGTACCTGCCCTCTTTAGGGTCAGGGAAGGTAAAGCAGCGAGGGAGAGGAGATCTGCTCCGCCTTCAACATGCTGCCCCCTAGAGAAGTTGAGGTCTCTGACACCTCGCTCCCCCCTATGACCGCCTAGGTTATGGGACACCTTTACCTTTACTATGTCCCTGTTCTGGTCCTACACATATGCAGGACATCACATACTAAAAATGTTTTTTTTTTAAAAAGGACATCACATACTAAATCCCCCTTCTGAAGACACCTCTACCCTTACCCTTTTACCAAGTAGTATGTTCTACCGAAGCGTTACGTAACAACGAATCAATCCGCGGTTAACACTAACAGGCGCCAAGATGATCGCCAAGTACCTCATCAAGGGCCTGAAGGCGGCCAAGGAGGAGTTTGGCGGGGAGAAGACGAGCAGCGACATGCAGGCGGCCTTGACCTACCTGGGGGCTGTGGAGCAGCTGAAGAGCGCCACAGACGAGGACGCAGCCTCAGGGGTGGTGGAGCAGCATCACCTGCACTTCCAGCAGGTGGTGGCCAGGCTGCAGCAGATGCGCCAGGTGAGTCCCTCACTTCTCCCCTCCACCCCCTGTCTGTTTGTGATGATGATCCTTCGGATAAGACTCAGTCTAAACCGAGGCCCTGAGTGGGAATGCAGGCAGAAATCTTGCGCAGTGGTTAAATCCTGATCCGCTTTTTGTAAGAGTAGGCCATTGTGTGCCGGTGCGAACAGATGACAAGATTTACAAAAGTGCATACACACGGGGACTGGATGTAAAAAAAAAAAAAGCACATGAGTGCTTATTCCATTATCCTTGATATAAAAATAGATAAATAAATAAATTATGAGTAGGCCTAATGTGTGTTTCTGCTTTCCCCCTCCAAAAAAAAAAAATTGAACTGAAAGTCAAAGTCATTCAGATGAAACTATAAACCGAGGCCCCATGTAGGAACGCACGTAGAACATCTTGCGCACATGTTAAAACACGGTTTTGCCTTTCGGAAGAGCAGGCCATCAGTGCCGGTAGGAACAGATGGCAAAATTATAAAATAACAGCATGCCCACAGATGTCATGTTTAGACACCATCCTTGGGGAAAAATCGGGGAGTTGGAGTCCCAGAGCCGCTCGGGGCTGTAGGTATATGGCAACATTCTGGTGGCTCCTGCGTCGGTACTGGAACCATTCGTATGGGCGACTGCCTTTCCAATGGACCATTCCAGTGGCGTGGAGAGGGGGGGTCTGCTGCATGGGTAACAGTTTGCCCTCCATACTAACCCAGGCTTTGCGCTGTAAAGACGAGAGCGCAACTCCATAGTCTTCCGAGACTGATGGGTGCCTACTACTATGCTTTCCCCCTGCCACTCCTCCCTATTCCTCCTTGGATTCGAGCCATTTCTGAAACACCTAGTGACCTACTCAATGGGTCCCCCCCCCCCCCCCCCCAACCCCTCCCCAGGAGTCAACATCAGTGCAGACCCTGAAAGTCGTGAGATGAGATTATAAACCAAGGTTCTATGTGTGACTGCATGCAGAACATCTTGCGCACATGTCAACTTTCAAAAGAGTAGATCATTTGTTGCACTGGGAATGGATGACAAAACAGAGTATATTCACCAAATGCACACACACACGCATGCATACACGCATTGCATCACACACACAGACACACAGACACACAGACACACAGACACAACACACACACACACACACACACACACACACACACACACACACACACACACACACACACACACACTTGCCTGTCTGATATCACTATTTAGTGTATGATGGGGTGGTAAAGTAGATTACCTCCCATGCGATCAGAGCCCTGTCGCAGCGTTGTGTTACTAAATGTGAACACACCTGCGAATTGTGCGATGCTCTGTTTCCTTGGGTGGTGGTCGAAAGCCCTCCATTGCATACACTTTGCCTTCATGGTGAACGGTAGAATTTACGCAACCTCATTCTAGAGGTCATGTATTATTATGTCCTAACTGGCTAGCTGTACCTACCCGAGAGGATGTGCAGAGATGGGACACCACATGGGCCAGTGTCCACTCTGTTATGAGTGGAAAGACGTTAAACTGAAGAAGAAGAACAACAACAACAACACACACACTCACTCACACACACACACACACACACACACACACACACACACACACACACACACACACACACACACACACACACACACACACACACACACACACACACCAAAAACAAAACCCAACCCAACCAAAACAAAACAAAACAGCAAAACAAAACAAACAACCAAGCCAGTCAAAACAGTTACCACATCCATGGTGGCGTTGCAGGTTCTGGTGGCGTTGGTGAAGCAGATGTCGCTGCAGGAGCTGCTGGAGAACCTGGGGCGTCTGGCCGGGTACCAGGTGCTGGAGCCCACCTTCCCCCAGGCCTCCGACATCACACAGCGCATTGGGGACCAGCAGCTGCTGCAGGACGAACAGTGAGTACAGAGCAGCAGCACAGGATGGAAGGGAGGGATGAGGCATCAGAGACCCCAGCTTTTCTAGGGGCCAGCATATTGAGGGCGGCGCCCATCTCCTCTCCCTCGCTGCTTTACCTTCCCTGACCCTAAAGAGGGCAGGTACCCATTTACAGCTGGTTGATTTGGGGAGACTGTACTGAAGCCAATGCGCACAAACAGTCACCCATCCAACTGGTAACCATGCTTGACGCTGCTTAACTTGACTTGGGAAAAACAAACACACAAGAATTTAAAAAGATGGAAGAAAGGCAACAACATACATACTAAGATCCTTTATGAGACAAGAAGACAGAGAAGAAAAGAAAAGGGGGAGCAAGGAGAAGAGGTTGGGGAGAAAGGGAAAGACAAATGTAGGAGGGAAGGGGGTTGGGGGTAAAGAGGCTGACTGACTGACTGAGTATAAGCGAATGCTCTGTGTGTGTGTGTGTGTGTGTGTGTGTGTGAGTGTGTGTGTGTGTGTGTGTGTGTGTCACTCTGTGTGTGTGTGTGTGTCACTCTGTGTGTGTGTGTGTGTCACTGTGTGTGTGCATGCATGCACGCGCTTTCACGGTTTCATTCATTCATGCTTTTTCCAGGTAAATGTTTTTGCTTTCAAAAACCAGAAGAAAGAGAAAGACTGACAGCACAGTGTACTTGAAAAAAAAAAAAAAGACTTTGCTGGATAATCCCTGAGAGACGATAGCTTACACATGTTTCCAATCTGCTTCTCTGTCCAGTAGTGCAGGGACAAAATTTGGGGTTTAAAAAAAAAAAGAAGAAGAAATAAGAAAAATAAAGAAACATACATAGTGTATTCATTGCCTGAACAGATGTCGCAACAGGAATTTCAGGTATGCTTCACTTTATTGGTTGAGAGATTAAAAGTCCACCAATAAGATCAGGTGACAAGAAAAGTTCAAAACAAAACAGGGAAAAACTGTGAAGGCGGTTTGTTTTAGTTAAGAGACTATGGAACTTTTAATTTAGCGAATTAATGTACAGGAGGCCACATCGGAAAAACAAAGGTGTCTGTTTTACTTGTTTTCTTACACAATAT
Source organism: Stramonita haemastoma (assembly GCA_030674155.1). Classification (NCBI taxonomy): domain Eukaryota; kingdom Metazoa; phylum Mollusca; class Gastropoda; order Neogastropoda; family Muricidae; genus Stramonita; species Stramonita haemastoma. The sequence goes on from CM060345.1 coordinate 27,189,292, forward strand.
AAACCAACCTCAGTTACTAGGTTAGTGGAAGTATGAAAAATGTATACATGCACAGTCTGTCATTTTTCATGAAGATTACTTTTTGCTTATTTTCTTATTTTTGTTGGTTAACTCTTATCTATAGCTGTGATTTTTTTGAAGCACCAGCCAAAAATAACTGTTTTTTTAAAAATAGAGATTTTCAGAGTTGTCTACTTTTATCACTTAAAAGTTTAAAAGTTTTCTTTAAAAAAAAAGTCTTTAGCCTGTGAGTGCATATTTGGATGTGTGTGTGTGCACGCGTGCCCATGCATGTGTGTGTGTTTATTTAATTCTTAAATTTTTACATCCAGTCCCCGTGTGTATGTAAATTTTGTGTGTGTGTGTATGTATGTGTGTGTGTGCATATGTGTGTGTGTGTTTGTGTGTGTGTGTGTTCGTGCTTGCGTGCATGCGTGTGTGTGATTTTAAAACCAAAAATAGACCTAATAAAATGGAAATGTAGAGTGTTTATTCTTGAGAGAGAAAAAAAAAAGAAACTGTTTGCTGAGGTCCAAAGAACAGTAATGAAAAGTTAAAATGAAAAAGAAATGCAGTATTTTGAGCGTGAGGTGATCATTTATGCAGGTGATGTGCTTATTTTATCTGAAATGGGGAAAAATGTCACCCATCGACCTTTACCTTACTCTGCCTGTTTTCTTCCTCCACCCCCTTGAACCTCCTTTCTTTACTAGGTAGGTAGGTAGGTAGGTAGGTGTGAGAGCGTGTCTGTGTGTTTCATGGGCATAATGTGTGCTAGAATTTGCCACCTTCTCTCTCTCTCTCTCTCTCTCTCTCCTCTCTTCTCTCTCTCTCTCTCTCTCTCTCTCTCTCTCTCTCTCTCTCTCTCTCTCTCTCCTCCCCCCCCCCTCTCTCTCTCTTTTAGATTGCTTTCTGCAAAGGGTGCCCACTTTTTGTTTCAAATGCTGTATATATAGAAATATATATTCTTAAAGTATGTATGTTCACTACAGAATGTACATTATGTATTGACCAGATGATTTTTTATATTTATATATATTTTATATTTATATTTTATTCTTTTATATCAGGGTGTGTAGGCAATTTTTGTAAATATTGTCATCTGTTCCCACTGGCACACAAAAGCCTACTCTTACGAAAAGCGGAACGGGATTTTACGTATGTTCTGTGTGTGTGTGTGTGTGTGTCCAGTATCTCTCCCATATCGGTGCTGATTGCCCTGAGGATGTATGAAAACGGGTCAGCCGCCGTGAAGTGGACAAGGAACAACAGCGTTGTGGAAGCTCTCAACTCCGCTTTTGACATAACACTGAGGGTGAGTCGCCTTTCTTCTGTAGCTTTTAGCCTTAGTAAAACTTTATAACAGTCAGGGTGGGGTGGGGTGGGGGAGAGTCTAGTGGTTAGCTCTTTGAGCTCATGATTTGACGAAAAGGCAATGTTTTAGCTCATTGAGCTCATGATTTGACAAAAAGGCAATGTGTGAGTGTAACCTCGTATGTATGTTAGCAAGTACGGAAATTTTGTATGCCATATCTCTCTAACGAAAGCTCTAAGTGCTCACAAACAGATACAAAAGAAATATACAGACTACCAGTCAAAAAGACAAAAGCATATGGGCACACACTTTCATTCTAACTCATTCTCCTCACTGGCTATCCTTCATCATTTACAAGCCTCCCATATATGAAAACATGCCACCCTCCCACATTAATACAGCCTCTCTTACCCACACACATACACACAAACCCATATGTCTCTGCTGTATAGATGTGTGTGTGGTGTTCTGCTATCACTACATACATCATCATCATCCACAGCACACAAATCCAACATCACTCAGTCAAGAGTGTTAAATTTATTCTCTCTCTGTGTCTCCAGCACAACGTCCCGTCGACCCACAAGCGCTACCTGCTGGCGGTCAACATCAACCGTCAGTTCATGAGCTGCTGGGCGCACGGGGCCAAGGTGCTGACCCCCATCATCGCGGCGGCCGGCCTGGCCATGGCCCTGGCCCACACGGAGGAGCGGCCGCAGCTGGTGTTCTTCGACACGGAGGTGCACCCCCTCCCCCTCACCAACACGCTGCAGATGCCCGAGATCTGCGAGGCCATCCTGAAACAGAGCACCGCCAAAGTGAGTATGGGAGAGAGACACTGTGTGTTACTCGTCCTAAACTCACACACACACACACACAAAAAACCAACAAAAAAACACACACGCACGCACGCACACACGCACGCACGCACGCACGCACGCACGCACGCACACACACACACACACACACACACACACACACACACACACACACACACACTTACACACACACACACAAAAAAAAAAAAAAACCCACACACCCACCACACCCTAGTTCATTCTCTTATTGGCTCAGCAGTCCATGGTTGGCCCTCAGTATTTGGCTACTGCTGCCGCAAGGGTGGCCACACAGTGGCAGGGACCCAGAGAATGAACTAGGGTGTGGTGGAGTAGCATGAAGGAAGGAAGGTGGCAGGATGGCTAAGAAGCAGAGCACCGCCAAAGTGAGTGAGGGAGATGGATGGGGGTGTGGGTGGGGTGTGGTGTGGGGTGTGTGGTGGGGTGTGTGGTGTGGGTGTGGTGTGGTGTGGTGTGTCTTGTTTTTGGTGTGATGTGTTTGTTTTTTGGTGTGTGTGTCTTGTTTTTTGGTGTGGTGTGTCTTGTTTTTTGGTGTGTGTGTCTTGTTTTTTGGTGTGGTGTGTCTTGTTTTTTGGTGTGGTGTGTCTTGTTTTTTGGTGTGGTGTTGTGTCTTGTTTTTTGGTGTGGTGTGTCTTGTTTTTTGGTGTGGTGTGTCTTGTTTTTTGGTGTGGTGTGTCTTGTTTTTTGGTGTGGTGTGTCTTGTTTTTTGGTGTGGTGTGTCTTGTTTTTTGGTGTGGTGTGTCTTGTTTTTTGGTGTGGTGTGTGTCTTGTTTTTTGGTGTGGTGTGTCTTGTTTTTTGGTGTGGTGTGTCTTGTTTTTTGGTGTGGTGTGTCTTGTTTTTTGGTGTGGTGTGTCTTGTTTTTTGGTGTGGTGTGTCTTGTTTTTTGGTGTGGTGTGTCTTGTTTTTTGGTGTGGTGTGTCTTGTTTTTTGGTGTGGTGTGTCTTGTTTTTTGGTGTGGTGTGTCTGTGTTTTTTTGGTGTGGTGTGTCTTGTTTTTTGGTGTGGTGTGTCTTGTTTTTTGTTGTTGCGGTGGTGTCTCTTATGTTTTTTTGTTTTTTTTCTGATTGTGTTTTGCTTTGTTTGACTTGTTGCATATGTTTTTTTGGGGGAGGGGGAGTCTTAAACGAGAAGGGTTTGATTTGATTTGATTTGATTTATTCTTTTATATATCGAGGATAATGGAATAAGCACTCTTGTGCTTTTTTTTACATCCTGTCCCCGTGTGTATGCAGTTTTGTAAATATTGTCATCTGTTCCCACCGGCACACGATGGCCTACTCTTACAAAAAGCAGAACAGGATTTAACGTGTGCGCAAGATGTTCTGCGTGCGTTTGCACACGGGGCCTCAGTTTAAAGTCTCATCCGAAGGACTTTTGGGGACAGTGGAGTCAGCATTGATGTTAACTCCAGAAGAAAAAAGAGAGTGTGTGTGCATTCCTCAGCTAGATCTCCAAAGTTCACCCATGGTGAAGGTTAGCGTACATAACCCTTTTTGCCCACCATGTAGGGAGCTTCGTTCAGACTTGGTGCACATTTAAATAAAGTTATAGCACTTTGGGGGTTTTTTGGCTTGAAGTTTGGGCTGCTTACTTTGGGAAAAGATCATTGTTTCTGTTGTAGCACCATCCCACCCCCCTTCCTCCCCCTCCCATTTACAGTTTGCCTGTGCTGTCAAAGTGTATCATTCACGCATCATTTCTTTTCAGGATGTAGGAAGTAAAAGCATAGGGGACATGGTGGCGCCATTGAAGTGGGCCGGGAACGCCAAGAAAGCGTTTGATGCCATCATCATCATGACGGATTTCCGCCATCCCCGAGCCTTCACCGACTTCCCCGCTGCCTTCCGAGAATACAGAGAGGCTGCCGGTGTCCCAGAGGCCAAGTAAGGAAGGGCTGTGGCCTTCACAGCTGTCAGTCAGTTTCCCCCACTTTCAGCTCCTCTCAGCTGCTAATTAATCCATCCCATCCCAGCTTGGGTGGGGCTAGCTCATGCTATTTATAGCAGGAGCTGACCACACCTGCACTTGGTAAAAAAGGAAAGGGCACGCTAAATTTAGCACTCTTGACTTGAGTGGTGATGGATTTGGGCGCTGTGCCTTATGAAACAGTGTTATTATTTATTTATTCATTTGTTTATTTATTCATTCATTTATTTATTCATTCATTTATTTATTCTTTCATTTATTTATTTATTTATTCGTTTATATCTAGGATAATGGAAATTTATTTTGGTTTGTTTTTTGTTTTGTTTTTTTTGGTTTTGAAGATAATAGAATAAGCACTCATGTGCTTTTTTTTTTTTTACATCCAGTCCACATGTGTATGCAGTTTATGTAAATCTTGTCATCTGTTCCCACTGGCACACCATGGACTACTCTTACGAGAAGCGGAACAGTGCACAAGATGTTCTGCGTGCGTTCGCACATGGGGCCTTGGTTTATAGTCTCATCCATAGGACTTTTAGGGAGAGTGGGGTCAGCACTGATGTTAACTCCAGGGGAAAAAATCCCCTCGAACAGGAATTGAACCTGGGTCGTCAAATTGCGAGCGCAATGTTCTGACCACTAGGCTATCCCATCCCCCTGTATCATTTTTAGTGCTGTTGCCTTGTGAGAAAATGTGTCATTTTTAGTGCTGTTGCCTTGTGAGAAAGTGTGTCATTTTTAGTGTTGTTGCCTTGTGAGAAAAGTGTGTCATTTTTAGTGCTGTTGCCTTGTGAGAAAAGTGTGTCATTTTTAGTGCTGTTGCCTTGTGAGAAAGTGTGTCATTTTTAGTGCTGTTGCCTTGTGAGAAAATGTGTCATTTTTAGTGCTGTTGCCTTGTGAGAAAGTGTGTCATTTTTAGGGCTGTTGCCTTGTGAGAAAGTGTTTCATTTTTAGGGCTGTTGCCTTGTGAGAAAGTGTGTCATTTTGAGTGCTGTTGGTGTTTGTGAGAAAGTGTGTCATTTTGAGTGCTGTTGGTGTTTGTGAGAAAGTGTGTCATTTTGAGTGCTGTTGGTGTTTGTGAGAAAGTGTGTCATTTTGAGTGCTGTTGGTGTTTGTGAGAAAGTGTGTCATTTTGAGTGCTGTTGGTGTTTGTGAGAAAGTGTATTTAGGGCTGTTGCCTTGTGAGAATGTGTATTAAGGGCTGTTGCCTTGTGAGAATGTGTATTAAGGGCTGTTGCCTTGTGAGAAAGTGTCATGTTGTTATCATGAAATTTATCTGCCATCGGTTAGGGTGGTATTCATGTATTTGACCATGAATGTGATTACATGACTGGCCAGAGAAGACATGTTTTACCATACTGCCACTGGTAAGGGGGATATTCATGTACCATGAATGTGACTATATGGCTGGTTAGAGAAGACATGTTTTACCATACTGACATTGGTTAGGGGGATATTCACATTACTATGGACAAGGTCGTATGTGTTAAGTGTGTGTGAGTTCCTGGTCTCACGCAGAGCAGGTCTACCATGACATTTTTTTTCCTTTTTTTTTTTTTTTTTCCCAAATCAGATTCTTTTTATTTGGAAAATAACCTTGATATTGAATAATCATGACATCCTAACCACGCCTTGTCCGTTGTTTCAGGCTGGTCATGTGTGGGCTGACAGCCAATCACATGCAGTTTGCCAGTGCGGAGGAGCCGGGCATGCTGGATATAGCGGGGTTTGACGCCACCGTCCCCACCCTCATTCACCGCTTTATGACCGACTCCCTGTAACAGTCAGCCTGCCCCCCCCCTTCCCTGCTGTGTTAGGGGCTGCTGGCTGAGGGACCGACCATCCTCCTCACCTGGTGTTGTCGTCTGTGTGGGCAATGAGAATGAGTGGTGACTCTTGGGGTGGTGTGTCTTGGAAAAGGGATGGGGTGTGTCCTGGAAAAGGGGTGGGGTGGGGTGTGTCCTGGAAAAGGGGTGGGGTGTGTCTTGGAAAAGGGGTGGGGTGGGGATGGGGTTTTCCTGACATTCTGCCACAATATGTGTTGGCACGAATCAGGTTTTCCACTGATGTTCAGAATGGTGGTTGTGTTGGTTTTGTTTGGGTTTTTTTTCTTGTAGTATGTAACTTACAGACATAAAAAAAAAAGAGAGAGAGAGAGAGAAATCTATAGAGACTTAGAGGAGTATTGGCAGGTAAAGGAGCAGGAGAAACCCCATTATGAAATAGCAGAATATTAAAAGTAGCTTCTGCTCATTGCTAACTTGGTGTGGTGTGAGAATATCAAGTACTTACGATGGCTGTAACCTTCTGCAGAGTGAGAACTATGGATACTTAAAGTCATCATGAGAGTTCGAATACATGTATATTTTTGTTAGTTTTGCCTTAATTATACAAACGTTGGACATAATAATCATGTCTTGATTGAATTATGGTGGTTGTGGTCTGGGGTTTTTCATACGAGTTTTCTTTTAAAAACTGAAGAACTTAGCTTTTGTTGTTTGTGACGAGAACATAGACAAGTAAAAAAAAACAAAAAAAAGCATTTACATAACGAGAGTTGGGGTGCGGGGGGGGGGGGGGGGGGGGGGGGGGGGTTCAGTGCAGAGAAGAAAGAAAAACAAGAAAAAGCATTCACATAACGAGATTTGGGGTGGAGGGAGGGGGAAAGGGGGCCAGTGCAGACAAGAAAGAAAACCAAGAAAAGAAAAGCTTTCACATAACGAGAGTGGCGGGGGGGGGGGATGTCAGTGCAGAGAGCAGTCATGACAGTGGTTATCATTTGAATGTTCATCCATTTTTTTCTTCAGCCGTTATGAAAGCAGCCAGCCACTACCATGATACCCCCTGGCTGTGAGTGAGGATTGTTCTGGTCCCCTGACAGCCATGATGAGCATTGTTGTTGTGGGACGCTTTTTTGGGGGGTATGTTTAGGTCTTGCTTATTTATGCCAGGTTTAGTAAGCTGTGTAAGTATTGTTTATTGCCAGGTTTATAGCGTAATGACGGTCTGTTTGAATCGTGTTTATTGCCAGGTTTATTGCGCAATGAAGGTCTGTTTCAGTCGTGTTTATTGCCAGGTTTATTGCGCAATGAAGGTCTGTTTCAACCGTGTTTATTGCCAGGTTTATTGCGCAATGAAGGTCTGTTTCAGTCGTGTTTATTGCCAGGTTTATTGCGCAATGAAGGTCTGTTTCAGTCGTGTTTATTGCCAGGTTTATTGCGCAATGAAGGTCTGTTTCAGTCATGTTTATTGCCAGGTTTATTGCACTATGTCTGCTACTAGAGACAGAGAGTGGCTGCTTTAGTTGTTAAAAAATATGTTGGATGTTTGTAGTGTGTGGTGGGTCTTTTTGTTGTGGGCTTTGTGTGTGTGTTTGTTTTTTTTTTATGTGAATCCTGCACAATTTTTTTTTGGTCTGGTTGGTTTTGGGGTTGTTGTTGTTGTTTTGAAGGGGTTTTTTTTTTTTTTTTTTTTTTTTTTGGATGCTCCATTTCTTTCCAACTTCGCTGTACATATTGTGTTCTGTTTCCATGATTGTTTTCAATGCACCACTGTCACTGGCGGTTTTTTTTGTGTGGTGCTTGTCAGAAATTGGTTTAGGCTTTGTGTTGTGTGTGTGTGTGCGTTCAAATTTTTTTTTTTTTTTTTTGGTTTAACTGAAGGTTGGTTTGCGAGTGAGATTTTGACCTGAGCTTTCGAGTTTGTGTTAGGTGAAATGATAGGATGGATGTTAAGAGTTGTCGATAGCCTCCATTGTTGCCACATCGCCAAAGCCTTTTCAGCATTTTCTGTTATGCTAAAACACATCTTGTCATGAAAAAAATACATAAAACAAAAAAAAAATCTTGTCATGAAAAAGACTTTGAAACTGGTTTTGAGAGGGGCTGTGTGTGATGCCAGTGAAAATATTTCTTCCAGACCGACGTTGGGTGTGTGTATGCATGTAGAAAATAGTGGGTAGTTCAGGGGAATTGCAGTCACGGAGTCAGTATGAACTGAGTTTTTCCCCTTAGTTTGCCTAGATTTGACTTGTATTTTAAACAAAAAGCAACTGCAGACTAAAGTGTATTCATGAAACAGGATTATGGTGTTAAAGCAAGCATTTGATTATTCTTGTCTGAGACCAATGATATAGGCTAATTTTCTTTAAACCTGTGATGAAAAATTAAACCTAAGCTACTACATCAAACAGATTCTGAGTAATCACTGGTGTCTTATATTACTTTATTATCATCATTATTGTTATTATTATCAGAAATAAAGCTTGATTGTTCTGTGACTTTTTCCACCAGACGTATCAAACAGGGCAGAAATATTTTGTGAACATTTAGCCCATAGTTAGTGCACAAATTTTACAGCTTTGTATAACTTGATCACAAGATCAAAAGGACTAGCAAAAAAAATACTGCAAGGCACTGTCCAAGGAGGAAGAAAAAGAGGCAGACCAAAGAAGAGATGGGAGGACAACATCAGCGAACTTTGAGAAAGGCAGAACAGAGAGAGGAATGGAGGGAACTGGTTGTCAAGTCTTCAGGGGTGCCCCCACGGTCGCCAGACTAAGGGATAGAGAGAGAGAGAGATGGAATTTAAACACGGAGAATTTGAATTTCAGCTTCAGGCAGTGGATAACGGATCAGATGATCAGTACTGACAAAATGAAAGGTAAATTTATGCTAGTGTGCTGTATTATTTCTAACTATAAGCAATATTTCGGTTGTAGCTGTATTACTACATATGTGTATAAGCTGATAGCAATACATACTACATCAAGCTGTATTACTTCAGTTTTTGATGCAAGCAGTATTTTATTATTTCTTGGTAAAAGCCACGCTTGGTTTCTATCCGTAAGCCATACATAGTTCAGCTGTTAAACCATACTTCCAGTCTTTCTAATAACCTCTCTGAAATGTTGTAGACTTTCAGATATAATGAAGTGTGATATAGATACAGAGTTGCTTATTTTCACAGGTCAAGATGAAAGCTTTTGTTCTTTTGACCCCTGTTGGGATAATACGGAGGATTACAAACAGTTTACATAAGAATTTCACATAGTTGTCTCCCTTCTTTCATGAAGGTCATAATTGTTAAAATTTGCATGTGGAGGAGGGATGGCCCTTTTGTTTTGTCTTTTTTTTTTTTTTATTAGTTTGTACAGTAGTAAACTTTCAAAGCTTTTTTTTTTTTCCTTCTTGGCGTGCAATGTGACATACCCATGCTGTGTTGTATGTACAGTTTATTCGTTCTTTCATTCCTGTGGCGATTGAGTTTTGGTGTTTTTACAAACAAAGTAGACAAAAAACAGTAGAGAGAACTATTGGTTTACAGAACAATACTTGGTGAACATGAAAATCCATTGTTTTGATGTTTGCTACTTTCATGTGGCGGAGTTTACATACTGACTACAGTGTTTTTGTTGTTGCCTTGTTAGTGTTTTTTGAGGGAGGAATGTTGTGAGGTTCGGTTTGGGATTTTTTCTGTAAAAGATTTATTTTATTTGTCTGTCTTTTCATTCTTTTACAAAACCTTTTTCCACTTCTGTGGCATGTGTGTCATGAAATTCTACGAGAACAATCAGGTTTGAAACGAGTGAATTAGAAATTCGAATTTTTTATCCAGTTAGAAAATGGAATTTTTTTCCCCCTACAACGATCAGTATACAAATTGGATGATTTTTTTTTTTTTTTTAAGATCAAGCCAAATTTGCTGTACATTTTTTGAATGTAGTTAGTGCATATCTTAGATTCATTTATACATTTGTGTGTTTATTTATCTGTGGCAAGGTTCCATGTCATGCATGCATTTTGGCCCATCTGAATTGGAATTCAATAATCAATACGTGCAATATATATATTTTTTTTTTATTCACAGAAAGCATTATTACACGGTTACAATGAGTGACCCATACCAACCACAATATGAAATAATGTAAAAAGTGATTATTGTACTCTTAAAAAAAAAAAGATATAAAATAAACAGATTAGTGTACTCTGGTCAGTCTGTAAGTATCATGTTATCACTTCTTCCCGTTTGAGGTGACGCGAGTTTTTGAGTCTTTGTGATGAGTGTAGTAACAGAAAAACCAGTGGTAAGATTACAAAATCTGGTGGAACTGAAAAGATAGGAACTGACATTTGGGGGGATTTTGTTCAAGTGTTCATCTGTAAAGGATTGTGTGTATGTGTGATCTATTGCCTCCACTTTCCTATTAATTATGAATTAATGAATTTATAGATATGGCTAGTGAGGTGGCTAATTTCATCAAACTTCTTACTTTGTTCTCATTTTAAAAGAGTTTCAGGTTTGGTTGTTGTTTTTTTTGGGGGGGGGGTTGTTTTGTTTTTTGGGGGGGGGGGGGGGGGGGGTCTGGATTAAAAACCAGACACAGAGGAAAATAAAATATGAGAAAGGTTGAAAACTTTCCTATTAATTATGAATTAATGATTTATAGATATGCTAGTGAGGTGGCCTAAGTTTCATCAAACATCTTAACTTTGTTCGCATTTTTAAAAGAGTTTCAGGTTTGGTTGATGTTTTTTTT